>CM068486.1:5451304-6651304 GCA_034769265.1 Remorina albescens
TGATGGAGTGACCCAGGCAGAGGTTTACCAAGTGCACCTAACCAACCAGTTAAAAGTTTAATGGACCAGACACCATAATGCTCTGTGTGAGAGAGTGTGCACTGAAAATAAGGTTGTTACTAGCAGAGGCTTACTCTAGGGGCCTTGAGTGCCACTTCAGAGCTTGCACTGGGCCCTAATTCTTTAATCGAATGTAATTACTGGGGTTAGGAGGGTGAATAAGACAATTGACACAAGGTAATTAAGTTTGCCCCTTTCAAGTGCTTAGTGGCACACAGGTTAGAATAAGGACGTGCATTAAAATTTAAGTTTGCTGACTTTAATGCGTGCCATTCCAGTGTGTGTTTGTGTGCATGGTGGGTACTCACTCTTTCGTTGCGGTCAGCACAGAAGAGGCGTGTATGGTGGCGTTTTTGGACAACAATGTAAGTGATGCCTGGTTGGTACTCCTTCTCCAGGCTGATACAGGCCTCACGAATGGCCAGCAGCTCATAATACAGCACCTGAGGAAGCAAAAAAAGATTCACATTCTCACACACATCTTCATCAGTGTCCATCAGCTACATAGCCAAAAACATTAGCCAGACACGCGCTCTCTATTAAAAACCTAACAAATTCTGGCTCCAGTTTCCTCCATCCGATTTCAACCAGCATTTTTTTGGCAAAAGTAAATAAAATTGGCACAAACCTGTCTGAACTGGCCTTCTGAAACTCCATCCCTGTAGAAAATGATCCTGGTGGGCTTGTAGCGGGTTGACTTGTAGAACTGGATGAGCAACTCCCGCACCATGGATGCCAGGTCCTGGATGACCTCCTGCCTGGGTCTCTGAACCCGCACAGTGGCACAGTACCTGCTAGGGTGGGCGTCCATACTGCCTACCACCTGTTCAAACAGAGAGAGGGGAGGAGTAGAAGTCGCATTGGTGAGGTGTGCCGGTGATAAGATTACAGGATGTGGTGGAGGAGTACAGGAGGTTGTAAGAAAGATGAAAACCTAGATAGAGATGCCAATCAAAGAAAGTCATCTGGGGGAAAAAAAAAACAAAAAAAAACAAAAAACTAACCGCCGCTATTGAAGGCTTCTTCCCATCTCCAGCAGGTGGATGTGTAACATCAGCTCCCAAGAAAATCACTGGCTGCTGAAACACTGAGGGTCTATTGATTGAGAAACAAATTAAACAACTAAATGATACTGACATAAACAAAGAAAATAGGTTTTTGCAGGGTAGCATTAGTATTACTGTAGCAAATGTGCAAATATCCCCAGGTATCACTGAAAGCAATTTTAAACAAGCATTATGAAAGCACTGCCATTTTTGAGGAGAGGGAAAGCATGACCAACCGTTGATGAGGCACCAGGATGTTGTTGATGCCTCCCAGCTTCACATTGATCTTGAGGCAAAGGTTGGAAAGGGTTTGAGGTGACGTCTTCACCACATTTTTCACCTGAACGCACTGGGTGGCCATACCCAAGAGGGTGTCTCCCACACGCTTTACCTCCGCTAAAATGTTTTTAAAAAGTGAGCATAAAAAAATTATTTATTTTAGATTTTTAGATGTGTCACCCTTGTAAAAAAAAAGTAAAGGAAATATAGGAGATCATTGGAATACTATTAAACATACATACAAACACTGAGATTTGAGTTTTTCTCAGACTGTCAGTCTGAGAAACATTTCAAATATTTAATACAATGGAGAGAATAGTTTTTTAATAGTGTGCAGCATGTTTACTGACAATACATTTGGGAGGCTAAAGAAAAATATTGCATCAGCAGTCAGTCCCAGAATAGCACTCAGTTTCCACATAGCCTTGACCACAAGCATATCTCTGGACCCTAATATAATATTTATTCCAAAGCCTTTTTCTAACCATAGACAGGAGTCTTTCCTGGCAGAATGACGATGATGAGCTGTAGTCCAGCATAGGTGTTCTTCAGGTGTCTGAACATGGGCTCCACACTGTCTGCTCCCTGGGCATATTTACAAAAACATGGCTGGCCTTGGATCGGCATCCCAGCATCCTTAGAAATTTTACGTAGCTGGTCTGTGAAACCCCTGCAAGAGGATGGAGAAATCACGTGACTTAACCTCTGTACTTTAGAAATCTTGCCCAAGTGCTTGAGTGGTTTTTTTGTTGTTGTTGTTGTTGTTGTGGATACACCAGTGAGTTGCTGGATTTTGAGATGCTACTTTCTTTTAGAAATAATTGATCCATACCAGATTACAAGTTAAGAGAGAAAAAATATGTACATAATATAATCATCACAAAAAAAAGTCAAAACTTGAAGATGGCTTGAATGCTAACATCATAAATGTATCTTTAAGCATCATGCAGAGTGATAACAGAATTTCAGAGCACTGTCTGAAAATTTGACAGAAAAATATAAAACAAAAACATACTTTAGGATCTCTTCCCGACACTGCCTCTGTGTGGCGAAGCAGGCGATGGCCCACATCTTGATCTCCACCCCGGTGTGGAACTGTTTCCCTCTCATGTCCCACACCCCATGGCTGGGCGTGGCTACAGTGCGGTTCTGAAACAACATTGCAGTCTCACCACATGTACTCACGAGCATGTGGGCAATCACTCACATTCATACTGTTCATACTGTTCATTCAGCATTACGCTTATAAACTCAACTGTGCACGCATTCACACACTTGTATTTCATGAAAATCCATCAGGCTCTCTCACACACACACACACACACACACACGCACACACACACGCACACACACACGCACACACACACGCACACACACACGCACACACACACACTCACACACTCACACACACTCTCTCTTCACTCACAGACAAAATGTATTAACACACTTTTTATCTTTAAACAAAAAATAAATAAATAAATACAAAAGTAAAGTCACTCATCACTCCATGCAAAAAGTTAACTTTAACAAAACTAGTGTGTTGAACTGTATGATGGAATACAAATGTGATATGCAAGATTTGTGTCATGCTCAGAGTGGTATACATAATGGCATTATAGTTTTGTGTACATTTCAAATGTATAATAATGAAGGTGTGTCTCCTCACAGATGAGTAACAGACAGGTGTTAATAAACACTGTGATTTAGTCTCAATATGCAGCTTTTCAAAACCTAAATCCACCTAGTTAAGATCAATTAGGAAGATAAACACAAAAGCAACTGTAGTTCAGAAGCTATTCAATCTTCATTCTTTTATTCAAAATAACTCTTGTTGCAGAAGAACAAATTCCTATTTCAACCTGATTAAGGATTGCCCTGTTTTGTTTTTTTTTTTGGTTGGTTTTTTTTTTTTTTAAGGTGGAATCAAGGCGGAATCAAGGCTTGCACTAATGAGACTCAATCACAAAAAAATAAGCTAAAAAGACTGACACCATGAAGTTCAAACAGAAGCCAAAGAGTTAGTTCCCCTTAGAAACGGTGGAGTCAAGGCTGACGACGGGGAGAGCGTGTCGGACAAACAGAGAGAATGGGCGTGATTTAAAGGAAGGGTACCATAAAGTGCTCTGTGCTCACCCTGCCGCCGTACTGCAGCATGGGGGCGGGTAGCACTCGCCCCGTCACGTGGGCCATCTCGTCGCGCACCTTGAACTGGAATTCTTGCACAAATGGGTCAGCCTCATAGTTGGCACTACGCACCTGCAGGGAAACACAGTGGGGAAAATGGACACAGCGTCAGGGCTGACATGGCTCATACTAGACCTTAAAAACTTAATGGTGGACCACAAATAAAGACCACTGCAGTGCTGAAAGGTTACAGCATAGTCACGTGATATGCTGCAGTTTCCTTCACCTGCTAACTCAATATCACTTGTTTTGGCTACAGGAGTTTGACATTATTTGGTTTTCTTGCCAGCTAGAGGTCCATTAATATCAAGTTACAACCAGGAGCAAGTAAGCTTAACTGGAAGCAGGGCCTCAGTCTTTAAGGTTATTGAGAGCACCTCTAGCGCTCACTGAGTAAAATATTAAAGTTTAAAAATATACCAGGCCAGTTAGTACTCCGTGTTTCCTGTCTTTATGCTAACCTTAGAACTTCTGGCTGTGATGTTACACAGTATTTTACTGACATGAGACTGGTAATGATCTTCTACTCTCTCTATGAGAAAGCAAGTAAGTATATTTCCTCAAAAGCCATACAGTTCCTCTGAACCAACCAGCTGAATTTGATTGAGCTGTTTTGAAATACCAGTGTAGATAATTATTTTCTAAGGTTGATATTTTGTAATAATGTAATAATTTGTGACAAAGCTCTGATTTCTGTTAGGAGTGGGACCAACGTGCAGCAGCAGTATAGTGAGTTTATGATCACTAGAAAGCTTATGCCATTGTGATTTTTCATCTTATGCTTGTTATCCTAATGAGTTATTGCTTTTCTGTAGTCTCTGGTGTATGAGCATTAGTCTTCTTTAATATCTTACCCAGTATCTCTATCTCGCAATTGGCAGTTTTATTGTTTTCATTATCCAGTATGTTGGTGGATAGGAAAAATGAAATGACAAAGTGTTGAAATGACACAGGGTGTAAGGTGTCAACACCATAATCCAACATGACGGCAAGCACGGGGTACATGATCAGACTAGTTGCCTAGATGTCATAACCTAGTGTATTATAGAATTCATTATGTGGTTCTGACAGACAGAGCTTATCTGCTTGTATCAGTCTCTCTTGCTCAGCCTCTGCCATTCCACCCACACTGCCTTGTCAGTTGCGAACAACAATGCATCTAAATGAAAACACCGACCACACTGATGTCTACAATAATTTCCTGTGAGCAAGTCCCGTCATTTTAATTGAGTAACAACAGGTACCAAATATCCATTGCTAATCTGATGGTGGCCAGAAACAGTCTGTGTACAGTCCATCAGTCTCTCCGTAAACAATGCATTGTGAACATTGCCACAGCCTTGCACACATTAATGTCGTTATAACGCTGGCGTTTTGTTGACCCTGAGTATACCTGCCTTGTAATTGACAAACATGATGGACAAACATGCAGCCATATCTCTGTTAATGATATAAAATGACAAATCTGGATGAGGCGATTACAAAATAAGTCATTTATTATCATGATGAGCAGCACGGATCCCAGATATTGACAAGACAAAAACACAGACACAGGAAACGGCTACATGAGAAGTGTTCTATCGGGATGATGTATGACTTTATAATTTCGTACATCCTCCCTGCATTCAGAGACTTTCGTGCCCCAAATTTAGCTTTCCAGGTAGTGTTTTGTCTTGTCCACACCTGCCTCCTGCATGTGGACAGGCAGACCATGACCCTTAACTTAGAATTTATTTTTGGAGCTTTTTGTGGACCTTAATATGTTGAAGCTGAAAAACATAGCAACACATAACCATTAAAAGACAGACTGGTAATCAAATACCACAGTAATTCTACTTTATTTCCAAATAATTATTGAAGATGTTCCTCCTTCCTAAAACAGGTAAGGGGTAACCAAGAAAATATTCAGAGGACAGTTGGTAAATTAGCCAATGCAAAATGTGATATATGTTCCCAACACACATATACAAGTCAGCATGAATGAGGATTTAAGTTTCCAATAATAAATAGATGAGTAATGAGTAATCACTGTAGTAATAAAATATTTCCTGCGAGTAGGACCAAACCATATTGAAAACTTTCAGAAACGATTGGGAAATATCTGACTTGTGAGATAAAGTGTTAATGTCTTTTGAGTATTTAGACATGGTGTCTGTGACTGATAGAAAAGACCTTGATTCACCAGGTGTCTCCACAACTCACCAGCCTGCTGATCTCCTCCTGCCTGTCAGGTGCAGAGCGAGCTGTGGCTTTGATCATAGTGGAGGTCTGATTATCTGTTAGCTTCTTGATGCATCGTTGACCAGCTACAATGTTACACACCTGCCAGGAAACAAAGGCACGCTTGAACAGCACTTTGAACATGCAATTTTAATCATTTCCATTGTTATTTAGCCAGCAAAATATTTTTAAGGAAAAGGCTTTTTTCTTCGGTTGCCCTGCTTAATATTTATACAGCGGGCACATAGGTACACCTGGGAGCTGCCCAGTACACTGCAGATTTCACCACATTTGGAATGACATTTAATATAAGACTTCACAACAAAGAGAAATAACTGAGAAATGCTTTATCTCACCTCCAGGGGCAGGTAGGTGTGTTTTTGCTCCTGGCCCACTTGTAAACAGGGCAAATGTGGGTACTTAAGCTGCAGGTTGTACTTCTCCCTGAAGTACTGGGCTACAGTACGCTCTACGGTCTGGCCGTTCTCCAACTGCAGAGGGAACCTATGAGGAATAAGAAAAATAAAATAAGTAAAATTATATTTCAGTTCTGACTAGTACCAGTTTTATAGCCAACTTCCAGCAAAGCACATGGGATGTTACCACAGATACGGGCCCTTCCTTATCACTGTATTGTGATGTAAAAGATATTTAACAGGATAACACAAGGTATCATACCCTGGTTGATAAACATTTCAGATGATCAGCCACACAACTACCTCACTAATAAATGACAAATTCTGACAGCATACATCTCAGATGAGTCAGCCATTATCTGGTTTGTTAGGTGGTGAACTGGTGATCACATCCTCTGTGGTGTGTGTTCCCCACCCCCAACCTATCTACACACTCCGCCCAGAGTCTTCTGCTCCTTCTCCCACCCAGAAGGCTGACTCACGTTTGATGGCTGGCGGGCCGGCGGGTCACGTTGCAGACACGATACTTCCTCCGCATGGTTCCACAGTGCGTCACCTCTACCTTCAAACCTGTGAGTAATATGATGTGTTTGAGTATGATTAAGAGCTTGTCTTTATGTGACGGCCAGCTGCTACATTTGCTTTTACTGTTCAAACTGTCTCTCAGAATTATTGATGCATTTTCATTCAATTGTTTAATACTCTATCTCACATACAGGAACAGCTGACATCCTTCCTAGCTTTACCTTTGATCTCTTTGGTGAATTTGACCCTGTGTGAGTCAGTGAGAGGGCGAGGCTGCTCATCTATGTTGTGGATGTCCAACACTTCACACATGAACTGGATGACAGGCTGGGCTTTATAGAACGCGGTGGCAGAAACTACAAGACAAAGCAAGCAAGAAAGTCGCATTACCGCCCAAATAACAACAATGTGATTCTGTAATTTGACAACAATACATCATTGGCTGCAATTATATAAAAGATACATTTTAGAGGTAATTCAAGGGTTTCTGGGCACCTTGTTTGACATTGAACAAGACTCAGACTATGGAAAAATAAATTTGGTATTTCTGCCGGATGGTTTTGTCATTTTGTTTTGTTGAGCCACTGTTGTGGTCGAAAAACAGCAGAAACAAGCCAAGCAAGATTCATGAAATAAGAAAAGCAGCCAAAACAGCTCTGCTAAAAGTTGGCTGCTTTTCTTATTTCTTGAATCTTGCTGTAACCAAAAAAAAAAAAAAAAAAAATCAGCAGGTGGGCTTGGTAATAGACCAAATTATTTCACTTCAGCTGCACACTTGTGTCAAGGCACAGCTGTGGGACTTCATAACATCTGGCCTGAGTCTCTCAGTATTTAACTGGGCATTCACTCTCAAGTGTTCCTTCCTTAATATAAATAGATCATAATCCCATCAGGTGATGCATGAAGATGTAAGAGGTCTGGGAGAACAAGACCAGAGTCTAGTAAAGGAATTAGTTTTTAGTTTTTACAAATTTCTTCAATGTGGCATTTTCCTGCTGAATCTTTCATTTTTCTCCCCCAGAGCACGACTGGTGATCCACCATTTTATTATAATGCCTGATGAGTCCAATGTTGTTGTCCACAGCCTCTCCAGCTGCGCACACATGGTGGAAGCCTGTGCTTGTTATTCTGCTTTCCGTCTGTATGCCAGTCCCTGCGTCGTAGAAAGCTCAAGGCTTTCACATTGATCTGAGTTAAACTTAAACTAAACTGCTAAGTCCAAACTTATCATTTGGTCCATGCTGTGGGAATTCCCTTAGCTGCCTAAAACTAATGGTAGATTTATGTCAGTGTCTGATTCAGATCTAGAATTTGTGTCACTGAGGTCCATAACTGGTGAGAATATGTACATTAGGTGGAAGGCCTCTTCGGTCCCTTGACTTAGCTGGCTTAGATGGCTCCTCAAAAATCACTTTATGTCTAAGAAAATTAACAGTACTTGTTGCTTTTAAAGAGCAAAACAAATAGCTACAAGCTTTCATGACTGATAAATATGACTGAAAATGAACTTGATGACACCGAACTCAATTGCTAGTCAACCTTCCAAAGTAAACCTAAATTGTTTTTCTTAGGAATGTGTTTGAGTTGGCTGGCTGCTTTCTCTAGCTTGTTGAAATTGATCTGATTCATGGTCACTATCTTGACCTCTCTCCTGAACATGCACAGGCCTTAAAGAAGTCATTGCCCTCTTGCTAAGGACTTATATTATGTAAGACAACCTGTCTTCTGCTGGCTAACCATTAAAATAATTGGAGATGGCATCTGGATGTTCCTTTAGTGTAAATGGAAACCTGACACCGCTAACCATCTCTTTCAGCATCCATTTCAGCACCACCCACAGAACATGTCACTGGGACTACAAAAAAAGGCCCTTAACATGTTTCTGCACTTGCGTAAGTGCTTGTGTTCAGACTGGCAGCTCAGTCAAAATGTTCACGCTGCAAAATGATACCCTGCTTCAAGTAACAAAGGCAATGTGAATACCAGGGCAACTATGACAGAGTTGGAATACAATGTTGCTATTATGAATCTCTTGTAAAGGCTTTTGACCAAATGTTTGTCTAGTCAACCCACAATGCAAAATTTATGTAGGAGGAACACACAGTGAACATTGAAAGGGCAATTTATGCAGTGCAAAGATTCCCACTTGCAAATGTTGGTAGTTTTCCTTTGAAAGGGCACAGACAAATTTAAATATGGCAAGTGAGACTGAAGAGAAGACATACAACATGAAAGAGACACTACAGTCTTTGCGACATGAACATTTAGGGCAAGATCAAAAGCTGTGATACTGTGATGGAAGAGGCCCTTTCTTTTATTTTATATATTATTTATGTTATGTAAATTTTAATGAAAGTACTGCAAATGTACATCTATGAATTATGCCTGACAACAAGGTAAATGACTGCATCACATGCACCAAGTCATGTCACTCATAATTATTCTGACAGTTTTCATGTCAGTGTACGAAAGTAAAAATCGAAAGGACATGTTTGTCTGTAATTACAATTATTTAGTACATGTGCCTTAGAAAATTAGTGCAGGAGGCAGCTTTTGTTGCATTTGCAGTAAATGATGCCCGCTGAAGAGTCACAGAGTAAATGCTTTGCAAACAGTTGCCTTTGTGGTTTGGTGTTGCCAAGTAGACCAATTGATTTCCAAGAATGACAGGGCGGGAAAATGAGACAAAGAGAGAAGGAAAGATTTAAATGAAAGACTCAAGCACTTGAAGCTAAACAAAAGGTGTCTCAAGAAAATCCTTCACACTTCTACCCTCCTGACCCCAGCAACACCCACCAGTCTAACTCACGCACAATCACAACCACACATGCACACACGGGCACACAGACACACAACCACACAAGTTGCCCTCTGCCTCCACAGCAAAGACCACAGTCAACCGTCCTCCAAGCTCCTCTATAATCACACCTTCTCGTGAGGACTCCAACAACCTCCTACAGTGGTGCATATGTCAAAACACATTCTCTACCACCCATTATGTCACATAGTTTACACATATAATAAAACAATGAAATCACAGCTCACTGTTCCAAGTCCTTAAACTGAGTTTTTCTGCTCACAAGGGACCATACCAGAACTTCAAACATTCAATTTGTATCAGATAAACAGGTTCTCAGCCAGCAGAAGCGGCTCCATTCTGAACTATTAAATCCATTGGTCCACAACTATGTGGAACCTATGATGGCAGAGGAGATTCAATATAATCTAGTAAACTAAGTAAAATTCATAGTTATTTAATTTCAATCAAAAATAAAAACCAAATACATGTGCTAAATCAGACTTCATCCATTTCCAGTGAAATGACTTTCTCATGACTATTTCACTGTCACATTTAATTTATATTAAATAAAGCTATTAGATGTCCTCCAACATAACATCACTGAAAGCAAATTGTTCATGCATCTTTGTCTAAAAATAGCCTGTGACATGGAGGCGCTGTGTCACTCTAATCTATCTGTTTAATTATTAAAATGTCATTTCCCCAGCCGTGAAAGACGAAAAGAGAAAACAATTTCTGCTCAACTACAAGAAAAGGCAGTTTTATTTTCATTTTTATGAATCACAAAGAAAGCTGGTGGAGTGTCAAACTAGTGCAGATTTGAATGTTTTGACTGTTGCATTATCAACCGTACTGTGTATTTGATTTATAATTTATTGAATATTGAAATAACTTAAAAACTACTAGACCAATATTATATTTTTGGAGTTGTGTTACTTACATTATCATAAATGTTTCCAGCACTAAAAACTTGGAGGAAACCCATGATTAGCCTCCCACTAAAGGTCCATTTCAATAATGTAATATTCATTATGGCCATAGGTCTGTATTGTGATTGCCTACCAGAACAAAAAATGTACTATTTCATAGTGATCTGTTTTAATATTCTGAGTGGATGAAGGATTCAAGTCAGTGTCTGAAACTTAAATATAGTAATCGAAAAAAGCCAGGCAAACATTCCCCCAGGCAGTCAGAAACATCCTGTGTCCACAGAAATGTGTCTTAATGTGTTTTACTACTCTGGTCCATTTGTTAATGATAGGAAGAGATATCTATGGATGATTTGGCTACTGGTGAAAACCTCCCAAACATCTGGTTCATAATTTATGAGAGAACCAACATGCAAAACAAAGGTTAGCAGTAAGCTCACATCTGCTTTCTGGAGTGCTCTTAAGCGCTATAAACACAATGTCGTTTGTTTTGGGGACAGAGAGACCTTTGAATAATAATTTGAATAATTCAGCTCCCAGTTAAAACCCAACAGCAAGGGAGCCAAACAGAAAGAAGTTTATGGCAATGGTGAAGACAGCAACTCCCATGATCCCACATTCTTCCAGCGGTGCCTCTGATTAGCTATCAGGATCACAGAAAGATTTCACCAAAATAAACAATGGAGTTTAACTCTCACCATCAATGTTAAGCATCATCTTCCACATGGCAGGTCGCACAGACTGATGGAAACCAAACCAAACCTCCCTTCCACCTCCCAGGGGGTGGTCGTAGCCCTCTGGAGCAGAGAAGAAGGATCGCCCCACTGGTGTGTACCTTCACAGAGAAAAGTAGCAATTATAAGAAAAGAAATGAAAGACAACAGGGAGTTGAAAATAATAAAGGTCATGAAATAAAGACAAAAAGATAAGGAAGAGAATATGGGAAAAATAGGAAAGGGTACAGGAGATGACAGGACATGTAAGCTTAGTTGACACATCCTGAACTAAGAATCTAACTCAATATATACACTTCAGATTCAGCTGCTCTTCAATATGGCCCGAAACTATACAAGTGAAATAAGAGGGCGGGGACACTGCCTGTACCCATCAATTTCTTATTTCTCGGCCAAGGAGACACATTAATAATTGTCTAGGGGCAACATTTTTCTCAGTAAATCCTGGCACCTTCTGGCAGAGCTAAATGAAAGGTGTCAATATAACCACTTTTTAATAATGTTCTGAAAAAGATTTTCATTAAAGCAACAGTGATATTACAGTCCCCCGAGCCCGAGGAAGGTGATACTGAGTGAAAGACGGTATTAGATCAAGTATGGCACTTCGTGAAAGCCCATAAAAGCTGTGTTTGATTTCCGTTGGGATCAAAGTGCTGATACTGGTGCCACTATGACAAAACAAATATTTGCTATAGTATCAAAGGGATCATTTGTTACAAGGCACAATGTTTTTGGAGAGAGCAGGTAAAGATAAATAACTTCCTTGACATGGTTTGCTATTTAAAAAATGTCTTGAGAAGAAAGAGTGAACAGACTTGTGAGTCTTAATGAAATAAAGGCTGATTAAAAACATCAGCAGCTCACTTCATTGAGGGCAGGTGTCGCAGAACTACATCCACTGCGTGCACAGGGTTGGTACTGATGGGCTTGTCCAGTTCCAGAGGCTCAGGCATGCTGCGTCCAGTCAGCACCTCATGGAGCATGTGCCAGCTGACCAGAGACACAAATTTGATGGAAACTTTGAAGGGACGATCTTTTCCTCCCTCACCTGGTAGGGTGACATCCAGGTCCACCTGTAGGGGAAAAAAAGAGATGATTAGATCAATAAGTGAAAAGCAGCTTCAAGTGACGGTTGTTAAGGCTATTTACTTGTGTATGCGCTAGTGTGCATAAACTACTGGTGAGTACTCAAACCCCCAAGTTTTATTTCAGTTTGCGTTTGTATATGTCACACATTATGTGCCTGTATTCATTTGGCAGCAGGGAGAAGCAGCACAATCTGTTTGTTTTCCAGCTCACCCCAGTAGGTGCCACAGGCAGTGGGTTGGCTGTATACAAGCTCTTCTTTCCATCGTAGACCGGCCTACGATCCCCAAAGATTGTCACCTTGAAGTGCTGCACCATAGAGTCAACCACCTCCCTGCAGAACACACACAGGCCCTTAGTCATACTGTACCTACAGGTTTAAGATTCATTATTGGTGAAGATGTGTGAGAATTCAAGGTCACAAGTTGAATGAAAATAATATTTTGTGTCTATTAGTCACCATTTAGCCTTTGGTAAGACACTGCAACCCTCTTGCCTGCTCACTGCAGACTGTTCTATATCAGTTATTGGCTACATGCTTATTTCTTGATGTAAATACTATATTGGAAAAAGGGTTTTTGAGAAGACAGCAGTAAGAAGGTCGATTTTACCTGTTGACTCGTCGTGGACACTTGTCAGGCTTGATATCCACTTCGTAAAGGTAGACATCCATCTTGGGGATCTCCACCTGGAAACAGTTGGCCAGCAGCTTGATGGGCTTCCCCATGGTGCCATAGCCAGGCCGCCGTGGCATGGAGAACAGGGACTGGGCCCCAACGGCTCCTGAGGTGGAGATAGATTTTTTAAAGTTTTTAAATAATAATAATGTAGAGTGTATCTGATCCAGAGCGAGGAAGTGCAGAGTGTTGACATACAGGTTAAATGGTATTAAACAAACTGATATTGGTATATTAAATACATTTGCTGGACTTTATGGTGAGTTTTTCTATTTCTTTATTTCTAACTTAATTTCTGGGGAATTTCACAGTTCAAATTTATTGATAAATTATGATATTCTGCCTCAGTAGTAGCTTGGTCAAAATCTAATAGCCAAATTTGAGGTATCTGTGCCAAAACAATATTCTTATAATTTGTGTAGACAAAAAAAAAGAGCGATATTTATTATCATTAATTTGTGACCCTTATGTAGATGTAGATACTGGTAGGTTACAACTAAATTATTCATAATATCAATATAGTTGACCCTGTTTTTTCTTGATGATGGGTGAAATTCAAAATGTCAAGATAAAGTGCTGTTTCGGAGAAACACCAAAAATAAGCACAATTGACTGTGACATTTTAAAAATTTATACAACACAAACATACAAACCCACCACACTCTCAATTAACTGGAACAATGAAACCAGTTTCGAAATGGAACTTTTTACACCTTGACACATGCAGAAGCATTTCAGAGAGCACAAACTCAACTCAACACAAACAACTGCATTGCATAATGACAAATATGTTCCCTGAGACACAAAAATGCCATTACTTAACTTTTTTTTTTTTAACCTTGCTTCACTGAAAAAAAAAATGCCCCGTCTAATGTAATTGAAAAGAAAATGACTGTTATTGTATCTGTTATTGCATCTGGAATGTTATTACATTCACATTCCAGATGCACCAACATCTGAAACTACTAATACTTTCCTCTGCCACTTTTCATTAGAGGACTTTATGATGAATTTAAGGCCCAGAGGACAAAAGTGGATGTAGAATGATTCAGCTAAGAAATTTTTTTTACTTAGCTTACATACGAGCCCTTGTTTGTTCTACAATAGACCAATACAGTGCAGCATTAATGATTGTTAATGAATGTTAATTGTTTAGTTGTACTTTTAACAGAAAACTGTGTAACCATTAGTTACAGTTTTCTGTTTGTTCTAAAATGTGTTATCGCTGCACATGAACACACACACACACACACACAGACAGACTCACTATAAAAAAAACATGAGATGTCTTAGACTGCAGTCATTTTTATCCAGAAAAAGTGAGTTCTGTGCAAGTTAATATACCACACTCATATCAGTGCTATTTTTGGGTCTGCTGAGGCTTGCCCTCCACTTCACACTTGAGAGAACAAACAGCTTTGCAGACATGCCAATACAACATTTCGATTAAACTCATGATGCTATCATGCTTTTTTAACTGTCGTTATGCAACAGCCATCTTTACCAAAAAATTCGAAATGAAATGAAAATGATGTCATTCATTTTGTGTTGCTTTCTTTATGCCCCACCTCCCAAGCCCCAATGGCCTTTTTTCAATTTTATTCAATTGTCTCATCCTCTCTCTCCACAGCCGTAAGCCTGGTACTCTCCAGTCTCAACAACCCCCCCCCCCCCAAAAAAAAACTGCCCCAAATGTGTCATTGATAAATGAGAGTCATGGTTCAGTGTGATTCATCACTGATTTGACTCATCGGCTCACATCTGTGGATGATGTTGGTGTCGAAGGCCCTGCTGAAAGGAAGTTCATAAAAACCTCACCAGAACAAAACAAAAACCTCTGTGAGGTAACAGTAGTCAACATGAGTAACTCTGTTTGTTTACAGTGCTTTAAAAGTATGCATTTTCTGCCACGCTAACCTCTTTTTTCTGTCTCATCTGGAGGGCTGTGGAGTGGAGACTAACAAGGTTGATGTAGGGTGAAAGCGTTGTGTTTAAAAAAGCCTGCTGAGATAAATAGATGAAAACAGAAGAAAAGTCTGGAATTCCTACCCCGGCTGTACCACTCATATAAGACTAAGTGCACACACACACACACACACACGCACGCACACACACACACTTTTCTCATGGTAATTCCTTTGTGGCCCTTGGTGAAACTAGTGAAATGAGCCCAATTTCACAGACAAGAGCAACAATAGAAAGAAGACATATTTTGGTAAGTCTTCATTAAAGCTATAGAAATAAAGCTGTGTACCATGGAGTGTCCTAATTGTCCTAATTCAAGCTATTTGAGGATGTAACTCACTGAAGAAGCCTGTAACGTAAATTCAGGTGGGACGTCCATGACTGAGAGACGTTTTTTCTGTGCTGAGAAGGTTTTGGTCAAGTTGGCAAGTAGGATGAGAATATCAGGGAGTGGCAGGATTAGAGAGTGGGCAGGGTTGGTGTTTTCCAGCTTTCATCTGCCTCTCTGTACTGGCTTCCATTCAGCATGAGTCACAGAGCCACCATGGGCAAAGAAACGCTGTGGAGCATCCTGCTTCTGGACTAAATGAAGGAGGAATGGCAGAAACAATGAGCGGGTCTTAGAGCAAGAGGAAAAAAAAAAAAAAAGCCCACCAAAAAAAACCCCAAAATGCACACACAGTAAGCGATAAGTTTTGGTATTCTACCCATACAAACACACAAATTTTTGTATGAAACCCACATAGACATACAGTAATTTGTAGCTGTGGTATTGCGCAGACATAATGAAAGGATGAGTGTGTATTTTCCACATTACACAGGGGTTGCAACATTTGACATTTCGTGCAAACACAGATGTATACACACTGAAAAACTTGCAACTTCTACATTCCAACAAACAATTTCATCCTGACATGGCACGATTTCTCCAAAAAATGCAGAAAGGTGCCTCGTCAGACATACTAGCCTACTACGTACAGTCTGGTGGCAGTCTGACAAGATGCAAACAGGCATCAAAAAACAAACGAGTTGTGTGAGTCTAATCAAAACATCATGGCCCCATCACTTTGGTATTTGCCTGGCCTGCATCTGCATTCTTTGGCTTCCTGTAAATCCTGCAGATTGTGACGGCTCTCTGGATGAGCTTGTCGCTTGCAGAAATTCTTTGAGGCTTTGCGATGTTCGTAATATTTAGGATTCCTTTGCAAAGGGGACGAAAAGAGACAGCGTCTCTCCTTTGGTTAAAAAGTAATGATTTGTTGATTTATTGTTTAATGTATTACATTATCTTTTTAATGCCAGAGCACAGGGGCCATTCATCCAGCAGCTTCAGAAAATGGACTTTTGCTCAACCAATCATCTGCTTGCTTTGTGTGTGTGCAAGTGATTACTTGACCATCAACATCACACACAAAACAAACAGGCAAAATGCTGATATGTTGAAAATCTAACAGGCATGTGATACACATGGGCATTTTCTGCATAGGTAACCCGACCCTGATCATTCAGCGACACATTAAATAGCTCCTTCCTATTTACGCTTCTTGGAAACAGTGCACCTGTGTTCCCTCCATGGAGAGACATAACAAATGTGGCTGTCCAAAAGAGCAGAAACGAGGGGGATCAGGGGGAGGGAGAGGAACTGGAAGGAGACTGGGAGAGATGTACTTCAGCATTAAGCTTCTAAAAAGAGTATATTTGTGTAATGACTAAGACCTTGACTCTCGACTGTCACAATGACCATTGTCTGCGCCTGTTAGATGTGTGGGAAGCTGTACGACCCCTAACAAAAGAAAATAAAAAACGCTTGCATGAGTTTAAAGGGAAAATCAATTTACAGCACATCTAGAGACACACAACACCGATGAAGCACTTGTCAGGGATAAAGTGTCTCCTGGCAGGTGACGTGTTATGTTTTGCTATGACAAACATTGAAACCTCAGCCACAAATCTACGCAGACAAATCAAAGGCCTAATGACTCTTTGCACACTAGGCCTACGGGTTCAAGGAAACCTCCCCTTGTGGTGATGAAAAATACCGCTGTGTGTTTGTTCATGCAATTTCAGATAATTGCAGGAAGGACATTCTTTAACAAACAGACAGAAGAGACAAGATTTATTCCTCCCCCTATTGACAGGTTTGTTTCCCATTTCCTGAGTCTGTAAATTTAGATAGTAATAAATGACAAAGGTGGGAAAGCCCTTCTTGATAATGAATAAAATTAACGTTTAGTTTATTTTATTGAAAAATGCAACAACTCAGTGGTGTGAAAGGAAAGTCTGTTTTCTATTACTGTTTAATTTGAAACTAATTATTAGTTCTATAACTTGTGATTATAGAACTAATAACTCATGTTGGCCTTTCAAGAGCATATCAGCAACAGGTTCACTGAAAACATGTTTTCTATTTACTGCCACAGAAAAACTTAAGCAATAAGTTCAAGAAATAACTCAAAGGTAGAGTGGGGGGTTAGCATTAAAAAAATCAACTATCAATTTAATGAAGGAAGTACAACCACAGGTAAAATAATTCATGTAAATATAATAATTATTGTAATTGAAACCCCATTCATGATCATTACATCCTTTAGTTAAGCAATATGTCAACCAACAATCTTTGACTTAATGTGCTTACTCCCTAGAGGCTTGAAAGATAGTTCTTAAATGTTGGTACTTTCCCATTTCAGAGAACAGCCACTATGGTCAGCTTGAATTTATGTCACTTTCACTGCACTCCAACAGTAACATGGTTTCATGGCAGAAATACAGTATAAAAACTACTCCTATGAATCCCACCGCATAATCCACTTTTCCACCTTCAACATGCCCAATATTCTCCAGATGCTCATATTTTACCAAAACTTTGCTGAACACACAGTTTCAGTTTTCTGCTTGTGCCCCACTTGTGTGGTTTAGCTGGCAACCCTACATTTGGAAACACATTTTGTTGGCAGATCAGTTTCACACAAGTCAACTGTCTAGGTGAAGAGCTGCAGGCTACTTCTGCACTTTGTGCAAACCTCGATCTTCTAACATATGACACACACTAATAATTTTTCGTATTTTCCTGAATTCGATAAAAGTCCTACTTTGACACTACCATTCATTAATTAGTATTTTTATAACTAGTAATTAATAACTGTAATATTACAAGTCTTATTCTCTTCTCCAAGATTTATCCATCAGTCCTCTGTCACATCTGGACCTCATACGATTAAAGTGAAAGTCCATTATATTAGCCAGTAGTAACAACAACAACAAAAAAGAAAACCTTTCATTGTATTAATGGAGAATATGTGGCAAGCATAAAGATTGAAATTGGTTAATTAACTATGATCAAAAATTAGTAATAACATCAAGCCGGAGTCATCAGAGCTACACTGCAATGTGCACATGGTATCAGTAAATAAATTATATATTATATAAACAACTAAAATTTGGAGGCGTTTCTTAGCAGTGAATAGTTTGCAGAAACATCTCAGCAATGTGAACTTGTTACACTCTGGTGCTTTGCAACACAACACAGACACACTGTACACACTGGGCTATGATCCAGAATAACTGGATAGTGAGAAGCTAGGCTGACATCCAGTCCCTGCTAACCCCCTCAGCCACACCACCCTCCTGCCCCCAGCCCCACTACACAAATGCCACGCTGCTAACGAGTGCACATGTCCACACACACATACAGGCCCACACACCAATGCACACATACACACAATACAGCTGTTGTGTTTCTAATCCAGAGAGGCCTGAGCTGTGGGAACAGGGCAAGTGCTCAGTGGCGAGGCACAATGGCGTCAGTCACAACAGTCAGAAACTAGAAACACACACGTACACAAACGTACATAGAAAGACTGAAAGCTGCCACAGAAGGATTGATGCACATAGTACCCTCCTCTTACTCCTCATCCATCCCATGAGTGTTGCACCTGGCTCCTAGAGGAGTCAATGCCACAGATAAACATCAGCAGGCAGCCACACACTGACAAGCTGACAAAGGCCTGGTCAGTCACAACAACATGCAAAAATTTTGACATCACGTTTGGGTCAAATCTGAGAGTGAAAGCGTTTACATGAAAGGGCAATGTTTTCAATGGAGATGGAGTGAAGAAAAACCAGTTTTGAATAGGGATGAAACGATTATCAAGTAATTCAAATAATTCAATTACAAAACATGATTGAGGCAATTTTTCAATTGACTGACATTATACGACATGCTTTGCTTGCGTTTCACACGGACGGTTATTAATGATTTGCAAACTTTCTGAAATTAGTGGCGTGATCATAGATAAGACGGAGCGAAGCCAAGAAATGTCAGAAAAGACAGAAAATGTGAAAGGCAGTTCATTTCAAGTTTCAAAAAAAACAAAACAAAACACAAGTACACTGTGCAGTGCATTCACAGTAAGATTGAAGGTGCAAACCATAACAGCAAGCCTTCAATGGTGCAGCACTTAAACTGAAAGCACTGAAGTCCACTGAGCGGAATCAACACAAGGTAACATAAGGTCACGTACACGTTAATTTAATGTGATTGTTGATCGAGATAAGTGCTATTAAAAACATACAGTAAATGTGGTTGTTTATAATGGCTAGGAAAGAATGTCATTCAATATTGCTGGCTAGTTATACTGTTCCTAGTCTGTATTATTATTATTTTCATTTATTTGTTTCAGAATGCACAGAAGTTAAATGCAATAAATGAGTTTCATTTTGGTTTTAAAATGTTGAAAAAGAATAAAAGCCAAATGATTGTTGTACTTTAAGGACGTCTTTTTTCCCCCCTCATTTTTACCACTGCTGTTTAGTCAGGCAAAGGAATTTATTTTATTAATCAATTAAATAATCGATACAATATTCAGTTACAATAATTGATAGCTGGGATACAACAGTCTTACTCACAGAGGAAGGGAATAGATGGCTAAATCCACATTAATACCTTTCACTGTTTTGGCATTAACAAACGGTGTCCACTACACTTTTCCAGCCCCCAAAACTTGCCAACCTCATTATAGTGTATAGTGAGTTTTTAGGTGTTAGCATAGCTGTAGATTATATCTGACACAGAACTAAAATACTCCCTTGTCTAGATGGTGAAACACTGTTTTAAAATGAAAATGTATTCATGTTGGTGTGGCCACACACAAATTCATCTGCTACTATAGACTGACACAGAGTACAACCCTGGACAAAACCAAGAGAGGGTTATGTAATCATATATCCTCAGTGCAGCGGTATTAAGTCAGCACATGCTTAATATTATCAATTTTTCCACGTTGCATTTAATGCAACCCAAGCAAAAAAAATGTATGTAACTGTACTGTCCCAAGAATCATTTAGAACCTTGTTCATGCAATTAGCCTTGAATGGGACTCAATGTGTAATCAAACTAAAAAAACTATACAGCATATTTTCACACAGCAGCACCAGCTCTGTTAATCTGATCACAGGATTCTACTTGAGCAGGTAAAATGGAGCTTTCTGTCCTCAGAGTCTTGCTGGTGCACCCTGAGTGGAAGTGTGGACGGAGGCCAGGGGTTGTTGACTTTCTAGTTGACCTGGGCATGTCAACTGATCTGTTACTCTGACAGTTTACATGTGCTCTAATAAATTAATTAGAGCCAAAGCAATATTTTTGATTACCATTAAGAGTATCGAAGTAATGAAATCTTGCAATGATCTAAAATGAAAATCTCATGTCTTTACCAGGATATCTTATATGATTAAAATCTTAAAAAAACTTTAAAAAATAGTTTCCATCGTCATAAGACTGAAAATCAGCACCAGTGTGTCTTTCTTGAGACAATGTACACTTATGAAATTGAACTTTTTATTTTTCAGATGATCTTCACTGACTTTTATTTGTTACAGGCTTAATCACCATCATACTGGAGATGAGACAAGCAACAAAACTCTGAGTCATGTTAAGCAAATTCTAAGCTTCACAGAAGCATGAAAGCAACTTTTTTTAAATCTTTCTCATAATTTGATGCTATAGACAAAATCACGTACTGCTTTCAATGCTGAAAGAGCACTCTTCTTTTCTGGCAAAGTGACAGTGACTGTGTGTTTTAATGCATTGACATAAAAGCAAAGAATGCATTCAAATCAACCTCTTCAGTCACATGCTAATATAACCATAACTTCTGTTACAGAAAATTAATGCTTGTACCTTGAAATGCAAGAATGTTGAGCTCTTACTAAAATTAAAAACTTATTTTTTTCATTTTACAGTTAACAGTAGAACATATGTAAAATCACTTATTCATTATTCTATCTAAACGTAGGGCAAGCTGTATATTTTATGTATATAATATATCACTTATTTTATTGTTTTCCAACTGTCGGGAAAAATTGGATTCGGTGATCATGGCCAATATAAAAGTTGACTGAGTTCAAGGTGCTTAACTCAGGAGTGTCCCATTCTGGCTAACTCCAAATTCCCCTGCAGATTAATTTTACAAGTGAAGAAAGGCTGATTTATTAAGTAGTATAGTGTCAGTATAATTTTCAAGTGGAGTCATTTGTGAAAATCATTTTACCAGATCAAAATCTTAGTGGCCCTAATTTAGCCTAAAGAGGGAATACTGACAAGAGATATTTCCACTAATCTGTCTCTGAGCCACTGATAAACAGACAGATTTCTGTCTGTTCTCCAATAAGCCCCCTTAACAAAACACACAGGTTTCTCCATCCAATTCCCTCTTTTCCTGTCCATATCCTCCCCCAGAAAGAGCCCCTTTCAGCTCCCCTAAAAACAGATCTCAGGAAGGGGAAAAGCAAAAGCAGAGGGGAGGAGGTGGTGGTGGAAAAGAAGCGAGGTCTGGCTGCTCTGGCTTCTAATCTTTGTGACACATCACAACATTCAGCCTTTCCCCCTCTCCTCCTCCTCCTACTCACACTCCTCTGAATCCCCTATTCTCCCACACACACCCACAGATGCACATACACACACTATCCCTTGACTTTTCCCTCTGCCTACTCAGCCCACTTGCAGGAGTTTGCTGTCAGCTCCACACTCTGACAGCAGCATGTGTCAGCCAGCAGAGCTGTTCATAAGTCTACAACCAGACACAGACACATGAATAACACTTTTCAGCGAACATGAGAAAGATATAGTGTCCACAGGGCCATGGAATTCACAGTAAAATATATATATAAAAAAAAAGGAACAGTGTGTTTAGAGGATCTACTTGTTGCTATTTACTTGGTTCCAATAACAACACAGATTTTATATCTTTCTATTAATGAAAGGAACATGTATGTTAAAAAAAAAAAGAAAAAGAAACAGAGAAGGATTATCCATCACTGGTATGTGAAAAATCTAACAGCACCTGTCTGGGTTAGATTTCTGGTCATACTTTCAATGCCAGTTTAAAAGGTTCATCATCTTAAACAATCTTAACTACTGTCATGTAGAAGTTATTTTTTTTTTTTTTTTGGGGGGGGGGGTAAGGAAATCTATTTCCTTACTATTTATCTATTTATTCAGAAATCAACAAAATGTAGAGAGCACAGTCTTTTTTGTTTAACTTCTAATGCAGAATATCAATGACAGCGTCAATTGTTTATTATTTGTTTTTTTTAAGTGTTATAGTAACCACATTCTAGGAAGAGTCAATAGGAAAGGCATTTTAAATTTTCTTTTATCAAATAAAACCATGGATAAATCTCTCAATAGTGAACAATAAGCATAAAGAGCAATGGCAAACTGCATTTTCCATAGAAACCTACAACAATATGCCAATGGTTAGCCTTATGGGTGGCTTGGGTAGTGGACGGGGGTAGTCTATTGTCAGTGAGCTGCTTGAATGAACTAAGCATTATGGGGAGAGACTGCAAATCAAGTAGTAAGCCCTCCTTCAAAGCCGACCCCACTGTCTGTACAAAATCCACAGAGACCAAGTATACAAGGAGATTGACAGGAAAGGCAGTTTCCCACTGAGGCACAGAGGGGGAAATAGAAGCAGTTACCAAGGAAGGGAAGGGTGGGTGGTAACTGTCTGTGAATCAAAAAAAGAGCGGGAAACACAGAAGTGAGAGAAAGAAAGGGATACGAAATGAGGAGAGAGAATGGCAGAAAAAAATGAGATGGAAACCAACACGACAAACAAGCATAAAGTATGCTAATTTCAGACGTCCTCAGAAATACCTCAGACATTGTTCAGAAGCAATACCATTCTGCTTAAGAGTTGCATTAATAGACAGCAAAATACACCTCCGCCAGGACTTCCTTTCATACTAATCTGAGTCATCTCCAGCCAACTCAAGTCCCACCTGGTTACACAGTGTGGTTTGACAGGTTGACAGTAGGGGAGGCCCCCCCACACAGATGCACGACATATGTAATCGGATTGTGTTCTGGTAAACTGCATCCCTCAATATGTCAAGTGTATTTACATCATCATCATCACCACTATGTGCGATAAGAAAACCTTGGTTCTTATACAGTCAATGCTCACAGGTTCACTATGTTTCCCACTGAGTTTGATGCAACTGACAAACTAATTAAAACAACATTTTTAGGTAATATCCATCTTCCCTTTCATACCAAGAGTTAGATGAGACTATCTATGCCTTTCTCATGTCTGTATGGCAAGTTTGACGCTACAGCCAGTAGGTGGTTAGTTTAGCTTAATATAAAGTCTGGAAATAGGGAAAGTTGGCCTTGTACTTTCAGTAACAAAATCTGAGCATGTTGTATCTTGAGGTTTTCAGAAGATACTGTATCAGTAATAGTCTATCACATAATTACCCATAACAACACAATAAGAAGTCTTTAAACTGGCATTTTTTGTAAAAATTAAGAATAAAAGAGTAATAAAGTGTTAATTAGTGAACATGATAAGTCCAGATGTTCTTTGGACAAAGCTATGATAGCAGTGTTTGTGTTAAGATAAGCAAACTGGCTGCTGGCTGAAGCTTATTAAATGAACTCTCAACTAACTCGCATAACTCAAAGCAAGAAAGGAAATGAACCTATTTCCTAAAATGACAACTATCCCTTTAAATTCTGGCCTGCTGCTTAAACCAACACAACTTACCAATAACTGTAAGCCAAGAATGATATGTAATAAAATATTTATCGTTCTTTGTTAGTTTCAACTATGAGCCCTCCAGATATTGTAATGATGCTATGACCAGAATTTGAAATTTCTGTCTTGGCAACCATAATGTAACATTTCATTAAGATCAAATGATAAACTGCCTGTGGACATGCCACAGGGTTAACACATCAAAATGGATTCGATTTGCTTAAGGCTCAAAAGCCTTGTGCTCATTATATCCTTAGTGTTAAACCATGGCTCTGGAGAGCCATGGTTTCCATGCCACATTTGCTGCTCCTTAGACTACTACTGGGGAGAGAAGTAACTGTCAGTTTCTAAGCAGTGCAATCAATTTGCATTTTCTCACACCACTCTCTGGGCCACTGGCTGACTGATGGAGGGTCTCTTTTTAATCATTCACTCGGAAATAGGGTTCAATGCTTGGCCTGTAGTGGTTAGTAATATGAGATTGTGGACCAACATGAAGACACACAATATCAAGACCCTGCAGCAATTTAGAAGGTTAAGCCACAAAATTGTGAGGCAAAATGTGTGCCTATCTTACTACACTTATTGTCTTCCAATATGACAACATTGACCACAAATTTACGTAAGGCAGCTGGCAACATGTTCACATGTTCTTTCATCGAATGAAACTGCATTCGACGAAAGTGACAGGTTGAACTTAAAGCATAAAAACCAAGTATGTGGGTCATTATCATTCCACATATTGTGATCTTAACTCACACACCTGCCAAAACACTGAAACATAACTGTTATAGTGTATATAACATTATTAAAGGTGTTCAGTTACTAGGAAAACACCTTGAGGTCCCTTGTGCAACCAACACTGGGAGGTGTTCCAGCTAAGAAGAGCGAGACACCAATGAGAAAGGAGCCAGCTGGGAGGGATGTCCTCTTGAGGAGACCGGGGTGGGTTGAGGACCAACTGCTGTGTCACTGTGTCACTGGCTGATCAAATCTACCTGGAATTCATTAATGGTCACCTAAGAGTAGAGCTTCTGTTACAGCTGCAACAAAGTTGTTTAACTGAAACTTAGTTCCTGGAGGGAACCTCCCAAAAGGATTAATAAAGTTTGTCTGTCTGTCCATACTGGGGACCAAGAAAGAGAGGGATTACTGGCCGTGGACTAGGTCAACAACATGGACATGGACCAGTACAGGACAGGTATTTGCCAGGTTATATGAGACCAATAATGTGGATAAACATGTCCAATAACAAAGTTTTCAGCCAAACAAATATATACAACCTAAATTTTGAAACAATAACTAAGAGTGAATTTGATCCAGAAATAACCAAAGATCCTGTCTAAGGTTTTTGAAAAAAGTCCACCTAGTTACTAATCAGGAATAATAACTTGGAAAGTACAACAAAGTACAAACAAAATTCAATGTATACATCACAGCAAAACCTGCTTAAATCTAAAAGAAAAGGTTCTGTAGCCTTTCCCCCACAACCTGCACTCCTAGCCTAAATATGCTGAGGTCAGTCTGGGGTCAGTAGGTGACCATGGCCTGGGGGGCTCAAAAGGATAGAGCGCCTCTTCGGTCACAAGTTTTCAGGCTACTAGGTATGCTGGGTTTAGACTAGACTATTTATTGCAAAATCATGAAGTAGCTTAATAATATGCAGGAGAGTACCGGCCAATTACCTCAGCACCATGTTAATAAAGATCACACATCATGGTGAGTTCACAGTGTGTGAGATAGAACTGCTGACTGATTTTGATAAATGACTAATAAATTGATAATGGCTGGTAACCTTTTACTTTTTTGTTCCAAAAAAATTTGTTGAACTCATTCTTGCGTGGCTGTGACTGTTAGTGAGTGAAATCGTTACAACTGTGAGTCAGGTTTGGGGCTAATTTACAGCACAAGATGAGAAATGTAACACATTGGCTTTACAACACTTAAAAAATAAAAATAAATAAATAAATAAATAAGTAAATAAAAAGAGAGGTTGTGGATAATTTACCTGTAGTTCCGATTTCCATTCATGAGGTCCCTGCCCGGTTCACTACCCGGATCACAGTTGTCAAACGTTGGGGATTCTACCTCCGTTCAATCCGGTGTCTCCTTCAGCCGTGCGCCGCCTTTGCGGGGCTGAGCGGCGGGGTTCCCTGGTCTCTGTTTGGACCCCCTCCCTGTGAACTGTCAAAAAAAAAAAAAACCCACAAAAGGCCCCTTCGGTACGGTCGTTTCGCCGGCCGGGTTGGGGGGGGGGGGGGGGGGTTTCTGTGTCCCCACCGTCAACGTATCCAATCGGCTTTCACTGCCACGGCGAAAGCTACTGGCTCCTCGACGCGACGTACTGCCAGTGAAAACCTGCTAGTTAGCCAAGTTAACTCGCTAGCCAGGCTCGGAAAAGTGTCCGGAAACGGAGTAGAGGAGCTGTCAGGATATCATCCCAGCGGGGTCACCGAGTCCGGACGAATCCCCACCGACGGGTGAAGGTGAAAAGAGATCACATAAATCCGTGTCTTCTGTCCGAGCGGGCGTCGGGGTTAGCTAATGTAATTAGCTAGCCGTTAGCTCGGCGGTTGGATAGTTGGAATTCTGACAGACGACGGAGACTTCAGTCGCCTTAAAAACCGCCGCCGACTCGGCCCCGCTCCTCGAAGCTGCCCGCACCGACGACGTCGTCCCCCGTAGTCTGCTCCCCGGCGTCAAAATAAAACTGTCAACGCCGGGGGGGGGGGGGGGGGGGGTATCCGCCGATAAGTGTCAAGATTTTTCAGCCTGGTTGACAGATCAACTCTGCGAGGCTTTTCGGCGAGCCAGCTAAATATGGTGAAGTTGCCTTCTGACACCGACAGGAAGGGGCGGGCTCTGTTATCTGACGTCAGAAGCAGCGGCCTCGCCCCCACACGGAGGTAACGACGCCGTCCGTAAATCACCTCATCGGATGTTTTAACATCATGTGAATCTGTGGATACATGGATCTGCTCAAAACTGGACATTTTGGAGGCTCGCGTTTTTTAAGAGAAACACGTTTTACTATTGAGAGTGATTATAAAACAAAAATCTACGTAAATCCATGCTGGGTTACTTAATGGGTTAAGGGCCTTACTCCCCAAAGCCCAAGCTTCCCCCCCATGTCATGATTAATGGCAAATGTGATGTTTGCGACTGTCTTTCAAAGAGACTGTGTCAAAACATATTCCTTAAATCTTTCCTGTTTTTAGTCTATACTTGAGCTCATTTGTTGTTTTATCAAACTGCTTTCTTCAGCTCCTTCCTTTCTGTATCACTATTAACAACTAAAAATAGAAAGCATTAGAAAAAGCAGTGCTATTCCATAGACATACTGCAGGGTTGTAACCCAGAATATTTTCATCTGTGCATATGACCATTATTTATATTTGTCTTGGCTATAAAATGCCAGAGCGAAATGCCTGGTGAAAAAATCTGTTTTGGCTGAGTTTAAACCATAAAGATGTTGGGATTATGAGAAAATTGAAAATAACTATATATGAAAATATTCACATTTAAGAAGCTAGTACCAGCTAATTTTTCATGTTTTTTTTTTTTCACAGAAATGGCAAATTATTAATAACCAGAATTCAGTTCACTTTCATCAATTAATCATTTGACCTTTTGAGTCTGTTTAGTTTCTGAATGCCTGTGCTGATGAAATGTACTTTCATTGCTGAGAAGTGAATGTGTTCAAGTTAGTCGAAAAAACAGAAAAACAGCAGGAGTAATAAAAAACAATTTTATTTTCTTTAAAAAATACCCCTCCCCAACAGAGTTCCCATACTATCACATACAGAGCCAAAATAATATGCTTCGTCCTCTCATTCAAATCTAATGGGAAGTGCTATGACAAGGACTGGTCTTGATCAGTGGCTTCAATATTGCTTAGTCAGACAGTGAGGCTGTGTGGAGAGGAGTGGACTCTCCAATGTCCACATGATGCATTTCCAGGGTGACTGCCATTTTGTCTCCCCCCTTTGCAAGGTGCTTTGTGGCTTCAGTGAGTGAAGAACTGCATCTGGTTTCAGTGGTACTGGGAAATGCCCCCAGACTGATTTTTTTTTTTTTTTTTTTTTTTTTTTAAGCACAGACTAAGGGGTAGAATACTGGCCCCAACTGTGAAAGGCCCGGCAACTGGTGAGCCAAAATACATAACAGGTTAATATTATATATTTATATATACAAATCACCTCAGACACAATGAAAGATCAGTAAAACGGTGTACAAAGGCATTTTGATTATGCAAGTTCATAAACATGATTTAAAAATCAAACTCATCTGATCTTTTATCATTTGATCCCTTTCGTCTCAAAGGGGCTTTGACCATCAGACAAGATTTGAGGCGCTTAAACGGCAACTGAGGTGGATTTTTGAGACCATCTCCACAGTGCCCTCTTGAGGATACACTCTGACACTAGTCACAATATTCATAATAATAATGACAAAGGAAAAAGCAGTCTTTATAACCATTACACAATCGAGGCAAAAACGACTGACAGGCAGTGGTGAGCGCGTGGCTCCTACCTCTACAAAAACCAAAATAAGGTGGCTCAGAATATCCAGTTGTAAAAATAATTACATGCATTTTTTTTCATTAATCCAGAAAGTGACTAGATGTAAAGGCAGGGCATATTAAGTAGTAGTAATAGTAGCCCACCCTGTCCATTGTAACAATCCCCTATCTGTGCCGCCCATGCACACAGAGCACCAATGGGGATTGGCTAACACAAGCTAGGGGACTGGGGCAGGGGAAGTTCCAGGTTAAAAGTGAAAACAGAGAGCAAGGATAGAGGGTGATGATGGAGAGGGTTGACAGTTTGGCTTAGAAGGTCATAAGGGGACAAGTGCATTTGAAGAGGTAAGTCTCTACATGCTAAGAAAGAGACTGAGAGGGCTAAGTTGTGTGTGTGCTTCTGCTATTCAGGCTATGAGTTTTAAATGGTGGTAGAGGGAAAAGCTTTTTAAAACAAACAAACATAAAAAAGGGACAAGTGTGGTATGATCTGTACTGATATGCAAAGAAGCGCATGAGTGGACGTTGGCGTCATTCTACCGATACATGTCGGAATGTGCAGAATGAATTGTGCAAGGTCAATTGCTGAATGTGAGTTCAGCTTTGCAGCACTTAAGTGATCACAGACTTTGTATTTGCCTGTATTCAAATCTACAGAGGAGTGTTGACCTTGCCTATTGCCTTAGTTACCTCTTTGTTCTGAAAGCTGTGTGAGCGTGAAAACTTCAAAGCAGTCTGTGGGTCAAGCCTCAGGACAGACAAGTGTTTCCATTTCGTAGTAAAATAAATGAATAAGTAAATAAAAAAAAGTGCCTCGTATATCC
The DNA here is from genome assembly GCA_034769265.1 of Remorina albescens. Classification (NCBI taxonomy): domain Eukaryota; kingdom Metazoa; phylum Chordata; class Actinopteri; order Carangiformes; family Echeneidae; genus Remorina; species Remorina albescens. The sequence goes on from CM068486.1 coordinate 5,480,610, forward strand.
TAAAAGAGCAATGCATACAGAAATAAAAGATTATCTTCCTGTTTAAGTGCCCCTTTTCTATTGGTTGGCATCACTTTTGGCTGGTTAATAATGCTGGTTTAGGTGCATGGGGTGCAAGTATATTTGATACACTCTATGCAAATGGTCCCTCTATCGTTATGCTAAGCTTGCCTCTATAGGCTAAATCTCTAAGGGACTGGCTAACCAGCACAGAGAGTGCAGTAGGATTTATCTCCCGTATCTACGATATGCTACACCTGCTCTGTCTGTCTCTGCTATTATAAAGTCCAGAGGGCTAGCCTCACATGTACTAACAAACTCTTATGTGCAGGACTGGTGGCACCTAAATGCTATCACTAAGTGCTAATGTACCATGCCTCAGACTCCTCAAGGCTATTTTAAAAAAATAACATTATTCAAAAACATTAAAAACATGAATGTAGTTCATGACAACGTTAAAATGATACATGTAAGTGTGCGTGCCCAGTACCACCCCTCTGGAGGATCCCCATACTAAGGGGTATGGAACACTGGCATCCGGCATTCGGATGGGTAAAGAGGCAGCATCGTGGTGGCAGTTAAAAAAGTTTTCAGGATTTTTTTCTTTTTATCGCCTATTTTCCTCCCATCCGTATTGCATACTTACATACATAGGAGTGTGAAGGTAGCGTACAATACAATTACATAATACCCACGTTTTAAAAATTCAACATAAAAAGAGCAATAGTCCTGGTGAAGTAAAAACAACAAAAATGACAATAATATTCATAACCTTTTGAGTGCATGTGGCTGTAGAGTCTGACTGTTTTATAGGTGAAGGGCCTTTTGTTTCTTGGATTTGGGTGATTGGTAGGTCTGTGGAGTATGTGTAGTGGGCAGTCATTGGGAATAAGGGAATGGGGATGAGGTGGTGGTGGGCCATCTGCCCACTCAGGTAGAAATGAGGTGGGAAGGGTCAATGGTGGTGATGGTTGGTGTAGCTCAGGCGAAGTACATGGTCCTCAGGGTGTCATGGTGAATCTGAACAGCCTTAGCCAGCGCCTGTGGATCCCGACCGTTACTCTGACCAGACACATGGCTCCCCTCTCCACTGCATACACGACAAGGAGAGAAAGGGGAGAACAAAGCATCAGCATCTCCTCATATGTGATTATGGTAATCAAATCCCCCATAGCATCAAACTGCAAAATGGGTTGCAGAATACATACATTAAGGCTGATGTACAAGCATTTTAACATATTTGAAGAAAGTAACAGAGTAATAAATATTTTACTGCAGCTCAAAACAGAATAGATAAGGGACCCTTCCCACCATTAAATTCATATTATAACACGAAAACTCCGATTTGTGTGTAAGGATTTCTGGTAAACAAAAATGGGCTCACAGGCTCTGAAAGTTTCAAAAAGTTATTTCGTAACTACACTGACCTGTCATGTTCTTTGTCCACCAGATGGTAGCGGGCACGGAAGGCCACAAGACGAGCATAGTAGGCTGGAGCAGGGATAGAGACTGAGCGAGTACAACGCACATAAGTGTGGCACAACTGGTAGGTTAGTATCTGCAACTCATCTGCCGTGAAACGATTGTCATCCCAAAGGACGTAGTAATGAGATGGCCGACTGGTACCCTTGAGAAAAAGAGAAAACAGTGAAAATTAGCTGAAAAAAGTGCGTAAAACTGGCTGGTTAAAACAAACAAATGTGGTGAGTGAGATTAGAGTCGAAAGCATTCTTCTTGTACATGACTGTTACCCCAGAGCATAAGACCACTGTGTTACCTGTATGCCTGCATGGCTGCACAGATAGAAGTCAAACTCAAATGGATGAGTGATGCTGGTGTCCACCGTAGTCCCTGCAGGAATATTCCCACTCTTCCCAATCTATCAAAAGGTGATAATTATTAAACATATGAAAACAGGTATGTCTAATGAAATTAGTTCAATCCATGTTTGATGATAAAAAGCTCACTCTTTCAGACTTGTCAGCACAGAAGAGGCGTGTGTGGTGGCGTTTCTGCACCACAATGTAGGTGATGCCTGGCTGATAGTCTTTCTCCAGCTTGATACACGCATCTCTGATGGCCAGGAGCTCATAATGGAGAATCTACACACAACAACATTCTATATTAGCACCTTGTTAATATTGTTCACATAATACTGTGAGCAACATGCACTTTTGCACTCACATTTTTTAAACATTCGGTGACTATTTGATGGGATCTACTATGTCAACCCTTTAAAAAGATACCTGTGGCAACTGTCCCTCAGGAACACCATCCCTGTAGAAGATGATCCTGGTGGGCTTGAAGCGAGTTGACTTGTAGAACTGAATAAGCAGTTCCCGCACCATGTAAGATAAATCTTCAATGATCTCCTGCCTGGGTCTCTGGACTCGTACTGTAGCACAGTATCTGCTGGGATGAGCATCCATACTGCCTACCACCTGAAACAGAGGGGGAAGGAAAATATAAAAATATGTAGAATGATCTGTTTTGTGTTCATAGTGTTAATGTTGCAGTAGGTTAATTGCCCTTCCCAGGTTACCAGTAATTTGCATAAAAACCTGCTTTTATGTTAGTATTTCCAAAGGAACACAATTGGAAAATGGGAAAGACTAAACATTAACCTTTTAGTTTTCTTCACCCAAATCCATTCACTGCATGACATTTTTCTTTAGTCCAGAGGATCGAAACAGGCCCACTCTCCTCTGTGTATGACTCAGGATTTTTGTCATGATTTCTAGGCAACAATGCAGCCAACCACAGTTGAGCTGAGGTCAAGTACGCTCGAGGGTTGACGTCATTTCCTTTTTGATTGTGAGTCAATTATGAGCTCACTATCTGCTTCAGTTTTAAATGTTTTTTGTCGACTCATTTACTGAGTATCCAAGTCTAAACGAAGGGTCAAATCAACTGTAGCTGCTTCTTAAAAATTTGACTTTCAAAGCAGAGTCATGTGGACATTTACCTCTAATTATTTCCTCACAAAAGGAATAAGTTGGTGTTTTGAAATGTTTAGATCAGCAAAAACAATTGTATGGTTCTACAGGGTAGTACGAGCAATTAACAGCCTGAGAGTACACAATACTTGATAAAGCCGTAAATTAGGGCTACAACTATTGTAACTACCCTGTTTTAATCAAAATCCCAAAATGAATCACTGCTTCCCATCCCAAGTTACCAGAGCCCAAGGTGATGAATTCACCTATTTACTATAAATTCATGTTAAGTGTCATACTATCAATACTAATATTAGTACATGAGCTCAATGTTATTGGAGATTTAAGCTGTTACAGCACTTCTATCTCAAACATATTATTTAGGGCTGAGGGATCCCCCCCCCCCCCCCCGATCAACACTGTTGTGCGTCATGGCCACACATCGTCACTGTCACCAGGCAACCTAAACCTGTGTGTTTGTTTTCCTATGACATTCTGAGGCGTATACGCCCTTGATGTTTCCTTTTTTTTTTTTTTTTTAAATTTGCCTATAAAAACAGAACCCCCCTCCAGCATAGCATCTGGGCTGCCATAAAGAAGCAATATCATACAGTGACACACACACACACACACATTTAAATGATCTGAATTTGGTTTTGATTACGTCATGAATCACTTCTTTCTTTCAATAAGAAGTGCTGAGAAACAGTCTTTACAAGTTACTAGAGCCAAAAACACTTCCCTGTCCCCCATCGAGGGCTGAACATGCACACCCAAGTTTGGCAAGCAGCTTGGGTTTGTGTGATACACCAAAGTTCATTCCCCTTCTCTTCCTGAGATTGTGTTCAAGGTCAAACTGTGTGCTTTAATGAACGTGTTTCTGGAACATACAGCAGTAATTGAGGGCTTCTTGCCATCTCCAGCAGGGGGGTGTGTGACATCTGCTCCCAGGAAGATTACTGGCTGCTGAAACACAGCTGACCTGAGAGTGTGAATAGAGGACGAGATGTAATTTACACTCGCTAATAAAGACAGTGTGGGGTTCAACATGAATATATTATCATCACTGGCTGAAGTGCTGAGATGGGTCAATTTAGGTCATCCAGTTGGCCTTTTTGAGCTTTGAGCTGAATTGTATAAGGAGGCCAAATCACAAAAAGAAACATGCAAAACTTAGTTAAGCCATTTCACTGCCTGAGTTAATGTTCAATCAATGAATTATTAATGCATATAAAAACAAAGACCTGTGGCAGTCAAGAATGAAAGCTGACACAGAGGTTAAACACCTCTTAATATGCATTAATAGTATGATTAAAATTCTCAGTGTTGTTCTCCTTCCTATAGATTTATGCAGCTCATTCAAAGGCAGCTAAACAGCAGCTCACCGTTGGTGTGGAACCAAGATGTTGTTGATGCCACCCAGCTTCACATTGATCTTGAGGCAGAGGTTGGAAAGAGTCTGAGGTGACGTCTTCACCACATTCTTCACCTGTACACACTGCGTGGCCATGCCAAGGAGAGTGTCCCCCACACGCTTTACCTCCGCTATAACAAGACAGTTTGGATATCTGGTTCAGCTTTCCAATAACGTGTCTTTATGTTTTCTATTAGTATGCTTTAACAGCAGAATATGTCTTTTAGACATTCTTTAGTCTGATGTTTGATGACACTTTAGACACTTTATTCTTTCATTATTTGTGTACATGTCTTATATTTATATTAGATGAACAAGATATAAGATAAGATTTTACTGTCCCATAGAGAATTTTTAAATAGTGCATTATTGTAGTTGTAAGTGTGTGAAACACTAAAACAATATATCAGAGCAGTATTGTGGTAAACATACATTATACATACACTGTACACATGTACATACATATAGCAGTAAAATCATACAAAAAATAGCATACCATAGACAGGAGTCTTCCCTGGCAAGATGACAATGATGAGCTGAAGTCCAGAATATGTGTTCTTTAGGTGTCTGAACATGGGCTCCACGCTGTCTGCTCCCTGTGCATATTTGCAGAAGCATGGCTGGCCCTGAATTGGCATCCCAGCATCCTTCGAGATCTTACGCAGCTGGTCTGTGAAGTTCCTGAGAGGAAACAAGAGCAAGGGGGACAAAATTCAGCTATACCAACGAAAACTATTTATCTCTGCACTGATTATCTTGTATCAGAGATTCTGTTGTCTTGTACAGCCAGTGTGATTCTGTGTTATGTACTTATGTGTCTTCCCCAAAGTATGTAGAATTGAATGAACCTTTTAGGGAAAGAAATTAGTTCCTTCAAGATGTTTCATGTACAACATTAAGCATTAAACTTTTTCCTTCAAAACAGATTAATTACAAGTTGATTTAATGACTTTCTACAATTGTGTGATTCAGGTAAAACGTTGTGGAGAAAATTATTTGATCACACTTTAAAAAGTGAATTCGTATTGCTCCCTCATTAGTCCTTACTTGAGCACCTCTTCTCTGCACTGTTTCTGGGGGGCAAAACAAGCAATTGCCCACACTTTGATCTCGATTCCATTATAAAACTGCTTCCCTCTCATGTCCCAAACTCCCTGGTTGGGGGTAGCGATGGCTCGATTCTGTGTGAGAGGATCAGAGGAGAGAAATGTTAAACTAAATCAGGCCAGATGTAGGTACAGCAAAACAATGTATGCTACACACTAGAATTTTTAATTAAATCCTTTTAAGGCTGAAGCTGACTTCTTTAAGCTGATAAATGAATCATTTTACCCGTCCTCCATACTGCAGGATAGGGGCTGGGAGCACTCTCCCCGTCACCTCAGCCATGTCATCTTTCACCTTGATCCCAAACTCTTGAATGTACGGGTCTAGGTTAAAGTTAGCGTTCTTCATCTATGGGAAAAGAAGGTCATCATGACATCTAACATTATGAAACACTGAGTTGTTCTTTTCCATACTACATTACAGATGCGTCTACAACTCACCAGCCTGCTGATCTCCTCCTGCCTGTCAGGTGCAGACCGAGCTGTGGCTTTGATCATAGTGGAGGTCTGATTATCTGTCAGTTTCTTGATGCATCGCTGACCAGCTACAATGTTACACACCTGGAAAAAATAAATCCAAATTTGTTACATGTAAATATTAACCCCCTAACTGTAACCTGAAACTGTCTTAAAGACAGTTAAACTGGGGCTACAGAAATAATCCCAATCCTTATGAGATTTAAATGATTACATAGGAACACTTTCTAGTTAGTTAGGAGTTTAAATGATTCCCTTAGAAGTTTTATACTCACCTCCAAAGGCAGATAGGTGTGCTTCTGCTCCTGGCCCACCTGTAGACAGGGCAGGTGAGGGTATTTTAGCTGCAGGTTGTACTTTTGCTTGAAATACTGGGCCACTGTACATTCTACTGTCTGCCCACTTTCAAGCTGGAGGGGAAACCTGGCATAAAAAGATGACAGACATGAATGACTGTGTGTTCAGGTAAAAAGTTACCTTTACTATAACTGAGTGCCACATGTTTTCACTCTCCTGATTTGCAGGTTCAGCCATGTTTAAAGTCAGAAATAGTGGTTAATCAATTCCTTAATAAAATGTGAAAAGGTGAAAAAAGGACATCCATTGTCAGACTTCACAGAAATTTATTAAAATCGCCTGTTCAGGACAAACTTCTAATTATATACGAAATTTACCTCTAAAAATAAATATTTTTGGATAAAATTTTCATGAAGAAGTGTTGATGTAAACATGCAAATTAATAGTGAGAGGATCCGACCCACAGAGAATAATTGCCCAACTCTTCATCAGCTCTGCGGAGCATTCCAGTGTCTTTTTAGCTCAGTGTTTTACATTGCACAAATTTATTCCACCGATTCACTCTTGCTGTCAAAGATCATCTCTTTTTCCAGCTGCAGCATGCAGCTGTTTTCAGCCAAAAAATCCAATAAACCAAACAACAGACAGACAGATTTAAGAGACTGTCTAGTGGAAATAGGAGCATTTAACAACTTAATCTTATCTGGGATGACTAAAGTGGACACAAACACAGCCCTAAATAAAATGCTAGTGTTATTCCATATCTATCAGATACGTGAGGGAAATCATTTGCTAAACACACTTGCCACGTAAATTTTATTGGATTAGAATATGGTAAATTTCATTTTGTTGTGCTGCACAGCCAGGCAAAGAAAAGGACATTGATTATCTCTGTTTTGTGGGGGAAATGGTATAATGCAGAGGATTGGTATATTTCATCTAATGTACATTGCCATACAAGTGGTTATTGTATACACAAATGTGTTTAATGTTTAATGATGTCTTTGTACTCACGTCTGGTGGCTGGCAGGACGTCTGGTGACATTGCATACGCGATACTTTCTCTTCATTTGGCCACAGTGTGTCACCTCCACTTTCAAGCCTGCCAACAAAAAAACAGGTTATACAAGAATTGATGCACAATGACACACTAGGAATTAGGAAAATCTCACAAGCAGAAGTCAGGAGCAGTTGTAAAATAAATATAATTTAGATGGGGCATGCAGGTGAAAAATTTTAGATCTGAGCTCATCATGATGCCGGTTTGGTAGCCCACCTTTAATCTCCTTTGTGAAGCGAACCCTTTGTGAATCCGTGAGGGTCTTGGGCTGTTCATCGATGTTGCGAATGTCCAAAACCTCACACATGAACTCAATTACAGGCTGGGCTTTGTAGAAGGCCGTGGCAGACACTAGAGGGAGACAGAGAGCAGCAACATGTCCAGCAAAGTCAGTAGAGAAACTTAACACAAGGTGCATGATAGGCCAAACCTTTAGTCTGTGTTTACTGGAATTTAGTCTGTTTAAGGACTTTACTATCAAAATTGATGCTCCAAGCAGTAGAGAGCAGCCTATGATAATGATATCATGAATACAATCACAACAGATGGTTCATGTCCTGTTTGGTCCCAGCTTACATTTAATTTAATTTTTTTTTTTTGTTGTTGTTTTCCCACTTTCTGAGGTAGTTTTCTGCTGGGCCATGCAACGTCAACAAAAACACTGAGATCACTGACTGACTACACACTCTGGTGAGCTTGTCTTCAGTGGCTCACCATCAATGTTAAGCATCATCTTCCACATGGCAGGGCGCACAGACTGGTGGAAACCAAACCAGACTTCCCTTCCCCCACCTAGTGGGTGGTAGTATCCTTCAGGTGGGGAGAAAAATGAACGGCCCACTGGAGTGTACCTAATTGGGAGAGGTTGGGAAGAAAAAAGGAAAATAATAAAGGTGCAGACTCACTGAGTACGAATTCATGCCCAGTAAAGCTGATGTCTCATGAAAAAGGTTTTGATAAGTCAGTTCACAGTAAAAATTAGAAATTAAAACATGCATGGAAAAACACTAATGTTGGAATATGAAGGGTACCATTTTAAACAGGCAAAAAAGAAGAAACATTATCTTTGAAAAAGCTTTAGTGGCTTAAGGACTTCCTTCTGACCATTTTCAAGTCTTCAAGCCAGTTATCATTTTCCCCTTGTTCAGTATTGTTCAGTGGACACTTTCACAGACATCTCAGCTAACATGTATCTTTTGTTTAGTGTCTCTTACACCTGGAGCTATGATTGTCTGATGCAAAGAAACAAAGGAGTCAGGTTAAACTTAGAAAATTGCTTTTACACATCTACCTCTTTTGAGCTGGATTGCTGCAGTACAAGTACTTTTGGTTGTGTTTGTGGCTGTAGTGGAATAAATAAGAGAGAACAGGTGCCTTTGGTGTACCTCATAGAGGCAAGGTGGCGCATGGCCACGTCCAGGGCTTGAACTGAGTCGAGGGGGACCTGCAGGCGGCCGCTGACCAGAGTCTCCTGCAGCAGGCGCCATGAAACCTTGGCCAGCCAACGGATGGACACCTTGAAGATTCTGTCCTTACCCTCGCCTGGGATGGTTACCTCAAAATCCACCTTTAATGATAAAGAACAGAACCAGAGGGAAGAGGTAAAGAATAAAGTAAAGTAATAAAGTAAGGAATAAGACTGAGACAGAGTGGGGAAAAAAAACAAAAAACACCACTCCCTGAAATATGAAGCTTCACTTAGCAGCACATTAGCATAGTTTATATTGTTAACAGATAAAAGCGTGTCATCAACTGGGAGCAGAACTTTTTTTTTTTTTTTTTTTTTTTTTTTTTTTTTTACATAGACATCTAAACCTTAAAGCCAGTAGTCTCCAAAAAGAAAGTAAGAATCTTTTATTAAAAACACAGATGTTGGAATAAACATATGTACTCTTCAGGAAATTAATGGTTGTTTAAAATCATCCATCCTCCACTAGAAAAATTATCAGTAATAATACACTGAGGAGAAATTAGTGGGTGATGAGGGTTTGGTGTCACAGTATGAAACAACTGCAAGCATCTACCTTCTCACTCCCAATAGGAAGTGCTAACACCGTGTAGATGTTCTTCTTCCCATCATACACTGGCTTCCTGTCACCAAAGAGCTGGGGCTTGAAGTGCTGCACCATGTACTCCACCACCTCCCTGTAGGAAGTGACACACAATAACACAACACTGTCCGTTAAACCCATCGTGTGATCAAGATGCTCTTTTTTTTTCGGGGGGGGTATTGATCAGGCAGGATACAGCTGGTGGGTGCAATATCTCATGGTCATGGAAGGTAAGGCAAGGACAAAAAGACAGAGGGTGTGGGCAAGGGGCCACCACCTTTCAGTGCATGGTGCCTTGGCCTTCATATGAGGGTGGGGGATGAAGAGGCCTTCAGAAAAAAGAAAGGTCAAAGGGCTTGACCTATGCATGCCCCCTTGGAACCTTTGTCTGAAACATTAAAGCCAGAAGAGACCAAAGCCCTCGGACCCTCTGTGAATGTTATAGAAAATGGTACCAACAAGTTTTATTTCAGGGATTCTTTACAAATTAAGTAGCGATGTGCTTCAGTTGTTTCTGTTTATGTTCACAACCTTGATAATAAAGAAGACAGTAAAGCTCAAGGGCTTTCCTCAAGGGTTCTCTAAACAGCCACTCCTGAGGTCTTCAAGGACTTCAATAAAATATTATTTGTTCAATCAAAAACAGAGGGTTACATAAGGACACAAGTACAGAGTCATGGCTGTGTTCGTTGTTCCAATTTTGCAATGAGCAATACATTTCTCAGCAGGAAACATGCAAAAAACAGATGACACATTTAACTGATTACAGTTAAAAAAGTCTAAAACTGTCATCAGTCACGTCATGTCCTAATAAAAACACCGGGATATAAGGATCCAAATGCCTCCATAAATGTTTAGAAAGGTTTTCAAGCTTAAAGAGGCAGGTTGTTTTCTTTTCCATCTTAAATGACAATCAATGATTATGCAGTAATCTGAGGCCATTAGTAAAATACACTGGGAGAGTAAATTTGAGGACTCTAGGATTGGGATTAGTGCCAAGACATTGAGAAAAAACAATTCCAGCCTATATATCATATTCTTGCCCCTAGCCTTTTGCTGACATACAACTCCACACGCAAGGTAGCTGTGGAACATGATCATATCTTGTTGAAGTCATCTCACAACCACAAGCGTGACAGGGCAATTTCAGTCTGAAATTGAGCACAGAAAACTGGTGACGGCTCATTCCCTTTTTCCCTTTTACTCAAACATCATTCTCCTGCAGCAAATGAAGATGATACATGCATTTTCTGGCTCCTTGACCTCTTCCCTCAAAGGCAGACAGGAGTTTTGTGTAGTTTTTTTGTAGGGGATTTGGTTCCCTGGAGAACTATGACCAAGGTCAGTAAAACAGAAAGTACATTTCCCTTTGAATTTAGTAATTTATGTACATATGCCTATATAAAGTTATAAATGTCAGAAATGGCACATGGCAGCTCTTTTTTTATTTAATTTGGCACGGCTTTAAAATAACTATCTACAGACTAATAGTTCATGAAAGAACAGCCAATACTTAAGGTTACAAGAATTTACCAGGTAACACAGCAGTCTGTACAACTTACATTTGCAATAGACCTGCTCCATCCCAATTTTTGCCAACTGCAAGACGCCTCACTTGGTCCTACATCATCTCAATATTGTTTGGAAAGCCACTTGCATAATTTTATTGCTATCCAACAATATCTTCAGAAGCAGTGAATGAGGTCAGCTAGACTTTGGAACAACATTTCAACTGAACCTAGATCAGACAGCAAATGTTTAGACCACACATACAAGCGTCGCTTCAAGCACACTCAGGGTAAACACCAGCAAAGATGAAAGGGTCAGGGAAGTTAGATTTACTTGTGAGTCCACCATCTGTCCAGTCCTGTCACTTGGCCACAGCTACTGCAGGAAAGCTTCCTACTGCTTGATATGATCTGCAACCCGTTCACACTTAGGGGTCCATTTTTGTTCAATTCTGCAGAGATGTATGTACCCTTCTCTCATTACTTTTTGTCCATGTTTAATTTGATTTTTAAAAGGACTTATCTTTTCAAATCAGAATACATAACATGGAATGAAGCTTGGAAACTGGGTTTCACTGTGTTGAAATATCTGAAGCAGCTCACAAGCTTCAGGTAATTTTATTTTCTTCTGATTTGAGCTGTTTATTACTCAATATCTGCTGATACTGCACTCCATTTCAATATTAGTTTCCAATATAAATCTGAGACCAATCTAGGTAAAGCCTGTTTGAATGCCGAATAGCTTTGTTGTTTAAAGACAACTGATTTTTTTCATTATTTTCCCTACATAAAATATAGTAATCAACCAGTAAAAACAAATAAATAGCTGCTAGAATTGCAAATAGAATTGCATCTGAATTGTTCATGTTGAAAGCAACTAGTGCGACTGCCCCTAAAAGACTGACAACACAGTGACTACAAGTGGCTGTTAGGCTTTCATTGTCCAATTTCTAACACAGCAGACATTTCAGCTGCATGTTGACTTCTTAAAACACATTCTTTGGTCCCACAACTTAATAACCGCTAATGAAAAATGACAACTGACTGGTACTGATATTTCAGATGTACATCACAGACAGAAAATACAAGCAACACCATGGCTTCAATACCTGTTGACTCTCCGTGGGCACTTGTCGGGCTTAATGTCCACCTCATAATGATAGACGTCCATCTTTGGGATCTCCACCTCAAAATAGTTGGCCAGGAGCTTGATGGGCTTGCCCACAGTACCCATGCCTGGCCGGCGGGGGGCATGGAACACCTGCTGGAGGGGTGGGGGGAAGACCCCCATGGGCACTGCACAGGCAGAGGATAGAAAGCCATTGACGAGTACAGGATACACAAGAGAGGAAGGTATGGAGCAGTGATGGCAAGGAAATCAGGAAAGTGGGTGTGAACAAAGCAAAAGCAAATACGGAAAAAGAGTAAGTCAAAGCAGGGAAAAGTCATCAGAAAAGCACACAAGAGAGAAAGAACAGTTATGTGAGGAGGTGGCAAAGGAAGTGGCCGCCAACAGAAGAGGGCAAGTAATGTGGCCAAAAGCCGGGAAGGAAGCGTAGGAAGGGGCCAAGAGGACATGGCAGGTGGGCACGGGACCAAGAAGCGGCAACAGAAAGAAGAGGGAGATGCAAGATAAGAAAGAAGAAAAACAATGCAAAGGATATGTTAAGCAGAAAATTGTGCATTTGAGAGCGAGGAGAGGGGGAGAGAGATTTGATAAAGAGGGAGTAAGATAAGGGATGATGGAGGTGAATATTGACAAGGCGTAAAGAGGAGGAGTGGAACAGCCAGATTATGTCAAATGAGGAAGAGGAGGGGGATGACGATAGAAAAAGAAAGAATTGCAGAGAAAATAAAAGAATACGTTAGAAAAACACATGTACAGAAGTAGTCATTCAACATAGTAGTCAAAAGTTTAAAAACACATGCAGTTTCACTTCAGCTCAGCTAACATCAATTAAAAGCTTTATTTATGAGGATGTTAGTAATTCCACTGTCATTAATTTATTACACATAATTGTGTTTTGTGATGTCTGCTACCCCAAGTTAAGAAATATTTAGATAATTCATTGAGGTAACCTATCAAGCAAAAATGGCAAACATTTTTGATGTGATTCACAAATCAAATCATTGAAAATTGTAATTTTTCCTTCTTCCTGTTTGAATATTTTGGGGTTTTGAACTGTTGGGCTGACAAAAAAAAATCATGTTGAGGGCATCACAGGGTGCTCTTTTACATGCAATGGTACCTCAGCTTTTTTTCTCCCCCTCTCTCTTTCTACACCATGTATACCAATTTACATTTCTGAGACTTACCAATCTCCCTGATTGGTGACGATCAGTGTCCATATTATTATTATTATCATCATGTCTTTAAAATAAGTCTGGGCCAGTCAGGATTTCAACTACAGAGGGGTCCTAGACTGGGTGCTAGATGTTAGGCTAGCTGTGACTCCTGCCTGAGAGGGGCCCAGTGCCTTAACCTCTGGGTCCCTAGAGAACAGCCCTCCTCCATCACAACAAAGACCCCAGCTGCCCTGCTCCTCTGTCTCACACTCACACACACACAAATACGGGCATATGACAGAGGGAGCGCCCCTGCAACGGCGAGCACACACTGATACACACAAACGCAGGGGGCCCCCCTCTACATTCCCAGCCTCACCATGGAGACACCACGGCAACACATTATTGTCATGGATATCAGGGGACCTGTGTGTCTGTGTGTATGTACGGCTGTTGGAGGGGGTGGGAGGAGGCAGGGTGCCACCATGGTCATGCTGAAGAGACCTTGGCCTTTTTGGTCCTGCACTGGGCAGATTCCCACATCAGGCCAATGCACCTTGGTATCCCAAACTGGACAAGCCCAGCTATAAATAGCTGTTATGGAAATCTTTGGGTCAAAGACATCATTCATCTGATCACATGTTCACTAAGCATAAAGAAAATTCAGAACTGAGAAAGAAACATAAGCTACAAATCCCATAAATATGCTCTATACCCAAGTATAGAATCACACATCAAAACAACACATATGACACACAAGATAAACACAAACACTAGGTGTGCGTTGATCACACATACGCCGTGTGCAAGAGAGCATCTATCTGTGCAAACATGCAAGTGTCCGGAGTGCGTTGCAATCATCGCGCACACACGCACACACAATGACACACACTTTACCCCCGTGCCAGTGAAGGCAGATGGTGAGAAGCGGAGCCAGCACTCTCACATGTCCTGAGACAATAGCAGTCTTTCCCGGGCAGTAAGGCTTTAAGGCAGAGTGCTGGTGATGCATCACAACGTGAAGACTCTCACTATTTACTGTCTTTTCAGTGACATAACATAATTAGCACTAGTCACACGAGAAGGATGACTTCTGTGATTAATATTAGAGACCATGAATGTTTTTGTGCACTAAAGTTTGGCTCATTTATGGCCAGCTGTAAAACGTCTGTTTCGGGAACCATTGGTCAGCATTGTAGAACAAAGGTTAATCACATTTTCAAACAGACATTACATCTTTTTTGTTTTGAGCAGAGATTTAACATGTAGACAATCCAAATTTGGCTTTAAGAGTAATAACAGATCTCCATTGTAGCTAATGCTGAAGACTGAGTGCCTCTGAACTTAAATGCTAGAAAAAAAAAAATTCTGTCACAATAAAAAACCCCTCCAGCCCCCCCACCCCACAACCTTAAAAGAATAATTGGTTTAAGCTAATAAATGGATGGATGAAAAGACCCTTTCCTTTAAAATCTACTAATACAGAGCAGTAGTGTATGTTTACTAGGAGACCCCAATTACATGAATGAGAAGGAACAGCCAATTATGCATCAATTGTTTTGGACAAACTAGTTGGCTCTCTGGATAATTGGCTGTTGACCATGAGCTAAACATGGCAATCAGCCCGTTGTTGGAAAATAGGACGTTGTATCATTGCACTTCAAACACAAAAGCAGACTTTGAGATGAGGGGCCCTGGGGATCTCCCCCCCCCCCCCCATTCTAAAAAATAAAAACAAGCCTATTCAACTGAATGCAAGATTCAGTGTTTAAGATGAATTAATTTCAATATCTGGGATAAGACATGTCCGCTGATGATTCCCAAGTCAAATCACCACCACTGTATACAAAAATAGAGCAAGTCCTTCAAAAGTTCAAGACAGATTCAAGGCTGTTTTATAAATGTTAAAAGGTCCAAGAGTTGCTACTATGAGTGGACTTCAAACTGGGCATAAAGCAACTACTTGACTTGTCTTTTAGTCGAATGTTTCCGCACATAAGTGCCATCCAAGAAAAACTACCCAATAAAACATCACCACCTGCAGTGATAAGCACTAGCTGTAAATCTTAAACTGAAGAGGAAAAAAACAACACATAAATGCAATGCACATGCGTCCTTCTGTGTCTTAAAAAACAGGTTGTGTCAACTCCAACAGCAGATGTGCACATATCACAATTGGGGATTATTTTTGGTTACACATAGATAAATAATTAATGTGTCCACAGATGACAGGCCTGTGCCCGCGTCTCTGATGTGTGCACGTAAAGTACAGATATTAAACAACAACCTGATCAGTGTCTGCAACCATAGTGTCAGTGAAAAGGGGGAGGCTGGTCTGCCTTGCAGGGTGTGCGGGGTGCAGCCAGCTGCTGCTGCCGCCGCGCTGCTGCTTCTTGAAGGCGGGCTTCACCTCTTCCCTCCTCACCGAGATTCCCACGACCTCCCTGCCCCCGCGCATGGCCGAGGATATTGTCAGCGCTCCAAAGGGCTCGTCTGTGGCTATAAATCTGGATAAATAATACTGTTTCCTCCAAGGTGTGGTGACCGCACACCGCCGGGGAGCCCCCTCCATCTCCCACTCTCTCTGCCCCCGACGTTGCGGTGCAACAGACTGGGTTGTCACCGAAGCTCCCCGTACATCCCCCCTGATGCTAAGGCCAGGCTTACGGTGCCTCTTTTTCTTCCTCGGCTGCAGTCTGCAGCCACGACTCAGATATCCTATTTGATGCCTCGTTCAGCCATTACAGTAAAATAAAATAAAATTCAATTAATTAAACCTACCAGCGCCAGACGGTCCCGGCTCCATCCCATTCACTTAGCCGCGCGGGTACACAAGCTAGCTAGTCCAGGGGCTGCTGTGGCCAAACCGCCGGCCCCTTCAGGCTGGAGGCGTCTCAGTCTTCCAGCCCCCTCCTCTCGGCGTGCAGTCTTCTCCCTTCTCGGTGTACCCCCGCCCCTTGCCCCAACCAGAACCCCCCCAGACCCGCAGAGGAGTTGAGGCTAACGGCGATAGCTGCCAGCTGCCTGCCTGCCTGCCTGCCTGTCTGCCCGTTGACCCTGGGGCTGGTTAGTGGCGGAGCCGGAGGGCGATAACCGTCCGATTTCCGCCCACTCTTCCTCCGCGGGGCAGCGTGCTCCCTCCTCGGCGCGGCGATTTTTTTGGCCGAGGTGACCGCGGCGTGGTGATTTCCCGTCGGGTCTGTTGTGCTCCTGCTCACCGTTCAAGCAGGATTCTCCAGCGGAACAAAAAAGGCCAGCCCCTCACCCCCCAAAAAATCTAAAACTTCTTCTCTGCCATTAAAAAAGTGCCAAGGAACTGTTGATGAACTTGCTGTCACACCCCAGAGGTTGAAGGGGGAACTGCACTGCAGATATGTAAAGATGAGACGGGGGGGTGAATGTCGGGGCAGACTCAACGTTGTGGGTCTTTGAGTGTGACACCATGTCAAGAAAATATCCTTAGCTGTGTCTTAGCTGTATTAGTCGACTTAAAATTATCTGCAGATGGAATGAAAAATCCCCAACTGGGTATGATTGATCAGATAAAATTTCTTTTACTTTTTTCTGTTCTATCATTTGATTATTATCAGACATGAATCAGTGTGTTAGCAGCATTTTACTGTTGGAGGTCTTTGTGAACAGCGAAGCCATGAAAAGAAAATACTCAATGCACCATAACCAGTGAACTAGTCTTCTGTTTGCAGACAATCCCTGCCTATGCTGGGAGCTCATCTTTATCCACTGTGGTCATTTCCTGTGGCATTACTCCGAGTCATATATTTGGTCTCACTTTTTTCCAGCATGTAATTGGTCACAATAAGATGACGATACTCAAAATGCTTCTCCCTATGGGTCATATTCATGTCTGAATAACTTTTTTGAATGTCATGAATCTGTGACACAGTGTCTGTGGTGTAAAAAGTATTCAGATCATTCACTTAAATTAGTATTAACTGAGTGCACTCCCAAATAAAAGTTGTGTAAATGAGCTATAAAGTAGCCTGACTCTCATTAACTTAACTGTGTAAGTGTTCCCATTATGTCGCCATAAGATGATGACACCAACATTACTCTTTCCCTCGGATAATAATGACGACAAAAAACGAACTCATCATAATAACTGTTCTCGGGACAGCGAATCCCGGAGGGCTGACAAAACTTCATCTTAATCAGGTTAAATCTCATTAATGGACCACTTAAACAATTAGCACCACCTCTTACTCCTCTTCAGAACACATTGGTCCCGTTTGTGGTCACTACATTGCGAAATAAATGCAATAGTATTTTGATTATTATTTATCCTATTACCTTTAATTGATTGATTGATTGACTCTATCACTGAAAAGTAAAAAATGTCAATCAGAGTTTCTAAATATCTTAAAATTGCTTGTTTTGAGTGAAAACTGTTTTAAAAAAGCAAAGATTATCACTGTATTACCAAAATAAAGATGAAACGGAGATAAACTCTTCAGCTGCTAACGTATTCATCTTTTGAGACGACCCTATTATAGGTTGAAGACCCGCCCCCCACATGACCTCTGATTGGTTGTTGCCTTGACACGCTCAAGCTAACTCTAACCAATCATCATCTTCCATCCCTAAACCTCTAAAGTAAAGTGGCCAATCAGAGATGGGGATGTGGCCATCTATGGGCGGGGTTAAAAAAATAAATCAGTTTGTCCACTTGCTCCGAAATCCACGAGCGTTCGACCGGAAGTCGTCATCGCGTCGGGACGTCACCTGACTTCAGTGCGGAAGAAGTCGTCATCGTAAGAGCTGCAAGTAGGAAGGTCTGTAAAATGTGATAAAATGAGGGTGAAATTGAGCTGAGAACAGCCTGTGCTCCAGTAGTTTGAATGAACCAGGCGGTTGCCGAAGAGATTAGGTGTTTTTAGGACCCTGTGTGTCTCGGTTTGAGCTTTTTTTTTTCAGCCTCGTAGCCGTTAAGTTCATTGTGCGTCTTGTGAGCCAGACTGTCAGATAGCGGCCGGATTGGCTGCATGTGAAATCAAATATTTTTTTCAATGACGCGATTATTATACAAAGATAATTGACTTTATGCAAGCAGTCGATTGGTTATTTTTTACGTTAATAGCAGTGTTACTTTTGAGATTAACATTCGCAAATGTTTTTAAAACCATTCATTAATCTATTTTCAGGCCATTTTAAGACTGAACATGTCGTGGATACGGGAAGGGGAATTAAATCTGCTCGAAAGGCTTTCAGCCAATGTCTTAAAGGTAAGACTGAATCTGTATCTGTGTGCCTCTTGGTGGCTCCAGTCCGTGATTGTCATGTGTTGTACTTGAATGACACAGCTAAGCAACATCTTTTTATGGGGAAAAAAAAAAACACAAGGTTATTAACATCTACCCAGTTTAGGGAAGCAGTTCCAAAATCCCCAAGGATTTCTGAATTTATCTAGATGAGGAAATATTGAACTTGCTGCGCAATGAAAAAGCATTTCCCTCTCAGCTCTCAACTTTGCACCAAGATTGCAGCTGTAAAAGAATCCTCCTTGATAAATATGTCAAGTATGAAGTATGCTATATTGATGTTGATGTTTTATTGTCATTTTTCTGCAAACTTGGAGAGGAAATTAAGGAAACAATTCCAAGTACACAGAATATTTTTTCAACCAAATGGGTAGAGGAGTTGTTTAAGAGTTTTGACATACATTAAGAACAGTGTGAAGGATTGCTGTTCAAAAATATTGCTTATTTAGGCTGAACTAGTTTCTTTCTGAGGCAATGTTTTGGTGGTGTTCCTACATCTATACTTGTATGCTACTTTGTGTAGCTTCTGTCAGTGGTTGTCTATGGTTGTAGGGCAACTAACAGTTTACTTCACTTAAATCTGCTGATCATATTCCCAATTAATTCTATCAGTCATTTGTGTGGGAAATGGCCATAAGAAGTGCAAAAAGCTCTTAAAAGGCAACAACTATTTTCATGCTTTCAAATGTATCTCATGATCTTCATCAGCTGATTGGAGTTGCTCATATGTCATCTGCTATGGAACATTGTGACATGCAGTTGGAAATTTGTATTGCTACATTTACACTACTATTGAAGTCAAAAAACTTTATCCCTATACTCACCAAAAAATTTTCAGTTTACTGACACAGGAGGCATAAAGATTTGATTGAATGATTATCCAAATCGTTCTTATTATCTTTATTTGGTCCCTCCAGCTCTGCATCAATGTAATAATAACAGTACACTCCACATCTCTGTTGTGTATCCCAGGCTGGACCCATGCCTAAACATGTGGCGTTCATCATGGATGGCAACCGTCGCTTTGCACGCAAGAAAAACATGGAGCGCCAAGAAGGGCATATGCAGGGCTTTGACAAGCTAGCAGAGGTGAGGTAGAACTGGGGTAAAGCTTGTTCTCTCAAAATCCTTTTGTATGGACAAAAGACATTGTCCATGTAACCTACTTTCCCTTCCACACTAGACACTACGTTGGTGTAAGCATCTCAATATCCCAGAAGTGACCGTGTACGCCTTCAGCATCGAGAACTTTAAACGCACTAAAGATGAGGTGGATGGATTGATGGACCTAGCAAGGCAGAAATTTTTAAGGCTGTTGGATGAACGGTGAGTTTCAAGTTTGGAAATTTAAAGATTTGAAGTAACTTTTTCCTCCGCTTTTGACTGTGGGGAATTTTAGTCACATTTTATACATCATATGATTTAGAAAGTACTGCTGAGAGGAACCAGATGCATTGCACTGTTGTGTAGTTTAAATGTCTTTATATGCCTGAAACTTGCATGTTTCAATTTCATTCTTTGCAATAAT
The DNA here is from genome assembly GCA_034769265.1 of Remorina albescens. Lineage (NCBI taxonomy): Eukaryota > Metazoa > Chordata > Actinopteri > Carangiformes > Echeneidae > Remorina > Remorina albescens. Next base: position 5,500,549 of record CM068486.1, read on the forward strand.
CGATCAGACCACCTGTTAAATTTTATAATTCAGTGGAGCGATGGGTATTTTTTTTTCCTCTCAAAGGTCCTGGCAACTCACTGTTGTTTTTAGACAAGGATTTGGGTAAATTGTTGTTCCTATATATTTGAAACAACAGTGGTCAACAACACAGACATAGAAACACCACCACTGTGTTGGTAACAGAGTAACTGTGGACTCCGAGCCAAAGGCCAATTCGTAAACGAGAGTGCTTATCAGTGATTTCTCTTCTGATTACTTTGACTGGCGCTGACTGTTACACATGCAATAATGCCATACTCTGTAGTTGACGCCCATGGGTTTTGCCTTTTAATTACGCTGTGCAAATGTAGATATGGATTAAAAACACCTACTTAGCATTCGACATCTGTCATGGCTCAGTTTTGAAGCCAATGGAGAGGTGCTTTAAACCACCGTTCCAGAAATAGCCATTAGATGCTGACCCAAGAAAGATCTAATATTGGACTTTCCAGAGCTCCCCTCATCTTTTCCACACAGCAAATATTTTACTCATGACTAATTTCTTCTCCTTTTGACCAAGAGATTAAGTGGTACGTTAGCTTCACTGCTTTTGTTTCTACTGTTGCTTCTTTGTTAGAAAACATGTCATTCTTCAGAAAATTGTTTCCATTCACTGAGGTGGAGGAGAGCTATTGATTTAAAAAAAAAAAAAAAATCATTATTATTATTAATACATTATTATCTATTATTATCTTGAAGCAGCCAGTGTATAGAAAATTTACTATCATGTTGTTTGTCACTAGTCATTTTAAATATGTGACTCTTGCTTTAATCTTTACAAGGCTACAGCCACCAAGATGATGGTTTGTTATGGAGGGTGATTAGTCTAATTGTGTTGAACAATAATGGTGGCTAACTATCTATACACATGACGCTAGACTTCAGACTGTCTCAAACTGTTCTTGCTGATTACACACACTGGTTAGATCCAAATTTCTCTGAATAGTTAATATAGACATACCCGTTCTAATCACCTGTAGGCACATGTACAGGCAGTTATCTTGTTCCCTCTGTTGGTGATAATTTACTTCTCCTCCGAATACCTTCCTTCTGTCTCCTTTTGTAGGGAGAACCTAGAGAAGCATGGTGTGTGTATCCGTGTGCTGGGTGACTTAAATATGCTGCCACTCGACCTCCAGCAGCTAATTGCCAAAGCTGTGATTACAACCAAGACACACAATAAGTATGTTTATGAACACTTATTGTCCCACTATGATCCTCATCATTAGTGAGTCTGTGATTCTGTAATATATAATAAATATTGGTTCAAATTCTTGCTTTGCAGATGTTTCTTGAATGTGTGTTTCTCCTACACATCAAGATATGAAATAACAAATGCAGTAAGAGAAATGGCATGGGGAGTGGAGCAGGGATTGATCAAAGCAAGGTAAATTAAATAATGGCAGAGAGGATAGTGAATTAAATAGTCAACATTTTCACCAGGGTAGCTTTAACTTGTTTTTCTGTGTGTTATCTGGTGCTCAGTGATGTTTCGGAGGCACTGCTCAGTGAGTGTCTATACAGCAATAACTCTCCAAACCCTGATCTGCTCATCCGTACCTCTGGAGAAGTGCGCCTCAGTGACTTCCTTCTATGGCAGGTGAGGTTAAGAACAACTGTGTGGACAGATGGCATCAACTTAAAATGAAAGATTTCAGCTAAATATTAAAAACATTAAAATGAGAATGCAAATATGAAGATACAAGGTTGAGTGTGTGTTTGCTGATTGCTGAAAATTAAATTAGGGAATAGGTTTTTCTTATTTGGGGACAGTGTAGAGACTCATCAATTCCAACAAATAAAGGAGAGAAATGTTCCTTTTAAGAAGCAGAAACTCGGAGCGGAATTTGGATTTGGGGTGGAGAGCCATCTGCCTCCACCAATTTGAACAAGGATTGCAGATTGTGTGAGATTTGCATATAATGTGTCTTTGACGTCAACCAACAATATCTGCAAGAGCTGTGACTGTTTTAACAATGCAGCCATGGTGGAAGCTTTTATTGTTTTTCCTGTAATACTGGTTTGACTGACTGGACTTTTATGTTACTGTCCCATTACCTTCATCTGAATTCAGGCTTCCATCCATGACAGACTGCATCAACCAAACAATACTCACACGACAATAGTCACACGACACTTGTATTTATTCACTTTTATTTTCCATTCTGTAGACTTCCCACTCCTGTCTAGTGTTTCAGTCGGTTCTGTGGCCAGAGTACTCCTTCTGGAACTTGTGTGAAGCCATTCTTCAGTATCAATTAAATCACAAGTCAATTCAGGTACAGCTTTCATGTTTGTTTCTTTTCACCTTCATGGGGATAAGAAGCAGAGTGTGTATACAATGGCTATATAAACAAAACACTTCAAAATGCAATGGAGATGTATCACATTTTTGGTATATTTAGCCCAAATTTATTGACTAATAATATTATTAAATATTCCTCTACAAAATGATATCAGCACCTATTTGTAACACAATACACTTCGGCAGCATCACAAAGTGTAGCCTCAAATACAGGCATTAAGCTGAGTCGACACTTCAACATTATAGCAGTCAAGAAAATAGGATTTATTACAGAACTGATAAATTAAACTGCTTTTAGCCAACCATATCTGATATTAAATGCTAACTTAGTGTAGCTGTGGAAAGGGTCATAATATATGTTTGGCCCCTGTCAAAGAAATTGATTCAACTCTACTTCTTGAGACTGTAGTCTCATAAAGCAAATATTGTGGTAGGTGTCTCTTCCTTCAGTGCGTCTATGCACGCTAAAAGAATGGGCAGCCAGCACCAGAGGAGACAAATCACTCTGTCTCACCTCTTCAAACCTTAGTTGGTGATATGTCGTTTCATTCACTTTAAAATGCTCACAAAATGATGTAGTGCACAATAAATTTGTGAGCAAGTTAAGAACATTTAGGACATTTAGTATATTGAGGTATTGCATCCAAAATCATTGATTCAGCAACTCAGACAATCTCAATCAATTGGTAAATACAGGCACACATCGTTATTGTGGTACAAAACACAAGCCAGAGAGATTAGATGAAGAATAATTGCAAGTTTTTCTGCAAAACAGAAGAGAAGGATACACTTAGTACCTTGTCTAAATTAATTTAGCTTTGTTGGTGAAAGACCTTTTTTCTACCAAATATCAACTCTGATATGAGTCATTTTATTGCGGCCAAATGAAAAATCTTGGGTTAGTATTGCTAACTATAACAGTTTGTATTTTGTTTCCTTCTATCTGTCAGACAAGTGTATTATCTATTGTGCATATAATGATTAGTGGGATTCCAGTATACATCTATAGTAATGCCACCAAAATAAATAAGCAATTAAAGCAATTCCTGTTTGTATACATCTAATTAAAAATTTATCTGTGTTGTATTTTAGAAAGCCAGAGACCTTCATCGAGAGCATCAGGCCTTGCTGCAGCTAGAGGCTGATCATGCCTGCGTAGCAGAACACCTGCAGCATCATGGGAATGGAAAACCTGCCGACGCCCAGAGGAGACAAGAGGCACTGCTGCACTACACTGCCTGCAGGGAAGAACGTGTTTTGGATTTCCTAGAAGCACTGAAGCACAAGAGAGACTCTTTCTTTAATGACTTATGCAGTGAAGGTGTCTTGGCTTTGGAAGACTAAAAAGAGCAAAGCAGTTGGCAGAATTGGGATGAAAATTGCTTTGTCCTCTTCCCAAAAAGGGCTTCTGTGGAAAAGACAAGAGTGAATAGTAACTGAGAAAGATTTCATTTTGTTGCTTATTTTGTATGGCACAAGAGGGCAATTTTACCCCTATGGGGCTGTAGAATAATTCTGATATTTATGATTGTAGATTTAAAAAAAATTTAATATGAAAATACCTGGTCAAGATGTAGTTAAATAATTGTGTGGGTTGTCCGTCAGATGCATGCCATTGATGGAAGGATCCAATTTCTACAAGTGAAAACCTACAGATTCCGTGTTTGGGGAAATGCTTTCAAAGCAATCACCCTAATTAATATAAATCAGTTTTCTTTCAATTTTTGTCAAGCCCCAAACAAAGTGTTGTCTCTTGAGTGTGGTGTTGATGAACTAATAACTAGATTTTGACCAGATTTCTTAAGAGAATAAAGTGATAACTGTATGTCAGATATGATATATGAATCAAGCCTTTGTTACTTGCTCAGGACATGCTCCAGTTCTGGCTTTTTATGGATATATGTCCTCATTTTGCATCAGCTTGGCTGTTAACATGTTGATATTTAATGGCTTCACTTCAGATATTACGACCCGAACAAATTTTCATTACCTTCTTCTTTATACTACTCAATTCACATTAGAAGGTAATAATATACATTTTACTAATAGTTTCATATCTAGTTTATTCTTGGCAAGTTAAAATTTTTCACACATGCCACATAATAAAGTTATAAAATTCACATGCTCTTATTTATATATCTATACAAAATATATATACATATGAAATAGCTTGAAAGTGTATAAAATATTCAAAGTGAGTGCTGCATCAATGAGCTACAGCAGTAATATGCTGCATACACATTAATGTAACAGAAGTAACAATCCAGTAGTATAATGATGAATAACGTGTTTCCTGTCTCAAATACTTTTATTTTTGATACTGTGGTTAATTTACTGGTACGACTGTAATTTTGTTTTAAATAACATTTTCATTTTAGGACTTGTGTTTTTATTTTATACGAGAAAAAATATATGGTCTAATGATGATGGGAGAAGCTCTCTACTAAAGGAACCAACCTCGGGCTCGACACTCTGACCTTTGGTTTGTTTTTAAACATACTATGAAAATTACTAACAAATTACAGTTCCTCTGCGTGTACTCAGTTACTGCATTGATACTAATTTACCAAACGTAAAATATCTCTCAAAGGCTTTCTCCCTGAAGTTGGTCAAACTTAATGTTTCTATAAAGAGTTTCTACAATGTTTCTGCGAAAAGAGCAAGAATCAAATTGTATTTAACGAAAGATTACACAAAACCCAATACATGTTTAGTGGGAAGCAACTAGACTTCTTATCTTGTTTGAAGACATTTCGCCTCTCATTCAAAAGGCTTCTTCAGTTCTGCACTTCACTTCTTTGAACTGAAGAAGCGTTTTGGATGAGAGGCGAAACGTATTCAAGAAGTCCAGTTGCTTCCCACTTAACACTCCAAGACTAAGATGACCTGGATAACTGTGAACCTTCAGGGACACCACTTGGCAAATTGGGTCTAGACTGATGGGATGATAAGGAATGGGTTGAAGAATCAACAAAAATCTAAATTTTTTTCAGCACTGATTAACAAATATGGCCTGGAGAGAATATTAGAGTGCATGGTTTAAGAAATTAAGGGTGTTAACAGGTAATACTTCTGAGGGGCTATTTTAGAAAAGTAAAGTCAGACTTTTGAAGGAGTTTTTCCTGCAGATTTCATATTTAAAAAAAAAAAAAACTCGAAGGCAGCGGCCTCCCGTGGTCCCGCTCGGCCATTTTTTTCCCCTCCTTCTGCCTCCGGCCCCTTTAAAAAAATGGGCGGTACCTGTAAACACGTGGCACGCCTTGGTCCAATAGAGAGCGCGGAAACGGAAAACCGGTTCAAACCGGTCTCGTTCTTATATTTCAGTTTAAACTACAAAAACATTCGTTTGCATTAATCATTCGCCATTTTACACCGCGACTGTCCGGCTGCCGCCTGTCATCTCTCCCGGAAAAAACAGTATTTGCGGTATATATATATATTTATTTTTTTTTTTGCGGTGAGCTTTCCGTCCGTTTCCTTGCAGCAACATGGGAAAAGCGAAGGTGAGGTATTTATTTATTTATTTATTTTAGTTATTTACTTTTTTTTTTTTTTTAACTCGGCAAGTCGGGCTGCTGGTGTAAAGTTGGGGGGGTGAACGTTTGGTATTTCAGCATCAGAGGAACGTCATCATGCCCGATGAAACGTTACAGCAATGGCGGTCGGTTGGACGGAGGAGACCCGTCCGGGCATCTTCCTGCTCGTCGAAAAAGAATTCAAAAAAATGAAATTAAATATATAAAAGCTTATGTTTGTAAACATCTCCCAGTCAGTTGAACCCAGCTGGAAAACGTACACGGTGATGGTTTCTGATCTGCGTCAAATGCCTTTTTTGTGCAGCAGTTGTTACCCCGCCGTTGTTAAATTTCCTGGCACCGTTTGTGTTTTCCCTCCTCGGGTTGGGGGGGTTGTGTGTGTGTGTGTGTGTGTGTGTGTGTGTGGGTGGGTGGAGGAGGGGGGTGGAAATCTTGACAGGTTGGTCGCAACAACAAACTTTGGATCCGCGCAGTAAATGCGAAAGTAAAGCTTTAATACGAAGGCGATATTTGGCGTCTAAATAAACGATCCACCGTGTGGTAAACAAAATAAGTTAAAACACAACCTGCACATTTGAGGAAAGCGGGGGGAGGGTTTCTTTTCTGTCTCCGTCACTGTTTTCAAGACATGTTTGTGCATTTTTGATTTAAAACTCATTTGATGTAATACTCACCTGTTTGGATTTAATCAACCATCTAAGTAAAAAAAAAAAAAAATGGAAACGCCTCTGTGCACCCGTCCGTATCGACAACTGCGAATATGAAAAATGTTTATTGCTCGTTTGTTTTTGTTTTTTTAAGGGGATCGTAATGATTTTGATTGCATTTGCTCATTGCATCATCTTGCGCTATTACAAATACGAAGCGAACATTAAAAAAAAAATAATGACAATAATAAATAAATAAAAAGTGGCTGTGTTTGATTCTCAGCCTGGATGTAACTTTGATTTGTAAGCAGCCCCCCTGCCTCCCTCCTCGCCTTTGGTTGCAGATATGGCTGCAGCTGCAGATTAGTGCAGAAGTAATCGTATCAGTTTGTCAACAGCTGTGTGTCGGCGCGCACGGACACACAACAAAGGAAGCTGTCAGCGCGCCAAAGCGCTGTCCCGGTGACAGCACCAGTTTGAATTCAAATATGCGCGGGAAGGTCTTTGTCAATTTCTAAATAGGCAGCATTGTGTAAGTTTCTGTTTTGTCTTTGTCGATGTTGTGTGTTTGATCTTTTTATGCCAACTCTTCATCGTGTCTGTAGAAATCTTGTTTGTCATTATGTTGGAATTTAAAATATTAATATTCTGCTTTTCTCTTTTGTTTTTTTGTCTGTTTGTTTTTTTAGCAAGTTGTGCCCCCTGAGGTTTGTTTATTTTATTCCTTCCTACATTTATGTTACTTTTAGTGCAATTTTTTTGTACTGCGCCATTTTGTGTGGCTGTCAAAAAGTAATTTAACTTGTATTTAATATTTTCAGTATATTTTCCTTAAGATTTATGGCTTAATGTTAAGTTTTAATATAAGTTTACTTATTCAGACTGGACAAGCTGTCCTACTCCCAGGTTAGGCTTGTAGAAGAGTTAAAATAAGACAACTGCATCTGCAATTATCACTGAGACATTTTTCCTATATCTCCACAGCAAAGAAGATGTTCTCCACGACTGGCCTTGGTAAGATCCTGAAAACATCATCAAGCACTTGAATGACTAATTCTTTGCTTTGTGATTATTTTTGATTCTCCTACACAAGGGAATTATCATATTTGTAATTATACATTTATTGTCATGTGACACAACAACAAATTCTATCAGTGTGCTATTGTAAAAATCAGGGGTCAGTAACTAATAATGCGTTCAATGTCACATGCTGTTGTTTTTCAGTGTTATGTGGGCACTTCTATTATATTGTGTCTTTTGTTATATATAATTTGAAATTTCCCTGTTCTTGTCTTGCAGAAACCAAAAGCGGCACCAGTGGAGGCCAAGAAAAAAGCTGCAGCAAAAGTATGAAACTGATAACACTGGTCGACAGAACACCTTGGTCTCATTCCCCTTTAAAACAGATTCATAGCCTCGGAAGAGACATGAAGTTTGACAAAGTCAAGTTAAAAGGCCTCGAGAAACATTTAAAATGTTTTGTTGCACTTGAGTTTGTTACTTATTGTTAAGCGTGTGATATTATATTTGACCAGGGAGCTGCAATACATTAGTAATCATTTGTTATGCTGTTTTGTAGAAGGGACCCAAAGCAAAGAAAGCCAAGCCCGCTGAGAATGGAAGCGCCAAGGCTGAGGTTTGTTTCATCATGAGAGAATGCTACCTCCTTTTCTGTTGCACAATATATTTTTGCATCATTTTCTGTGGTGTAGTTAATAAATGGCAAACACTTCGTGTCGGCAAATAAACTAAACCCTTCGCCAGGCAATCTTACTAACGTTATTTAAATGTTTTCAGTCTATCTCTTAAATTGAACTGAAACATCAAGATTTACATATCACACACTTGGTGGTTATTGTTAACTAAAGCGTACAAAATAAGTTATTCAACAGCTTAAAAAATAATGAAAAGTAAAGTCATCTTTACATAGTATGCACCTGTATATCCACCTTATTCATAAAAATGTCAGAAAAACTGACTAACAAAGAGCAGGTTCTGGAGATATCTGGAAACTTCAGGTACTTCAGCAATTTTGGGCCATTATTATTAACTCATCTTGAATAAATATCCAGATGTCTCAACTTTATGAATGTGATTGCTCTGCAAGCAAGAACTTGCATGAATTAAGTGGATCATCTCTGTTTTATTTGGTATTGTTAGTATTGGTTGTTTGTTTTTGGGTTTGTTTGGGTTTTTTTTTTTTCTTCTTCTATCAAACTTTCAAGCACCCTGCAAAATAAAATATAAGATATTTCACATGATGATGATCACAAAATAGGGGAGTGTGCTGTTATGCTGCCAAAACAACTACTGCATAATGTGGTTTTGTTTTCTTCCTTGTAGGAGCCAAAGGCCGAAGCCACTGAAGCCAAATGAATAACGGTTGAAGTGCTCACTCTGTGTACTTGGTGATTGTACAGTTTTAAATAAGTATTTTTTACCAAGTTTTATATTACAAATGTCATTTATAGGTTTGTTTTGGGCTTGCACTTAATGTAACAAAGATTTGTTGTCACATTCATATCCATTTTATATCCATTTAAAAATCATTACCATCCATATCTTAGACGTGGCATTTTTAGGTTGTCTAATTCTGTATTTTTCATTTTAAACTGCTGAATAATACTTTCCAACAAGTTGGATTTTAAATCTAATTTTAAACATTATAAGGCAGCTAAAGAATATTATTAAAATTTGAGGGAGAATAGGAATTTTGCCTTTTATCCCCATGTATTTTAATGTTTAACTAATGAAAAGATTTGCTTACCAAATGTTTTGAAACACTGTATGTCAACATAAGATGTAGTCAGTGAAAATGCCACAGAAAAATACTGTTATTAGGTCAAAAGTTTGATACATCCCAAACACATGTATTATGTGAACCCAGTCATCAGATATAAAGTTCTGTTAAGTTATGTTTCTCTTAAGGGGAAAAGGAAGCTTTTCTGACGTCATTGTTGATCTAAGTGTTCTTGAATAAAAATTCTCAAAATATTGTGCTCTGTTTGTTGTGAATTGTAACAAGACAATATCAAAGCAGCTTTCAGATAATAGTCCAATACACTCTGATATAATGTATTTGAAAGATCTTAAGTGGACACAGAAAAAATAACTGCAAACTCTATTATGTCATGAATTATCAATTTTATTTGTCTGCAAACATTTTTCAGACAAAATTAGCTAAAACCAGCAGTGGAAGAATTATATTTAATGTTTAAGCTACTTCTAAGCTTTGTGTTGAAAATACACAGTTTATTAAAAGTAAAAATAGAGGGCTCTGTACTTCAAAATAAAAAAATAAATCATGAAACCAGTTATATTCTTTTCACTCTATTAAGTTGAAAATATGGCATATGTTTCTCGTGTCACAAGAAAATACATCTAAGACGGTATCTACAAAAATGTAACCATGTATTTAAGGTACATATGAAATACAGGTCTGAATTTACTTATGCATCATGTAAAATCTTAATGTTTTTGTACAGTTTAGTTTTATTATTTATGTAGCCTTTATGTTGAAGATTGAAGCAGATTCCAAGGAAGTGATACTTCACTTTGAGTTTGGAGACGCTTTATTTTTATTTTTTTCAGAGCAAATATCTCTCCTGTTGTTTGTGTAAAATATTCTTCCAAAATATAAGCAGTGGGAAGGAAGCAGAATATTTCCCTCTGGCAGCTGCCTCCCTCTGCTGCAGCACCAGTAGAGGTCAGAGTAACATCGCTGCAGATATGTTAAAGTACTGTCTTTATTCCAGCTGGGGTCGCTTTCTGCTTTCACTTGTCTAGCCTGAGAAACTCGGTCAAATATGACGCAATTTGTTTTGAAAGGCTTCATCCAACATGTTACTGAGCTGATGTCTTCTTTGCCCTTACAGGGGACTGGTGTATTTAATGTCCCGCTGTCCCACATCAGGTTCAGCAGCGGTGATGCATTTTAAATATTCTTTAAATCTTACTTTCTCTTTTCTTCTTTGTTAAAAAAATGTAGGTAACTTGATTGCAGAATAAAAGTCACATCATTATACAACCACCAATGTTTGCATGCAAGAAACCATAGTTACCATGGTTCAAGTTCAATAAGGAAAATAAATCATAGCAGACGGATCCCATCCGTTGACAGTCAGGACTCAGACAGATTGTTATGGAAGGGTCATTAAAAGATGAGCCATCGACACGGCTGCAAAAACAGCATCCCCCTATGTGTGGCCCTGTAAAAATTGCCGAACTTAGAGCAATATCCTACAAAATCAGTCAGCTGGGAGGTGACACCAGCATGGATATATCAGGGTGGCCAAGGCCAGTGGGGGTAGCACCACTACAGGATGAAAGCCTTACTCATAAAGGTTACTGCTACCTTATATCTTTGGCCTTCTTTCTGTAGTCTTATTATGAACATTTATGTCCAGAGCATTTATATTGTGTTCACATTGTTGAGGTAAAATGACAATACAGAGTTTTCCACTTATTTTGGAAATTAACTTTTTTTTTTTTTTTTTTTTTGCTGGTGTTGCAGATGAGATTAATGGTGAGGTCATCTTCAAAATACTCACAGAGTAATGGAAATTTGAATCTACATAATAACATGAGGACGGATAAACCTGAAGGGAGCTCCTGGCACTGATGTCATGAAATTGGAGATTGAAGGAGAAAACTCTCTGTGATCATAAAATCTGAAAAATCTGAATTTTCATGACAGTATTGAAAATCTCCAGAACCTGAGAGTGAACCTTCAACAATAAACTTTCGGGTGCAGATGTAGAGCCCAGTTTTACAGAGACATATTCATGTATTCCTATAAATGTCTCATATTTCGTTCTTATTTATTTGTTTGGGGTTTTTTTTTTGTTTTTTTTCGGAGGAACGACACAAATGTATCCAGGTTGGACGAGTTCGTTGGGTTCAGAGGTGGAGTGTGTGTGTGTCAGCCACACGTGTACACGGACATGCCCCGCCCCCTTGCCTATAGAACGTGCTACCGGATCTCCTATAAAGATCTCAGAGTCCCATTCCCCCCCAAAGCTGAATGAACTTTCCCCACAAACTACCCCAACCTCAGTGCTGCTGCAGGTAAGACCTCTGACTTTCAACCAACACTTTAACACAGAAGCCAGGATGGGGGAAAACAGACAAACAAAACAAACAAACAAACAAATAAACAAGCCAACAGTGAGGAAGTTATGAAACAGCATACAGTCCGCAGCTGCTGTGATGACAATGAGCGTCCTATTGTTTCTGCAGGAAATGTCGGTGTAGTCTATTTTTCATTTTCACGTTTTCCATTGAAACTTGTTTTGATCAAACAGAAACACCGAGCTTGTGGTCACATATTCTGTTTTTAGAGAGTTTTTAAAAACTAAAAATCGGGTTTGCGTGTCCGACTTGGTTTGTTGATTGTGAGGGAGAATCCAGTCCAGGTGTGAGGAATTAACTGGAGCAGGTAAGTTGAAGGGAAATGTAAGATAACTTTATGGGAAGGAAGAAAAAAAAACACCCAACAAACCTCCACCCCTGATAAAAAGGGCCAATACAACTGATTGGAATCAAATTAACAATACAAAGCAACGTATCGACATCTTTGAATGTAGAAAATTACAAGTTTCTAATAATGGATGATTGAATAAAGAAGATAATCTTAGATATTTCTTTCTCTGTTCGACATTCTTGAGCATGTCTATGTTTAGGCGTGACCCTCCCCCATACTTTAGTTAAGAAGTGTGTCTGTGGGTGGGGGTGGGGGCCAATTCATGAAAAATCTCCATTAAACATGGTCATTTTTTTACTGCGTTGGTTGAGTGTGAATGAAACCTAACATTTTTTGTGGCTATTTTGAAACTTCAGATCCTGCTGATTTCAGAAAGGGGGAAAAAAAAAACTTTAAGAAAAAGGTGTATAATGTGCCTTTAGTGCCTCTGCCCTGCAGGCTGGTTATCTTGTATGTGGAGTCCTCTGGCCATACAGAGAGAGATACATCAAGCGTTTTTCTTGAAATGCACCAGATTTGAGGCTCGGAGTCATTTGAACGTAGATATGATTTTTTTTATTTTTTTTTTTTATCATTGTTAAAGACAGAGATGGCTCAAACACCTTCCTGTTGGTTTTTTTTTTCATTTGGTCAGCTGTTGTCACCATTTGCAGTTTAAGAGTCTGGACCTTTGGTTTACCTTTTTTATTTATACTTTTGTGGATCACATTTTAACAATTTGTGGGTAAATAGTTTGCTACTTAACAAGCATCAGATCTGCCTCATTTAACTGATTGTCAGTCATGTCTAAAACTTTTTCTGTCTCTGAGGGTCAGCCAAATGTCGCCTGCATCATAGTTGGGAGGGAGGGGGTGCAAAATGGAGGCAGCCACTTGGGTTTCGCTGTCTTTGCCAGCATGAAACGGCTTTTAGCTAACTCGCCTAAAGAAAATGCAGTTTATTCTCCACAGTAGTGAAGTCAGAAATGGAAATAGTTTATTAATCCATAGGGGGAATTCTGTTTGTTACAGATGCCAAATTATTTTCTCATTTTTATGGAATGCCGTAGCTTTTCCCCAACAAATGAAAACTTTTTTTTTTAAGACTTGTTTCTCAATCATTATGCAAAGACATAAATGATGTCATGCACATGCCATAGTCATGAATGTGGAGGATTTCCAGACAAATAGGTGGTGTGACTGCACACCTGCAGAAAGTGAGGTTACAGTTGATGAAGTTGTAATCCTGCATGGCCTGGCTGGAGAATTCGTCCTCAGTGAACTGAACGGCTTGGTTGTCGCTGGTGATCACACAGGAGATCCCCTGCTGTTGCCGATGTGAAAAGGCGGGATCAAGGGAGAGAGAAAGCGCTTTGACTGGATTTGATTGGCTGTTTCCAGCATAGTACACGGTGTACCTAGTAAATGTTCACATGGGGCTTTAAATGCCAAATGATATCCTTCATTGGTTTAATTTTAACAATCTTTATGAGGGACAGTAAATCATTTAAATTTTTCTGAAAACCCCAAACTTTTACTTTGAAACAAGTAGGATGTCAAATTTGCTATTAAGGCGACCAGAGTTCAAGGTGTCTAAGAATAACGTCCATCTCTTTCCAACTACAAAGTTTCCCATTGAGACTGCATGCGGTGAGTATTTTGAAAAGCATTCAAAAGGGCTAAACAAAGGGGAGACACTTTTTGCATTTTTGTTAAGCCTCTGATTAAACCTGAATAAGGTGACTCACACCAAGGCATGTAGGGAACCACTCCTACAGTTAGTCAGCAAGTGAATCAGCTGGCAGTATGTGCTGCATTCAGAAGTTGTTCCCTTCAGACGTGGTCAATTTTCCTAAACTGCTGCTCAAATGTGCATAACTTGAGGGACTAAGTGCTAACTGAAGCACAGTGTGGCACTTTTGTGCAGACCAAGGTACTGTTGTTATTATTACAAGTTTTCAGCAGCTGATACCTGAGCTGACACGTCGTGTGGAGGCTATTATTTGCAAATAGGCCAAAAGCATTTCAACTATCTGTGTTAACTGCTCCCTCAACTAATGAGCTCAGGAAAATAATGTGCCAGATAAATATTTAAAATGACACTAACTCTTTTTTTTTTTTTTTTTTTTTTTCTGATTGATTCAAGTTTGAATCAACCTAGAAAGAGTTAAAACAAATATCCATACAGACAGAAATGCCCATGTTGGACAGCAGCTGGGTGGTTTGCACGTGTAGAAGAGCCAAAAAAGGTGAATGAGTTGATTGTTGCTGTGTGCGTGAAGCAGTGCTGAGCAGTTACTGTCATTTGGAGCAAGCCCACATTACAGCTGCTAACCATAGCGGTAGCAACGTGATACAGTTAAATATCCAGCCTGTTGGACAGTCTGCCAATTGATCGCTGGAAAATGGTTTCAGTGGCACCTCGACAGGTTTTGGCTGCACTGTCCACACGTGACTGACTGATCATGTTAGAAGATAAGATTTAGCATGATACCATATGACTGGCTGTAGTTTACGTCAGTGTGCCTTACAGTGACCGTATTAAGATACTAGTAAAGTGGAGTGCAACACAAACAACCTTAACCTTCTGACAGAAGACAAATGGAAACATTGCTGTGAGTTGTTTTACAGCTCCTCCACAAGTTTTCAACTGCGTCTTCAGTTTCGCACAGCCACATACTAAGTTTTGATTCCTTCTTGATGATTTTAATTGCCTCTTCTTGGAGTTGATAAAACTTCAAATAATCTTATTTTGTCAATATGCATTATCTGCTACATTTACACTACAGAAAAAGTCTTTATCGTAAGAAACTGAATAGTGTTTTGTTTTTGTGGATCTCATGTCCAACGCCTTACACCCACAGTCCCATAAAGGACCTTGGATAGAGAAATTGCAACTCTTCGTCCAGCGGCATGGAAACATGTAATTATGTAACACAACAACCCACTGCACTGATTTCAATAGTCAACCAAAATAAATATAAATAAAAAGGGAACTCGGTAACCCAAGTTTCTTTTCTGGAGGTTTATTTGGGTTCTTGTTGGACAGCCCTGAGGTGTGACATTTAATTCCTGCCATTGTTTAAGATTTAATAGGAAGATCAAGCTGGTTATGTAACACTGGGCTTTGACATTCATCCTCTGAGGAAACATTGCTGCATCATATTCTTTTGGTTGATTCCTCTTTACCTTATGTTGACTAAATCAACAAATGCTATGACAGCACACAGAGGGTTTGTCTTGTTTTGGAGGGAGGTGGTATTGGGTGTGTTTGGGAAAGCATCCCACGGTGAGTAATTGCTTTTGACAGCGCTGTGTATGTGTTCAGAAATGGGCGGCCTCTGTCCGTGAGCCTGCAGATCTGGTTGGGTGAGAGGAGGGTTGTATATGTAGGCGGAGCACACAGCAGCAGCTCTCCCAGTAGCTCAAGTTCATCACTGTTTGGCATCTATTTGGATTTTCAGCATAGTGCGAAGTAGAAGGTCCTGCTGACCAGTTGGGCTGGTATTTTCTGGAATTTTTTTTTTTTTCCATTTTGGGGGGGCAAGGTGAGGAATTCCAAGTCATTTGGTTTTAATGACTAGACTTACTTTTCACACATGGAGGAACTCTCTCAAAGCTCGCATTGTTTCTTTCATTTATTTTATTTATTTATTCATTTATTTTTTTATCTTAAGGAGGTGTAATTCAACCAGTTTGGCACATTGATGTTTCACATGTTTTACCTTCCTCCACCTCCTCAAACCCAAATCTCAGATGCTCTGACTCATGGTCGTTGTCTTTATGAAGCGAACACCCAGGGGTTTCCAATGTGCGTTGGGTGTCTTGTAATGTCTTGTGCTTCATCTCGTCCTGCTGGGATGCTTTTTAAATTGACCCTTTATATCATTCTTGCACCAGTAAAGACATCCAGTTTGTATGGATTTAAAAATATTGCCTTTTTGTCTTTGAGAACTTTGTGTTCTTAACTCATGCATGGATGGACATCTGACCCCCCCCCCCCCCGCCCCAAAAAGGCTGTTCTATGATGGTATTCGCATCCAGAAATCATTTAAAATGTCACTTCAATGACTGGTTGCATATGTTGTGTGAATGAATGAATTTTTTTTTTTTTTTTTTTTTTTTTGCATACCATTAGGAGGCAGCATGAATACAGGCTTTGTGGCTCCAGTCCAGATATAGTCCAAACAGGACAATTTAATAACAAGGAAATTTATATAATAACCTACTTGGAACAGTTTGCCGATCGAGTCGGACCCAAATGAATTCCATCTGTAAAACGTTTCATATAGGAAAATGGGGTACATGTTGGCTTGTTTCTGTGCATAATGACTATAATGGATTGGCAGACAGTGAAATTCTGCTCCATGGCTTCAGGCCACAGTCGTTTCCTCTTCCTGCATAGATCAGATGCTTTTGGTTAGTTTCTTCTTTAGCAATGCTTTTTATTCAAAAACTTTAATCCGTGTCTGCATCTGTAAAAGCAAAAGTTCCCCTTGTTTATTTTTTTTAAACTACTTTCGGGAAACCAATTCCTATTATTTCTGATGGATATTTTAATTTCCTCCTATTGTTGCTGACTCTTCTGGTGGACTGATTTACAGAAGTCGATTTTAATTCCCCGTTGATTTGGCAGGTCTTGAGCGCCGTCAGCTCTTCCCGCTGCTCCATCTCGCACCAAATCAGCAGACATGATCATCAGACTGGGCAGACTGACACCTGGATATTTCCGCCTTCTGCAGGTATGTAGAGCTTTACCGTTACCTACAAACACTGGACCCCCCCCCCCCCGAAAAATTGACTCATTTTGATTGTAAATGTTTCTAAAGAGGAAATTTCGATGTTTTATAATGGCAAATTTATATTTACTCTCCACCAACTAAACCATCTGCAGGAGTATTGTGGAATTTAACTTCAGTGCTTTCTGTGTTAATGCTCACGTGTTACTGTCTTCATTTAATCTACACTGGCTCTACTCTAAACTGCTTTCATACGAGGGGCTGTGTGACCCTCAATCTGCTTTAATCACCACCGTAATTAGGGGTGACACTAATCGTTGTGATATGATTTCCTGTTTCTTTTGTTCCCCTCACTGTCATCATAATCCACTCATCAGCATTGACCGCCCATATTCCTCGTCCATTGTGTGAAGATTTTCTTCACCCTTTTACTTTTAATTTGAAAACAAAGGCTGTCCCCTCATAAGCTTACAGTAACTCGAATGCTTAACAGACTGTAGAAAGTTGACGGGCTGTTTTCATAAGATTTCATGCATGGACTTCACAGTAAATTCACTTGGCTCATGCTGAGTTAGTGTTGTTGAAATTTTATCAAAATGTTCTTTTAAATGGAATGCTTTTGCTCGACTTTACAAATCTTGGTTCAAAATTCAAATTTGGTTTAAAAAAAAAAAAAAGACTTAGTTAATTGAACTACACAGCTCAACAACAATTTAAATTTACATGATGAAAACACCAACTCTAACCATGGACTGTGCTAGCATTTCACTAACTGTTTCAGAAAGTCCTATCTGACTGTGTCTATATGCATGTATGCTGTCTTTAAATTAATCTTCTCTTCACCGGAAGGCGAAATTTTGTAAAGTTGGAAGATTAAAAAGAATAAACTCTGCCCAGAAGCATTCTTAGAGAGGCCCAAAAGAATAATAAAAGTCAAAGGAAAAGGGGAGATTTGGAGTGTGGACAGCTGTCTCAGATGCCAAAGAGTCCTGTCTTGCTGCTTCAGAGAGCAAGGAGGCCAAAGGGGGCTGTTCATTTAGAAACCAAATACAGGAGGCGTGCTCTCTCAGCTATACCTCACAATCAGCTGTATGATTCAGGGTACACGGTGTTCATTTTATGTCTGGAACATTGTGTCCCCCTTTTTGCTAAAACTTCACTTCCCCCTTCTGAATGTTTAATCGCCGTCTACCAGAGATCGGATCCCTTGGCAGGGCTGTGGAAGTAAAGCTGCAGGTGTTGGCTCTTGACACGGCAGAAGCCTCTTAGAACAAAATATCTGAATGTTTGCTTTTACACAGTTTTGGCCTTTTTAGGGTCGAGCATCTCAATGGCTCATTGTTTTTGCTGTTTGCTGACCTCTGACCTTTGGCCTGTTTGCTTTTGTCCCTGCAGAGGCAAGTTGCGGGTGAGGTGCAGACCCAGCCTCAAGACCGTGCCGTCAACCAGATAGCCATGATGCTGGCCATCATGGGCCTGAGTTTATCCTACTACAGTGCCAAACAGATGACGGAGAAGGTCCATGCCCAGCCTGCACCCTGAGGAGACTCCAATACTCTGACTGGATAACGGACAAGCCAATGAGAAGTGAAGGCGATGGATCCGGGAGACACAAACGGCATCTTTCAGGACTGCAGTTTTTCCTCACCATACAGTCACAGTTACACTAAGACACTGAATTTCTGCTCTTCCTCACTCACCATGTGCAGAGATTTCAGGGCTGCCGTAAAGTGTTTTCTTTACTTTCTGTTGTTGGGTCCTCAAGGGATTTGTGGGGATTGGCTGAGTTGGGATCGTGGATGGGGATGGTTTTATGTGACTGGTTTGGGTGGGTGACCAAAACTTGCCAACTGTGTCTGACATCAGTCATTACAAAGGTACATGCTTGCAAGATGCCGTCACTACTGTTCTGAGTATCACAAAGGAAGGGAAATATTGGTCAAAGAGGGTTAAACAATACGAACAGTAATGCCTTTTGAAGGGAAGGCTGACTGTGATTGAGATGTACCCTGTATTGAAGTGATGACAGGCCTGGGACATGGGGAAAGGGGATGAAAAGGAAGATCAACACATTTTAGGTTTTTCTGTGTTTTTATTTTTTCCCCCCTTCACAGGAGAAACGTGTAGAGCCGGTGAACAGATGAGGAAGAGTACTCGTATACTGTCAATAGATTTAAATGTGAAATGTTAAGAGTGAAGAATATTTGCACAGAACTTAGACATTTTTAAATACTACAACAGAGCTGCAAAGGGACTTGAAATTATTCTTTTTTTTTTTTTTTTTTTTTTTTTTTTTGCCGTGTGTGTGGATGTCTATTATCTGATTTCACACTATTTGAAATTTATCGTAGAGTCCTGTTTATAAGATGTGATAACTTGGATAGGCTTCCTGGTTAAGAATCCTTTGTGCAGTATTGACAAAAGTTAAATGCAAACATTTAACTTTACTGGACATTGCATGGGTGTGCAGACTTTTAATCAAAATTCATGAGTCTGTGTTTTTATGAGTAAATGTATTTCTTTGTAATGATTTAATAAAGCTGTGAATATTTTGAACGGTGTACAGTGGATGTTTAGTGGTACTAAAAAACCATCTGAGATGGTCTAGAGCTTGACTCGTTTGAAGGTGTAGAGAAAGTGATTGAACAGTCCAGAGACTGACGCTGAGCCTCAGAGTTTCCTGCATCAGAATCTGTGGTGTCATCTGCATGCAACAGGAAGTCGTCGCTCTGCTGTGCACATTATGTCTCTCCTTAAGCTGGGAGGCTTTTTTTTTTTTTTTTTTTTTCCCCTCCCTTTCTTTCCGTCCGGATTTTGTGCTACCTACACACGCAAGGTCAACGTAGTTAATCACAGGTGTGTAAGGATGGCCTTGCTCGGAATTTGAAGCTCATGCAATAAATGCATTTGGGCATTGATTTCTTCTAGATGTTTTATGATTGGGAGGGAAGTGTGTAAGAACAAGCTAAAGTCTTTGAGGTTCCTGATAGACCTGAGGTACCAAGTTGTGAAGCAGCACTTTTATTGATTAATGTTAGAGATGTTTAAGAGGAAAGTTGATTTCTCTTTTTAGATGAATCCAAAAGCAGCCTAATGAAATTATGCTCCAGAAAAGAAATGAGGGATTATTTCATTTGCCTAGTTTTCAGTCTGAACAGCTCATTAGCTGTAGTCATGGGCTGTCAATATATTTAACTGCATCTTCAGGATTATTGTAAATATGCTTTAGGGTGATGGCAAATTAAGACATGTATTGTCCTTATTACATGGCAACCATCTTCAAAATATTTACATCCTTCATAATGTTTTTGTAGATTTATATTCCTCAGTATAGGTTGAGTGACAGAACTAAGTTGGAAGGACGAAGCAGATTTTTAGATGTTATAGCACTTTATTCCCTCGTTCTCCTGCTGCACAGACACAGATAAACCAAAACCAGCTTTTCTTCTGCATGCTCCCTTTCTCTCACAGGGCGTGGTGTGTAGAAAGTGCGCATGCCTGTTTGCACACTGATGTGATGCCGTGTGACAGGCTGAGACCTCGTTGGGTGCCACGTGCCCCCTCTGCCCATGCTGCAAGCTCCTCCTCTTCGCCACCTTCCCCTTCCCCTCCCCCTCGCACATCACTGGGCAGAAATATCCCCTTGGTGTCTCAGTGATGCTATGAGCAGGACACGACCCTGAACTCAGAGGGCCCATTGGCTGAGCGGTGATGTGTCGCCAAATTCAGCCTCGTTCTAAGCTGCAGAGACAAAAGGACGGGGACGGGGTCATTTGTTGGGGAATGCTGAAGAGAGAATCGTTATTTGGGATGAGGACGGGGGGACTCCACTGCCTTTGTTTTATTTAGTTTCAACACTCAAACCAATTCTTACAAACAGCCAGGGGCTGCTAAAGCACTCAACTACAAGTCAAGTGTTGTAAAGGGGGTGAATCTGAGTTTCTTCTAAAAAGCCCTTTAATTTTACAAGTCACTGGGTTCACGATTACCACAGCATCAAATCATGTTTGACTTCTGTGTGCATGAAGGATTTTTGAGTTTCCTTCTGTGTTTACGATCCTCCGTGACAAACACAACCTTCCTTACCCCACACAGGCTCTATATAGATGAGAAACTTTATTTTTGCATGATGTATGTACTCGCTGAATTCCATTGTAAGTGTGAAGACGTGTTTAATCGGCTGTACACTTTATGAAGTAGCTTCATTAAAAAGTAGTGTACCGACACCTTTACATGGAGTTTTAAAGCCTCACAAGGCCTCTATCTGTGAAAGAATGATTTTGCTGCTGTATCATGTTCAATAAAGACAGAAAAGAAGTCTTCATGTGATTATTTTTAATAACTATTGTTTGAAGACACCTACACAATATATTTCATTTAGGACTGTGTTGATGCCAAACACTATTAGCACATAAAGTCCCTGTTCAGCCGATAAATAGAACAGAGTGATAGCTGTTAACTGCACATTAGTTGTGTTGCTGCTGACTAGTGCAGAAGTTGGAGTAAGAATAAGGCAAAAACATTAAAACCCAACACCGCTGGTTGGTAGAAAAGTGTTATTGTAAGGAATAGAGATGGTTTCACTATCTTGGCCTCCTGGTTCTGTTTCTCCACAGGAAGTTTCTATCGTCAGCTGCTCAGAGTGTGCTCTACATGTGTTCAGTCAGCATGCCTTTGACATTTTTCTCCTTTGCTGATGGCATGTGTTGATTGCAAGAAATGCTGGTGAAGTATGTGGAAAGTTGGAGGAACGTGATATTAATTGAATACGGGGATGATGATGATGCAGATTTTCAGTCTCTCGCATTGACCACAATAGTTAGCATTGATAAAAATAACTGTCCTGATTGAAAAGGTTTGAATCCTTGGTCCCCTTTCAGCTGACCAATCATCATCCGTGGGGTTGGTGCAGAGTTTATCAATAGACAAATCATCAACTGACAGTTAATGCCCCTGGTATATAAAAGCAATTTTAGACATTACAAAATATCCAAGATTAACAATGTAAACCTCTGTTGTGGTCTGGTGTTCCCACCAGATTTATTAAAGATACAAAATACACAGCCATAAGCAGATCATGATGTCCTGTGTTTCTGCACAGGCCACATCAGGTCACACCTCAGCATCCCTGAAAGAGTCAGACTGAGGAGGTGGCAGCGTGCACGTGACCGGCTCATTCTGGGGTGACCGACATGCAGACTAAAGAGAACACAGTGTCTCTGAGATCCAGATGCCCCCACCCTGCACCAAAATCCGCTCCATCGGTTTTTAACTGCTGCTGGATTAAAAATCCCCAATGAGAGAGCGTTGTGTTGTATCATGTTTTGGGCCACAAAAAGCCTGCCCTGCCCAAAAAGCAAATAAGTAATATGCAGTAAAAGTGTAGCCTGATAATTGTAAAGCTGTAGATTGTAGGTTTTCTACGGCTGTTAGTGCCTCTCTATCTCAGCCTTTTACCCTCACAGATGATGATATAGTGCGTCATGTTCTGCCTCCTAATCTCACACTGATGTGTTTTTTTTTTTTTTTCTATTTCCCTATGGCTCCTTTTCATTAGGATTGACTGAAAAGCCGCTTATCTTTGGCTCTCAGGCTAAAATGTGTTGTTTTTTCCCATGTGGTTTACGGCTTTATCACCGTTGTCAGCTAATGTCATCTTTTCAGTGCAAAGCAAAAGAAAAATCTGCAGCTTTAGATTTTCCACAACCTGTTAGATTTTTTCACTGTTTGGAGTTTATTCTTGATCGATGACTTTCTATTAAAGCCACTGTCAATTATAATTAAATATTTATTATAATCAAATTTAATATTGCAGATATTCTGTAAAAATAACTGAAACTAACATCATCATCACTGATGAGTAAATGTTTCTATTGGCCTTGGTTGTATTGTGAGAGCTAATGAGCAACAGTTAGTCTGCTAAAATGCAAAGTTCAGAGTGAATATTAACGTTACAAGCTCTGTTGCGTTCAGCAAATTATAATTCATTAGCTTTTAGCGCACACCACATTAGCTTGTCCTTCAGCATTGTTGTTTTTTATTCCTTCTGTCACTCAAACTGAAGTCACACTTGCCAACTGCTGACCTGTTTTGAATTTACTGCGTTATTAGAGATTTCACCACAACTCACGATCATTTGCAGAAACTGCTCCAATATCTAAATTGTAAATCACTTAAAGAGGAAGTTGTCGCCTCGCAAATCCACAAACTATATACCAGTCACACAAGTTTGTGACTGTGTTGTCAGAATAATAATGATGATTCAACACATCAGGATGTTGCAGGGTAAATTTTGCTTGAGTGCTGGATGTGACCAACACGCTTACTGAATACATAAACTAATGTGATTTGATGGCACTTTCAATATTCAAACAGGTATAGTGCTGGCAAAGCTTTCCCACCGTATGGACAGACACACAAAACTGTTTAAAACACCCAACACAACCGTTCAATCTGACTTCCTATTGTTAACCAAAGTCCACAGGCTGAGTGTTGTTTTAGTTCCTCACATGGTTTTGATGGGCACATTTTTGGCGGAGCCACATTATGAGAGGAGCAGGACACTGAGCTGCTGATTTCCTGTCTATACTGGTGGGGAATGCTTGTGCGAGCACCATCAGCTGTGGGAGCCGGAGCTGGATTTAGGTGGTGGTTTGGCGGAATTACAGACTCTGGTGCTGAATGCTCTCATTATTGTTGCCCATGCAGTTACTCCTGACACGAGGATTTCAAGATTGTTCTGAAATGGTAATTTTCGGCAATCTAATTTCATATAAGATTTTTTCGCAGTTTTAAACAGCGACACCTTGGCCTGTTCGAGGCTTTTCAGCATTTTGGAGGAGGTCTCCTCAAGCCTGAGCATGAAGCTGTTCGTCCACACTCGTTTCCTGCCGAATTTCTTCTTAACTCCTCGTACCTCTTATCAGTTTTCTCTCTTTTTTAAAATGAAACATAAAAAACCTGAATGTTTAGTCATTCTGCTCTATTCTTAGGTAGACAATGAATCACTTCTTAGGAATAGATCACCTTTTCCAGCTGTGTCATCTTCAGTCCTTGACATGTATCAGCCATGGAAATGGCTTTGGGCCATATGAACTGCTAATAAACAGATTCTTGCATAAGCTGTGTCACGGCACCATTCCCACTTATCAGCTTTCTTTTCTGCTGATTTCAGCCTTTATGAAATGATTCAAACATTTTATTGAATTTTGAAAGTGATCCGCGTCTTCAGTCAGTTAAACTAACCAAACTAAAACCAAAACCAAGTAAAACCTATTAACTTATTACACTTAATGACGAAGCTTCTTTCCTGTGAATGGCTTCGTGAACAGCTCCTGTAAAGTATCCTCAATGAATCTGCTGCGGATCAACAGCATATCTTTTCATAGTGGGAGAGGATGGCATATAAGGTTCAGCGTCCTCATCAGAGCCAATGTCATCAGAGAAAAGTCTCGCTGAGTGCCATTAGAAAAGGCTGGGTTTTTTGTTTTTTTTGTTTTGTTTTGTTTTTTCTACTGGTAACTCTAACCTGCAACTTAAAAAAATTTAAATTCACCCTTTCCAGACTCCCTTTAGATTCAGATATGTTTTGCTGAGCTTCTGTCTGCTGACTTGGCAGCAGCAAAGATTTAAGCTTTCATCTTTTGTCGGCATCTTTATGGGCTTTATTTACACAGCAAAACATGCAGCTTGTAACCCGGCTTACATTAAACAGGTCTTGTTTGCTGCTGCACATGCAGCGTGTGTCCGAATGAAACACCCACCTTTCTGTTTACTGCTAACTCTGACTACACTCTTTTCCCCAGTTTCCTCCCTGTCACTGCTGTGTGTGTAACTCACTTGACGCCTGATAAAGTTCCAGTAATAACAGTAACTGGTCCACAGCTTCACACCCAGAGACTGGAGTTAAATGAGTCCCCTTACTATCTAATCCATTCATGTCATCTCTCCATCACCCTGAATTCCTCAGTCTAATATTCCCATGATGGCGCCTGCTCCTCTTTTTCCCTGATCCATCTCTTGCCAGGCAAAGTTAATTTTAGAGGGAACATGTGAAGACATCTGTATGTGAGGGAGTCTTCTGAGGCACACGGGGCCTCATGTGGGTGCTGGTCACACTTTGTGTAACTGCACCCAATTACTAGTATGCTCACAGCATGTTCACGCACGCAAGAGCATTACATGACGGAGGATGGGCGCATTTCTGTCACACCAACATACCTGTAGAGTTTTAGGTACATTGTAAAAATTTGTAATTTCTCTGATGTTCTTTGTTTTGTTCTGTTACTGAGCAGAGGATGATGCTCCAGCTCCAGTGTCCATCTATCTATCTATCTATCTATCTATCTATCTATCTATCTATCTATCTATCTATCTATCTATCTATCTATCTATCTATCTATCTATCTATCTATTCATCTATCTATCTATCCATCTGTCTATCTATATGTTCTTCCATTGAAGTCTCCTATTTGCCTGATATATTTGAATATCCCAGTCTGTTTGTATGTTTGTGTTTTATATCTATATGTGGCACGGGGTGTGTTTAAACGCCTGTTGAGCGAAACAGCAGCCCTGCTGTTGGTGAACTGCCTCCAGCCGGTTTTAACTGGTTCTTGCACAGATAAACACACAACCACATGTACAGTTTGAGAAAGGAGTTGAATATGTACATAAAGCACATGGTTTGAGAGAGATCTTGGTGTCCTACGGGTATCTTGTGACTGCGTAATTGCATGAAGATGGAGCACATGTAACCACGCAGGAGCGCAGAAACACGCCAACACAAAAGTATTACTCTACTAATACTACTGTACTACTCTCCGTCAAGCAACTCCCCGCTTACCTGTAATGTGACTCCTTGCTCTCCTGACCAAAATAAAACACCTGTGTCATGCTGCCAAAATGTTCTGACTGTGATGCCAGTGCTGCAGCAAAGTGTCCTGGAATCTATGTGCTCATCATACTTCTTGTATTTCTGCTGTTATTACCTGGCCAGTAAACCTGGAAAAACAAGAGCCTCCTCGACATTTACAGTCATAAGTCACAGTCTACAGACACTCACTGTGACCATGCAGGCCTTTTGATGTTCAGCTGCTGGAGTGGTTTCTATATTTCTGTAGTTTCTATCATTTCAGTTCAGCAATTTAACATAACATTTGCTAAATAGCCTGTAGGTTAGTGGACAAATAAAAAACGTTCACAGACCCAAAACATAAGATGACTTTTCATGTCGCATCATCATCATTAGATCTTTATGTTTGAAATGTCTTAATTTTATGGCAGTTTGTCCGATGGATATTCAGATATTTAAATCTGGACCAAAGTGCAGGACTTGACCATCCGACACTACCATCCCTGGAGCCAGCGTAGCCGACAAATCAATGGAATTAGTGGCTGCATTAAATAAACAGCACTCTCTGGATTCATGGCATATATGAAGCCAGATCTATAGTGCTTATTGTCGTGATGCCACTGTATGTCTTCTGACAACCAAAACACAGTTAAATCCTACAATTCCATCCAAAAGTCTGATCCATTTCAAACACTTTCTGGATGGATATTGACTTTTGACATCATTTGGTCCCATCGTGCAAAAATCATTTATTTGAGGAATTTGCTCTTTTCCAAGTCCTCTTAAGTGACGTTACAAACTAACTAACTCTAATAATAAATCATCTGATCTAAGAACCAACATATTCAGTTTGTCCAGGCTGATTCGACTGCTTAGTGGACTCATCCATTCTCTGCCTGCTGTTGCAAAAAGGGTCAAAGGTCACTTTGTGGAATTCTTCACTCTTTCCTGCTATCACCGTCGTCTACTTTGGACTATTGTTTGCGCGTTCATGTGTGTAGTCAATGTGTGGGATCAGGGCTCTTTCCATACTTTTGTTGTCGTTCTATAATTAGTTATAAAGAATCAATTTGTTTAGACTGACACCGATATGTTAATGACTGCATGTGTATGTGAATACTTTAGGCCTTTCGCTCTCCCCATAAACACACCGTTCACTGTTAAATCTGGCACTCTGCTTCAAATCTTACATCTCCAAAATATCACTTGGACTAACTGATCTAAAAAGGGTGTTGTCATCATGGGTATATATTCTATGACTTAAATTAAATGCACTCCTGTGCACTCTAGTACCTGATGAGGTGATCGACACAAAGGGAAAAGGAAATCTGTGTGGGTGAATACTCTAACAAACAAAAGGTTCTTATGTAAAACTGCAGCCCCAAGCCAAGTTGATCATGGAACCTCAACAGTAAAATCCTGTTTTGTGAGGTTATTGCAGCTGTGGGCACTTTATAGGACTTTACACAACGCCTGGCATGTCAGGAAGCCATAGTGCTGAGACTCACACACCTGCAAGGCTTAGTAAAACACAAGAAAGACATAGTAGGATGTGTGAAGCCAACATACATGCCAGTGTGTTACCTAACAGCTTGTTTTTGTATGTTTGTGTACACCAAGAGAAAAATACACACACAGGCATTCAGACACATGCGCCATTATGTCAGCGTTCACACACTAACACTTACGCACATAAATGTCGCCATGTACACCAGTGGAGCAATGGAAGAAAAATACATCAAGCTGTATTTTTCATGACAGTCCAGGTGAACTACCCACAATGAGTCAAATGTGGGTTTGTGCAAGTTTGTGATGTTTGATGAGATTGTGGAAATGAATGCGATGCCAGACAAGAGCTTAAGCAAGTCTTTGGTGATTCACTCGTCGATTTCTTGGACTGCTTTTGGAATGGGACTATTTTTCAAGTTGATGCAGAGTGGCACATCCTTACTAACAAACCATGTGACTTATTATATTTACATTTAGACTTAGTTTTTATATGTACAAGTAAACTACATTTGGTCTGTCTGTCAGGTGACTCATTACAAAACCCAACAACTGTTACTTAATCAATTTGAGCCGGACAAAAACAAACTTATAAACACAACAATGTCAATTACATGGTAGAATAGTTCATAGCAGCAGCGACTCTGGGACTTGTTGTTTCCTATATTTTGTTTTCCACCCTTTAAACTGAGCTAACTACCTGCTGGTCGTAGCATCAAATATGACATATAGACATGAATAGTTTTTCAGTCATTGTCCAACTTTTGATATAATCTACTGTGTAACATAAATCAAAGAACTCGGTGCACATTCAGAGGAAGGAAAGCAATCCGATCAGATCTGCTGACTTTCATTCTGATATGTCACGAGTATCATCAGGGCTGAAATTGGACATCAGTTGCTTTAAACATAAATGTTATAGCTGGATTTAGCTTGCCGCGTGTTAGTCCTGTCTGCACATACGAAACAGAGCAGAGGGCTGCAGGGTCCAAGCCAGTTTTCATCTTCCCAGGGGTCAGTTTTTACATTCATTTCTATTTTAAGGTCGAGACACTCCATCCTGCAGCAATATAGACATGCATCAGCTTTGTGAAACACACACACACACACACACGTAGTGTGTGAGTAAAGAAATTCCATTGTCCAATCCAAGTCCAACAACTGGCACCAGGAGACGAATCACTGACAGTTATTAGATACAATAGACGGGGACCTGAGACAAAGGATGACCACGGATGTGAGTTGTCATTGGCTGTCAAATTAATAATGAGTTTGATGTGATGAAGAGGAGGCGTGGTCTTCCTGCTCTGACCTCTGAGTGTATGTGGAGCACCTTTGTGACATAATGTGATTAAGGTGCTTTATTGAAGTATGCAGACCGAAGCTTTCTTGTATGTTTCTGCATTTCCTGTCTCTTAATACTCAAAAGCTTCTGATGTCAGCACTTTGAGGTGCTTCAGGGGAGATATAAGTACAAACTTTAGTTCAATCACTTGCATCTATTTAACAATCATCTGATCGTGCTTCAGAATATCTAATGGCATTCCTCTGGCTATATTCTTATCTTGCAGTGAGGTGAGGCTGTTACTGTGAGAGGTCAAGACTGCCGGCGCTCATCCCCCACGTAGTGACCCACTTTGTGATGGGGAGACGTCTGCTTGTAAATAAGAGGCTCAATTGATTTGCTTCAACTTTTTTTTGTGGAGCATCTCTCTCCTTTTACAGGCGAGTCTGTATTCTGTGTAAAATCTGCTCAGCTCGTATGCTTTTCCATTCAAACGACTCAAAGAAATGAGATCTGGGTCAGCAGCTGTTCATATTATGGGTGACTTTGAACAGGCCTATATGTATATGCTGACACGTTACCATAAACACAACCCATTCATGTATTTGTACATTGTGTTCTGAACATTTTGTCCAATGTTTCTGAGGCACGAGACTGTTTGACTGTCTCCCCCCAGTGGTCAACAAAAGGAGCCAAGCGTTACAGTCTGCTACCAAAACAGGATGCATCACATTTAGATGATGCACGAAATGTAGATGAATATGGTCTTCATCATGTGGTGGAGACTAAAGAAAGGAGGAAGGATATGTTTAAAGGAAACTCCACATAAATAGACTCCAAAGAGGAATCTTGGTCGAGCATCGTGAACTTAACCCCAGATTACTCTTCTCTTTTAAAGTGTCATGCAGAAAAAGCACCGTCAGCAAACAAATCCATTCAAAACCATCCTCAGCCTGATGTCATGGACTCTGTCTTTGTCTTGTGTTTCTTGCATTTGTGTTGTCCCACAAACACAAAGAACTTTGGATTGAACCAGATGTCACACAGGGATGGCTCTAATAATGAACACTGCCAATAAAACATCAAATCAGACTCTAGATGTCTTTTCAAAATGTCTCACAGTCGTCAGTGAGGATCTTTGTTCTTTGAAGCTTTACAGTTCCTGAATGGTCAGTATGGCCGGTTCACTGGTTGTATATAAATGATTTTATTTTTATATTTATCTTTTTATATTTTTTTTTACTCATAAAACCGATGGCTTTGATATAGTTGAACCATATTTATCATTGTTCCATATCATTTATTTCCTGGGCTTTGTATTGATGTAAATATTATATATTTGCATTTCCCCACAGGAAACGTGGTGAACATAGTGAAGGACTCTGGAGCCACCTGCTGGTAACGGAAAGCTTGGCTGACCTGTTGGAATGTGCTGCTATTTAATGGTGGCTTTTATCTGGAAACAGCTCATTAATCGGTGTTCAAATACCTGTGATGTTGAAAAGGAAAGACATGTGAGATCCAGGAAAGATGTGGGTGTATAAAGCTTAAGGCAGCGCTTCGATTAGAGCAGTTGAGCTTTGTTGTCCATCACTCTTACATCCTTCTTATAATTAGTAGAAATTTCAAAGTAATTAGTTGATAATTTAATCGAATCTGTACAGAGGGAATTAAAATACAGAGGCAGAGACAACCTTCAGGTTAGACAGCTGTGTTGAATCAAGGAGAGGACTCACAAACACGTCAGCCAGGAAAGACTGGAGCAGAATTAAAATGTTTGTGGGGTGAGGAACATAAAACCATTTGATAAGACATGTTAAAGACCAGTTTGGTATGATTAACTGCATTGTAATATTTTACTGAAGTAACAGAATACGATTCAAAGCTGAATAAGCTCCATTATGTCTAAGCCATATACACAAAATGTGACTCAAGCAGAAACATCTTTCATATCACCAAAGTGTTTTATGGACTACTCTGAATTAAAGGGTATCCCTGTAAGTGAGGTCGAGGTGGTGGTAATTCCAGCTTCTTCATGTTTGTTTGTATTTTATAAATTCACCATATCTTTGTGGGCTCATAATGTTTAAGTCCATCCAGATCATTTTGATGTTAAAAGGCCTAAACTTCTGTGAATTATTCTGTAATCTCCACTGACCCACTGCTTGAGCACCTTCATTCATCTTTAAAGAAACATATGTAGGCCATCAAGGAGGGCGCTCTGCCTCCGGCCCCAGTGTGGTGTGCTGACTGCTCTGATAAATACTTGGGTGTGTCCTCTTCATTTTGAAACCTGAGCTTCCCTGGGCCATAGCCAAACTGGTTGCTCTTCCATGAGACTGTGTACGTAGACGTGTTTGTCCATAGAACTGCATTCATAATTCATGTTGAACTTATGGATCTGCCCGACCTCTCAGCTTCATTAGTGTTGAAGTCTGTATGGTAATCAAAACCAGGAACAGAAGAGCTGCAGGACAGGTTGGATCAAATTTCTCTGGTGCACAATCAAGATCACCTTCACATCTACACAGGACAGTTTTTTAATTCATATATAGCAAAAGGACAAGTGGTGTATTTCTATTGTATGTAATACTATAAGGAAATAAACAAAACATATCCAGTTAATATGCTGACAGCCAATTTAGTTGTTTCATCGATTTCAGCATGTTTGAGTCACATCTACAAAAACGCTGTGTATTTGTGCAGTTGACTGTATCGTGGTAGCCGGCTGATGAAACCCAATCAGTCATCAAAGCTTTATCGATCTCTATCTTTCTACTTGACACTCACCAACCATCTCAGGTTGCCAAGAGACCAGTCCCCCCCAAAAAAACAACTTGTGTATCTGAAAAAGCAACCAATGGGAATAGAGTTGCCTATGAGTCAGTGGCCAGGAAGGTGAGCGGAGCGTTTGATCGGTTGGTATTTAATTTTGGTTTCATAAATAAACTGCAGGCGGAAATGTGTGTTTGCAGTTGATTTTTTCGAGGGCCTGACTGCGTTGCTGCTTTCTGTTTGCTTTGGTACATCAGGAAGACTTTGAGCTGAACTCTTCAGGAATGAGTGAACAAGCCACAGTTCTCCTAAAATAATCAAACTAATCATTCTTTCTCAACACAAACATTACAGTCTTGTGTGTGTGTGTGTGTGTGTGTGTGTGTGCATGTTACAGGAGCCAGTCTGTCAATGCTGGCTGACAATGGACCTCTGGCTCTGGAAAAGAGACCCTTTGAATTATGAATGGGGAAATCCACACCTGTCTCCAGGTACCCAAGGCAGGATACTGACCGGTGACGCTTGAATGTGGCTACGTGTGTGTGTGTGTGTGTATGTGTGTGTGTGAGGGGGGGGGTGCGTGGATGCTACCTAGCTTCACCTGTTCAAACACTGTGCAGGAAGGAAAGCAGCCAACAACAGACACAATCTGAGCAGGATAAACACTATGAACCAGGGCAGGCCTCTGTGCTGAACGGGTTCCCCAAGCTGCAGAGCTGCTGAGAACTTTACACATGGTCAACAGGTCAAAGTTGGCCCGACTGAGACAGGCTGAAGGTGGAAGTGAAGACTTGGCGGAGGGTGGACCAAAGAGGCGTAGAGAGGTCTTCACAGGTCTTGCCCTGAGAGTTGAGCACCAGTTTTTGCAAGTATGAATCCTGTGTGGAAGGTTTATAAGAGCAAAGTGCTGAAGACGCTTAACCCGGAGTATGAGGAGGACGCTGCTGAGGAGGTACAGAAGTTAACACCTTTCTCCATCTTTGTTCCTCTTAGTGATCCATGTATCCACGGTGAAGTCAGAAATTCAACAGGTTTTGCTTTGCTGATCATTTTTATTTATCACAGGCTAACATGAGCTTTATTGTTTTCTGCAAAGGGACGTTGAACGTCAGAATTAGATCTGCTCATTCTTCCCAGTGCTTCCTCTTTAAAAGTTCCTGACTGTTTAAACTGGGTCTGTTAAAGCTGATGTAGATGTGCGATGAATTTTCAAACCTCTATGTCAGGGCAACATTAGATATGATGTTTTCATCTGTAGTATAAGTATGTTTATTTGTATATTTCCCTTCCATACCTGTACTCCACAACATTTAAGAGATTATTCTGCTTAACCAATTTATAAACCAATAAATTACAAGTTTGGTGGATCCCAACAAAAGCACAGTGTCTTTTGTGCAGCTTAACCTAAAGCAGAGTTTTGTTCCCTTCTCCTTTTCTCATTAATCATCGGATGACTCCTCAAACTTCTCTTATGACTCTTTGGAAGCAGCTGACCTTTTGGAAGGCAATATATAAACTCTGCTCCATCTGTACCAGTTACAACAGTTTCTACAGCAGGTTCTGCTTTGCATCAGTGGGAATTTTAAGTGCACCAATTTATTTGTGGTGGACTATTTCAAATTGTTGTATTTTACTCGTTGTGTTTTATTTATTTGAGTGGCTTTCACAGCCTGGTTGCAGCACCTGTACTCTATCCAGTGTTTGACACTGGCCTAACAGACAGTGTTGCGCTGACCCAGATCTGTAGTGCTGAGAAACTCGATCCTGCACGGGAGCTGAACACGCGGATTAGTTAGCATTCCACCGGCTGACTGACTGACAGACAGACGGACAGGGGGATGAGACGGTAGCCGAGGCCTCGGGGTGTGTCTGCCTGAGCCGGCCGACAGCTTCTCTCCAAACTGGGTCTGTTTGGAGAGATAGTTTCCATTTAGATGCATGTACAGGGCAGTCAGTGGAGGTATTTAAGTCATCATTAGGCTCATCTACATGCACTTGTGAAATATGAGACAACTGACACAATATTGCGATGACCTTTCCTTATGTTTAAACATCTTTAGCGATACTCTTCTAACATTGGAGGTATATAAGTGTACATCAAAAATAAAAGCATTAAACACTCATTTTTATATGTACAGGACGTCTTATTTTCTCAACAAGTTAATACTTTGTATTGTAATATCCCTCATATGCACTAGATGGCCACCAATGTACACAAATCCTGTGTATTTTGACAGCGCGGTCTGCATCAGTGCCATTTCCTGTGTTCTTTATTATTCTATTATTACAGGTCACAGAAGTGGAGAATAATATGAGTCCAGTGCAGGAAGAGGAGGGTCCTAATGCTGTCTCCCAGTTGGCCAAGAAAGTATGTGCTCTTTTTGCTGTTGAATGAATGAAGACAAAAACAGTTAATGATGTTCATACGACTTTTAATTAATCTCAGTAACAGAAGGTGTACGTTGCAGCTTCACTGTTTAAAAAAACAAAAAAAAAGACTCATATTAAACGGCTGTATAAAAGACTGAGAACATCATAAATGCATATTTGCTTTGACCTTTGACCCGGAGTGTGTGGCTGGCTGTGTGTCCAGATGCAGGGGGCTGGGACGAAGAGCTGGAACAGATTATCAGCTCTCTTCAACAAAGACGATGAGCATCAGCTTCTAGAAGAGACTGAGAGCCCGCCAGTCGCTGATCAGTGAGTGTTTCATTCCTGCACTTGTTCTTTGGAACAATGAGGCATTTTTTTTAGAGCTACCTCAGTCAAGTTGGTTCTTGGTTTGGGAAGCAGGGCAGGGCTAGGACTTTTAGAGCAGAACTAAATTATTTACTACACATTAGAATATTTTTCTGAGGATTTTTATGTTATTTGACACCAGCCTTGGTGGCAGTCAGCTCTCTATTTTCTGTTTCTGCGTGTGCTTCAGTTTTAACCCCTTGATGCCTGAATTTATTTACCATTATATAAAGAAATGTATTAAATAACTGGCATTGGGGGAATAAATACGCTATCTCGGCCGCTTTCTGAATAGGACTGATTTGAGGCAAACTCGCAACACTCGCAACTTGTAGATTAAATCATGTTTACGCTGAATCTGATCACCATATCACTAAATATATACATTTTGAAGCACTGATTTCGTGCAATTCAGTGGTACATTTGGTTTTAAAGGTCACACTTTCATTAAGTTCTACATTATATGTGAAAATTATCTCAACTGTGTTTACTGTAAATTCATTCATTCATTTTGGAGCAGTAGTTGAGCATTTTAGTATTTGATAAGAATATCAATATCATCTGTCCGTTATATATGAAACTACATCTAGCAACCAGTTAGCGTTGTTTAGCTTGAAAGCAGAGATATGTGCAAACAGTTATGTACTTAAACGTGGTGGTAGACAAGTTATCTTGTTCAAAACCAGGCTAAGGTGAGCTAAATGTGCATATAACCCAATTTTCAAAGTATTCATTTAATGTGAAATGAGTCATAAACATTGTTATTTAAATTCTGTTCTGTTATATGACATAGAACAGAAATATCAAAAAGTGTTCATGTTTCAAAAACCAAACATTTTGCTTGAATTGTCAGTCCACTTGCAGTGAAGCCAGAGGAACCTCCTCGACCCAACAGGCGCACAGGATTCTGGGATAGCTTTGCAGCCAACTGGGCTGCGAAGAAGCAATCTGGAGCTGCAGCTGTGAATGAGGTGGAGTCAAGCCAAGGTGAGGAGGGGGTAACAGAGGCCGGGGGGGAGGAGAACCAGGATGGGCAGGTAACTGAAGGAGAGGAGAGCGGCGGAGAAGGAAGGAGCAACAACAGCTTCTCCAAATACGTCTCGCTGGGTGGAGGAAGCGAGGACGCATCCTTCAAGTGGAACTTTGTCACCAGCAAACTGGCAGAGCTGAAGACCAAGAGTGTGACCAAGACCAACTAGCTGCACGTGAAGGAGGGGGCAGGAGGATGTCAAGATGTGTGGGAGGTGGGGGTAGGGGAGGTTACATGTAGGAATATGGAGGAAATTTAGAGCAGGTATATTCTACACAATATGTCCTGTAATGGAACGATACAGGGATTGTAGAAGTCCCTTATTGGTTTCTGAACTACTGAACTGCAGCATCTCCCTAAAATTAGCACATGGATGACGGCATATGCATTTCAAAATGAGCTATGACTCTGTATTCTTATTTAAATAAACAAAGTTTGATTCTGGACAAAAATATAATAATACAAAAACGGCCTGTACCAAAGAGGAATGAGGCCAGTTGATGAAATATATCTTGGAAATAAGATGGGTGTACTAAAATCTGCCCATAGAGCTGATAGCTGTCTATTTGCAATCTCAAAACACAGCACAGAGCCACCAGGGAAGTCGAAGTAAATTCAATTTGTTTATTAATTCACCCAGTGTTGAATAAGGAATGGGCTAAAACAGTGATCTTCTTTTTATATATCTAGTTACCTCCTTAAACCACAAAGAGGGTCTTCACACTCCTCAGAAAACTTGATCTAATCTATAGTTTAGTAAAACAAAAAAAAATGGATTAAGAGATTAAAGGCAGTGATAGCTGGATTAGTTTCAGATTAACTCACTTTACCTGTTCAGAGGGCAGGAGATTACATCTGAGAGATTTGGCAGTGCAACAAAACTATTGCATAATGTTCTGTAAGCATTTATTTACAAAACACATTTGTTTTCCTCGGAGAGCCGGAGTGAAAAATGTGCTGCACGTTGATATGAAATGTATAAAACATGAATGTGTGTTTGTGGTGAGATAAAGACAACTGACTTTCTGACGATGGCTGAAACTGTGAAGTGTGAGTTTTCAACACTCCTAATTTTGTGATATGAATTATTATTTTAATGTATGTAATATGAATATAATTTTCTCTCTGATCATGGCTTTGCTTTGTTTTATGTTTTTTTTCCTGGTATGCTATAATAAAGAGTATAATAAAAGCCTATTGCACTTAACGATTTGCAGAGCATGAATGTCTGGTACTAATTTTTTTTTCTTCTTTGATTTGTTTGAGGCGAAACAGACAAGCTGCAATGAAGAGAAAAGATTTTGAAAATGTTTAACTTTCACTAGCAAAAGATGAGACATGAGGTCTGATGAAGAGCACTGCCCATAAAACTTTTTACAAATTAACAAGAAAAGACACTAAAACATTAGTCTCTATATTTAACCATAGCAGCCGTATCGGTTGTTCTCTTATGTAATCAACTGTTGAGTCACAAGGTTGAAAAGACAAGAAAATAAAAACAATATTTATGTATTGAAGGTATTTAAACAGAGAAAATGTTGTAAAGATATAATGGAGTGGATGACTGACGTCTACAACAAACAACAAGCCGACATCAAACACAATCTTCTACTTTATTTGCGTAAAGGTGCATTAAACTTTATAATCCAATGGCTAAAACAATCTTTAAACTTATCTCTGTGACTTCCCTCTTTAATGTATCTCCCTCTAGACTTTTGGTAGAGCCCCATTTCATGCTCCACTGACAACACAATGAGACAGGAGCTAACTACTGTATACAGCTACTTCACCAAACCAGATAACACACAGAGTCTAAACAAAATGGACACCAACTATAACTAAATACTTCAAAGTAACCCCCCCCCCCCCCCACATGATATCAGGAGATGGTTTGGTCCAATCAGCTGGCTCCAAGATTTAAGGATCCTCATT
This sequence comes from Remorina albescens, assembly GCA_034769265.1. Classification (NCBI taxonomy): domain Eukaryota; kingdom Metazoa; phylum Chordata; class Actinopteri; order Carangiformes; family Echeneidae; genus Remorina; species Remorina albescens. Next base: position 5,537,399 of record CM068486.1, read on the forward strand.
GTTAGGCCGCACCTTTTACCTCACCAGGAAGGAGCTTCCCAACAACCACGGTAACTCAAAACAAAGAAACAAATGAGAAATACGCGAGAAAATGAACCAACCATAAAATCTGTGATCTCCAAATAAAACTATGTAAAGTTTATAGAAAATAAATCGATTTCTGGAGCAAACTATGATCATAAATGTTTGGCTCAAATGGAGAGAACAAACTTTCTTTTAAGTTAATCACAAGTGAATAGTTTACTTGGTCATTGTGTGTCTGTGGCCATCACAGACCAGAACAGTTTTTGTAGTTCACTGCAATCCAAAATGTAACACAAATGTGTAATTCAGCAGAATGAGTTGGATCTCTGTACGTCCTCCCGCCAGCAGGGGGTTCCCTCCACCTCTGAACTGGATCATCGCAGTTTAGAGTTTTCTTGAATTATGCTGCTGCCCAAATCTACCTGACATGACCAAAAAATCCTGTTTCATAGCAGGACCAAAAACCGGATTATATTCCGTGTCAAAAACGACTCTCTGCTCTCTCCTTTCCACATCCTCTTCTACTTCCTGTTTTCCCAGATATACACCCACTTCCTCACCTTGTGTGGCAGCCACATTTCCTCTGATACATACCCCTTCCTTTTCAATTTAGATGCTTTTGTTAATAGTTCCATTTGAATTTTTTAATACACCCTGACCTAAAGTTTTGTTTATTGTTTTTTTTTAGCTGACCTGTCTCCAACAGTTTCCATCTGATTCCAGAATCAGACAGATTTCTGGCTGTCATCATACTGAGACTCACTGAGTTTCATTTAAAATCACTGTAGTTTAGTCCAGACTTCCAGAGCTGTCAGCATCTGTGTCTCTCAGAACAGATCACAGAGGCAGATCCAGCTTTTTGGACAAATTTATGTAACTCCTCCATTTGTTGTGTCATGGACGATTTAAATAAAAAGACCAAAAAAAGATCCTCAGATTCTGATCTAACTCTGAGAAGAACCATACGAGTGAAATCTGATGAATGCTGTCTATCCATCAGAAAACTATACCGCGGCTTCATGACATAGAGTGAGCAACGCTCAGTGGAAATGGAGTTTGCAGAGCATGAAAGCATTAAAAACTCAACAGTGATGAGAGATTTTGTGGTGAACTGCAGAGAGAGAAAAAGACAGTAGACGATCAGTCGAGTTGAAAATTAAAATGTCTTTCTTTAGTGGAGATAAACTAGATTTAAATCCACCAACTCTCTGAGGGGTTTACTTCTAAGGTATTAGTTCTACTTCTCCATGAGAAGATATTTAGTTTTCTACCCAACTAATACTGCAGTCAAAATGTTTGACATTAAACAGAGGTATGTTTGGAAAAAGCTGACATGCAGCAGTGTTGAAGTTGTGTTTCTGTACTGTTGACAAATGTTAAAGCGACATTCACTTTCTTTTTGCTCCGTTTTGGTTTTCTCCATTATCCAAGGGACATGTCTGGTTCTGTAGCTGCTAAATACTTTCCACCAGTTAACAGTTAACCCGATATTTGGTGCTGGCTAGACGGCATATAGTTGATTTTGAAGATTCACTAACAGCTGCCTGTGCATTATAAAGCTAAAACAATGGGCTAAAGGTTGAAGTACTCCAGAGCTGTAGCTGTCCCACATGCACACACAACAGATTCCCTGTTCATTTGAAAATATTGATAAATTCAGCATTTACTGAATAATCTTACTGTGAGGGCACAGTTATAAAGGGATGATCCGGATTCCTCTGCTTTAGCAAGCAGAGTGTATGAATTCACACACAAGTAGTCAGAAGTGAATCTTGTTTTTAGGGAAGTTAAGTAAACTTAAAATAAACTTGAATATATTATTCTGACCCTCCAAAATCTTGAAAAGATCACTTAACCAAGTCTTTATTTTATGTTGTGTGTTCTTCCTTTGATGCCTCTGCTACGCTCCCCCAGGTGTTCTCCCCGAACCCGCCTGATGATACTTCAGCATCGGACCGTGTGGGTGAGTACAAGCTGTGCTTATTTGACATCTCACATCTGTTTGATCGATTCAACATCCAAATTTAGTCATTTGGCTTCACAAGCAAACGCGTCAGGAGAAACTGTATGATTCAGAGTTAAGGATAATGTGGCAGGGGTGAAAAAAAACAACAACAAACAAACAAAAAAACTAGAAAAACATAACACTTAACTCTGGTGAATGTTTCATACTGAGGGTTTAGTATGAAAGTCCTTCATTAATCCTTCTCCTTTGTGCTCATATGGTCCGACACGCCTGAAAAATGTCATTTTATGGTCTCTTCAGGTGTATACAGGAGCACCACATCTTTGGCCCAGTGGGCATCCGCCATTTGGCTCACTTTCTGTCCCAAGTGTCAGATTTCCCCTCCACCCTCCAACACCAACATGTCATTCAGACGTGACTTTTTTTTTTCTGCTGATAACCAGGGATGACTAAACTGCTTCACACCTTGCCTCAGGCTCTGTTGCACACACTGTAATTACTTAAAAAAAAAAAAAAAAGGGGGGGGGGCTGTTGGTCGTTGCACAAAGCCCACAATGCTTTTCCTTCTCTCTGTCGGACCATCTGGATGCCAGACAGTTGGAGAAGATAACAAGTTATTTCTGTTGTTTCTAAAAGTGTCTTTTGTGGTGACATTAACTTTGTAATTATGATGATGTATGGGAATAATACATGGCAATTATGTTCACAACTTCATGCTATAAAGGTGTAGAGGTCCTGAAAGGAGCGTTTATATCACGTTATTTTAAGTTAAGAACCAGCTTAGGTTCAGTTTAGGTGAGCTGAGAGGAAATGAAATTAGATTTTTATTATTTGGAGAAGCTTTCTCGCTCTTTGGAGGGAAATCTTGTTATCCACAGAGCTCATTTGTTTGTCCATTGGTATGTTGAAGAAATAAAAGGGAGAAACATCACATGAGGTCAGCGGGGTTATTTTAGAGACACAGTCTCATATGATGATTTCGGGTCAAATAACTGTGTGATTATGTTGTAAGTCAAAGTTGCGTTCCAGCATCTCTCCGTTTTGTGAGCCCCCTCAGCTATAAATTATGCAGCCAAAGCCAGCGGATGATGCCAAAGTTTAGGATGTCTGCCTTCAAGATTAGAGCTCATGGTCGCAGGGTTGATAAGCTTATTAAAAGGTGCTAGTCACTTAAGAAAAAAAAAAAAAAATCAGGTGTCCTCCAGGCCCCCAGCTTGTTTTGTCTGAAAAGTTTGTTTGGGAGAAGATTTACAGGTGAAATCATGGAAGTGGGGGCATCAAAGCAAAACAGGAAAGGTGATATTTGACTTTCAGCCTCACACACACTTTTTTTTACATGAAAGTGCTCATAGACAGACAAACATGTCTGGCAGCACTCAGGTATGACGACGCTGCGGTGGACGTCTCAGCAGACACAGTGACTCAAACACACACACACACACACACACACACATTTACATTAACGCACTGTTAGATAGTTACCTACTGTACAACTGCCACAGCTGCTCTTAGCAAAGATGTGGAAATCCATCTGAGAAAAACATAAATACATACACATATATAAAGAAGACTGAAAACAGTGTTGTTTAGTCTCCCAACCAGCAAAGGCCCGACTGCAACAGTATACAATATTACACAATACATAGCCTGTCTCTAAGACACCACGTCTCTAAAATGTACAATTAAATCAACTAAGGGGACTTTTTTAGAGCCAAACTGACAATCAGGTCAGTTGAGTCTGTGTTTCAGCTGCTAAATGTCAGAATAAAGGCTGAAGAAGTGCAGATTCCTGTTAGATCTTCACCAGGGTGTTCTGTGAATCATAAACTTCAGGCCCTCATAACACAACTTGAAATTGAAGCAGTATATAAAAGAGAGACCAGGGTCCTGATGCTTTTCATCATATGTAACTTCAGATTAAAGCTGAGTCGGAATTTGAAGTTTAATTTGCTGAATTTACAGATTCAACCCAACAAACTGCTGTCATCTTTCCTCTCCTCACACACTGTACTGTACTCAAGTCACCGTGACATTGAACATGCGCTATCATACAAGCCCAGCAGATGGATGTCTGAGGTGTAACTAAAATGTCGCACTGACATTTGATACCGGCACCAAACAAAAACACATTTACTGCGAATAGAAAGAAGAAATCTGTAGTTTGACGAGCCCGTTGGAGTCTCTGACCTTTAAAAGCACTAAGGAGCCATGTTTTTAAAAACAGGTTCCAGCTTTGGTTTGTATTGTACCAAGAGAAAACAGTAAGGAAAAACACAAAATCTAAGTTTAAAAGGTACTCACACTGAGTTTTGATGAGAGCTATTCATTCAAGGATGAATCAAAAAGTGTGTCATTTTAAAGCACCGACCATTTGCATCCTTTAGATCACCATTAAAGTTAACATTAAATCTGTCCCAGTGGCACACATTTCATCCTCAGTAACTTCTTATCTCCTCTCTAATGGTCCTCCATGTTTACAACTTCCCGAATGTGGTTATGTGGTCCTAATTTAGCGACTGGACGTTTGAGAGTTACAGCGCAGGGTCATTTTCAGGCAGAGGACTGTGAGAGATTAGCTGTAACTTTGCACCCCGACATCACTCCAGTTTTATCAGCTGAAAGCAGGAGATTCCCCAAAGCAAACGTGGAGCCAAAGCAGTTAGCATTAATCTCAAATGTTTGCAGTAAACTCTGCAGAGATAAGGAGGCGACTTGATTTCTGAAGTGGGTCTGACTCTCCTTGGGATTATTATGACCTCTGTCTTGCAACCTGTTGCCTTGTTGTTAATCCTTAAGAGATGACATACAGGCGCCTGTTAAAGAATATTATTTTTAATCTAAACTAAATGCTTCTCATTGAATATTCAGAAGCATGATTAACCCCTAAAAATGTCAGTGTTTTGGTTGAAATGGTTCAGAGTGATGAATGAACATGATGATGTTCAAAGGTCTTATTTTGAAATAAAAATAGTTTGGATTCACTCCCATAACATCTTACATAACTCGTCCAAATATATTAATAACGTTGGTCTCTTTTTCTTTTTTTTTTTAGAGTGGTGCTAGTTTTGAAGGGTTTTATGGTGTTTGGAGGAAGAAAAATGAGTCAGTTAGGTGAATTATTTAGATGATCATAATCCTCCGTCCCTCATCCACATAACAGAGGTTCTCACAGTGCTTTTCGTCCCCGTAATCTGCAGGCTCAATCTCACTTTTTGTAATCTCATGGCTCTTTAGGAATGGATTTGGGCCCCCACCTCCCCTCAGAAAAGAAAACCTGCCCCCTACATCCCCTCTTTTTTCCCAGCAGAGCTGAAATCTTACGGTTAACCCCATCCTGGCCACTCTGCAACCCACAAAACAAAACAAAAAAAAAACAACAACAACAAAACAACACTAAAAAAACACACAGTCACAGGCACACAAACACACTCTTCATCTATCTCTGCTGAAATCTGAACACCTACATCCAAATGTAGGTCTGTCTCTGCTGTAAATTGATAGATTTTTCTACAGTCATTGACATTTTCTAACAAGAGCTCAGGTCCTAAAGGATTGTCCCATGACCACAAGTCAATACATTTTTGGTCAATATGTGTGGTTTTTTTTTTTTTTTTTTTTTTTTTTGATTCATGACAGTATTTGTTGGCCGTATTGATCACCTCTGCAGAGTGAAGACCACCAACTGAGAGCAGCGCTGATCCTTTAGAACATGAGCCGTGGTATTTCCATACATGACACAGAGAATATAGCTGCACAGCTGAGATGTTTCTCACTCAGAAATGACAGTTTGAGTCATTTTTACGGGAGCAATATGCCAGAGGGTTACAGTTCATGCTTCTCTTCAGTGCTGGACTGTCACATTGTTGTGTTTGCCCGCTGGTTGTTGTGGTCACTCAGACAATAAAAGTGCGAGTGTGTGCAATATCTTTGCACTGTATATTTGGGTATTGTGGTTGCTGGAATGCTAATCGATTCTGCCTTCGACAGAGACTCTGTCAGGCTCAAGTTACTGTTTCTGCAGCTGCTGTGGGGTTGTTGTTCTTTGCTTTTGCTCCCGACCTGCAGCCGCAGCCTCTAAGCCTAAACACACATACACACACACACACACACATGCACACACACACCGTGTGAACCGGTCGACTCCAGCATGACACTGAGAAGGCATTCAAAAAATGTGTCAGCAAAAAGCTCATTTTCAAGCACAATACAGGAAAAAAACAATTTCATCTTCCGTGAAGATTATCTGTAAACTATTTAGAATATGTGTGAATATGTTAGAAGATATTGTGATTTTGGTTTTCTATTTTTTTTTGGGGGGGGGGGGGGGGGGGGGGGGGTCTTGTACCAAACAAACATGACCCCATATATCTGGAGAATATATGATAGCGGCTGGGACAGTTCTGTAGCACACCATGGTGCTTACAATGAACAACTTTATCAGAAAAGCAGCTCCTGTGATTTGGATATTCTACTTATCTCCTTAGCCAAATTACAGTTTCCATGATATTTCCATTAACTGTGAAGCCGTATTTCTTCTTCTCCCTTTTTTAAAAAAAAATATATGTTGGAAAACTTCTTCAAGAGCAAAACAACATATCCTGTATTCTCACTCAAAGCCCTGATGCGTTCAAAAAGCAAACTGCTTGTCAGATAACTGAAGCATTGTTTGACAATTTTTGCAATAGTCTAAAAGTAGTACCCATTTTACACAGTTATTGGCCAGATGAGCAGAGGTGTTACGGGAATACAGATGTTTGGTAGAAATGAAGGCCAAGATGGTGATGAGCTGATTTGGGGGAATTCAGGAAGTCACTGCTCCCAGCCAAAAAATACTAATGAAAAAAATCTGGCACATAACTTTCTGTAAATCCTGTAAATACTTTTGTACGGACTGAAAAAACAATATAAACCCGACCATGTTAACTGAGGATTTGAAAAGCTGGTTAATGGAGTCAGTGACCTTCAGACTGAGCCAGGCTAGCTGACTGACTTGAGCTTCATACCAAGAGCACAAACATGACTTTGGCATTGAGGTAGGTGGAAAAAAACAAACACTCTTTGTAGTTTTCCACTATATCAGTAAGAACCATCACACAGTGCACACCAATCATGCATCCATGCCCATCTAATCAAGCCGAGGGGAACCAGTGGGCCGATACATAACGAGCCAAGTCAGAAATTACACAGTGACGCGCAGCTGGAGCCTGCACTGCTCCTGACTCTCCTCATGTATGATCACAGCAGAGATGTAGACATGCAGGGTAACAGAGAAGACATCTATTCGCAGCTATATAACCCCCTATGGCTCATCTTACACTGCTCTCTTCCTGCGCTCATAGAGGAACCACGCAGATCCCCGTCCGGCCTGTCATCAAAATGTCATTAAATCTCCCCCCCCCCCATCTCTCCTTCGGCTGGTCGTTCTTTTGCCCCCTAACCCTCAACTCCACAGCAGAAATTCCTACGTTCCTTTGAATGTTGCTTCTCCTTGCAGACTTCGTCCTCCTCCTGTCCATCTCTATTTCTGACACGGGAATCTGGGCTGTGGCAGCCTGTCTGAGTGCAGTGGCAGCAGCGTAGACAGCGTTACCTGATTAAAAGTTGATGGAGACTGTCAGGAGGTAGAGCTATTGTTGTCATGTGTGGCATTGGCATTTACAAGGGGCCTTGTTTGCTGTAACACAACTAAATGTCATTTGAAGTAAAAAACAACAACAACAATATAAATGTTCTGTCATAAAATTTTTATAAAAGTGTGTTAAATTTTTATTTTTTATTTCTTTTATTTAGGAACATCGTACTCGTTTTCTCTATGGTTAGCAATACAGAAAAAATAACAGGAAAAAACTCTAAAGAGAGCCAGCATAAAGTATAAATTAATAAAAGTCTACACAGACATGTGCATCCACCTCCACACATTTATCAAAGGCCAGTGTGAGAAACCAAAGTTAAACCTTTTTAGGTCTTTATTTAAACAGCCATTTTAATGTGTGCACAGCTCTGTTTTACTAGAAGTTGAGATCATATAAAACTGGTCTGCAATATGAAATTCATGCCCAGAGAACTGTGATGGATTAGCATAAAAAGAAAATGTTTTTAATATAGCCAACATCTGCAACTTCCCATGCAGAACAGGTCTGCAAAACAGTTCACTTGGTGAAGGAGAGGGAAAGACTGTGAGCCTGGTGTGTTTGTTCAGAGCTCAAAACGAGCTGTTAGCTTTATTATCATTTAGCTGTGAAAACAATCGTTTCTTAAACTTAATCAATCTGCTTTTGTTGTTGTTGTTTTTGCTGCTCAAACTCGGGATGCAAATCTGTCTCCTGTGCTGGAGCTTTGCCATCACCTACCTCAGTCACATCCAGAGGTTTGCCGTCAGGGGAGTCAGGCACGAGGCCCCCCAGTGGGAAAAGGGGGCCCCTGATGGCCTTTTATAAAGGCACATGTTGCAATGACAACAACGAATACCATACATAATATACAATTCACCGCTGCTGCCCCCTCACAGTCGGGCTCCTGACGTTGTGCGTTACCTTCTGTGTGTGTGGGTGTTTGTTTTTTTGTTGATAAAACTTGCAATTCGTGTACTTTTCGGTTTATTTATTTACAGATGTGAATATCACCATAATCCCATTATCTCCTTACGAAAATACTATGTCAACAAAAAGAATTAGTAAGGTTAGTGGAAAGTTCACCTCCCTGCAGCCGTCTCTTTCATCTTGTGTCCCCATGGTGCTCAGTGTCTGCTGTGTCAGCACACAGGTGGGGAATGAAAGGAGATTAGTGCAGGCCTAATCCTTCCCTTCAACACCTCCGGGTCCAGGGGAGCTTCTCTAACGGGGAAACTAATTGTTCCGTTCCAGGTCCTTCACACCTGTGTGGCTGACACTGTAATCGACTGGTTAGACACCTGGATCGCTCCCCAGGAGGAGACACCACCGTCACGGGGGCACACGACCCGGCCCTCAAGCTGCGTATTGTGTTGTGGACTATTCAATCCGAGTTCAGGTCAGGCCTTCGCTCAGCTCGTCTGAAGTTGTTGCAGAGCTTCATGTGTTGCTGTGCTGAGCCTGAGGCAACGCACAACAGAACTCTTCACAAAAGTCAGCTGTCCTCTCTATCTTACTGTGCACACGTTTTCTTTTACATCAGGAGGATGACTTCAGGCCACAGTGTGTGATCTCTCCTGGTTGTTTGGCTTGAAGTTCTATTAATTAGTAGCTTTGCTTTACTTGTGACTTGTGGTATTAAAATTAGCATAGCGAAAAAAGAAAAAAAAATAATTAAAGAATGCATTAGTGGACAATCACTAACCAAAACTGCCTTTACATAACTCAAATATTCTGCTGTATGAACGTCACGGAGCTAATTCCTAACTGGACTCTGCTCAGTAATTCAGGATCTTGGCAATAAGTCATGGGAGTTCCTGCTGATGGACTGAAGAATGTAATTAGAGGAAACAGAGTGCATTAGATCAAATTAGACTTTACGCCGGGTCAACAGGCATTCACATTGCACGTATAATTTGTTGACAGATAATTTGTTTTACAGTTTCTCATCTGTCAGGTGTGATAAGTGTTGTAGATGGTCTCCTTCGGAAGTGATTAATACAGCAAGTTAATCCTTGCACTCAATAATCCTGATTTACTTCTAAAAGCTTGTTAGAGCAATTTACATTTCTGGCCTAAAAACGTTGCTGGCTCTTGTCAGAGATGCAAAATAAACCAATTTGTTTTCCAGTCCCTCAGTACTATGAGTATTACTGTAAATACAAAGAAGCAAAGGTGTTTTTAATTGTTAATGACGGTTTCTGCTGCTGCTGTCCAATCAGATAAACGGGAAAGGTTGAAATCAGTGTTAACTGTCCGCCAAGGCCCCTTTTTGAACACATCAGACTGCTGGTGGCATAATTAGAGAGAATAAGATTCATAAACCAACAAAAATTACTATTCAGGTGTTACAACCCCCAATGACATGTCGGGTGGGGATCCTCTCTGGTTTTTGAGGGCTGTCACTGGCTGTATCCTCCAGGGAGGTCCTGCCCAGCATGGCGCCATGGATGCGGGCTTTCCCTGGCCCAGCCGACCAAACTAGGGTTAAATTAGGAAAGGCCAACCCCAGAGCTGCGGTGGAGACGAGGGCGAGGTCAGACACTTTGGTCTGCTTTGATGATGCTGGAGGTTGGAGAGCTCAGCAGACAGATGCTCCTCATGTGGAGCACGGCAGATCCTGGGAGGATGGATAGAGTACCGCTCATCGCTAATACCGCTAACTCTGACTCAAAGAAAAACTGATGTACATGTAACTGAGAAGGACTTCACATATAAATATCTGCCTCTCCTGTTAATCTGGCATATGGCAGCATGGATGGACAGAAAAGTTTGTCTGTCATTTAACTATATCGCTGTATCGGCTCTGAGGCCATTTGGTTTTTATTTAAGGTCATTTCACATGCACTTGTTTCAAAACTCGTCCGCGTGAAACATTAAAAAGTCAGCTGGAGGCAGATTTTCTCAGCCAAGTCATAGAGCAGCACGGACAGAAACCTTTCAACTTTTTCCCCCACATATGACTGTACATATGAAAATGACAAAAAATGATAATTGAACAAATCTTTTTCATATTTATCGTCAGTTACAAAGTTTGTACTTTACATTCGGAACAATTTCTCTAGTCTGGTATCTCTTACACCAATAAATAGTTTTAGCCCACAGAGTTAGCGGTCTGTTTTATGATAAGGCAGTGTTGCCTTTGAGTAATTCGGTCCAAATCATGTCTGAGTCTTGTGGCAGAGGGAACTGAACTTTTACTATGCTTCATTTGTCAGAAACTACACCTGTCCAGATTATTCCTGTATAAAATATTGCTGCTTCTTGCAAACTTCCACATTGTTGTCCTGAAGGTAGGACTAGAAGAGGAGGACTCAACCATCATCATAGTTTTATGTGAAGAGGTTTAAAGTTGCAGATGTTTTTTTTTTTTTTTTAAATACACTTCTTCTCAAACAAATTGAACCCACTGTGGATCACATCAAAGCCAGCGTCAAAAAAAAAAAAAAAAAAGAGGGGGGGGGGACTCTCATTGGTTCTACCCGGACCATATTGTGAATATATGGTCCCAGGAGAAGCTTTTGCCCTGTTTGGTGAAAACATCAAGAACTGAAAGTGAAAGGGAGTACAGGAAAACCATAGGGGTGCAATAAAGCGACCTGTAAAATACTGTACCGGAGTATTTTGAACTGTGTCACCTAACTGGAGTCGAATATCAGAGCTGGAGAACTGAAGATGAATGTTTTCGTGGATAAGGAGAAGGGAGGGCCAGCTGTTGACCCGGTGTTTTCTTGTTCCCACAGGACTGGGAAGAGTTCTGCCTATGTGATTAGGCCGATTCTCACCATCCGCTGGCCTAAAATGAACTCGCAGGAAAGAGCACATTACAAACTGTTACTGTAACTGATACAGGAGAGATTCAGATACACAACGTATTGGAATCACTGTAATTTTTTCAACTTAATAATTTGACAAGAGGAGAAAACACTAATCTTTGGACTGTCTTAGGATGGCAGGGTGGTAATCAGCGAGTCTGTCTGCTCCTTCACAGCATTTTGAATCCTCACTAGTTATTTGTCCATAATCATCAGTTTGGTCCTCAGGTCTTTGAGCAAGACTTGTCTGCTTACACACATTTTAGGCAATATTTGCATCGAAATCCACAATATGTGTCAAAGTTAATTAACAATGTTCAGAATTTATATTGGGAGGTTGGAGATTGGATGAAATTGCAATTAAGATAATATTTTGATATTCGCATAGTGTTCCCCTTCTTTAATCCTAAAAAAGGATGTAAGGAAGCTTGAACACATCATCAAAACCATCAGAATTTCATTAATTTGGTGTTTACTGTTGCAGTCAAAATGTCGGTTTGAGACCAAAATGTAGCCGGCTTTGATCGCTGAGCTGGCTCACCGCGTTGTTGCCCTACATCATCTGCAACTGGTCAGAGATGTCATGTGGGAAACCAAATATTTTTTATAAAGCACCCCGAGTTTTATCACAAACTTGTTTACTTCCTGTTTGGAGGAACATCTGCTCTCCAAGTGACTCGCAAATGTTTGACAATCAAAGCTTCATTTGAATTAAACCTGGGATATATGCTAGTGTTGCTGGTATATTTGACAGGGAGAGGAAAAAGATCTGATGTGTTGTGTCTGTTTGCAGCTGCTCTCCATTTACAGCACAACTAATAGCGTTACGAGGATTAATAAATGTGCAACTTTCCTGCAGGGTAGCACATGATCAGCTCTTTCCAGTTCCCCGGTCAGTTTCTCATCCTCCACAAGAAGGAAAGGATTTTAGCGTGGAGAAGGGCCACAGTGTTTGAGTGTCCGCGGTGAGAATTTCCCTCTTTCTCACAACAAAACTAATCTGCACTGCCAGCAGGTGAAAACAAACACGGAGGATTATATGCTGCTAACGTTCAGCTCAACCCCGTTGAACTCTGGACCACACAGCCGCTATCAAAAACACTGTACTTGTCACAACAAAGAACACTCAATTCTCTATTTCCTGCCAAAACGAATACAAGTCTTAGTGTAATCATGCTGGCACGCTAAACAGAAATAACTTCCCCAAAGGTGGTGATGGAGGTGTAAGTCATATTTCTTTCTTTCTTTCTTTTTTTTATGGGTGGCAGAACAGTCAGTACAGCAATGGGAGGGATTTAGTGTTGTTCATTGCTACAATTTAACAGCAGCAAATTTTAATGAGGCGGATATTGTGTCTGACAAACTGTTTTTTATACAAACTATGCTCCAGAGGGGAGAAGTGCTGTTATAGCTATTTTAATATTAATGTAGCAGGCACACATACTGCTCTTTGCATAGATCTGTTGCTATAATAATAACAGTACAAATATAACATGTGGAGGGAAATGTGAAACAGTAGGGGAACAAAGCCAAGGATAAGGCAAGGTGTTTTTTTTAAATATATATTATAATCCCCAGAAATATATTGGGGGGTTTTAGTCTCCCATAAATATAATTAAATAGAGAAAATATATAATGAATCTAGATTTAACAATACAGATCCACGTTTCTCTGTGAGTAAGACTTACCCAACCCTGTCTGCTGAATATCACTCATCTGTAACATTACATATATTTTGAGGGAATCGTTATTAATCATTATTTTTTCATACCCATAATGAAGAAATATAGTTAAATAACCTATAGAATATGATAATTCCGATTCCGATTAATTTTCAATGACAACATATTTGTTTTTAACAAATTCTAGTGAGGAGAGAGTTGTTAAGGTTTGTTTCTACACACTTCTGTGATCTTTCTCTGACCTGAACCGAATAGCTTTTATCTTTCTACACCACTGCTGCACTTTGTTCAGGTTAATAACCAATGTCAATTCAAAGAGAAAGGAAACAGCCTTCAACACCAACATGGACTCTTGAACAATGTGCCAAATGAACTAAAAGCTCAACCAGGAAACGTCTCATTCTAAAAGCTGAGAATAGCTTTATTAGTCCCCGAACAGAACAATAAGTGTTCGATATTCAGTTTCGGTTTAACTCGGTCCTGCCCTCGTTCTACAAAAAGGGTCAACTGACCTCCCCGCACACTGAAAAGAAAACACATAAAACTCCTGTCTCCTCTTCCTGTAAGTTTCAGTGCGGCTTCACTCGGAGCCCCTCCGGCAGTGCCGCCGTTGTTCTGCTGCAGTCTCTCCTGACGTCAGATGGTTATTTGAAAAGGGTCCGTGGCTCCTGGTCATGTTTCCCACAGGGCCGAGGCTCAGCCCATCTCCCTGACCCCCCGGGAAGCAGAGGTCATGCATGAGAGAGGGGAATGAAAAGGGCCACTCCTCTGATTTACGGCCTGACGCAGCTACAGGATACCTTCAGCTCAGGGATGGTTTTTGTTACAGAGGTGGAGGTAGACCAAAGCAGATTCCCCCACCACCTCCTGCCAGCGATGGTGTAAGATTTCAGCCATCCAGACGGAGAAGGCTGACCCTCTCCGTCGAAGAGCAGTGGCTTAGAGGTGAAGCTGGGAATTAAAATGGCCGTGTAGTGTGAAAGGACAACAGGGAGCTTCCACAACAGTTGTCATTTCATTTTGAATTGGTTATGTTTCCAGATGTAAGCCAGCTGTTGGATCTTGGAGCAACATTACATAAGTGATTCGACTGCTGCAGTGTTCCAGTCATTTTTTTGGACTCAGTTAAGAAGATTTAATTTTTTTCAGGCGTGAGTCAGTCTGTGTTGATATCAAATCAAACTGTGGAGTCGAGTCCCAGTGACCCCGGCTCTCAGCTCAGGACCTTAACTGAGTATTACACATGAGGGCGGCAGCTTTAACCGTCTTTCCATCTCTGGTGAAAAACTTTTCTGATGGTTCGTTGACACGACTATCTGTTTTGTTTTGGTTTTTTTGTCTGATTCAGTTTTCCAAAGAGAAAGAAAGAAACAACAACGTGGTTCATAGATAAAGCAACGTGGCAGCTTTGGGTAAAAAGGATAGTGCACTTCCCACTGGAGTAAAAAGTACAGCCTCTTGCTTTCATACAGTAAATTTTGAGTTGTAAGAAGTCAGACATTAACATGACAGAATATATATTTAAGTTTTTTCCTCACTGGTGATTTCTTCAAAACTACTACAAACAAAGAATAAACATAAGAGACGTCAGTAAAGAGAAGAAAACTTTATAATTTTTTTTTTTTCACACATTAAATATTAATTTGTTATTTCCTGTTTCTATTTCTATTCTTTAAATTTACAGCTCAGAGTGGAGCTGCTCATATAATACTTTTGGGTTTATGGTACACTATACAATGAAGCAAATGTTGCCCTGCATGCACAATGACGTCTATGATTACGCTTAAAATAGTGATAATCAGTCATAATGGATCGTGACACTGCAGTTTGGTTCAGAGCCTGTAATGTTTCTCAGCTGTTCCCTCAACATGACTGTTTTCTGCAACACAACTATAAAAACTACGCTCGTCACCAAATGATAGACCAAGTTATCAACTGGCTGGTGAACAGTGAAACGTTTTCTCATCATTGAACCACATAGTTCACAAAAGTGGAGTGAAAAGGAGATTATGTAATGTTATCAATGCTTTATGTAAACTGTCAGGCAGCCAGAGACACGACTCAAAAACAAATGTTCTATCTATTTGTTCAATAGATTAACTTAGAACACGATATTTCAGTGTTATAATATGTTATCAGATTTCTTTTTTCCCACTGCTTCGAATAGCCCAAAGCATTTTGACTGAAGCTTTTTTATTTTTGCTGCTTATCCACTGTGAAAGAAATCCTGTCAGAATCAGTACGTAGTCTGAAACTGGGACACAACTCTTGCACCAGTATTCCCAGTTTCAGACCGCCGCTGTTACAACGTCCCCTGTGCTATTATGTTTTGGATATTTTGAGTTTCTGGTGAAAATGTGCCTTAGTAACAGCTGCTTATTGGCCACGATGTTTTATTCTTGTCCTGGTGGATCTGTGAGACCTGTGTGTGTGTGTGTGTGTGTGTGTGTGTGTGTGTGTGTTCAGTCTCCCTGGCCCTGAGTCATGAACCCAGCTTCTCTCATGCGTAGACATCCGCAGTCTGCTGAAGCTGCTGGCGCAGAAGAACTAGGCCAGATTTGACACACTTCACAACCCATGCTAACGCTGACACACATTATTGCTTTTCGGAGCACAGGAAAAAAAAAAAAAACCCTGATGCAAATGCAACACAGTTTGAGGCCACACAAACACACAATGATATTACCTGAGATAAGTCAATTTTAGCTGGACTGGACGTCTTATCTCAAAAGATGTAAGGAAGGAAGGAATTTTTCCTTGCTACTGTCACCAAGTGCTTGCTCATGGGGGGATCTGTTGGGTCTCTTTAAATAATTTTATAAAGAGTTTGGTCTAGACCTGCTCTATGTGTAAAGTTCCTTGATGTAACTTTGTTATGATTTGGCGCTATACAAATAAACCTGATTTGATTTGATTTGATTTGATGTAAGGCAGAAACACTTTGGTTGTGACAGTCAACGCAAGTATTCTGGACCAGAGTGACTTTAAAACATTAAATAAACCCACAAAAGCTTGTGTAAATACTACAGTGTCACTTCTCACATTTATGGCTTTTTAAATGGCTAAGAATAGTTTTGTGACGTTTGCAGAGATGCTCTACGCTTTTAAAAACTACACACTAGCTTGTGAAGCCATAACCGGGTCAGAACTTTGCGGGATAGACGTGTAAAACAGGCGATTCTCAGACCCCCTGTGGTATCTTTCTTTTTTTTTTTTTTTTTTTAAAAACCAAATCAGCAGCATCAAAGCCCAAAGTGGTGGACCCCTGCCTGTTTATCATCAACATTTCTAACTACCAGACACTTTCTGGGAGCACACTGAAGCCTTAAACAGGTAAACCAGCTCCACTTTTCTTCTGAAAATTTCGCTTGCTCAGCACCAGACAGGCCTAAACGTTAACCGTCAGCCCTGTAATAATAAGATCTAAGTTGTCCTCTACCAGCTGTTGTCTGTTTATTTCAAAACACGACCATATGTCTAAACCTTGTCCTATGAACCCCAAACAGGATGTCACAGCAGGCCCTCCGGTCAGACAGACTGACATAGACACAGGCACAGGAAAGCTATTGTTGCTCTCTGCTTTGGGAAAGACAGAGAGAGGGAAAGGGAAGTTTGCTGTGGGAGAAAGAAATCAGCTGTGTGTATTTGTGTAGAGTGTTGTGTGTAGTTATTATGCTCTGTATCTGCTGCTATTTGAAACTTATTTTGACTCTAGGGCAAACTGAAGAAACAACAGAGTGCTTAAATCTTCTGCACTTCGTAACAGAGCCCAGAAAATGTGTCAGACGTTTGTGTCCTAAATGTCCTTGAGGTTTTTTATTTATTTTTTTTTTTTTAAATCTTTCCCCTGAATAAGTCATTTCATCAGCCAAACCTCAGCGCTGCAGTCAGGGACAGTGAATAATGGAACAACAGCATATGCAAAGGTATGGCCACATTTTGATACTCACAGGCCACTTGTCTTAATTGACTTGTTTTAATTTATTTAAAGATACTTTGACATCTTGAGAAATAAAATGTCAAAGACTCAGACTCAGTGCAAAAACAAACCAAAATCTGGTAACTAGTGAGGTTTAAAGGTGCTGGTAGGTGGATTTTGTCGCCTTAGGACAGAGCCACTCCTGACCAACTGGCTTTTGCTCTGTATTTTGAGTCTTTCATCTAACTTTTCTAACTTATTTCTTCAAACTTGAAATGGTCTTTAAAATGAGTTCTGGGAGTCGGACACCAATTTTCTGGTGATAGAACAACTTGAAAATGCCTCACTTTTTAAAAAAAATATATTTTCCAGTTTAGGTTTTCTGCTCCAACATCCAGCCAGAAGGAGACGGTTGTCAGCATGAAAAAAAAAATTGTTCTGTTTGACTGTTCGACTCAGTGTTGAGCTGAAGCATGAGAAAATAAGAAAGCTGACTCAGGGTTCAGGAAAAAAAAGAGGAGACGCAGCGTGTCAGAAGGAGTCTGCAGACAGGGTGGAGGATTCGCTCCTAAAACGGCGTAGACATAGCATCAGGCCCCACAGAGGATTCCTTGTCTACAAACAAAACCTGTTGCAGCTCTCTCAAGAGCATAGTATGCAGGGAATGCTAAAAGGATTAACGCTTAGCCACTTGAGATAATGTGAAAAATGAGAACCGATGGGGTGAAGGCAAGCAACAAAAAGTCAAGGACGAGGCGCCGTCACAACACTGACTCATTACCCTCTAAGAAGATTAGACACAGTCACGATTGCTTCCTTTCGCTTTTTTCTTCCCCCCGCCCCCACATAACATATTTATAATAACATAATAACATTTCTGACAATTATTTATGATTTTTTTTTAAAAATTCTCTTATTATAGCTGCTTAACAAGTTTCAATGCTAAAGAAAGGTCTCATATATCACACACAGAAAAGAAACCACCTTCACATCGATATTTCTTAATTTGTGTTTATTTGCTGTGTAAGTTATACACAAACCTCTTTGGAATAAAGTCAAAATCTCTCATATGAAATAAAAAAACAAAGAGATTCAGAATTTACAAAGCATGTAAACATGCAACCAAATGGTCTTTGATGGGGAGATATGAAACAAAATGTAACAAAAGGTCCAGTTTGACGGAGTCTCAGGAGTGTGCCATGCTCATGATAAATACAGGGAGAAAAAAAAAACAACAACAAGGCTGCGAATAATTGTGTTCATTAATCACATATACAAATATAGCGTGGCCTTGGGTTCAGTAATACTCAGTCTAACCTCTGCATACCTTTGCAGACCCCCCAGTTCATATTTCAGTGGCATCCTCTGGGCCAAGCAATGGAAATGACCTTTCAGTGAGATAAAGTGACCATCACTGAAGGATGGATGAAGTGAGGTAGGATCTGTGGTTATCAGAGAGAGGAGGGCGGATTCAGCCTCCCCAGCTTGTTTTGATGGGAAACAGGCCGGGGGAGCCAGCTGGGGAGGTTAAACATCTGCACACTGCCAGATGCTAAAAGTGACACCACAGCTCTCGGCAGTTGGAGTTGTGACGCCTTTCACAAGTTTATTTTTAGAGATGAATATATTAATTTAAGTTTGTCTTTATTCTTGAAGATTTTTTTGGGTGAGATTTTATACTCTGTGTGAACATATTGGCCTGCATCAGTCCTGTTTTGCCCTCAGAGAGTAGACCATTAGCAGGCTGCCCGCCCCCCCTTCAGCTGTATAGCTACACCGCAGTGAGCACAGAACAGGCATTAGCTGTGATAATCAATGAGTGGGTCACAAGTGATTATTGGACAGTGTTTACTTAATGAGAGTTGTCTCTCTTGAGAGATTTGAAAACGAGCTGAAAACGAGCTGACAATGATACAATTAACAGGCCAGGCATGGCTCCTTGTCCTCCATGATGCAGATGCTCCTTTGAATCCAGCTCAGTGTTTAACATTATAGGAGATGAATCTCTGTAGGAACTCAAAGCTATACCTCTATCTTTCATTTCCTCTCTCCGTGTCCAGTTCAGTGCATTAACAACCCCATAGGGGCGCCTCGCATGTTTGTTCCAACGCCTGCGTTTTAAGGAGTAAAAAAAAAAACCTAAACAAAAAACACACACACACGCACACACACCGCCACACACAAACTAAACTGGGACAGAATCGAATGAGGTACTCATGGTTCACTTCACACTCACACCACAGTTTTCCAGTTTGGAAAAAAACAAACAAAACATAGCTTAGTGGTTTTCCATTTTAAATTAGTCATTAAGGGAGAGTGTTCATGTCAAGGACGCTAAACTGTGTACCATGACAGACATCCGCTTATGTGCCTTATCAGGCTGATTTCAGATCAGTCGTGATTCTTTATTTTTAATTATCAAAAACTGAATAGAAGCTACAAATGAAGAAGACAGATTTAACGTCCGCTCCACACGCGCATACACTCAGATTCAAAACCATTTTGTGGTGAGAAATGGTTCCATTCACCAGTAAAGTCAATCAACACCCACACAATACTTTTATAGGCTCCATAAATACAACATATTAGTTTGACAGGTGATCGCTAGTAGCAGTCATTAAAACTCTCACTTGAAGAAACAGTCTCTTTGGAGTCTGAAAGAACAAGGTAACTATGTGCCACGGATGCTAAGTGCAGACATTAGCAGCTGAATCAAAACCTAAGTCACTTGTCGTCGACTCTTTGCACCTTTTGGCTCAAAAATGTTCTTTGTTGGATTTGTATAAATGTGGCTGGTCAATAACATCTTGTTCTGAAAGTTGTTCTTGAGGTTCAGTTATGATTCAATACTGGTTTATGGTTTGTAGTATATTTCAGCAGCAAATTTCTTCACAAAAAGTAAATCTCTGCAGAACTAAATGCCACACAACATGATTACAGTAAGCCGCTCCAGTACAAAGTAACAGCTGCAGATTCAAAGCTCTCCTTGACACATGGTCCCTTGTCCTTATATCAAACCGTGGACTCTTTGGGTCCCTCTCGAGCAGCGTTCTTACACCCATAAAGCCACTTGATGACGCGGGCATTTCTCTCAATGATCGACACCCCAGTGGGAAGCTGCTCAGCCAGCTCCTCTTCAAACAGGCCGTCTCCGGAGTGTCGGGAAAACTCGCTGGGCTCTGAGCCGCCACAGCCGTCCCCGCACACGCTGCGGAGGGCCAATGAGAGTGTGTCTATGGAGCTGGCTCCGGAGAGGAAATTCTCCCGACCCAGACGCTCTATCATGTCCATATCTAGCCCGCAGAAGTCAAAGAAATGCTCCTGCTCTGATAAAGCAACAGAGCAGCGCAGGCACAGGTCTGACTTGGAGCGATGAAGCTCCCCAAACTGCCTTCTGGACACTGGCGGTGGCGACGCCCTCTTCCACGGGTCATTCTCGTCATCTTGGTTACTCGAAGAGTTTCCGTTTGTGATACCATTGTTAACGCAATCACTGGTACCATTTGTAAATCCATCCTTAGTCCGTTCAAGTGTGCAGCTAAACCCAGGACTTGTGAAAGACCTCGGGCTGCGTTCTTGGTCAGTTTTACTCGATCTCCTGCTCCCTGGTCCACCATCCACAACATCTTTGTCATTGGTCCAAGACATGCGGGAGTCTCCATCCCGTGATGGTGCCTTTTCTTCACCGATCACCATTTTCTGAATCCTGCCTTCACCGCTACACTTTTCTCTCATGGAGCCTTGAAAGAGGCGACGGACAAAACTGTATCCCTTTACTTCCATGTTATTGTTCTCTCCCACGGCCGTACCACCGGGACTTTTGCACTCTTTCTTTTGTCTATAGATGACAAGGGAGTCTGGTCTCAGCATCCGTTTCCCGGTGCTTCTTCTGAGTACTGGAGCGCTGTGCGGCGCTACTAAGGTGTTAATCCCAGGTGTCCTGGGGTTCGGAGGCGATAGGCTGGTCACATTGCTCCTGTTGTGCGCCTCAATATCAACAGAAGTCCGTCTATTCTCCTTTCTGGAGTCGTCATTTTCATTCTCATCTCGTGACGTGAAGGAGCCAGAGAGTGTAGAGAAGGGGGTGTTTGATGAATAACGTGGGGGAAGACGAGGCGTCAGGCTCCCGGCGAGGGGAACGGCTCGCCGGGGCTGTGGTGGCGGAGTGGCACACGGGACCAGTACAGGCTCCTGTTTGGTGTTGATCACCTGTTGACTCTTAACATATTTGGCTTTATCCGCCTCCAGCCTCTCCACTGCGCTGATTGAGCGTCCGTGCCCACCACCATCTATCTGCCTGCGCAGGTAGTCCGGACCCTTGTTGAGCAGCCTCAGAGGTGAGGGGGATCCAATTGGTGTTAGGGGCTTCATGTTGACTCACAGGGCTCGGAAAGACATCAAAACTGCATCCCCTCAACGGCTCACAGTTTCCCCAAGAGAGCTGTTTTTGGCCCTGTTAAGATTTCAAACCTAGTGAAGCTGTCTGGCAGCTCTCATTCCAGTTCTTATAGCTTTTGAAGCTTCCTTTTAAGGGTAATAGATAAGTAGCAATTCAAGAGACCACAGATTCAAAGTTTGTTGTTTCGTTCTCTAAAGATAGCATACAGTGTCTTTGTTGGGCAGTGTTAGTGCAAATTGATATCTCTATCCAGTATTTACTCAGGCATTTGGATCGGAAGGCAGGGCACAGGGAAGTGCTTTTTTTTGTCAGCCAAAAGCACTCCCAAATGAGACGCTCCCTGCCCACAGCGCAGCAGAAATAGCTTGCAGAGTGCACTTTGAAAGGGTTACTTTTTCCCTCCCCCACTTTTCTTCTCTCTCTCTTTTTTTTTTTTTTCAATCTCCCAACAACACCCTTCGTTGGTGATCTTCTATGTGACGGCTGCGTAGAGAAATGAGATATAATGGCCTCAAATATTTGCTTTGTGCGAGCTGTCGAGGGGACTCCGGGTCGGGACTTTTATTGCTTGGCGCCAGTCGTGGTTGAGGTGACCTGTGGGTGGCCGGCACCGAGGCACTTGGATTGTTGATGGACAGATAGGGGGAGATCTTGCAGATCTTGTCCTTGTCCTCACCTCACCTGGGTTGACCTCTGAAAAGAGACAGAGACAGAAATTGGCTTTAGTTGGAAGTGCTGGTCTCTAGAGCAGGCAGCAGAGACAGATGGCAGGAAGAACAGTGGTCCCTACAGCTCAGCTCAGACTGTACTTATATAAAGCTGGAGGGAGTTGCATGTCTGGAATGGGCAGCAATGCAGAGCTGACATCTATGTGCATTTAATGACCCTGTATCCTGCATATATATCAAGTAAAATACACGGGCTATTTCTAGCCATGACAGTCTTACCTAAGGCAAGAGTCAATGAGTGAAGAGTTCAGCGTTGAAATAGAGGCAAAAATCATCAAAAAAACTGTGATTATCTTTCAATATTTAACACAGGAATGTGTGCTGCTGCAAGAAATTCATACAACTTAAGAAGCACACTGATGCAACAACTGCCTTTTCTTTTTTCCCCCCCCTAAACTACTATTTCTGTATAGTTTAATGTGAGATAAATGTTGTCTAGCCTCCATCACAGCACCCTGAAAGTAGTGGATGAAAGAACAACATTGTTTACTCTTCAGAAAGAATGATGACGAATTGTCTTGATCCATTTTCTGTACAGGAAGTTGGACAGACAATATCGATTTGGCCAACTGGGCCAGGTTTGCTTGGAAAGAAATGGGAGCAGATACAACAACCTGCGTGACTCATTATCGAGAAAGTTCACGTTTCAGTGTAGCTGACCTCTTTAAAGTTTTAAACACGGCTCCACTGAAAACTGAGGCTGTTGTAATTCCACCAGCCTGTGCTGCTAAAGTAAACCAATCCACTTCTAGCCTAATAACTTTTTCATAGTTGCAGTTAAACATCTTGTTTCAAATTAACAAGCCTCTACAAAAACTTAAATGACACTATAAGGCATAAAACTGTAAAACTGATTCGCTCCTTTCCCACTTATGTGTCTTCTTCTGTGAAGAAAGACGTTACGGATCATTTAAACTTTCATGCTATATGAAGATTTGGCGGGGGGAGGAGATTTGCACGTGCCCATAACTGGATGAGCTCCACCAGAGAACTATTTATAGCTTAGAATATCCTAGCCAAGTGATCATGTGTCTGTGTACATGTATGTGTGTGTGTCCATGTGGTCATGGGTGTATTTGTGTATCTGCTCGACATGTGTGTATGCAGTATGAGGCAATAAGAGGCTTCCCTGTAAATGAAAGAGGGCTCTAAGCACAGTTAGGTCACAGACAGTCAAGCTTCGGTTACCCTGCACCTTGTTCATGTGTTGACCAGACTGTGCAGACAATGAATACATCCATACAACCTGAAACTGTTATAAATAGCTGCAGGCACAGGTGGTGTCTGTTTTTCATTCCATTCCCTTCAAAATGTATCAACTCCATCTGGAGAGAGAAATGCTTTTTATTCTGTCCTCAACAGAAGGATGGTGTTATTGTGTTGTTTCCTTCAGGTCTACTTCAAGTATTATCGACTGCTATTTTAGCCTTTCCTTTGCACGAGGCAAAAACAATGAGCAACCTTTTTTGGCAGGAAAAAGGATTCATGTTTCATCAGTCGGGACAAATGCTATGAATCGCTGTGTGCACGACTTCCGTCTTAAGCTCACCTGCTCTCGGTTTAGAAGACATGCAGCGCGAATCTGGTATTTGCAACAGAAACTTATCTTATTTTATCAGTGCTTGAAATATCCTGCCATATTCTGTAGGATAAAATCTAAGGTCCAAGTGGAGAGGTTGAAAATTTTGGCGCATTTTTTTTTTTTTTTTGTATATGCTCTCCATTTTCCTACTGTGTTCACTATAGCTAAATATATTCAACTCCTACTGCTAAATATTTCTTCTGTATGACTGTCATTTCAAAAAGTGGCCAACATTTCTCAATGCGCTCGGCTTCATTCAGTCGCTGCACCCCTCAATGAAAAAGGCCTGTCAAATGGTATAGGACTATAAATCCACTCAGAAACTGGGGACAACAACCAGCCAGTTAGTTTTTCCAGATGTCAGAGCTCGGGAAAGTGGAACATTGTTTAGGGAGCATTCCGGGAAAAATGTCTCACAACAGGTGCAGGGGTGGGGTGGGGAAAGAAAGGGCTCACGGTGGGTATAAAACAAGAAAAATGGGTAGGGAATGAGGAGGAAGTTAGAAGAGGGGCTGCGGTGTATAGGCCGGGGGTTATAGGGTATTTATTAGACACCTTTCTTCCGGGACAATCTGTTCCCCATCTGGACTCAAAATGGAAAAGTGGCAGGCTAATGCTATTGAAGCGTTTTCGCTGTGGGAGCCTAAACAAAGTCATTAATCCTGACGTTGGCTTTCCACTGAGGGGGGTGGAGGTAAAGCGTGTAAACCATATGATGAAAACAGGGGAGAATGTCACTGGATACAGCTCCTGTTAACCCCCAGTTACCAAACCGTCATATTGTTATTACTATTGCTTAGTGTATCTCCTTCATGCTGCTCTCAATGCTACTCTGCATTCACTGAATCTGACATTAAAAAAAAAAAAAAAACTTAAGGAAAACCAGCCACTTTCAAAGTTTATCTCAGAAATGTCACATGTGAAAATACTCACACACACTGAGGCTGTACCGCTGACTCATTTGGAGCTTGTGTGAGAACAATAGACACCATTAGGGCCATTGACCATAATGAGCCAAATTAGTGGCCAGCACCTTCTCCTGTGATCTGCCGGCTTGTGAAAACGTGAGACAGCTTGAGAGTCTCTCTTGTTTTTCAAGACCGCCTTTGTTTCTCACTGCAGTTTGTCATTAACCTCTACAACCTTTCCTTCTTTCTCATCTCCACATTGAACCTACACACACACACACACCTTCTCCTTCCTAACGCTACTTAACCTTGCGTCTCACTCCCCTGCACTCCCCTTCCCACTCTTCATCTCTCTACACCTTGTATATGCCACGGGGCCTTCTTACCCTCTCATTTCCCTCCCTCCTCTATCGCTCTCTTCCTGTGTACACCCTGCGTCTCTTCCCTGCTCTTTGTTTCGTTTGCTCCAGTTACTGTTACTCCCTGTATTTGACAGCAATCTTAAAAGGTTTTGTCTAGCTAGAAACAGTGCACGTTCATCCAAGCACAATGTTTTATTCATGTGAATTATCTGTGCACTTGCGCTCTTAGTCACCCACATTTTTGTCAAAATATATCTCGGACAACCTGTTTCAAATTCCCATGAAACAGACGGATGCTTTTCTACCAATATTTACTGCGTAACTTGATGTGAGTTGTATTACACGGAGCGTTCACGGTCAGTTTGTGGCTTTTGATGTGTGAAACCGGGTTGGGCTGATATTTGATGACATTGAATATCTTAATATTTCAGATAATGTGGAAAAAAAAAAAAAAAAGGTTTCTGTTCCAGTTCTGCAAGTTTTACAGTGATGCCCAGTGTGACGTCCATTTTCACAGCTTTGCTTACTGTACATTGCACCTTGGCATGTGGCAAAAATTAGTACTAGAACTACAACAACAGACAAAAAGTGATGCTAAAGTCAGTGTGTCAAGATATTGAATTTTGTACTCCTAATCAACTAAATACCGTACAGATGTAATGTATTTGCATGGATTAACCTTCAAAGTAACTTGCTGGTTCCTTCAAGATCTATGTTGCATAAGCACCATAAATACCACCAAAATGCAAAGACCTAGGTTTAACAGCTCACTGTGTTATGTGTGTGACCTCTAACACACCTTAGGTCTCTCTGTTCTTTGATAAAACCCCCTTGTTGGTCTCTCTGCCCTCCACCTTCCATCTCTCCCTCCCTCGTGTCCTCTCTGTGAAGCGGACGACCCAGCCTGCAGGGGAGGCTTAACAAGGCGCCCCCATACAGCTAAAGAGGAACCAGATGTTTTGTGTCATGCTACATCAAGATGCTCAGACAGGCCTGACACATGACACAAACCTGCCATGGGAAGAGAGCATGTACTTCATTTTTTTCTTTTGATCCTTATCATTGTTCGAGCTGGTTGCATTTGACCGTGCAACAACAAGCACATCATGTTCAAGTGTTGTTTACAGACAAAAAAAATAATAATAATAAAATGCGGGTAAGTCCTTGTTTGCTTCATTAAAGATCACAGCAGAATAACTTCATCTAGACATATCCACAAAAAAAATAATCCTTCTTGCCTTGGATCAAGTTAAAGGAAGTTCTTCCGTGAATAAAGGACTCAGTGAGGTAAACAAAAGATAAGAGGTTAATACATTTACAAGGACCACCTTTGAAGCTCTTGGGAGTGCATTCAGTGCTTACCTGTCACATTAATCTGCGAACAGATGAGCAGCATCTGCTGCCATCAAGGAACCAACTGGCCACCTTTAATGTCTTTCCTCTCCCTCGCTCTGTCATCCTGCATTTCCCGCTTTCTACACTTTAACATCTGGCACCACCACTAAGGACGACACAGACTACCAATCATTGCTAATGGACTGCAGTGTCTACATGTTAAAACGTTAACCAAGGCTCATTCAAAGGTGTCCTGGCGAAGCATCTGTACACATCAATTCTCTGCAGAGTGAATACAAAGCATCTGCTACTAATGAGCCACGTGTCAAGACTTTTTGTCACAGACACAGACCTCAAGAAGTCTGTTAGGGGGCTGGGCGAAGAAAAGGAGGTGTCTTCTTCTATTCCTCCGAACAAAAGAGGAACCGGCCTTTCTTTGCATTATTAATGGGTCAGAACAATAGTCCTCGTCCAGGTCTACAGAGATATCTTGACCCGGCTACTCTGGCTCATTAGTCAGGGAGGGAAAGGGACAAACAACATGATGACAGTAAAATGTAAGAGCTGCATCCACGGGACACGTAAACTATGTTCCCCTCAAAGACAAAGCCTGGTAGAGAATTGTAAATCCTGTCACTATTGTGAGGCGTTCAGCGCCATTAGCTGCTTGAGCTACAGTTAAAGGGGCTACCTAGGTGCTTTCTCCGCATTCATGTGGGGCAGCAGTGGCAGAGCTCCACCCAAACCGTAAAATGGCAAGAGGGGCTCTTAATCTGCTGACGCTCCTTTTGTCATTCAAAGCAAATGATCGCATGCACAGCTGAGGACTGGAGCCTCAAACTGAAGCAGCCAGGTCTGTGCAGACTTTGAGGTGGCAGAGATAAAATGCATGTTATACCACTCAGGGACAGGCAGAGTGTAAGCGTGAGCACATGTCAATATTAGCCAAAGATGAAGGCCAAGAGTGAAATGAGGCACATCCAAAAAGGCAGCAAGAAGCCAACGAGTTCATTCCACTTACAATAACAGACAAACAGATTAATTCAGGCCAACTGGCTCATTAGATGACTACAAACCGTTAATAAAGGAACTGTATTAACTATAGAATGTATCTTAACCCATAAAGTAAAAAAAAAAAGAAGTTTCCATCATGACTGATAAGAAAACACATATTAGTAGGCTTTAATCAAATAAACGGAGGAAATTAGTTAAACAATTATTGCCAAGTGATTCAGACCTAAAACAATCATTGCAGTGCACGTCAGGTCTTTATCAACACTGCAACGCCCGTACAGTGCTAACATAGATAAAGTCTCCTGAGATAACGCCGTCACATTTATTCTTGCTTGAGTTTGTCAAAAGGCTGGTCAAGTTCCTTTTTCTTCTCGGCTAATGACTCAGGAAGAGTGCTGCTATAGCCGATAAGACAGCAGTTCTGACCTATAAAGTTTTTTTTATCAGTCGCTGTTTATTTTGTAAAAGCCAAACCTACCGTGGACAACCTTTGTTTAAGAAGGTCTGAGCTGAAGCAGCCAAAGTAAAACTTTACATTCAGTTTTAGTTCTTCGATCATAATTGCAAAGACAATTTGAACTTAAATTTCTAAATGAGATGATCAGACCCGCCAGGAACTCAGCAGTAATGATAACAGAGACAACACACCGTGAACCAGCCTCCATGTCCAGGAATGTTAAGCCCGCCTGCAATACCTCAGTGAACTATTGACGGCTGAACACTTATAAGGGAGATGACGTACACCTGGATCCGTGTGTAAGCTTTATCAAAGCCAAACACCAGAGACAATGCAGCCAGTGATCCAACAGCACTGCTGCTCAATTCTCTCCTGGCCCACTTCTTTGTCACGTTTCTGATTGGTTAATAAGTGCTTCCTCATGTTTGTCCTGACCAGCTAGTGCTTACACACTGGCATCACAAAAACATTGACCAAATCTCTTCCATATCTTTCGATGTCTCTACAACTCTACAGTGTTGTATCATCATGTGCATATTAAATAATTTAAAATGTGGCCCCGAGTAGAAACTCCACATTAGAATTAAAGCTGATCATTAATATGTGCATGTGCCAAAGTGTGTCATGATTATTTTTTGAGCTAAGGCCCGTTAAATTCAAAGGTTTTTAAATTGTGTTAGTTCATTGTTTTCTCCTTAGTCATTATTCAGACAAATGCCAACTTGGGCTTTGCGATGGACATTCTTCGGTTAGTGTCTCACATTTTATAGACAAATCATTTATAGTTAATAAAATCATTACGGTTCTGTTATAAACATAAGTGTGCTGGTTGTATTGAAGTATCACAGTAGCTCTTTCTTGAGTGAAAAATAAAAGGACAGACTGGTTGAGAACAGCCTTACTGTGCACAGTGTGCTATTTGGATGTGTGTGTGGGAGGAGACACTGTGGTGAAAGAGGGTGTATGCAAGAGAAAGAGTCAGAATTGTGCACTGAGTGTTCAGATTTGGGTTACATCAGACAGACATCCCAGCTCTGGACAGCACAGTTTTGTAAATTATGACCGCTGCTGCTGCTCCCTAAACATGCCAGCCTGGCTTATGTGACCAGCAGTGCAAACCGCAGTGACCTACTGAGCTTCTGCTACGCTGCTGGGGACCAGGAATGCACGAAGCAACTCAGGATAACACAGATCGCCACCTTTCCTCCCTTTAAAAAAAAAAACAAAAAGGCCTGTCCTGAGGCTGTTTATACAGTATGGTACAGGGGCACGAATCTGGGCACATCCCTCAGTCTCCGAGTCTTAAATTATGAAGGCCGGTTCTCACACCGCGAACCCTCATTAAACTCTCAGCTGGTGTGAATGCTCCGAGAGACAGCTCGGCCTGGCGAGCTGCCACATGTTTTATTTCACCAAGTCGGCACATTTTTCCCTCTGCCAGGCATATGTCTGCTTCGACAAAATGATGAAAGACGCTTCAGTGAGCGATGGTGGTTAGACCTGCAAAGAGTAACTAAAATGTCAAAACACAGTCAGTGATGATAAATTATACACCTGTGTATCTGCATTTAAGGAGGCGGTCGCACAAATGTAGCAATAAAAGAATGCTATAATGATGGATAAAGGCAGCAGAGAGGAGAATCAAATCAACTTCTAGATTAAGTCTTAAGAATGAGAATCATGAATGAAAAGCTGGACATCTAACAGGAGATGTGGGACATAGCCACATGTGCTCACATGTGAGTAAAGGGAGCCTCAACACAAAACAAAAGACAGACAGAGAAAGAAAATAGTGCAAGATCTGTACAACCCCACCCTCATCTCACCGAGACATTATTATTACTTTATTCCAAACACATGTTGCTGATGTTGGCAGTAAACAGCTCACACTAACTTGTGAGGACTTGTGACAGGGGCTGTTTGAGGTTGGTTGGGGCTTAAAGCGGCCTCCAGCTGTGCTGCGTCCCCAAACACTGGGTCATCTGTAGTGCTGCCACCCAACCCCCTCCCCAGAAACAAACAAACAAACAAACAAAATAAAACCTACTGTATTATCACACACTCACCAACGCTGAAGAAAGAAATCCTGACTTATTATTTATTGGAAGTCACAAATTCACCTAATCTGTGAATCAGAGGCTCATTAATTAAATATTGACTAGCCTACACAAATATGTGCGTAATCCTCTTTTATACAATTTAATCTTGCCCACTTCAATTCAGAAACATAAATTGGAACAAAAACAGGAACACAATACTTG
Organism: Remorina albescens; assembly: GCA_034769265.1. Lineage (NCBI taxonomy): Eukaryota > Metazoa > Chordata > Actinopteri > Carangiformes > Echeneidae > Remorina > Remorina albescens. The sequence continues at coordinate 5,567,460 of CM068486.1, forward strand.
AGGAATACCAAAAAAATCTCAGATGAGTCTTAAGTTCAATCAAATCAAAACACAACACAGATTATTTTTTTTTATTGTAACATTCAAAAAAGCCTAAAACAAAATAAATGCCAACTTCTCCCCCCCAAAATGTAAAAATCTCTCACATAGAGACCATCAACTGAGCGCCTGTTTTTCCTTGCTGCCATCTAAGCTTAGCTGTTAACCTCCGCTGAACCTGCCAGCTGTCTTATCTCATTACCGCTCAACCGACCTGCTTCCCCGCAAACTGCCCCCCGAGTGCCACGGAAAGAGACCCTGCGTTTCTCCCCTCTTCTTGCCTCCCCCCACCCCACCACCCCATTCCCTCCCCTCCCCTCCCTCGCCTCTCTCCTGTCAGAATCAGAAAACATCTGGAGGAGCCCAAAGAGTTTGTGTCGCTGGATCGACGGTCTCTTCCTCTGTCGCCTGTGTCGTCTTCCTCGTGGTTGAGCGGACACAGCGTGCCGCGGTTGAGCGTGATGGGATGTGGCAAAGCTACAGAGGCGCCCCGTCGGACTATGAACAATTACAGGGACGTAAAAGCAATGGGGAGAAGGGCTGCCCTCACAGCTGTCACCAACACACGGGGGAATGTCGGAAGATGGAGATCTGTCAGATGATGTTTCATGATTCCACTGCCCGCAATGAATTATGGATCAAGTTATGAGTCCGTGGAGATTGAAGCGATGTAACAGCAGAAACTGACTCAGAGTTTAGACAATGACAGGGCTGATTGAGATAATGATCACATCAGTTTCAGGCCCAGAGTTGAATGTAAACATTTGCTGCAATTTTTAATTTCTAAGTCTCATAAATCTTCCAAGAAAGACAAAGCATCAAGTTACGGTTTCACTTCAGAGAGCTGCGTAGCCACATCCATTTTGAAAAATATGTCTTTGCAAATTATCACTTCAGTGAATATGATTCAACACTACTGTTTACAAAGAAGAAATGCCGGCCTGGTATATAAATGTGGGGTTTTCTCCTTTCATAAATTTCTCCTTGGATACAGCGTATTATTGGATTATAGAGAGCCTTTCTGAAAATGCTGTTTTGTTGCCGGATGTAACTGAGAAGCTGAGACTTTTTGACAAGTTCTTCCTCTTTTTCAAACAACTTCCTGAAAATGGCAGACGAGGGAGTTCCCAGAGACGACTGGCACAAAGGCCCAAACAAGGCGAGAAGGAGCAATAAAGCCAAATTATAAGGCTGACGGTTTGTGAGCATTTGAAGTCTCGCACTGTTGTGAACGTCAAATATCTAAAACCAGCTGCTGCTCAGCAACACACACTCACTCCTTCAACCGATGCCAGGGGGAAGATGATGTCATTGGCAGGGTACGTATCCCCTCTCTAATTAGAAACTTGAGCCTCCTGCCATAACTTAGGGGGTCTTTACATGCAACCATGCAACAAAATGGTGATTTAACCGAACAAATGTCCCTCTTCTTTTTTTTCTTTTTCTTTTTTTGTTTCTCAAGCCCGTGCCCTGCAGGAAAGCAATACCAGGCCTCAAGTGAGACTGTGGTACAGCCTAACTTTTAAGTGATAAGAAACACATGAGGGGTACATTGTGAACTAAAACCATTAAATATTTGGCGGTTTCTGCTCCATCTCCGCAGTCAGCACTCATGTGGCTCAAACCAATCAGATGAGACGTATTTTGGAGCCCCAAACAAACAAACAACAAAAAAAAATGTCAAGAAAATACAGAAAAGGGAGAAAATTGGAAAACAAAAGACTAGGAGAAATCTTGAGGCCCTATAGGATGTTTGTCACTTAGAGCTATGCTAGACCACAGACAGGTCACTGATATGGCGGCCTCTTGGCTTCTGTTTAAATGGACACAGTGTGGCGAGTTTGTGAGTACCTGTGAGTCAGAAGTCATAAAGTGATTCTACAGGCTCAGTCTGCAAATGGCCCCCAAGCTCTCCAAAGTGTTGCACCCACCACAAACACCTTCACCGTCGGTTTTGCTGCTGGTGCTACAAGGCACGCAGGAAGGCGAGGATGCACATTACATTAGATTTAGTCACATTAATGATGTCAGGCCTCCTGTCAACACCCCAGATAGAGACTGTAGCAAACAGCTCTGTGCCTCTGGGCTCTCTGCTCTGTAACAGGAGGAGGCACTCTCTTCTGATCTGCCGGGATCAGCATCAAACACAGATGCAACCGTATTACCGCTGGAAAATTAGCATGCTGCCACATGAATCAGGGGAGCGAATGAGCGACTGTTTACAACTATGCCACACTGCAATTTTGCAGGTTGGTATTCGGGTGGAAAGACATTTGTCTCCTGTGTTTGAATGTGCTCAATATGAAGGATTGGTGTTGCGGCCGTGGGTGTTTTTAAATGATCTTCTGACTCACTGTAGCTTTTATGTAAAGATGCAAGCCAGGTCAGATTTGAAGAATTCAAACTTACGGAAAAACAAAAGATGAATCAAAGAAAGGCAGGGAGGAGATCAAGCTAAAACGACCTTCTAATGATTCATCATACGTCATGCGTAGCCTTCCATAATAAAAGCCTTGGAAGTGATTGCACCCAGAACTTTGTAGGAGAGAATTACTTTCTATTACGGCAGTTTATCCTTTATATTAACATTTGCATCCTTGATGTGCTCAGAAAGATGAGGGAACTCATCAGCCGAGGAGATCATCCTAAACAAGCTTATTTCCTTTTCATCGCAGTCATTTCTTATGCAGGGAACTGAAGGATTGCCTCTCCCTCTGGAGAAGTAAGAGTGCCAGTTCAGGGTCTGCATGAAAAAGCATGATTTAAACCTCCTGCCGCTACAAATAGGCCAAACCGACGCAAGCTCACCTATGAATCTGAGGGTGAATCTGTTTGGAGGACATGTGTGGTCTGTTTAGTCTGGCTGCTTAAATTGTTTATGCTCCTGACCCCACACTGGCCAAAACGACTCTAGATGCATGAGCCCTGGATGTGCGTGCAGAAAGTAAAGTGAGGGGGTGGGAGGGTGGGTCAAGGTGGAGTTGACCCTGAGGGCATGTGATTGCCTCTTTGGAAGAAACAGCCATTACAGTCTTTTCAGCTTTAGAGTGGGTGAATTGCATAATGACCCTCTCCAGCTTACTCTTGTCCCGTCGTCATTGTTCTCAGGTAACACCGTCTCGGCATCTGCTGTGAACATGTATTTGTTTTTCTTAATATGACTGACCACAAACGAGACACAGGTTGGTTGTAATTGAATTGACTGGTAGGAAAATGCTTGATTTTAATTTGAGATTAAAAAAGATTTTGTCCTTTGATTAGATGTTTGGAAGCCTCATTTGTGCCTTTCCCGTGATTTCATCCAGATGTAAATATTTAGTGCTGGGCAGAGTTAAGATGGATAAACCTGCAATCCTCAGGTCAGCTGCATCTGCTTTAATCATGGCACAGTGGTCAGTCGTCTCTCCCCCTCTTTTTCACTTTGCCAATCTTTCCATACCAGGCAGCTCCTACTGACTGGACTTTAAGTCAGAGTTAAACCTGTGAGCCCACATGTGGGTTTACAGGGCAGGTGATTTATGAATTGCTGCAGTTGCCAGCTTCTCAGAAAAACATCCATTACAGCCGTACTGCCCAGGAGAGTTTCTCTTACCGGGCATTGGCCATAAACACACCATAAAGATCGCATGCTCAACTCTCAAAAAGACTATCTGAAATAATCCTGCAGTAAATTTTCCAATGACAGACAGGTACAGCTCTATATGGTAGAGACCTGTAAATTAACTCGTGGTTAATAATAGCTATTGACTGATTTTAACCCACTATTAAGTTTGGAAAAATCACCGGCCACAGACACTGGAACTTTAAATGACAATATTCAGGTCAGACGGACTCGAGTTTATTTCTAAAGTGGTTTAAAAAGATCCTTTCAACCCGACAGATCACAGCAGGTCCCGTTAATACGTCAGCGATTCGTGTCAATCTTTCACTCATATAAAGCTGCAAAATAGTATCTCCGCTTAACGAGAGCAGAGAAGGGAAAGGTAGAAAGAACAAATTCAAAACAATCGCAAAAATCTCCGATCAGATTCATCAGTTCAAACCCGAATCAACAAATCCCGCTAAACTTCACCCCCCCCCCCCCCAAAAAAAATGTCCCAAACTCACCCAAGCTCCTGATAAGACGAATAATTATTATTATTATAATAAAATCTAGCTCCTGCTCACCTCAGTCTGTCGGTTTATCCACAATGTGGTCTATGAAAATCCAGTGAAGGTGGAGGTCCTCCGTCTGTCAGCGGATCCGGATCAGCGTGCCGCCGCGCTGTGCGCTCCGAGCGGACTGACGGCTGAGCAGCAGAGGCGGAGAGGAGGGAGCCCGGACCGGGGGGGGGGCAGGTATGAGCCTGTGTAAACTGACTCCTGTGTAGCCTACAGGGAGCTGAGTGGAGCTGCAGGAGGGCTGTGGATTTGGCCTGGGGAGTCCACAATGACAAACACTGCACCACAAGTCATTCATAAATGCTGCTGTGGCATATTAGTATCAGTGTCTTATCTAAATAAGGGACATATAGTTCAGCTAGAACAGCTTATAATGGGCTATCTTTAAGATATGAGCTGGAAGTAGCTGAAAATGTGGAGTAAAAAATAAAAATTATAAATAAACTATCATGTAACTGTGTTGAAGTTGTGGGCTGTACATTGATTAATTATTGGATGAATGGAGAAAAATCTGTTACAAAACACAACTCATTCTCTTAAAAAGTAGCCTTGGACAACAAGAGTCTGTTAGTCAGGCAGTAACACGAGCAGCTCTGACCATTTTTGTTTACAAAGTGGAGCTTGAGGAGACATTTATATCCATCCTCTGGGGAGTGTGGAAAAAGAAATTCAAAAATCTGTTGAAGTATTTCACCCACTGAGATGTTTCAGTGAGCGAGCTGAGCTTTTTGTCTGATTTGTGGTGGCAGATGAAAAGTCAGCAGGTCACTGAAATCGCTGGGGTTCATCCTGCTTACACTTCGATTATCTGCATCACATTTCGTGGCGATATATCCAAAAGACTGACTGATATTGAAAGATGGCTACAAATGATCTCATCAGGGTGACAGATTTCAAATCAATTAGTACATTAATGAGCCGTTAATCCTGTTAAGCAGTTTGAAAGTACTTTCATTCATTCTGATTGGTTAAACTCCACGTCAATACAGTGTGTGACTGACTGATTGATTGACCGTGCTTTAATCTGTATTGTTCTCTGGTTGTTGATAAACGGATCTTAATCAGTCCACGCGTTATCTCAGTGGACTTTTAGCTCTAATAGCCCCACAGTTGCCACATATCACTCATAATCTGAGTAAAACTAGGATGGTTATCACCGCCGATGCTGTTAAAGTCATATGTGACAAATTAGACTAAATAACACCTGAAAACTCTTGTGATGCACAGAGATGATAGATTCCTACAAAGGCTCTTGGCAGCGCTTTTCACGGTACTTTTTGTGATGCTTTTGTGTTTTGATTTTGTTTTGTTTTGTTTTGTTTTTACTCTGTATTTATTGCTTTCACTGTCACCACGCTGAATGCCCGACTCACAGAAAAATATTTAAGCGCAGAATAAACAGCTAACTTTGCGGCTATGTGTTTCTCTTTCACGGCCCCTGTGTTTTCTCCGCCTGCCCTTCTCCCTTAAACTTTTTTGCCATTAAAGGCAGCTCAACACAACTTGGCTCAGAAAGGTCGGGAGATGGGGGAGGAAGGGAGAGTATGAGTGGGATAAAGGAGTGATCCACTTATTTCAAACACACCTGTTTTTCATTGCCAGGATCATCACTCTTGACAGGGCAGACAGGCCGGTGAGGAAGAACGGCACACAGAGAGTCACTGGAAATATTTCACAGAGAATATAAACACGTGCCATGCTGAGGTTCACATGATCCATACATGTGTACGTCATACAAACAGATACACTCTTGTGTCCTTCTTACATTGTAGTTCCCCTGCTCCGGAGAAGTGAGCTCGGAAGGTCACAGGAGGAGCATTAAACTGATGTTTCAAGAGAGCAAAGTGTGTAAATGTGAAGCGTAAAAATAGCAAGCATGCTCAAAAAAAGCCTTGAAAGAGTGCAGGTTTAGAAAAGAGATCAGTACGCTCAATAGAGGACTGACATTTCTCAGAATAGAAGTTCTTGTTTCTCCGAAGCTGAGCTCCAGCAGGAAGCCATGCTGCATTCAGGGGACCTACAGACTGGAGCCATGGTTGTCTTCTGCCACATCTGGGGGCAGTAATGTGATCTCCTGATCCTCTTCCCCCAACCTCTGCCCTCACAGCGCCGACTCAAGGAAGCCATACTTCCTGCTGAGCACTGTGTGCGAGGTGGCGAGCGACCTCAACCTTGTTTCATGCCATCTTTGCCCCCGGTGGGATATTTCCTGCATAGGTCTGCAGAGTCCCCCTGCGCTGCTATGCTGTTGGGAATCTTCAATGTAGCAGGTGGCTAATTCCTAGCACAGCTCCTGGTGCCAGTCAGCTTTTTAAGACCCTGTTAACTTGGAGTGATAATCCTGTAAAAGCTGTCAAAGATCACATACTGAGAGTCTGATGGAGACAACAGGGTTACATCAAGGATCCAAAAGGATCTATAATGTTTCCACTGTTAACGGGCAGACTGGGAGACATTGTTTGGAATCCAACCCCCACCCTCCCCCCATCCTAACCATCACAAGGGTTAAGCAAACATAAAGAAATGTAATTTCATCAATAATTTCTCTTTTACTGAACTTGTTTCCTTAAAAAAATGAAACATCTTAAAATGAAGACAATTTAAAATCTGCTTACAACATAAATGAACTTTTTAAATAAATATATACACAATATTATATATTTAAGTATATACCTCAGATTATAAGATTGTTTCCAGGATTGACATGACAGGGCACAAACACATTTGATTTGAAACAGATCTAAACTGTCTGGATGCCATGCCATATTTTATTTTAAACACTTTGAGGGTTAAATAAAACTGAAATATGACTCTCTGAGATTTTGCCATGTACATCAGGAGTCCCTCTCAGGTTTCTAATCATTCGTTGCCTTCCTCGAACAGTAATAACTCCATGAGATGGCTCATAAAAGCATCAGCAGCAGTCAGTTATCCAGATTGCTCGAGCACATATCATGAGGGATTGACTGTCAGAGCGATGTCCAGTTTAAATAGATCTTCTTATTGAAATACCAACACTTCTTTCCATAAACCAGCTCTCAACTAGTTTCCTCACGGTCCCTCCTTCCAGCTCCTGTTTACACAGATTACTGAACAGGGTGACACTGGATACCCATGAAAAAACAGACAAATATTAGAAGTCCTGCCTTTTTATAAAGCATTTCAAAACAAAGACTGACACACATACATGGTCACCATCAGATATGCTTGCTTGAGAATGAGATTATTGTAAAGTGTTGCTGATTTTTTTTTTTTTTTAGGAAATAGTTCTGCAGTTTCAGTTCTATGGACACCACAAAATTGAATTTATTCAGCTCACTGAAGAATGACATCCCAAAACCTTGGCAATCTGGAGACGGGCCATGTGTACTGAATATGTGAATGAGAAAATGAACTTTTTGGAATATTTAAATCAACTCTTCTGAAAATATGTCAAAATTTCTCCTCACAAAGATGGAAGTACCACAGTGCACATGCACACAGACACAAGATGGAGGATTAATAGCACTTCAAAGGGATTGTGGACGGCTTCCTGCCCCGGCCCATCTTGGACCATTTGGCTGCTGAAGGCCTCGTGAGCCATGTGGTGGCTATTTGGATCCACAGAGATAATCATCTGTGGTACCTTGTAATGTACTCGCACTTTGTCCTCTAAAAGTTAAGTTCAACAACAAGGAGCCTGGGACACTTTTACCTGCTGTGGTATTCCTCAAACTTAATGGAGTCCATTTGTCTGAGAATAAAATGCCTCTTGGGTTGGATTCTGAAGTGAATTGGGAAGTAATCAAGAGTAATTATTCACTTCTTTTTTCTTTTTTTTTCAGATTTTTCATGAGTTTTCCTGGAGAGATATTCCTCTTAGGCTTCTTTTTGTCACAGCCAATGTACTGTAGTTTGTGGCTTTTATATTGCCGCCGCTTTCCTATCTGTCTGTCCCACGAAAAATATTCATATATTACAAACTCCCTCTGTGTTGGGGCAAAGATAATTGCTACTCAGATTAAGTTATGTCTCTCCAAGTAGGCAGAAGATGGTCGCAGCAGATAGATGAGAATAGAAAACAAGTTTTATAGAAGGGACAAGAATTTGAATCGTTTGTCCTACATGTCAGGAAAACTTAATAGTGCTGGTTAAATACAAACTAATCAAGACACTAATTTTTCTCTAGTGTACTTTCACTTACCTAACCATGAACATTTTTATCTTGCTTTTGGTGAACATATATAGTAGAGGAGCTGAATACTAACATCAGCATGTTAACATGTTCACTGTGACAATGCTATCATGCTTATGTTTGGCAGGTATGTTTTCCATCATCAGCATTGTAGTTTAATATCTTCACATGCTGATTAGCATGAATCCACAGCAGGCTGAAATATAAAAATGTGAGGACAGTTAACCTAAACATTTCCTTTTTTTTAATATAAATATATAATAGTGTTTTTCATTAAATACATTCTGCATATGCGTTTGTATTGTATGTTATATGTGTTTTCATATTTAGTATCAATATTTAGCCATGAATCTTCATTTTCCTAAAAGTTTAAGTACATAGTTCTGATTCACATCACAAACAGCAATTGCTTTCTTTCCTCCTGCTTACGTGAGAGCAGTGACTTTAGACCTGTAACTGGTGGTTGACCTAAGCACGCTTAGACCGATGGGCCCTTCGCTGTTTATTTTGCCCTCTGTTCTGACCTTTAATCCCTCACACAAACCCCCTCCTAGTTACGACACCTTTTGTTTAGAGTTTACATCTGGTTAGGAAGCGCATGTCTCTGCATTGTTTTTTTTCCCACTGCTCACAGTCTTTCTCAGCAAAGAAGACATAAAGAGAAATAAAAAAAAAAAAGGTGGGGGGGAGATAGGCATTCACTTAGTCCTGAACATGTCAGAACTGTTGAGCTAGCACCACAGTTGTTTGGATATACATGACGCCTTGTTTTGTTTACAGTCCAACGTGCCATGCATTTGTTTGAAGTCTGGGCTGTGTCCAAATCCCAGCGAGGTGTGAAGCCCTCTGTTGTGGATCAGAGCCAACTGCTGACATCTCTCTAGAGAGCTCACAGTTGTATCTTACTGTTTGGTGAAGAAGGCCTCCTTCATAAAGGAGAGCCGAAGTGTATGACAAGAATGGCAGGAATGTCATATTGTCCGATATTAAAGATCAATATTGGTCCGAATACAGAGACACACAGTTATCTCGCCTCTCAGGGAGACATCGTCTGGGTATTTCCAGTTGGCTAGGGGATTCATAGCCTTTGGCCAGACATCTTTCCTGTGGTGAAACAATACTAGACGTTGAAGGGCCTCGCCAGAGAAGGAGCTGGCATGACGAGAAGAAAAGCACAGTGCAGTCAAGACTTGGAGGTATGTGAGCCAAAAGGTCTCCACAAAAACAACCAAAGCCAACACATTCAGGACTTGCTATGAAAACAAACACTGGAAAGTATGGGATTAGCTTTTTGTATGTGGGTCAGTGTCTTTCAGCTGGATGAGTGAAGAAGGTCTCGTGTCTAAATGGCAGCTTTGCCACCTGCAATAATACTCACACTGTAAAAGTTTAGCTGTTTGAAAAAAACTGAAACTGGTGTTAGAGACTTAAACATAATCAAACCTAAATGTCCTACAAATCATACACCATAATTCATGTCAGTCATTATGAATTCTGATAAGGACAAGTGTTATCACTTTTATTACTTGTATGTTCTAATATAAAAAATCACGACTTGGCCTCAAATTATTTTTGAATTCCCTATCAAAAGACCCTTTGTCATTCAGAGCAGAAAAAAGTTTTAAAGATATCCAGAGAAATTCCTGACACCTCTCATCACCTCTTCTCTGTCTATTACAGGTGAAATATCTGTTGCAGGAGTGAGGAGTTTGTAGATGAATATTTGGATATCTGCTGTGATAACGTGTTATTAATTGAATGTGTTGATACCAATATACTAATTCAAGCTAAGCACAGATTCAGGTCTTCTTCAAAGAGAGAAAAACAAACTCTGAAAACCACCAATCAACCCATCATGGGGTGAATAGTAGATTCTTGCAACAGAAATTTTTAGATGATATGCACCTTTAAATTACATTTGCTTTGCTAGTGGCGGTTTGAATGTATATGAATTATCACGTCTCTTGTTATGATTTCATCTTCAGTGGATATGCTGTAGGATTTTATTTTCTGGATTGTGAAAGAAGTGTTTCCTGTTTTGTCGATTTTGTTTTAAAACACCCAGACCTGTTGGGAAGGATGAATTTGGACAGTCAGCGCTTACTGGAAGCAAGACAGACTTCAAAGGTCTCGATCACAGAGGGAAGAGTCTGCCGAGCAGCCTGCCGTACACTCCAAAGGAATCTGTCAGACAGATGGCACAGTAAACATGTGGATCTAGATCTAATCGACTCAATTGGTACCAGATACAACTCTTCTCCCATGACAGAGCTGACAGAGCTACTCACTTATATAAACCTGGTGAATTGAGCCACAATTGGTAGCATCATGGAGCTCCACATGCTCCACATGCTAAGCAGGCCACTGCCAGCTCAAATGTTCCCCAGCAGCAGAGCAGCCAGGTGAAATCCAAATGGTTTCCACATGTATTCCTGTTGCCTGGTGATGTATGGCTCCTGTGTGTGAGGTAATGAGCTACACCGAAGCATTAGATGGTTTGCAGGCTGTGGCTCAACCCAACAGTTAGCTAACAGACTCAACAAAGCCCCATCTGAAGAGCGTAATGTTCCTGCGGCTCTTACTGTCATAATCCACCCTCAGAAGGAGTCAACTGAAAGAGGATGTCCATCTATCTGCCGTCCGCTTGCTCTCTCTGATTTTTGCTTGTTCTACCGCAGGAAGACAAAAGTCTCATCTCCTGACCAGCTGCAGAGATGTTGAGGAGGGTAAGTGGCCCAGTGACAGGCACTATTGTCCCTCAGGCGGGGAAGTCTGGCCTTCCTTTGTGCTTGTCACTGAACAGGAGACACAGCTCTTTTACCACGTAGGGACATGCATGGGTTCACACTTACCTTCCACGCTGGCCTGCTTTTTGAAGAGCTAGGTGGTCGGATGTGGTTGTCAACACCTATCTTGTCCCAAAACATGAGCCTGAGTGGATGTGCCTTCTGGAGACATGAAGCGTGGTAACGTGGTGCAGTTTGCTCATCACTTGTTTGTTCTTAATTAGACTCTCGCATGGAGATCTATCACGTATTTGATTTAAACTTTCACAGATAATTTGGAGCAGAACTCTGCATACTCAAACGGTCTTTGGTATTAAAGACAAGCGAGCATTATGATATAATTTGAAATGTATGGTATAGTTAAACATGGTTCAGGTTTTAAATGAATGGAATTTGGCAACTGATTGGATCAGCCATGTGTTACAGCCTCAGTTAATTAGAGTTGGAGTGCAGCAGCTTATAACCAAGCCAAAGACTTTGCACCCACATGCCAAAGTGCTTGTTTTCTTTTTGACGTAGATATCAACAGGCAAAAGGCATCTGTGCCAAGATCATTCATTCATTCATTCATCCTGTACCGCTTATCTGTTTCTGGGTCACGGGAGGTGCCCAGCTCACACTGGGCGAGGGCAGGGTGCACCCTGGACAGGTCGCCAGTCCATTGCAGGGCCCTGTGCCAAGATGTGAGTTGTAATTTAAGCAGAGCCCAAATGACCATAAGACATGGATCAAAACCAAAGGTATAGACACGACTCTTTAAGGCCATATTGTTTCATTTGAAATGTAATCCATTAACAAACAAGAAAATCTGAATTCTGAATTTTTATGATATTAGTTCCATGGGGGGGTGGGGGGTCTATTCACTACAAATGAGACTGCGGCCTCAGGGAAACAGATTTACAGTCACTTGAAAGCTGTGTCCTCACCCAAACAAATGGTTCATGTTAACTTGGTAAGTTCAAACATGTGAGTGAGGAGAAAGAAACTTTCGCAGGGTCTTTGCCAGCACTGTGTGCAACTCTGCAAGAGCTCACCGAGCTCACAAATCTTTGGTTCCACTCTTTGGCATGTGTCGCCTTGATGCTGGCAGACTGTGAGCTCCTATGTTTCATGGCTGTCAGTCACAGAGGTGGTCTTAGTTTTTAACCCTGAGGAGTTTCAAAGATAATGGGTTTTCCCAGTGGCATCAACCTTAATTGAAATCACATTGTATACAGCGACTGGCCCATAGTGAAACTTGGGAGTCTTATCCTGAATTTTACTTTAATTAGCCTGAGTCTTTGGATTGTGTTCCCTGCCATCCTGCACTCTTTGATCTGCCTGAGCTCTTGTAGGAAGTTTTAATACCCCCTAATCAGCAGTTTGTGGACCAGTCCAGGCTTCCCTGAGGCGTGCAGAGTGAAGAGTGACCCACAACGTGAGCAGTAAGACCTCAGACTGAGTGGTAAAAACAGGACCACATTGGCAGACACAGTCTGGCTCCAGCCATGGATAACCTGAGGGTAGTCCCATGCCTAATGTCACACGGTCATTAAATCAGGGAGCCTCCATTAAACAGCTTTTGACACCAGCGTCTGACTCACTGACACCGTTCATTTGACCATTACAGGGACCATTGACCAATACACAGTTGCTGACACAAAGGAGAAATTTGACAAACCTTTAGGGTGGCGATAAATTAACATAACCAAAGCTGCTAGTGGCTTCATTTTGTAGACTGTGTGGTTGAGTGATTAAAAGAGCTGTGCCTCCTAATTATAGATTACACATAATTAAAGATGGAGCTTCTCCAAGCAGAAAATTGTACTTTCAAATTTGACCAAACAAATAAAGAACTTTTCTACATTATTATCCATCTCATATGATAAACAGGTCCCTTTAAATAAGGGGTCAGTTTAAGATCAATTAAATTTGACACATTTAAAAACTGACAGATCCCAGGGAGGTGTAGGGATCAACACTGTCATCTCTTCCTGTGTGGCGTTTTCATGTTCCCCATGTTCCCTCTGGCTACTCTGGCATCCTCCCATACTGTAGTCCAAAGACATCCACATTTGGTCACTTGGTGACTCTAAATTGGCAAAAGGTTTGATTGTGAGTGGAAATGGTTATTTTTCTCAGTATGTCTGTTGAGCAATAGACTCTTGACCTGTCCAGTAGTGCAGCCTGTCGTCTCCCAGTGTCAACTGGGATTAGCGCCAGGGTTTCCCCGGTTATAGTAACTGGATGGCTGGGTTGCAGGGGTTAATTGGACAAAAACAATAACAGCCATTAGACTGACTTCACTGGGGATTGATGTGTGCTGATCCGAACCTTTATCTTCTGTTCTAGCAAAATCCAACAGCAAATTATTGTCTCCGAAGCAGCCTTCATGTGCTCAGAAGGACTAAATAGTCCAGGTTAGGCCTGAGACCCTTCTGCCCTCAAAACAATGGCAAATGGAGCTTGACCTCCATTGCTGCCTTTTGGCTCAGACCTCCCACTCAGAGGTTGTTTTCAAAGGTCACAAGTCTGCTTTGTTCAGTGTCTTCTGTCATTTCATTGAGGAAGCCTTGCTCTAATTGACCCTCCTTGTATGTAGAGCCAGAGAGGATCCTCTTCCTTTTGTTTTACACCTAATGAAAATATGAACATACTGTCCCTTTAGGCAGAAGTACAAGATCGATATTATTAACAGTTGTTGCCATATTTCCCTTGTTTTTTGTTGCACCCCTCCTCATCAGCATTTTATTGTTTTGCTATTGCTGAAAAGAGAAAACTATGATCAAGAACACCGAACAAAACAGACACACAAACCTTTAAAAGCTGCTATTAGACAAGTAGCGCCATGTTACAGATAGTGCTACAAGATTACTGTTCTGATATCACTGCTAAAAGATTACCTGTGGCCCAAAAACCACCACCGTAACTTCAAATCAGTTTGTCCTTTTGTTATTCTTAACCCCTTTTCTGCCACTTTTATCAGCTGAAGGTTTCTGTGTTGTCTCCCAGGACAAAGCATTAACAACGAAGATGCTATAAACAGGAAACAGGGGACCTCTCTGGTTTCGTCTCATTGCCCCCAGGAATAGACAACCCCATTTCACTGAGTGACGCAAACCAGAGCACACACAGTGACACACACACGCATACACAAACCAAAAGTCCTCAGCATCTATCAAGCACCAGGCTTTATTTACCTACTTGACACCCTAATCCTCAACTTGTCAGCACCGTGATTGGAAACTTACCTCCAGTCTCACAGTAACAGGAAATACTGAGCTTGCCTGAAAAAGTCCAAGAATTCATAATCATATTTGACAGACAGACAAGCACATGAGAAGCATTTCCTGTTGTGATCAAAATTCAGAGATGTGTCAAAGATGGGAAGAACATTGGTGGAAATCTTGTGATTCCGGTAGTTTTACTATTACTTCACTTGCTTCAAGTTCTGATTCATGTATGCTTTTGATTCCCTGGATCCAGGATTTTGGTACAAGGAGTAAACTGACTTTCAACAATACCTATGAATCAGTGGGAAAGACATTGTTGAAAGTACAGAAGGATTTAGGATATTTTAAGTCCTTGGTTTTGGGAAATAAACGTCACAGATTCTGGTAACACACTTGACGTGAGCAAACTTTCCACTGAATAATAACAAACAGCAGATTGAATGGCTTTCACTAATGAGAGGAATTTCTAGCAAGCTCCTTCTCCAAAGCTTCTATCACTTGGACAAACACACACCCACGTACAGATGAGGATGATTGGAGTGGGAGTCCAACCTGACTGACTTGCAGCTGTGTCAGCAGGAGTTGAAAAAAATCCAGGAAGAAGAAAAAAAAAAGTTTGAAAAGGAGGGAGGGGGATGAAAGGAGATAAGAAGAGGAGCGGAAAATGCAAGTGTTTGTGTTGGCCCACCTCCTGCTCCATTCGCGGGGAATTAGCTTGTCATATGTATGTAAATTGGATTTTTTTTTTTTTTTGTGTTGAATGTGTTGGTGAATTCATTCATTTCTCTCTGTAACTGAACTCTGCTCTTTAATGGTCAGCATTTGCAGGTCAGTGTTGATGAGACTGGTAATACTGAATGATGAAGAGCCTCTAACTGACTCCAGTGGGCTGATGTGAACTGGACCATCAGGCTTCAGTAAATGATGTTTCGTAACTTCTCTGATCGGGTCTGACTGAAGAAAGTCTTGTGTTGGCTCTTTATCTTACTTTTACTTTAACAAGAAAGAGTGAAAACTAGGCCAGCATTTGGAACATGGGCCTCACTTCATCACAGTTCATCACAATCACAGTGTCTGTCTGGTTTTAGCTCCGTGAGTGTTATTCATCTCTAACAGAAATGTTAGAGATGAATAATTAATGCTGCAAATTTGCAATTCTACGTTACACAGAAAGCAAAAGCAAGACTAGAAAATAACTGAACTGCAGCTAGCTGAAAGGTGGAGAAAATATGCCGCATCTGTTTTATGTCTGCTGCAGCACAGTCTGGGTTAAAAAGTACTGCAACTACAAGATGCAAAATACTACAGTTAAAATATTAAAAAGAAGCTGATTACAGTTGAAACTAAATCTGGGATTTCTGCCATGTTATGCCAATAACTGCCCAGCAGACAGGTCATTAATGGTTACCTGGATCTGATCTGTATGGCCAACCAGAGTTGAAAGAAAGTTGGTTGGTTGCTATAAACTGGGGAAGATAAAAAAGTTTGGTTTTTTTTCATGTGTAAATAAGCATGAATTTGTCTCTAGTTGGTTGGGAAAAAAAACCCTGAGAGTTATTAACCAAAGTTATCTGAGCTGTGTAGCTTTCCATCAAGATACATTATGTATAAAACTGAAAGTCTTTATGATTCAATCCATTGACTAATATCCTCGACTATTTTCATTCATCGGAGCAGATCAATAATCATCAGTGAATATAAATCTTTAGTGGCTGTGATAGACCTTGTGTGTTGTTATATTGTGTGTTCACAGGCTGGTGGGTTCAGTGGAAAAGTTGAGAAGGTTATCATTCATTGCTGCAGGTCTAAATCAACAGTGCTGATGCTGAGAACTCACATGGACCTGGGACCTGTTCCTGGAAGCAGATTTACTAAATTATCATGGTACATTTGCTGAGTTCCCAGGTTTTACTCCCATGGCATGTAAACATTAACCATGTATATGGTGTCTAGTATTGACAGTATATATTTTTAACATTTTAAAGATGGGATTTATATTAATATTATTATTACTATTTATTTTTTATCATTTTTAGATGTGGAAAAAAATATTTCTAGTTCCAAATTTAAACCCAACTAGTCAGCCTACTTTTTGTATTAAAGTTGGGTTAAAAAGTAAAACAAACAAAGAAGGAAATGCTACTTTCATTTACTTTTACTGCATCAGTTTTGATTTATCTGGTGGGAAATAGAAGCACAAGGAAATTTACATGGGGATTTTACTTTTTAAACAGGCTGATTGTGATCTTCAACAACATCATGTATCTGATCACTTTAATTTGTACGCATATTTTCTATGCTGCTATGTTAGCCAAAGGGCCTGACCCTATTAATCCTTATGAATAAATGATATAGAGCTTCAATCTGGATTCGGAGCACAACAGAAGCACGCCATAAACAGTATGCACCGAGGCTAGTTCGTCCTTGAGTCTCAGAGACATTAATTGCAGACATGCAGATATTTTCCGTCTGTCACCCCTTACATAATGCAAACATAGGCCTGTTAAAATGTGTAATTGCTGCTTTTTTTGTCATTACTTGGCTGATATTTGTGTGTAAATGTCAGCAGACAAGTTATCACACTCAGCCCGACTCCACCCAGAGACACACACACACACACACACACACCACATCACAGCCCCCTTGCCTTCTCCATTATTGGGCCCTGCAGTTCAAATTTTACCTCAAACAAGGACTATGACATGTGTCTTTGTTTCTTCATCTCACCCCCCCGCCCCTCCATCCTGCCTTTTCTTATGATCACTGATGTGGAGACAGTCCACAATCTCTCGCTTTCTTCTTCCTCCCTTCCAAAAGCAGCACCATTGTTATTTGTTTCTGTCATATTCCTTTGTTGTTATTGTTGCTGTCGGCCAAGACTGAGGACAATGGTTGATTCAGAAGAAGCCCTGTGAGTGTATCTTCTTGTACCAGACATAGACGATGTGGTTAAGACAAAAGAGGGGTTACTGTGTTGCAGCAGCAGAGATTGACCACATCTGGATGAGCCGTTTAAAAAGCCTTTTTTCATTTTGTAAAACTTTTCTGAGCACCCAACCTTACTGAAATAACTTTCACACGTAGTTTGGTGATCAAGTACTTTCCACAGATTGCTGGAACTGTTGAAGTAACAAGTGTTAATCATCTACTTTCCCTATCTCGACTGAGTCAGGTGGGATCCAGTAAGTAACCTGTTTCTCCTCCTACCTTTAGGAAAAACATTTCTTCTAATTTGTACCAGACTAAGTTCCTGTCAACATTGTTTTCCACACAGTTTTCTGTAGTAGATGACATCTTTATTTGGAATCCATCAGTGGGCAGGGCTGACTACAGAGCAGTGTTTGTCTGTTGTATTGTTTTCCCTGGTTGCCAACACGTCTGGCTTTCCAGTGGGCATTGTTAATGAATGTGACTCAACATTGAACTGAACACTCAACACAATGTTGTTAAAAAAAAAACAAAAAAAACAACAGGTTTGTCATGTGCAAGTGTAGCACTTCACAATTCTCGTTGTGGTTAACAGTTTAATTTTCTGTAGTTTGGGTGTTTTATTCATGTTATGTGGCTTTTTTTTTCTTGTTAGTTTGTGGTTAAATGAGCCACCAGATGTGCATCTCTCTTTTCTCATGGCTGAGGTGATGAACTTTGCATTCTATTTTCATGTAGCAAGTGTTATATTGGGTTTGTATTTCATGTTATGAAGAATTTCAAGTTTAGTTTTTCATAAGATAGTTTTGAATCTCTGTCTTCTTTGTAATTCAGTTGCTTCTGTGCCTGAAAATCTTGTGCTGATGCTGTGTCCCCTGAGGAATTCCTAACAGCTTCCTGGTCTTAATACGCAACTCCTTATCCTGTCTCCACAATGTTGCAGAGTTTAGCCCATGCCTGTTCACTCACACCCTCCTCTTCTCTAAACACCCTGGGCTTTGTGGTTTTGGGTTCAGTCCAGAACGCTCCTCTGTGGTCAGCCGCTGCTTAGACAGGCTGAATGAAACAGGAGCTCAGTTTCCATCTTGTCAGGTTAGGTAGCAGCTAACTAACATATTATCACATTTACACAGACTGACACACGTTGGTAAACTATGGCTCACACTCAGCCAGGAAAAACTCTCATTAAAAATACACAGAGGAAGACTCTGGTCTAACTCCATCAGCTCCAGAGTGGAGCCAAGTTAAGCCGAGGCTCTGTGGTGCTTTCCCCAAGCACAAGGGGTTTGGGTGGGGCCAGAGATGCACAGAGCCTGGGGGGGTTCAGGGAGACAGCTCCAGTGACTTAATGCAATATTCAAATCAAGCCTGTGTCTGTTGTTGCAAAATGCCCCCCTGCTATAAAGCTGTCCTGTCTCATCAGCGTCCACGCTGAGTCACGCTCCCCACAGCCTCTTGACATTCTGTCTGTTTCCTGAGGGCATCAGTCACATGCGTGTGCTTCTAGACTAACATAAGTAAGCATGCACCTACCTCATGAACCAACGTTCGCACACATTGAAGGACAATACATACGCTTTCATCATATGTGTCATATGTACGCATGGTCATTATAAATACCTGAATAAATGTAAGTTTCCTACTTTTCCGACCCATTTCACTGGATGTTGTCACAATGAGAGTAAAGTGTGAGTGTAGATTAAAAAAACAACAACATTTAATGTCATTATGCATTGTCCTTTATCACAACGACAAGACTTATGATCTAACTTCAACATGAAACTATCTGTTGTCACATGACTGAGGTCCTGCACATAGGTCCTGTCTTGACACCTGAGCCATTTTGTGTGAGATGTGACCAAAAATATCAGGGACAGCTTAGTGAGATGATGCACCAACTGCATCAGGAGCTTCTCGCCCTCAAGAAACAGTACAAGAAGTCCACTGATGAGGAGAAGCAGTCATTGGCAGAACTGCAAAATGTCCTGCGGAAGAATCTGACGGTCCTTTGTAGAGCAGAATGGCACAGGAGACGGGGAAGAGAGAGAGCCAGGAAGGGAGCAGCCTTCATTTCTGACCCCTTTGGCTTTACGGAACAACTGCTTGGGGAGTTGCTGAACAGTGGAGGTGCACTGAGGGAGTTTGGATCCCCAAGGATGAGAACTCAAGAAACATCGACCAGTTCCGGACAATCTCACTGCTGAGTGTGGAAAGGAAGGTGTTTTTCACAATCGTCTCTCTGAAGATGATAGAGTTTCTGTCATCCTCAGATGACAGAAGGGTGGGATCCCTGGATCCCCGGCTGTTTGGAACACGCAGGTGTAGTCAGGCAGCTCATATGAGAAGCAAGTCGGGGCCTGATCGACCCTGGCTGGGTGGCCTGGGTGAGGGTGTATGTTGTGAGACCCGAAACACCTTAGTTGATGATGCGTCCCAGTGCATCCTGGAAATGTTTCTTGAATACTACTTTATACCTCTGCTTCTCATATCACAACAACAGTAGATGTTTTTCAGTCTTGTACATTAAGTCTATATAATATTTTGCGTAGTTTTATTACTTGTTTTTTCCGTAACAATTTCCAACTTTTACTTAATTAAAATGTCTGAAAACGTTTCCACTTGTCTTCCCATTCTTGTTTCTCATTTGAATTTATGCCCCATGTCTCTCTTCAGATCACCCCTCTCTGTCTACTCTGGCTTTACTTCATTTTATTGTGGCATATTTTTGTAGCTTTTTTCAGCCCTTCCTGCAACCTACAAATAAGCAAACAATGTGCATTAATTGCTCTGCGGCTACTCCTGCAGAATATCTACTCAGGAAGTATAATTCCAATGCACAGTATGGAAGACAGATACAGAGAGAACCAGGAAGGATGTGGCCTGTACTGTACAGTGCTGGCTCGCTCTTCCTGCCTCTGTGCATGTACTATATATGCTCACAGGCAAGGTTATGCTATTTTGCGTTCTCTCTATCTCATAAAACAAGCCATCATGTTGTAGCAGCTAGTCTATAAATAGTTTTCAGTCCCAATAGGTCCCATAAGTGTCTTTAGTATAAGCATGCTGTCTCCCAGGAATAGTGCCCTGCATATTTTATGAGGACCTATAGACCTATTTCTGTTGTCTCTGTGCGGAAACGGGTTGAAGACGGAGCTCTGTGGTCCTTTCTTTGCAGCGGACTGCTCCTTTTATAGACTCACTGGTCACTGTGCTCCACTCATGTGGCTTCTCGACGGGGCACAAGTGGCAGTGAACTCTGGAATTGACTCGTCACCCCAAGCTGACACAGTGGCAGCGGTTACGTGACACAAAACTGAGAAAAGCTGGACTGATTAAAGAGAGTGACAGAGCACAGTGACAGATTTAGCAAAGTAAATGACAGTTTATCTAAGAGGAACAGTGTTGACACAGTGACCCAAAACTGTTTGCGTAAAGGATGCACATATTCTCTCAGGAAAAGTTTCAAAACTATGGAAATTACAGCTTCCCCACTCAGTAAGAAAGCATCTCATGTTGGGCAGGACAAAAACTAAAAACAGATACAACAATCCAAATACAAGTTAATGCACCATCTCAGTAATTCTTTCTTTTTTTTCCACAGTAAATGTCTTAAATAGGTGAGTTGTTTGTAGTAATTTTTTTATTTTCCCAGTTACTTGTTTGAACATTTCATTTGTGACAAATTACATAAAATACCATAGACCATAGTGTATTAACATTCATTAATTTGTACTACAACTACTAGTCCGAATACAATAAATTGCACTTGAAGCCTTTATTGATAACTCATTCCATCAGTGTTGGAGTCAAAGTTGCATCTATTTAGGAAAATGACTGAATTATGTCCTATATTCTAATTTTAAAAAGACATATTGACACAAGAACTTTAATTAAAGTATTAAAGTAACTTCTTTTACTAAGAAAATTTGTTGCAACATCAAATCAAGTCACTCTTTATTGATATAGCGCATTTACAGCAACCCAAGTTGACCAAAGTTCTTCAAAGGCTAAAACACAATATGAGAATAACACAGTGAAACAACAACCCAACAGTACAACAGCAATAAAAAGCACAATGGATAAAAAAGCATTAATAAAAGACAAATAAAAACAAAAGGCAAATGTCACGACTCATCTTGTATTAAAGGTCGGTGCAAAGAGATGAGTTTTTAAAAGAGATTTAAAATCATCAATGGACCAGGCAGATCTGATATTTAAAAAGTAGACTGTTCCACATGTTGGGAGCAATAGCAGCAGAGAGTGCATCTCCGCGACGTTTTCGTCTCCACTGTGGGGCATCTAAAAGCATCTGGTATATTTACCACAACACTCTGCCAGGAGTATCTGGGCACAACAGCTGAGATAAATATGATGATTTTATTAATTATTCATCAAGTCAGAAAAACATTTGATTGTGTAGTCAGTTGTCGCTGACCGATATATATTTCTATACCAATTCTCTGACATTTAAGGTCACCTACATAGGCAGCTAGACAGGACACACTGGCTTTATGTATTTAAATTATAAGCAAGCTGACTGTGTAAGTTGAGACCTTCTGCATTGTAACATCTGACTATTAGTGTCTTTATCCTGTTTCACTATTCACAAACTAGAAAAGTCAACCCTGTGTGGTCATAATTGCACAGCAAACGGAGTCCAAATGATGGGTTATTCCTTTTAATAATATATGAAAGAGGAATTTCTTGTGGTGGTAAATTATACATGAATCCAATGTGGTGGTGAATTACAGAGCCACCATGTCAAGGTACATGCTGGAACATCTCCTCTTGGCCGGCTGCACCTACCTGAGAGGATGATTTGTGTTCACACTCAGAGATATCATGAGCAAAGGTTGAGTCAGAACATTGTTAAATGCTAACAACTTACGTGAGTGGTGCAATGTGTGTGTGCATGTTTGTGGGCAGAGTGTGGACCTGGGGAATTTGAGTAAAACAGCAGATGTTCAGTGTGTGCATGATGAATGATGATTGATTGTCATATTTGTCTTGCACCATTTATGTTCATAATTTCTGTTTCTCAGCTTGCGCAGGTGCTGATATACAGCTCATATCACAACTGGCCTTGGAAAGTGTGGTCTGAGGTAATTCACTGTCTTCTCATCCTTGGCTTTGGAGATGAGGTCATAACTCCAGCAGATGTTCATCAGCAAACATTACTTTGGGACTAACAGGGCCCTCTACAGGCTAAGTAAATAAATAAATAAATAAATAAAACTTGGTCAAGAGGTGGAATAAAAAAATGCTATTGGCTCAAATATATGTCCATCAATGGAATAAGTGTATATGCTCTAAATTTTGCAAAATTATGAAAACACACATAGATGACACAACATGTGAAATGCCTCATACCGCTCAAGTGTTCAATCTATGCTGATTATAATGTCATCTGTGTATACAGTGGAATACCTCATTTTACATCCCGCTTTGAAGTTCAAAGTAACCTCCTTCCCCGGCCCCTCATCTATTCTGGGTGGTGCCAGATGTGACCTGAGCAGAATTGCTGACACGAGCGCACCTTTCACAGTAATGAGGTAAGAGTTACAGTCTGCCCCAAAGTCAAAAGGCTTGCCGGGAACACAACAAGAAGAAAACCTCCGAAACTTTGACCTGACAGTACAGAGCAAAGTCTGGCTTTGGTGCACTGGATGACTTTTATTAAAACAATGTGTGTGATTGAAGGGGTAGAGTAAAACAACAGGAGATGTTGTAATTTTGTTTAATGCAACATGGCTGCCACCTGAAACTGATTTCAGCTGCTCACACAGTAAGTGCATCCTTCCTCTGGGATTTAAACTTGTCCTGTGTGAAGTTATCACTTTTTACCACCATGATGATGAAGGCTGCCACTCTGAAGTGCATCCAGTGATTTTTTTACTTCTTTTCCAACTGCTCCATATAGTTAATGGCTTAACTTTGGTTCAATATGAATATCCCATCTAGTCTTTTTTCTTCTTCTTCTTCTTCTTTTTTTTTTTTTACCTTGCTTTGTCCTTATGTGTCCCCAATGGACAAGTGAACAGCTGAACAGCTTTCAACAGTATTCTTGATGCTGTGGCTCCACCTTCAGGGAGAATCCTGTATTTGCACCTTCTTCCCAGTAGCAAACAATGACATCTGGTTGACTTCAGGAGGTGGTGCTGCATCACCTGAAAGTAGTTTGGGGCCTTCTGCCTTTCTTGGTTTTGTGACACCAAAATGTCCTTTGTCACATATTGTGCCTTAAGGCATTAGTCACTGGTAGGAGACAAAGGAAGGAAGGGGAGGAGACAGACAGACTAAAAGGAAATGTTTGCCGTCTACTGAATGAATTTCATTGGCAGTGGGTGTTAACTTGGAGTAAATAAAACAAAAAGAACGATGATGTCACCTCCAGTACATTCATTTGGTTAGTTTTGTAACTTCCTCATCTGTTTGATTTCCATATTTCCTGTCAACCGTTTTCTTCAACTTGCAATTTCACAAAACATTTCTTCATCTTTCAGGCCTTGCAGTTTGAGCATGAAAGACAAGAATGGGGGCAAGACAAAAAAAATTTTCATCATGCAATCAAATGCTCTGCCCATTTTCACCAATACACAGATTGATTCAAGAATATTGTAGATTTGTGGGATTTTCTTGAACCATGTGTTGCTGATTGTGTTCATCCTGTCTGTAACACTGACCTAAAACACAGAGGACTTCTTTAACACCCTTTTAGTGTCCAAATTTGCCTTTATCCGACAGAGATTAGATTTGAACATTGAATATGAAAACCAGCTGAGCGAATAAGTATTTTATATTTTAGTGCTTCACTTAAGACTTGCTATTGAACCTCCTCCCAGCTTTTACTTGTTGTTACAGTGCAGCACTGCTCTGCAGAAAAGCCTCTGCTATCTGTGGCTCTACATTATAATAACTCCTGGTTGTTTGATGATGATGATGATCGGCCACAGTATGCTGTCAGCCACAGTAAGCTTCTGAAAACACGGTACTGGTCATGCCACCGAATTACAAGAGAGACATTACCGTATGTGGATTGCTGTCTGGCCCTCAGAGATCCATGACCGCCACATGGCCATAATTATGAAAATATGCCTTTGCCTTAATCTAAGATGATTGAAATGATACCCTAAGGACACCAGTGCTCTGCGGGAGCCAATTTATGTGTGTTGAGGATGATGTGATCTGGCAGCAGTTAGAGCAGTGATATTAGCAATGGCTGAGAGAAAATAGGGGTGAAGAGGTTTACAGCAAGAAATTCAATCCTGTTTAGAGAAACAGACAGACAGGGGGAAAGAAAAAGAGAGAAACAGAGTTGGATATTATCCAGATGTCAGAAATGACTGTTGGCCCAGAGATCCTCAAATAACCACCTCTGGTCTTGAGTGCGATTAAAAGTGTGAAAATATTTTTCTTCTGTCCGCGCTGACAGACGTGCTGTCAGAGCTCGTCATCATTTGCAGAGCTTATACAAGGTGGCATCATGTCACCCTGTGTTTTTCCAAGCCTCATCCCTGATTCATCATCACAAACCCAGGAGGTGACAGCAGTGGAGCTTGTGGCAAGAGTAAAAGCCAAGTTGATACAATTCAGCGAGGGACACTTCATCAGATAAACTGCTATTTAAATTTTGGAGGATTATTTATGAGTTTGCTTTGAGTGTATATAACTGTAATCTGACTCTTAATATTACACTCTTAATATTAAAGGAACTTCGTTCCAAACACAAACACTTACAAAAGAAGGAAAAGAAGAAGAAGAAAGAAACCATAAAACTGCCAATTGCCCAGAAAAGTAATAATTAAAACCAGCCTTTTTTCCTGTAGATTTAATGCTTGTTTGTAACACTTGTTTTGCTCCACATTGTGTGGTTTGTGTGAGAAGACAGTTACTAAGTCCGTGCAGATAAACACAGAAAATAGAAACTTTAAAGAGGACTTAACTGTTTTAAGATGGGGGGAGCTGGTTGTAAGATCTGAAATTGTGTAATTGCATAGTTTGGAAGGAAAAAGGAACTTTTATCATTGAGGCCCTGCTTTCTTTAGCTTCAGGAATATGAAGGAAAGCCTCAGCAGCAGTATGAGCAAATAAGTTTTGGACTACAGACCGGGTCACTGGGGCTATATAAAACAGTTTTGGCCCAATCTTGGATGAATACAAAGCTTTCAACATGCAGATCATTTCCCTTGAAGCCGGGGATTTATTTTGGTATAGTACAATTTATCTTTGACCAAAGATAAATTTCAGAATTTCTGGCTTCTGCTGTAAGGAGCAGATTGGGCTTGTGTACTGAACAGAACTCATGGGGCTTTTGGTTCATGTGGCCTTCAACCACATCGTCTATTGCTATAAGTAGTCTTTGCATAAATACGTTAGCACACCATGTGCTTAGCTCTGTCCTCCTGAGTAATTTCCCTCGTGTCTGCAAACCACAGCAGCATGCCTCCTATTATTTTCTCCAAGCGCTTGATGATGTTTGGAATCACTTTGTAGAAATCTGGGTACATGCAGCAAAGCTTTTGGCATCACAGCTCCAACCACAACACAGTTGATGAGGTAGATGGACTGCCAAAGAACAAGAGGTTCTATGGGGTTCATTTACAAATTGTTTGGTAAACTCATGGTATGGTTCTGCGGCAAAATGTGCAAATACAATGCAAACATTGCTGATAAATAAGCTGAACTCAGCTGGTCTGAATCTGCACAAAAGAAAAAGAACGAGAAACATACAAAAAATAAGATTAACACCACCAGCAGTGAAGACTACTGTCGATCCTAAACATGGAGACTTTTTGGATATGTTTCAGATAGACAAAGCCCTTTTTTTTCTGTCTAACTTTCATTGTTGTATGACCAATCATATTGAAACATAAATTGTATTGGTAACATAAAAGCAATATCAAAATAATATATTCTAAGGATCACTATGCAGTACACGCTATATGCATGGAAGCATATAAAATGATAGTTGTCTCTGACATCTGCTTATACCCACCACAGGAAGTAGCAGGAACCACATTACAGAGGCATCAGGTTTTACCTCCAGTTGTGTTTTTGCTCATCACTAACCAGTTTCTTATTTATTGTTGCCTCGATAACCCAACAGTAATTAGGGCTGTAAAGCACAAAGCACCTCCTAATCATAAAGAGCGATAAAGACATGGAGAGAGACAGAAATGAGTAATGGTGTAGACACTTTGCTGCCTGAACTCTGACTGTGATAGGGTTTTAGGTTTGTGTGTTGTGCACCACACTGTTGTCAGCAGTGACAATACCTTATTAATGCTGACAGACTAGACATTATCTAATCCATTTTTGTTTAGCAGTTTTACCTCTGCACAATTCAGGTCTCTATAGTGTCCTATTTACTGGTTAATTTCTTGTCTAAAAGGCAAGAAAGTAGCTATTTAAACAAAAAACTATAATCAACCCATGTCTTTACATTTGTTGTTGTGGTGGCCTGGTTTCTAAGCCCTTAAGAATACATAGGTGGAAATTGTAATTTCCTGTTCTTCAAACAAATCAGTGGCAGGAACAAGCTGCTCATATAATATGGCTGCAACAAACGCGCTGAACACTTTGTTATGAATACCAATGCATCCACTTATTTATGGTATTGTCCAATCATGTGGCAGCAGTGTAATGTTCATATCAGAATGGCTAAAAAAAACTCTGATCTCAGTGACTTTGACTTTGCCATGGTCAGCCAGACAGGCTGGTTTGAGTGTTTCTGATATTGCTACTCTCCTGACCTGTCTCGATATAGTTTTTTTTTACATGGAATAGTGTGGAGAACAAGAAAAACTCCAATGAGCAGCAGTTCATTGGACCAAAGCACCTTTTTTAATGATGACAGTCCAGTCTGCAGCTGCTGGTCGGAGGTTCTCGGATCTGTTTGCTTGGGTCTCTCAATACCAATCAATCACTTGATTCTCTATTAACTTAATGGTGTGCACATTTTGGCAGTTAATTGTTTAGTCTAGAAAATGTCAAAATTATCATTAGAGCCACTTCAAAATTTAAGGGAATTTAATTTTCTATCATACGTGACAAAGAGTAAGAAAAAAATCCTCACATAAGAGAAGCCTGAACGTGCAAATGTTTCCCATTTTTGTTGAAAGGATTGAAAATAGTTGTGAGTAAAAAAAATAAAAATAAATAAAAAGGTCATCTTTTGTTACAGACCTGGGTTCTGGGTAGCCCTTTTTGACTCCAGGGTAAACTACTAAATTGCTGGTTTGGTAAACAAGCAGGCCTGCTCAGGTGAATCATATTTCACCAAACCTAGAAAACAAGGTTTAAAAAAATCCCTTGTAAATTGTTGTAATTTTGGAACTTCCCCTGAGGGTCCTGAGTGGAAGCTGAAATTAACCTGGGAAATTGTTATTTCCTTAAATGACATTTAGAGTTGACTATTTGCAAATGTGTGCTACCCCATTCTTTAATCAGCATTTGTGAATATCACAGATTATAATGCTGGGTCACACCCTGCTTGGTAAGTACTCAGATCATGGAGTGAACCAATGTCCCCAGGTCTCATATCATCTGAGATTAAAGGGAAAAGCATGACTGTGATTATATTTATGCGATCGCAGTTGATTTAGGGCTTGATAGTCATTCTTAGGAAGATGCATATAACAGGTTGCTTACAGTCTGCAAGATAACATATGGTACAGGTTTTCAGTGGTGGATTCATGCCAGCAAAAGCAATCAGTGGGAGGGGGGTGTAGTTATTTAAAGCTGATGTGACAGCATAATGACAGCAGGGGTCCTTGAAGGGAAATATACCTCAAAAGGTTTGAGCAGCATGCAAACTTAGCACTGAGTAACTCTTGCTTTGGTAGATATCACAGCTTGCAAACAATTTTGTTGGAGTCTTCATTTTGGAAGTGTCATCAGCTGACCACTGCAAATCATTTCCCTGTGATTCTTTCAGGCTGTCTTGCGACAAAGCATGTTTAAGAGCCACCCATAGATTTTCAGCGACATTCAACTCAGGGGATTGCTAGGGCAATTCTAAAAGCTTCAGTCTGTACTTCTTAAATTAGTTCATGGTGGATTTTGAGGTTTGCTTTGGATCACATTTGCGTTATGGGGGCCAGCATCTCCTCAGTTTCAGTTTCTTGACTGACTGCAGGGCATTTGCATCCAAAATGTGCCATTTTCTCCAAATCCATTCTTCTCTATCTACAGTACCAGTCAGTTGGCTCGTAGTGTAACTATCTGTGAAATGTATCATGTGTCACTGGCTGCCACATAACACCAAAGAAGAATATTTCCACCCGTATGGTGAACAGCTGACAAAGTGGTGGGACATACAGAGTACTGAGTTATTTTGGGGCCTAAACCTTTGTTCGTACCTGACCACATATTTTTTTTCTATTTTATGCATTAACAAGGTGACTTCACATCTAAGTGTGAGGTCTGTAGGTGACCTCTGACCTCCCCGATGAGATCAAAACAGAACCAGACTCCTGTCCTGACATCGCAGACTCAACATGTGCTGTTCATGAAATGACGCTTGAGGTGGCAAAATTGAGAAGCTGTACTGATCCCGAGGAGACACCTCAAACCTCCATTCCTATAGGTGTCACTGTAGTCGGCCGTACTCCACCCCTTCCACTCTCCTCCCATCCACCAAACCTCCGCGAAAGGGAGTGCGTTTTGAAGGCTGTATGAGGCTGGATCCCTCTGCAGACGGCGCAGTCTCCACTTGGCTGACAACCGGGAAGAGCCCCCTTTAATCCGGAGGATCACCACATCCAGAGTCCCGGACTCTGAGCTGAACCCCCCAACCCCCCGACCAAGGCTCCTCTCCTCTCTGGGGGGGGGGGGAAGAAAATGCCGCATACAGGGACACTGGTGTAAAAAAAAAAAAAAGTTGAAATACATCAGGTGGCTGGGGAGGAGGAGGAGAGGGGCATACGGCAACATGCAATTTGCCCTCCGTGCGGCTTCTCCTCAAGGTCAGTATCAGAGCACCGCCGCCTCACCTGACGTCTCAGCCCGGCTCGTCGGAGGGGAAGGGGAGGCGTGGAGGGGGATGCTGCCGTGTCCTGCTGTCCTCCAGCACCAGCCGTGACTTCTTCCACCACCGACGACTCTGTCCGTTACTGACTCAGACACGGTCCGTTATTATCCGTGTCGCTTAAAAAGGGAAAGAAGAGCAAGAAGAAGGAAACTCTTTTAACATCACCTTGGCATTTCCTGGCTATTTTACCTGTCGACGAGCACCGGTGGTGCTAGCTAACATCAACTGCCAGAATGAGCTCCCGGCTCGGTTTAAGCTAGTCGGACCGGCCGTTAAAGTCAGTCCTGATGTCCGACAGCCGGAGCTGGTTAACCTTCACCAAGTTCTGGTTTATTCAGCTTATTTGGTTGGTTCTGACGCAGACTATCGCCGACTAGTACTCTACTTTTTAGCCGTCCCTCTTCCTCCTTCTTCTTCTTTTTTTTTTTTTTTTTTTTTACTTCCCTCCCTCAAAGACAAAATGCCTTCAGGAAGCGGTTGGCTCAGCCCGGCCGGCTCCGGGAGGAGTTTGCCGGGGCGGGGGCTGCTCCTGCTGATGGTCCTGGTGCTCCTGGAGGGCACCGTGTTCAGCCTTGGAGCGGCCGGCACTCCCGACGTGAGCGGCCACGACACCAAGGACCACCACAAAGTGACGGACATCGGCCATAACATCACCAAAAAGGCTTTTCCTGTGCTCGACCTCGACTACAGCCACATACAGACGCCCTTTGAGATCTCACTATGGGTCCTCCTCGCCTCTTTAATGAAACTGGGTGAGTGCCGTGCTGAATGTGAGCCATGCTAACGATACACACAGCTCGGCATTTCAAGTTTCAACCTTTCCAGGAAATGCTAGCGTTAGTTAGAGCGATCCGACAGCAACACAAATACACCCAGCCAATTCTTTACACACAAAATTATTTACTAATGGAAATAAATACAGAAGGCGTCTATCTAATGGTCTGAATGCCCTTTCAATCAAAACCATATGTCACCACAACCCACTGATCAAATAATCGATTGTCGATAACAGAGCTGAGGCTGTGTTTACAGTGACTGACTAGAAACTCAAACCTCTCATTGTACAGTCACAAGATAATCACTGACCACCAGGCCTACCTCTCCCTGTGTCCTGGACAACAATTAAGCATGCTGACATAAGTTTGTCCAGAGCAGCTCACTATGCTCGGTGACCTTTCATGTAAATGCACATTGCTAGTCAAGCTGATTACTCATCAGATCTGTCAGGGTCTTCTGCTGGACATGCACTGACTTCTTGGTACAGTGATGACTAAGCAGCTTGATGCAGGAGTCTGTATTTTGGATAGCAACTACTTGGCAATTTTTCAGCTCAGAGGGACCTCCTGAAAAAATAATTGCATGCCAAAACTGGTAACCTTGTCACCAGATGCGTCTCAAAAGCGACAGTGAAATTAGAGATGGGACACGTAATGATTTTTAGAATTTAATCCCAAATTTAATGAGCATTACGATGCTGTCCTGCTTGGAACTTGTCTCTGCTGTTTCTGTGTCTTTCTCTTTTCTCACTTGTTGTCGGTGCCCCCCTCCCTACTGCTTTGTATATCCTGATCTTGTCTATGTGATGTCCTCTGTCTTTAATGCTGTCATCTGTCCATCCCCTCTTCTGGTTGTGCTTTCCATATAACACTACATTGTCCCCTGCCATCTTTTTCTGAGAGCCAGCAGTTTGCCAGTTGCCTGTGACCTCAGGGGACTGACTTAGCATCAGTCTGCAGCTAAAGACGATACTGCCTGGCCGAGACGCCCAGTCTCTCTGCGGAGAAGGCATGCAGAGACACTGGGCTTCTTGGCTTGGATGGACTGTTCACTGTTTGGACAGAGATTGAGAGTGTGGAGTGTGAATGAGAGTTGAGCACAAGAAGAGAAAGGACGTTGGAGGAATTATGAAAGCAGAAGGCAGGCAGGCAGAGAAAATCAGACTGGACCTTACGACACAGACCATTATAAAACAGCTGGGAAGAGGAGGGGGGTAAATGCAGCACTGCAGCAGTCAGTGTAGCGGTCTTTATCTTTTTGTACCTAATGTCATACAGGCCTGAACGCACCAACCAAAATCCTTTTATTTCATAAGCAACCCTGCCTATGTGCTTGATACTTTTCTTGAATTGATTATACCCAGTGCAAAAGCTTCATAAAACCCAAGGGATGCAGTTTTGCTGAGAAAATACCTGATCAGTGTTAATACTCGTCACCTTAATACTTTATATAGTTTATTTATATATATAGAGAAATCCTCTATTTTGGCTAATGTAATTGGTTTGCAGAAATAACTTTTTTTTTTTTTTTTTTTTAATCAACCTCTGACTCAAAGCTGTAAATGGCACTGGAAGCCTACCATATAATTCCCCACAAACTTTTTTTTTTCTTGAAGTTAATGTTTGAAAGCGTCTATTATCGGGAAGAATGCATGCTTACAATGTATTATCAAAATGACCTTGTTCCACATTTATAATATGTAACATGAAAGCAAGATATATTCGCCAGCAGCTATAAACAATGGAGAGCGTACTGCAATAGAGTATAATCCATACAATAGCATGCCCTCATCAAACATTCACCAGTGTCTGGCTTGAACTTTAATAAGGTTAGATATGATAGTATTCACTCGTTATATATGTGTGGGTAGTGGGACACACCCTTTGGTAATTGTCTTAGTGGGTGTGATCTTACTGGCTTCCCTCCTTCCTTGGAACATGTCTTACAAGTCCAGTTAGTCTCACCTTCCATTTGTAAGTAACAGCTAATAATTTTAGGAGAAGGCATGTGATACTTTGAAAGCCACACAGTGTTACATACAAAGTTGTTACCTTAGTATAGTATTGGTTGAAGCAGGAATTGGACTGTATTTAGATGTTGATCTCTTTTTTGCTGAAGTGAATGCATTTTGCACAGTCTGAGTCTTAAGTGATTTATATTATAAACCATAGGGGTTTTGGATGTTGCTCTTATCAGATGGCTTTATGCTGTGCAGTGCTGCAGCTTTATGTTTTGTTTTTCTTTTTTACCGTGGTTCCATGTCACAAAGAATTTCAACTTCAGCAGACCTGGAGTGATCCTTGATTGTTAATTGTTCAACAGATCCCCACTATTTCCTGAAAGTAATGTTAAGCATTTCTATCATCTGGTTTTACTGATACTGTGGAAACCCACAGTCATATTTTGAAAGTTGTTTCAGAATCAGACGTTTTCATATTTTGTCATTTCTTTTGGTTCCATCTGATTTAGCCCCAAGTAAACTGCAATTTAATTGTTGTTGTTGTTTTGTTTGCATTATACATTGACATGTCTCTGTGATGATAAGTCTCACTTTTATGTCTGGTTAAATTTGTTAAGTTTAAACTACATGAAGGGATGCATTTTCTGAGTAGTCAAAATGTCCTGATGAACATAATTTCAAAAGTAGTGCAATTATTTAGATCGCTAAGTAAAGGGTTATGTAAAAGCCCTGCCCATACTTAAAAGATTGCTTATCTACAGTAAACGATTGCTGAAAATGAAGGTTGGATACATTATCGGTATCACTGGATTGACCTTTAAAACACCTGCATGATCATCCTTGAAGCATATTTGTGCCTCCTGTTACCTCCTGTTACCTCCTGCTACAGTTCTAGCTATAATTTTAAAACCTAGGTGCTATGTTTTGTTGATGAAATTAAAAACTGCAACAGTGTGTCAGAAATAGCCAAGTACTGACATGTTTCCATCTAGCAGTGCGAGACACATTAGTGTCTGACTACATTTTACAACTCTGTAAAGGTTCAATTATTACATTTGTTTTCCAAAATAACAGAATATGGCAAATCTGTTAAGGAATTAAGGGCTGCGATATTGTCCTTATCTGTAGCCCTATGTGGGAAAGACTCCCGACATCATTATAAACCACACCTTTACCAAAGCTTCCACCAATGTGTCACAGATTACACTGCTTATCTTCATTGTGCCATTTAGGTTATGACTTGGCCCTGAAATTTTATAACAAAGAAAAGTTCCTTGTGCCTCTAATGTAGGAAATCATTTCCTTAGCAGTTAACAAGATTAATCATTATTGAGGCAGTATTCAGAAC
The DNA here is from genome assembly GCA_034769265.1 of Remorina albescens. Taxonomy (NCBI): domain Eukaryota; kingdom Metazoa; phylum Chordata; class Actinopteri; order Carangiformes; family Echeneidae; genus Remorina; species Remorina albescens. The sequence goes on from CM068486.1 coordinate 5,600,876, forward strand.
ATTGTCATCAACAGCCATAAAAACAGTAATGATATTGCTTGCTTTGATAGTTTTCCATTCTGTACATGTGTCATATGGTCAAAAGAGGTCATCAGTATTTTAAGGCTAAGATCATTTTAATGATTAGGCTGATTACAGGGATTGTTATGAAAGGAGGCTCACAATCATTCAAAAGATGCCCCGAAGGGTGGGTCTACAGGTAGCATCTACAATGTCCATACTGATGTTGGATTCTTCCTTCATTTCCTTATGAATACACTGTTTCAACTCTTTCCTTGCTTTGTCTGCATTTAAGACGCCCATCACTGAAACTACTACAACCTGCAGTACAGTTGATACTATCACTGAACTGTTCTCCACTCAGTAGTTACAACACATTGTAAGGATCCAACAGAAGTGTTGTGTCGATAAGCCATCAGTTGTTCCCATAGCTTAGCTAAGCTTTTGTTTTTGTGCAGATATGGCATCAGACATCACCCTGAAATATAAGAGCAGCAGCCCATTATTAATAATTTAAACCAACACTCATCTTGCACATGGAACTTGAAGAGCACAATGTGCTGCATCAAACATTGGCTCACTAAAGTTGATCTTGCTCACTGCTCTGTTTTCAGCAGCAGTGCATGCATCTCTCTGAAATAGACATGTTTCTTGACCTACCTATGAACATCAAAACGTTGCACTGTTAAAAAGTGCACCTGTCACTTCAAAATAATTTCAAGCAAAGAAATCAAATAATAATGAAACAAAAAGGTTGTTCAAATATTTTCTTTTTAGTTGGCTCAGTTCAACAAATTACTTTGTCAGCAGTGTATAATTAGTCACCTGGCAACAGGAAACAGGCTCTGGCTTTGGAAATTTTAATGTGTAGCAAGCACCAAGCTGTGGTGACACTGAATGCACATGCACACACACATAAAAGAGTAGTTACCCTTTACTGGCTTTTGTATAGCCTTGCTTCCTGGAGGATCTCAGGAGAGACAAGGGTAAGGAGATAGTGTCTGCCATTATTGACAAGTAGCCAGAATGAAACATTTCATCTGAAAGTTCAAATATGTAATAGTGAACACTACACAAGGATAACAAAATATCCTTGTGTAGTGTTCCCCAGTGAGATAAGTGGTAACGTATCTTTCATACATGTGTATGACAACACTTAAGATGTGTGCCATGAGTGATTCTTTAATGTTCACTGCCCTCCCTCTTACTATCTTATCCCTGGTGGTATGGTTCTTTACTACAGGAGCACTTAAAGCTGTAGGTGGTGTTAAGCAGTAGCAATCTAAGAATGTGTGAACTGTCACCGCTCTGTCAGGGTTGAGCGCTTCAGGTCCGCTTTACCAAGTTCTGACTTTCCTAGGTTTTTTCCATTTAGATGGGCCAGTATTGATGCCGAAAAGTATATGTCTCCTGCTGGTTCCGCAGCATGCAGCCGCCACTTTTCCCCCCCTGGTCACCCATGAATGATAATGGGTCATTAGGAGTGTAATTTGTGGATCCACAATTGAGTTATGTCACTGTCACTTTAGCCTGCCCAGCCATTCCCTGTTTGGCTTTTCATTAAGGAATGCCCTGCCCAGCTTTTCGGTTAAGCTTTCTTTGTGCTGCCTGAGCATAAGAAAAGTTTGGAAATGTTTGCTTGAGGCATTTTGCTCCCTTGAGAATTAGGAAACTTTCCCATGAATCACTGTGCGTTATTCCACAGCCCCTGATGGACTGGTATGGACATGCTGATATACCTTAGTGTTTATCGAAGATTTCAGAAGTACATGATAAAAACTCCAATTCAAGCCATTCCAATTCAGTTCATCTTTGCTTTGTAACCCTTGACTTGAAAAGACCAACTAATTTTAATCTGATGTGGCTCTATTCAATATTTTTTTAAAATAGCTTTTCACTGTTTTCATATGCTGTTGCTTTTTGTGATTGACGTTTAAGTGCCATAGTGGCCTATCTATGGCCCATGAAGCAGGTCTTGAAAGCTGTAAGCTAAAAGTAAGTTGGCTTAGCTTCTTTCTTAATATGATTCATAAGAACCCTTGAAATGACGGCTAATGGGACTCTTTGTCTTCTAATAATACTCCAACTTGGTTTCCAAAGCCACCCTCAGGGTTCAGTTATGAATTATTTCTTTTTAGTAATGTTTTGAAGTATGTGAAGTTCTTATGATTTTTATTTTTTAATGTTTGTGTGACCAGACACCTCACTGCACCTCCATTGCAGCCAAACTGTTAAAGAAGATAGCAGAATCATTTGTGTCAGTTTCAATATTGGGAAATTGCTCCCCTCTTCAATTAACGGTTTTTTGGGTTTTCTTTAGTCATAAAATTTACAAATTATGCCAATTCCCCCTAGATCATAAATTTTTATTTTAGAAACTACCAGGGTAAGGTTTTGAAGACAGCCTGCCACTGTTATCTATTCTTAAAAGCCATTTAATATAATCTGGTGTCCCCCACACTGATCACAGATCTTTGTAGTGCTGATGTCTCAAACACATTTAGACACACGATTCTTAATTATGTAGCAGTACCTATAGGGGGTTGAGAGGTTGGGAGCATTAACATGCTAAATTATGCAGCTTATTTGGCTTTAATTATGGTGTCTTCTTCTGCAGACTTTGAGCTTTGAATAGTCTCAGACCTAACTGTGGAATTTACATCCTGCTTGCTACATCAGCCTCAGAGAGAGACACACGGTTTCTGGCAGTTATCAAAGGATGTCTTTGTCAATCCGCACGGTTACTAAGCCTCTACAGAGATGTGAGTGGTGCTTTGTTTTTATTAAAGTTCATTGAAGAGAGACGAGCACTCATTTCCCTGTGGGCAAGTGAGGCCTCCTTAGACCATTTAGAATAAAGGCTTCCTAACTTTCCTCCAGCCTCCAGACCTACAGCTGCATACAACTGTGAACTCCATAGACATGTACTTATTCAGATTTTGTGTTGAAGCACTATTAGTGTTGTCCTCAAGCTTCCCAAGTGTAAACACAAAGGGAATTCAGTTGGTCAATGTTCAGATACTTGTGAGGAAGCCATGCAACACTGAAATGATAGAAGTACAAATATGAACACAGCTCCTAATATGTTGATTATAAATATTGTAATTCTTGTATGTTAACAGCCTGTCTGTTTAAAAAGTGCAGTGTGCCATTGAGTAAATATTGCACAATCTCAATTTAAAATCGAATATTGATCAACATGACATCCTGATTTTGACCTTTAAAATTAAAGGTAGAATCGAGGATGTAGCCACGTCCCCTAATGTCACATGTCAAGAGGGCTAAAAACACAGACATATTGAAGTGCGGCGAGTCATTATGACCTACTCTAACCCGAATGTGTAGCCAGTTAAAGACACCATGACAACTGCTGATAAAGAAGGCACATTAACTGAACCGAGCCACTTCCTGAGATCACCGCTGTGGAAATATTTTGCTTTCCCTCACAGTTATGTAAACGTTTGCTTTGTTGACAAGAAAACTGCAGTTTGTAAGCTTTGTTGCATGGCAACACAACAAACATGGCAGACAATCTCCAATGGCATCATGAAGATTGACTTAACCATGAAAAACAACAGTTAGTGCAGACAACTCTTCTGTCATCATTTAGAGTTGAACTACCCCAAAATTTAACTTGTGCAAAAGCAATAGATCACTATAGGAGTATTTGTAGCATCGGACATGTGACCTTATTCAGTGGTGGAAAACCCTTGAAGGAGCTAAGCATTTAATTGGAGTACTGGAGTCACACAAAGAAATGCTAAGCAGTTCGCATTTTACCACAAAGGTGTTGCCCTCTGTGTATGGTAAGTTTCTTGTTTACTAGTTAGACAAATTATTGTTACATCATATTGTTCATAGATTATTTAAATTTGACAATACAGCCCTGGTGTGGTAAATTGCAAACAATTATTTGGTTTTATATCACTCATGACACCATGCAGACCATCTTATAAAAAAATAACTGACTTTCAATGGCATAAAACCAACGACATTAGACCCAATTAGACTAGTCCAATCTAAAAAAGCCATTGCCATATGTGCTGAAGGGACAGGAAAAAACGTTTGAAAAGATTTAGAACCAAAAGCTCACCTTAAAATTGAAACATCCCTAGTGAATGTTCACTAGGTGCCCCACCATTCTTGTTGTGCAAATGTATGCACACTCGGACAGGCCTGAGCTGCTCACCTTCTGGCCGCTCCCATGTTTGTTGAGGAAGAGTCATACCCTATGGCTAATCTGCAAAAGACCCGATGGAAATGCAGTGAGATTGCAAGTTGGAGATTTTACTCCGGCATTCAGAAGACCTTTGTATACTTGGAGGCATGTAACACAAAGCAGGTGCTATTTCTTATATGCAAGCTTCAGGGATCATATTTACACAAAACTATGAAATAGCTAATACGTGTCAGATTCACAGTATTTTGTTCAAGTGGCATCATTATTCGCAGCACCTCTGGGTCGTATTTCACCTTGATCAGGTCTGTTTAATGATATACATTGTTAAATTATCTACCCCTATAAGATTGTTTAGCCTTTGTATGAGCATGTAGCATCACCTGGTTCATATTTCTTTGTTGTCAATGCAACATTTTATCTGCTGGTACACTGCCAGCTGGAAAAGGACAAGGCTGTGCCGTGTTAGTATACAGTAAATATAGCTGGGCAAAGACGTAATGCTATCTGATGTATGCTGTTTTCTCTTTGAATTCTTCATCCCTTTTTGTTCACTAGTCAAGCAGAAGCTGCTTTTTTCTTGTTGTCTGAGTTTGTATGTCACCTTAAAGTTAATGAGTTGATATGAAACTTTCCAGCAGTACAGGTTGATGGTTAGTTTGCCTGTTTGAGTCAGGCTTTAAGAGCCAACAAGACAAAAAGGCTTTGAAAGTATGACAGCTTTTGCTATTCATCAGAGTATCAGTGTTAGTAAAGCCATTAACAGTCTTCAGGCTCACTGCCGAGTTTCCTCGTGCTGTGTGACATATCACCCACGCAGCCTCAAGCGATAGCAGATATTTGCCAAAGGTTGTTTCAATTATGTGAAAACTAACTCAAAAACTACGGGGAAAGAAAAGACAAATGAAAGCTGAAAGATTTTCTTACCACCTTTGTTAGTCTCACCTCCTGAATATGGACTCATGGCAAATGTACTCTATTTAAATTGTTGTCTGGATTTGTTAAGTTGTTTCCTGAGAGCTGTCAACAATAAATGTTTTGCATCTTATTACCGTTTTTTCCTTGACCATTGTGTTAAAACCAGCAGCCACAAAGCACATGGTGCACTTGTCACGTTCAGCTTCAAGAGCTGCCACTTTTCTGACATGTTAAACACACACAGCATGCTGAGAGAATCAATAATTGTAGACGGGAAGTTGAAATAGGGAAATGAAAGGCAGCCTGTGATATTTCTGCACTATTAACATAAAAATCTTTTCCATATGGACTCATAAACCATGCAGACCATTTATTTCATGTTCACACTGATATGTCCAAACTGTACATGCAATAGTTGTGGGTTTGTTTTTGTTTTGTTTTTTTTGTAACTTGAACACAGCAGGATGGCTGCCAAATATAAAGATGCCATTCTAGTTCTTGGGAAAGTGTGGCATGTAGCAGCAGATTGCTCTTGTTTTCCTGGAAAGATTTAGATTGCATTTTGGAGTGTTTCTTTTTTATAAAATAATAGAACTTTGGAAGAATTCAAGTTCGTATTACAAACATCTTCACTAACTTATCACTCAGATAAACACACTTAGACTTACAATTTGTGAATCCTGAAGTAAACATCCAGACAACAAATTTTTCAAGCACATTCTTCTTCTTTTTCCAGTGCCATTTGATTTCTTCTGACTATGCCATCTATTTTCTCAGGCTTCCACCTGATCCCTCGTCTGTCTGGCATTGTACCAGAAAGCTGCCTGTTGATTGTGGTGGGCCTGCTGGTGGGGGGGCTCATCAAAATAGCCGGAGAAGAGGTCCCACCAGTGCTGGACTCAAGATTGTTCTTCCTCTGCTTGCTGCCCCCCATCATCCTGGATGCTGGCTACTTCCTGCCCATTCGTCCTTTCATGGAGAATCTGGGCACAATCCTGATGTTTGCTGTTGTGGGGACTCTGTGGAATGCCTTCTTCATCGGAGGCCTGCTGTATGCTGTGTGTCAAATCCAGCCCGCCAACCCATCAGAACTCCATGGACTGGAGCTCCTGCCTTGCCTGCTCTTTGGCGCAATCATTTCAGCTGTGGATCCAGTCGCTGTGCTTGCAGTGTTCGAAGAGATCCACATCAATGAACTTTTGCACATCCTGGTGTTTGGTGAATCACTGCTTAACGATGCCGTCACTGTGGTGAGTGACATCACAAAAATAGTGCACTGTATGGTTGATACTGTATCAGACTTTATTCCTTTATTCATTGTTTTATCAGTGTTTCAATTATGGTAGACTTGGAGATAGGCAGCTCGGTCTTAGCTGCTAGGAGATAAGAGGAGGAGATAAATTCTGTAGTAAGAATACTAATGATGTCCCACTACAGGGTGAGCTCATATTTGTATCCCAAGAAGTTCCTATATCATCGGTGAGGCTGATCTCCAGAGAAACAGTATTATTTCTTCCTATATACAGCATCATCAAGTCATGTCCAACTCTTTTCAGTGACACAAATCAAAATATGGAGTTTAGCTCAGCAGTCAAAACCTTAAACCTCTATCCCTAGATATTATCAGATCAGGTTGAAGAATAGCATTGTCGCTTTAACCTTATAGTTAGTTTCAAGCTGTAAACACAGCTATTGATCAACTGACAAGCCTGTCACCTTCCCAGCTAACAGCTCACCATCTGTTATCTGGCCTGTTCCAATGCAGCACCCTCAACTTGGAATAATGTCTAAGTGAGCACAGTTCAATAAGTTGAGTAAATCTTCTGCACACTCTTTTCTTAGGGGCGGTTGTTTTCAGGTCACATGTTCAGCCACAGAGTTGACTTCAGTGCTACTACTGCTCGACTGCACATTCATACAAACTGACCAGCACTATGTCACCATTTGGCGCAGATTGTGTTGAGTGAAAGCTTGGGTGAGAGCCAAAGCTCATCAGCTTAGGGGCGGTTGGCAGTCGATCTGCATGAGTAGCTTGACTGGTATTGCAATGTTGCCCATAGTGAGATTCAGAACTTCTTGTGATCTTTCTATCCATTTGGCACAAGCGAAGTTTGCTGGCCTAAATAGGTTGTGAAAGAACAAATCTATTATCTTAATTTTTGAAATCAAATCTTTGAAAATGATGTCCCACCAACGCTGAACAAAAAGAAATGACAGCCATTGTCACAAATTTTCAAACCAATGATGCTCTCACTTTTTTCCCTTCCCATTTTCTCCCATTCCTGCCTCTCCCAGGTGCTGTACCATCTTTTTGAGGAGTATTCAGGAGCTGGCACAGTTACGGTGATGGACAGCTTTCTTGGGGTCGTCTCCTTCCTGGTGGTTGCTTTAGGTGGCGTTCTAGTGGGAGCCATCTATGGTATCCTGGCTGCCTTCACATCACGCTTCACCTCCCACACACGTGTCATTGAGCCACTTTTTGTCTTTGTGTACAGCTACATAGCGTATCTGTCAGCTGAGATGTTCCACCTCTCTGGCATCATGGCGTAAGTTATTTGGATTTTATATGGATAGGCAGAGTCAGAGAACCACAGAATAGCACATTAACTGCTAATTTGGAAGTACTAGCATGCTAACATTGTAAACAGAGATATTTTTTGACTTGTAAACATCACAGTTTTTAATATCGGCATGTTAGCATTTTCACTGTGAGCTTATTGACTTTCTAATGTGAGCATTTAGCTCAAAACCTCAAAGTCTTTGTTTTACTTATACAATATACCTATTCAGTAGATTTCCTCAAAGCATGTCAGAACAATGAGACCATGTATTTTTCCATGGTTAGTCCTAGAATCCAAGGCTAGCTGCTTTGGTACCTTCCTTTACCCCATGAGCAATGTATGTATGGTTTTTCTGTGGAGATTTGTTGTCACGATCTATATACAACCTTGCCACAGCTGGGAAAATCAATTTCAGTGACTCCCGTGTGACAGAAAGTCAACTGTACATCATGGTAGATTATAGTCCATAGAACCAGTGGGAGAATGAATTAATATGACTGAGTGTCTGCTTAACCAAGGTACAATTTCCCGTCAGCTCCTCCAGTATTTGTCAATCCATTTTCTGCTTAATATGCTATGAATTATTCATTTTGGGATGGGAGGTGATGATATATTGACTCCACAAACACACTGTTGGGGCCAAGGTATGAGGACAATGTACAAGGACAATCATTTTGAGCCGTTTTGAGCATCACATCACAAACTGACTTTGAGGTGGTTTTTCATATCATGGTTTTGAAGAAGTGAAAGAACTTCTGTCTCTGCATTGTGTTTGTCATTTCTCTAAAACACTAAAAGTTAAACCAATATTGACATGGAGGCAATCTAAGATTTTTATCAGCTGTTGTGGTTCATGTAACTTGGATGACCTTCGTTTTTGACATAGACATACTGGATGAGGCAAGAATGAAAAAGAGAAGTGATCAGCAGACCAGGATGGAGACATCTTTGTTGGTCTGACGTGTTTACATAATCAGTGTGGAATACAGTCCGAGTTACTGAAGCACTCTTTAAACTTTGCCATAACTCTGACATTGCTGTTTTCTCGTATCAAAACCACCCATTCTTCTAAATTAGTTTTGCCTTTCAAATGTCTAAAATAAACTTACCTTGCTCTATTTATTCACCTGTTCAACTGCTTTTTTCTCTCTCCCTTTTTTCCTCGCTCTCTTCTCCTCCTAGGCTGATAGCATGTGGCGCAGTGATGCGGCCCTATGTGGAGGCCAATATTTCCCACAAATCGCATACCACAATCAAGTACTTCCTGAAAATGTGGAGCAGCGTCAGCGAGACATTAATTTTCATATTTCTGGGGGTGGCCACGGTGGATGGACCTCATTTGTGGAACTGGACCTTCGTCACTGTCACTGTCATTCTGTGTCTGGTGGCACGAGTCATAGGTTAGCTCCACTGCAGTATTTCTCACATCATATAATTATAGATTTATTGTTAATGTTACATTTATTATAGTTTACTTTGAAATATATAACAGTAACTGAGAGTTCCGTCAGGAGAAAGTGTTACCATCATGTTTCATCACAGAGCTGTTGTGTGAGATGGAAGTGCCCCTGAGGATTTTTATGTTGACTTTAGGCTGTCAGAAGTCCTTCCATTGATAATTTGTCATGTTAGTTATTAGTTTTGTTTGAGAGACTCAAAGTGAAAGACTGATGGGTTTGGTCAGTCATGCAGTCCCGAGTTGCCTTTATCTAACTCACTGTTCCTCAGGAACAGATGAGTCTGTCAGCAGACAAATCTGCTCAATCACTGTATTGTTGCAAATAATAATCATTACTTCCACAACAAGTTATCATGTCTTGTGATGGAAAAACAATTTTTTTTCCATCTTGACCTAGTTTCTAACCCTAAACCTAACAGAGAAAACACAAAACCCAACCTCAGCTTTTCACTATGTTGCTATTTCTAGGTGTGGTTGGCCTGACCTATTTCATCAACAAGTTCCGAATTGTCAAGCTGACCACCAAGGACCAGTTCATTATAGCCTACGGTGGCCTGCGAGGTGCCATCGCCTTTTCCCTTGGCTTCCTGCTGAATGAGGAGCACTTTCCCAAGAGAAATATGTTCCTCACTGCAATCATCACTGTTATCTTCTTCACAGTCTTTGTTCAGGTACCACTACACTATACAGTTTGTCATTAAGTGTGTCCTTCAGTTTGACTTGCTGTTTTTTAGCCTGCATCGAATATTTGCCTTGTTGGATTTTAATATGACTGCAATTGTGTTTGACTTAAAATGCCTTTTAAACTTTGCAAAGAGTTTCTACATTTGACTCTTTGCTTAAAATCAAAATATTAAACATTAGATATTGTATTCTAATGTACATTTTATTCATCTCCTCTCTACATTACCAACTTACTTTCATCTGCCACCAACCACACTGGTTTGCAAACGAATGCCTTTTTGGTGTAGTATATTTGCCTTGTAAATCTAGTTTGAATTTTCACTCACATCTTTGTTTTAGACACATTCAGTGAAATGTAATGAATCTTGCTGTACTTGAAGGTGCTGAGGATTGAAAATCAATGATTAATATTTATATATTTGTTCATAGAGGTTAGTTATCTACTTTTTGTCAAAATTACCCTGCTTGATGTCACATCATTCCTCAACCCCAAGTAGTCATATTTTTAGTCTCCACTTGGTTTGAGAAAATTTAATTTAATAATGTCACTTTGAAGTATGGTGACGGGCAGGCACCTGAGATAATTTATATGGGGGGAAAAAAGCAGAAGGAACAGAAAATATATTTTATAAAAAGAATTCCCTACCTGAGTATAATGAGGGACTACACCTAAACATATGAATAAATCATGTATAAACAAAAGATGAGGAGACATAAGAAGTGATAGTGCACATTAAGTTTTGTCCTTTTTAAGCACTATGCACTATGCACTGTATCTGCCCAGTACTGTCAGATAAACTAGTCTCATAGTAACAGTAGGAAGATTCTTGTGAACTGGACCCAGAATGGCAGTAGCTGAAATAAAAACCCCAAAGAAGAGCCCTCCCTGCAGAGGCTATAATAGTAACATGTTTTATTCATGCTGCTGGAATGAGCACTGGCAGCCTAATGCTGAGACAGATGCAGAGAAAAGAAGGTAGAGGTCCCTTTCAACTGGGGAGTAGCCAGTTGATTTCCTTCAGCAATATTTTTTTGTGGTTTATTGAGAATAAGGACGTGATAAAAGTTCAGGGTCATTTGCATTCATGCCTCATAGAAATCTTTTGTCATCGACCACTCTTTGAGGTCGAGTTAAATGCTCTAGACTCTAGGTGCTGCAAGGCACAAGTGTACATTCACACATATAATGGTTATAATCCATATGTTGGGTCTCTTTAAAAACTCCATAAAGAGTTTGCTCTATGTGTAAAATGCCAGGATGTAACTTTGTTATGATTTGGTGCTATCAATAAATTTGATTTGATTTTAATCCAACCATAGCTAAACACCAAACTGATGTTAGGGCTCGCATCACAGGAAATTTTGTGACCACGCATTTTTGTTCCCACAAATAATAAAAATAGGCAATTAGATTTGGTTAAGTTGATCAAGCTCCCGTTTTACAACTATATACACGGGAACAAACACAGTGTCAGTCAAGATTTCTATTAAGGTTAACACAAACTCTACCACAGTACCTTTATGTTTTACACATCACTGTCACAAACTGAAAGATCATAAGCATATTACCAATATAGCAGTGTTGAAGCTCTCATCCAAATCCATAAGTGATCTTCTCATTTTTGACTGGGTCATAAGAACCTATCTCAATCTTAAACTACAGTCAGTAGATGTTTACAGCAAGCAATGTTTTGTTCGTCTCATTGTTCTTGCAGGGCATGACCATCAAGCCTCTGGTGGAGCTGCTGGCGGTGAAGAAGAAACAGGAAGCAAAGCGTTCAATCAATGAGGAAATCCACACCCAGGTAAAATCTCTCCCTTTTAACCATCCTCAGGCTTCATCAATGGAAGATAAGATATTCCTTTATTTGTCTCACAGTGGGGAAATTTCCAGTGTTACAGCAGCAGTAACAATTTACAATATAAACACTATAAATAGACAGTAACATCGAAAGTATATACAGAAGTAAACAATATAAACAAGTAAGATAGAAAAGTATTTACAATAGTGCAGACAGTTTGAAAAGTTTTGGTGGGTGTGTGGTTTGCTGGTTCTACAACTGCTGGTTGTGAAGTCTGACGGCTGCAGGAAGGAAGGACCTGCGATATCGCTCCTTCACACACTTTGGGTGAAGCAGTCTGTCGCTGAAGGAGCTCCCCAGTGTTGTTAAGACATCCTGCAGGGGGTGGGAGTCGTTCTCCAACATGGATGCCAGCTTAGCCATCATCCTCCTCTCTCCTACCACCCCCACTGAGTCAAGGGGGCATCCCAGGACAGAGCAGGCCTTCTTGATCAGAAGACATCTTCAGAAGCTGAAGATGTCTTGATGGGTTATACTTCTGAATGACCCAGAGTTTTTTTGTATACAGCTGATAAATAACATTAAAATTGTTGAAGATACTTAAAGGCAGCTCTGATCTTACTAAACCATTGTTGAGCAGTGCCTTCTTACTTCCTGTCATGTTTATATATCCTCAGCACACAGACAAGTACAGAAAGACAAATATTAATATCATCCCCATTTTATATCATTTACTAGACTGAAATTCAGCTGCACTTGGAACAACTCTGACAGCAATGAACTTCTAACGCCAGTTAGTTTAACAAATTTGGATGGCTGCTTCCACCTACTGGCCATGTCATTGTACTTCACCATATATACTGTGCAATACACTGCACTAGAACAACATAGTGTCAGTGCACAGATTTTGATCATAAAATGATCGTTTCGACTGCTATGCTTTTTATTTCATTTATTTATTCGAGCAGCTGACAAAGATAATATCATGCACCCATCTCACCTGTTAAAGGTCAGAACTCCAGTAACATTTACAGTTTACAGAACAACTTAAGTGTTGGACCAACATGTTTTTGGCTTGTGGCAACCTATCCCACCTGCTAAAGGTCGCTGCATATTCCTTTAAAAAGCTTCTAGAGGTTTTGACTGTTTTGTTTAACTGGGTTGGGAGTTTAAGTATCTCACACACTCACACACACACACACACACACACACACATTACAACATAATTGCTACCGTGAGAGAAAATATGACTCAATGATTAAAAAAAGTTCTATATTCAAAATGCCAAGCGTAATTGTGTCTCTTCTGCATAATGAGCATGGTGGTTTGTACAATTGTATGGATGACAGAGATAAATCAGTGTGTAACAGACAGCAAAACTGGCTTTGAGCCCTTATTTGCACTCAAAAAGCAACCAGTACACCTGTACCTTTTAATCAAATCTCAAACAGACATAAACTGGTGAAAACAAAAACTCTGAGAAGTTTGGATACTTGTATTAAAAGAAAGTATGCATCTATTACCAGGACCAAATGTATCTATGCATTTGTTATTGAACCTTTTATCTACGTTATTTACACGTCTTCCGGCAGATGCTTTTTATCCTAACACCTGCACAGTTGAAGTGTGCTTATATGAATCAGTCACCTCTAAATAAAAACAGTAAGTAAATTCTGTGGCTCTGCTTAATGACTTGTTCCCATAACAACACTGTCTGCCAGGCTGTCATTGGCAGGCTTAGTCAGAACACCAGGGCAACCTATGGGTCGGCTGCAGCGTGAACAATAAATGTAGCACGACACATCTCTGGTTCTGGGAGCAGGCGTGCTGCTACTATTAATAAATGCTGTGCAATCAATCACATGGCTGCTACAGCTGTTACATCTGTCTCTCCTGCTGCTGCTGTTGTTGGTTTTCACCCCATTTTAAAGTTAGTTGCTTGCTGATGTTGATAATGGTATTGGCAGTCTTACCTGGGAGGTTTGTTTTAACTGTGAGGAACAGTAACAGTGAGACAAATGGTACAAGATGATGCTGAATAATATGTGTGGGATACGACTCCCGGTAATCGCTGTGAATAACATTGTTAATCACACTTTGTTGGTTTTTGCATGAAAAATGTATTAATCCTTCAAGAGGCATGCTGCAATACAGAAATCAGAAAAAAAGCACATAGCAAATGTTAAAGAGCTAAATTCACCTTCGCCAAAAACGTTGGCTGGGATTGGCTCCAGCATCCCCCATGACCCTTACGGCTAAATGGTATAAAATGCGTGCGAGATTGAGAACTAACTAAATTGCTTTTTATGGCATTGTATTACATCAGACGCAACATTAGGGAGAGTCATTGATATTCAATTTGGGTTTGACATTTTTTGGAGCTTTCTTCAAGCTTGGAAATAAATGAGAACACTAATCAGTAGAGGCTGGTGTACTGGTGTAAAGTGTGTGTTTTCCGTCTGTCCAACAACGTTTAAAGGGGAATCTCTGTTTTCTTATTAATCCTCAGTTCCTCGACCACCTGCTGACTGGAATCGAAGACATCTGTGGACACTATGGACACCACCACTGGAAGGACAAGTATGGATTTGACGGGATATCACAGCCTGTAGTCAGAGGAGGATTTGGGCTGCATTATAATTCCTTCAGTTGTTTGATTATGAAATGTCAAACTGACAAATGCTCATTACACTTTACCCAATCAAAAGTGATGTCTTTTAATTGAGACCAGAAAATCAAACAAATATCTATTAAATATTTTTATTATTTATAAAATAATTTCTATAAAATGTTCCTTTTTTTTTTAACTCACTGAGTGGCTTATAATATTAATTAGTTGTCAAACATGTCATTGATTTATTTTCTGCCATGATCAGCTAATTATTGTAGCCCAATAGAAATTTAGCATTAACTGTGGCCACAAACATGAAATAATTACCATCAGTGATTCATTGCCCTTTTTAATCTTTTTTTATTTTTCAATCTAATCTAAAAGCTCCCCCCAATCTCCCCCTAGTCTCTGTGCTGTTTTTAACCTCCACGTTTCTGCTATAATATCCCTACCATGTTTTCATTTGTGCCACTTTCCTCCCCAAGACTGAACCGCTTCAACAAAAAGTATGTGAAGAAGTGCCTAATAGCTGGTGAGCGCTCCAAGGAACCACAGCTCATCGCCTTCTATCACAAGATGGAGATGAAACAGGCCATTCAGCTTGTGGAGAGTGGAGGGGGAGTCAAGTTGCCTTCTGCTATGCCTTCCACCGTTTCCATGCAGTGAGTGTTGAGCAGCCCCATACTGTACCTTTTAATCAGAAACCCAGAGGAATTTAAATCAACTATAAATACGTTTTCCACTTTGCTGTGCACATTTATGTAAATTGACTTTCGATACAGTCCAATTAAACATGGGCACTGACGTATTCTATTGAATTTGAATTGAATTGAAAAAGTTTACTTTGAGCAAGAAGCAAACAATGATGTCAAGGACCTATGTAGGCCAACACAACAAAACAGGTCCCATGAGCCAGAGTAGTTTCTATGAAGCTGGAAATAAACTGTAAATAAAGTATTAACAATCAAGGTTTTCCTTTATACTTGTAGGACTATTTTGTGTTCAGAATTTAATTGGTTACCAGTGTCATCAAAGCAGTGAAGAAAATTTCTCTCTCCAGTCTGCAGCATCCAAACTAACGTTTGACACAATCTGATGTGAATAAATCAGATTTTCAGCCACCCACTTTCAGCTGGGATTGGCTCCAGCTGCCTCAACAACAATACGATTGACAAACTGGTATCTATGGATAGATATTGGATGGATAGGCAATAGCTACTCATGTGTGTTGACGAAAGTAAACATGTTGCCATGCCTGTAAATAATTGCCACTTCTACGATACAGAAACTCAGACCGTTCTACCTGCATATTCCTCAGGAACATTCAGCCCAAGAAGCTTCCTCCTCCCAAGACTGTAGAGAGAGCTCTGCCTCAGCTGCCTAAAGGCCGAGAGGAGGAGATCAGGAAGATCCTGAGAAGTAACCTTCAGAGAACTCGACAGAGGGTAAAACCAATGCTATGTGAATAGTTTGGAAGATTATCTGGTTTGTTTTTAGTATGTGCTTTGTATTATCTGTAAATTTCATTGAAGTGCCTCTTAAAGCCACATTACCTTATAGTTGTTTGATTGTTTCTAATTGAATTAGAATTTAATTATTTGCTCTAGTTGTACATTAACTCATACATGTTCTACTGAATTTAAACTTTAGGGAGAGTGTGAATCAATTAGAAGGGTACTTCCTAATGACTCGCACTGAAAAGAAGATTTGGTCCCTTGAAGGGATCATAATTTGTTTTAATGAACAGTGCTGCCAACCTCTTCAACAGACTTTCATGCTTCTTGTCATGTCTTCATTACTTCTCTTTGTCTTTGGGATAAACAGAAACAAACATTCACCAAATATTTTCACATACTTAAACTTTTATTTAACAATTAAACTGTCCTCTCATTTTCAGCTGCACTCCTACAACAGACACAGTCTGGTAGCTGATCCATATGAGGATGGATTTGGTAACATCATTCTTAAGAAGCAAAAAATAATTGAGCTGGAGAATAAGGTATGAACTAATAATCATATTTAGTTGATTATTCAGTGCTAAAGAAGGAACATAAATGTTCATATTTTACCTAACATCATAGCTGTGTGCCACAGTGGCTGCTCTGCTGTGTTAAGCTTAATATATCTCAAAACTACAACCCAACAGGTCTAGGCCTTTTTTGCATTGAAAATTGGTCTCTGACTTTTGGACCACCACTGTATATCGCAGCTTGTTGTAAATCCTGAGACACAGAGTCAAAAGATAAAGAACAACTTTTCTCCACCTTCAGTCTCTTAAATTAATTTTCTCAATACAAACAGGGACTGATTTTTTTTATTTATTTTTTTTGCACTGTTGAGTGGCCCAAACACAAACTTCCATTTCATCAGCCTGTAATTGCATAATGAAAATGGACTCTTGTTTTGGTTAAATTGAATCTGCTAGAAGCCACTGCAGGGTTGAGATGATTTCCACAGAGACCAACAAAACAACCTATAATTTTAATGAAGCTTCTCTAAGATATTTTTTCAATGTGGAATTGCTGAATTGTTTTTGTTTGGCTGCTGGAATCCCTAAACAAGAGAATGGGACAGAAATTGTATTTCATATCTTTTAATGTCATTCCAACTTTGCATATTGGTGATAGTAAATGTTTATGGAAGTATATATAACTGTTAAACTTCAATTTTTTTCCTAGATAAAAGAAATGAATAACTACCTAACTGTGCCTGCTGCGCCTACTGACTCCCCAACCATGTCTAGAGCCCGACTGGCCTCAGGTAAACGCATATTTCTCAGCGGCAGCCAAATCAAATCTTTTTAATGTCTGTCACCATTTTATTGTCAGGTGCTGTCCAAAACAATGGGAGACATTCACCATGTCACCGATGCAACCCACAGAAATATTTCTCACACTGCCACATTCAGATAACAATAAACACAGTGGAAAGCACTGCCCGTGTTCACAGCTGCAGGAACAGATAATTCCCCCCAGATGGAAATATGTTTGCCAGGCAGCATGTAAACCAGTGTTTGGTTTCATTTTAGGCAAAGAAACTGATTTCAAACCTGCTCAGCAACAAAAAGAGAACAAAATCTGTCCAGGTATGTAGTGAGTGTAGTGAATATTTATTTTAAGTTGTGATAACCCAGCATCGATCCTAACATGCATGCTCCAATTATCCTGCTTGTTAACATCTTTAAGTTATTCATTACTAATGAGGGAATGTCATGACATGATTGACAAAGATGCGTTTAGATGATTGATTGTAGCCAAACTAAGTCCTGCTGTTGACAGATTATAGGTAAGCATGTATCTCACACAGAGGGACCTTTAGTTTGTGTTTTTCATTTTCAGTTTGAGCTAGAGGTGGAATTATTCCATTCTCTTCTTTCATACTGTACGTTATTGCACACTGATGAAATGAATGGTTGATAGTCGATCCGTTTTTTAAGTCCTGTGAAATCTAATGCCCTGATACTGTTATATCCCTGTCCTGACCATAGACTCCCAAGCCTACAGTGTGAAGCCAGATTCGGACAATGTGCCGATCATTCAGGTAGACCTGGCCTCTCCTCAGTCTCCAGACTCCGTCAACGTAATGGATGAGTTCAGACGGGCCAACCAAGAGGAGGACAAGGGCCTGATGATGAGGTGTCCCAGGGGGCCAAGTGAACCTAAAAAGTCAGACGAGACTGACGGAGCCAGAGATCAACAGAAGCTGATGAGGTGTCTCAGTGATCCCGGTCCCAGTGCAGACGAGGATGAGGATGAACCCTTCCTGTCTTAGTGTGGAAGATCGGAAGTGGCTCAGGCTGCATGGCCGCCTTCACTGTTTAGACGAAGGCAGACATGCAGCCTGTTCTAAATGATCTCTTTGGTTCAACCAAACAAGCCAAAACTGCTAATACTGTACAAACCACAAACTATAAGCAAATGGACGGTTGCCTAAGAAGAGAAAAAAAGAGCCATTAGTTTGTTATTGTCATTGCTAATTATTTTTTCAGACAGGATTGGAACAGCAGTAGCTGCTCTCTGGGAGATCACAGAGTTTATGAATGATAGTCTGAGACATTCAGGAAAGAACTAGTGTCAGACTGTTGTTCTCTCTCCATAGTTAGTAATTAAATTTTTGTTCGTGATTTTACAAGTCCTTTTCTTTTAAACTAAATGTTCTGAGAAATGCTGGTCTTTAAGTCCTAAATGTAATCAGATTTGCAAAGCACTTATGTTTTCTTTCTTTTTTATTTTGTCACTTGAATATAGTTGGTATCAAACAGTTAGAGTAGCTAGTTGAAAATACTTTGCCTTATTTAAAGTTGAATTCTTTTCTCTTGGTGAATTTTATCTTTGTCTCTTTCTTTGTTTTTATTTTCAGGGGTACTAGCATAGGTTTGTAATTACAATTTATTCCAGTTTTTTTTTAAAGCTGGATATATCTAGTCACTGTGTACAAGAACCACAATTCTTTATGGTCATGCTTACAGACCGGCAGCCTTGTCCTTTGGCTGTGAAGGGAATCCTTGTTAATCTAGAAAAAAAGTTTTGGTCTACAGATGTGAACAAGGCTGAGTGTTTGGGACACTTGTGATACAGGCAGTGATGCAGCACAGATGTGTCGATGTCAGCCATCATGCGTGAGCCTCCATCAAAGTCCGGTGAAGTTAAATTTGATGTCATGTTTTGTGTTTTTCCTCAGTTTAAAACTGAATCAGACATGAAAGAGTAGATTTATTTTGATGTAACACTCTGAAGTAACAGTCTAACACTCATCACACTCCCTTCTGATTTTTAACAGTACACAAGAACTGCTTTTATCATATCAGATCAAAATGCTCAGTTCTCATTATCTTGTTTTATTGGCCTTTCCAGAAAACATTTTTTCTGTTGTATACCTATGAGCGTCTCACAGAAATGACAAGCGAAGGTTAGTTTGTAAATGAATACATCTTCGCTTCCTAACCTTCCTGAAATCTAATACTGAAGGCATATCATGGCAAAAAAGAAAGCAAGAAATGTAATTCTATGCAGCATAGATGTGTAAAATATGTAAGTTAATAATAATATATTATGAACACCCTTTAAAACTCAAGTTTTAATCTTGTAAACATGCAAAACATTGAGAAAAACTAATACTAAAGTCAAAGCTAAATCAAATGTGGGCATTAAGAAAAACAGACACAAAAAAAAAAACTTCACTAGAATGGTTGTATATCTGTGCAAGACTGAAAAGTTCTCTGCAGTATTTTCTTGTGCCTGTGTCAGTGCATGTTAGTGCTTTGCTTACACTGTAAGTCCTTCTCCGCCATAGTCGTACAGTCTGTGTAAAATACATCGCATGTCTTTTCTACGCAGCTGTTCAGTGAATTGTAATACAACACACATTTTCACACACAAGTTCTTGATTGTATAAGAAACATGCACTGTGCCACAACTAATAGGAAACAGCTTTTAATTCCACAAGTGTTTTTTTTTTTCTTCACCCACACTGTTAACCTAAGCCTAATTCTGCAAAAAGAGCGGAGTTTCTCCATAAATACCAAGAGCAGCTTCTGGCTTTGAAATATTATCTCAATGATGTAGCTTGAGCGAGACACTGTTCTACTTTCTTGCCTGTTTTCTAGGTGTTAGTGACCACTGAGTTCTTCCTGATGCTCTTACATGCAGAAGGCTCACATTACAGCTGAGGGCAGAGAGCAGAGGAACCTGGCAGCTTTCTTCACTTTCAGCATCTGTAGTTGCTCTGCTGTACTTAAGAACAGTGAGTGAAACGAGATATTTTGTCTGCACACATTTGCACTCATGTCTATCTGAGTATATGCACATGAAAATCTAATCCTACCTACAATGTAGCTGAGTTTGTTTGCCTCCATTTCTTTGCCCCTGACACTTTTACCGCTTTCCAATTACTAAAAGGATCATTTCAGCTGAGACACGGGAGGGTTAAAGTTTAGAGCATCCGTCTCAACTTAAGTGAATTTCCCTTTAGAAGTGTCTATGTGTGCTGTAAAGTGGGGCGCTGCGCTGCAACTGTCAACAAGGACAAGGTCACAGACACAAGGGTTGTTGAAAAATCCTGGAATGACTAGAGAGTGACAGGTGGTACCTTCTCCTCAACCTCAAACCTTCCTTTTATCGGTGCTTAAGGCACAGTAACGTTTATGACGTTCTAAAGTGAGGGATAAATTCAAGCTACAAAACTGTTTCCCACAAGATTTGGCCTCCATTTGAAGGTAGTTTTTTTTTTTTTTTTTTAACTTTCATTCTGCAGAGACTTTTTAGACTTTTCAAGGTCACAATCAGTAATGTATTTCTAAACACAGTCCCACTCGGGACTATGTGTAACTGAGAAAAAGTTAACTCTTAGACTATATTTACTTGAGAAGGGTGTTGTACTGTATTTTTCAATGGATACATGAGTAACTTAATTTAAGGATATTATCAAAGAGAACGGAACCAAAAACCATTTCTAAACAATCGTTGATTCAAGACATATCACTGATTATGTTATTTTACTCCAAA
Source organism: Remorina albescens (assembly GCA_034769265.1). Lineage (NCBI taxonomy): Eukaryota > Metazoa > Chordata > Actinopteri > Carangiformes > Echeneidae > Remorina > Remorina albescens. Next base: position 5,621,591 of record CM068486.1, read on the forward strand.
GAAAAGAACTGATATTTTCACATTTTCTTTTCTTTTTTTTTTTTTTATACCAAATGCATCTTTTTCAGGCCAACATTGTCACACTCCTTGGAGGGAAGTGTTTGGTGTGTAAAAACCTTAATCTGAAGCCATACAACCTATAGAAGAATTTATTTTGTTCTCTTCATGTGTTAATGTCAAGCACATCGTTACGCCTTTGTTTTGCTCAAGGCACAGAGCAAACAAATGTCCTCACATGTGTCTTCTTCTCTTTAAATCTCAGTGGCGATGAGTTGTTTTAAGTTGTGGCAGTTGTTTTCATTGAATGTGTTGGACTGAATTACAATGTTAACACTGTTGCCTCACCAGCATTCACTTCAGCTTTGTGATGCTCTGTTCTTTGTATTTCTGTGTGCTTTAGAAATGCTTTATGTGCTTTAAATGTTCAGCTGCTTTATTGTACATTTGAAAGACCTTTTTTTTTTTCTTTGGCTTTACAGGGACATGGGTTCCTTTTGTTGTTATTATTATTATCATTATTATTATTATCATTATCATTATTATTAATAACAACTTTATTGGGATCAGTGTGGATTACAGAGGTGTCATGTTCACCTGTAACAGCACTCCAGGAGCATTTGTCACCCAAATTTATACTACCAGCTCAACATAGTAGAAACAAACTGAATTTAAAGGTCTGAACTAAAATCACAAGCTTAATGCTCAATTTCAGTGCTACCAAAGTCTGGGAAAAGAAAATTTAGATAATGAATACAATCACCTATATTAGCTGGTAAATAGTTCTTTAGTTTAAGGACACATAGGTCTCTTTGCATGTGGTGGATGTTTTGTTTTTGTGGGTTTTTCTTTACAGTCCAGGGAGCCAGTAGTTTAATGTCATTTCCTCCAACATAGGACAGCTCTGTAAAGATTTAAAACCTGCTTCGTATACATCGTGAACTACAACTATTATGTCGAGCACATTTTTATTTTATTGTAATTACAGTGTATTTTTGTGTGCACAATTTAATCCTGCAGTGCCATGCAACATTTAAATAAATATATGCTAATGGCTGTATGAAATGTAAAAGAAACACACGATTTTAAACACTACAGTGCCCTTTGAAAATATTTACTGTTGTGTTATTATAGTACATGGGCTAAAATATGCAGAAACACTGGTGTGTTTTAAAGTACTGTAAATTCGGACCAGCCTGGTTGTGCACGACTAACATTTACAAGGAAAATGATTACTTGACAATTATAAACGGCTGTAATCACAGTATGATGCACATGCAAGTCATCAACATGATGACGCTGTGGTAACATTACTCGATCACCCAAAGACTTATTTACCTCACCGTTTTCCAGTTTCCCTGACACAGCCTCATTTCACACCACACCCAGGCACTTTAACAAAGCAGTACGTTTATGTCCAAACACTGACGTTAGAGCAATAAGTGGCTTTACTGTAGTATACACATCGTGTGTGGCTATCAGGTGACACATCACAGGGAAAAGGAATGTACTGTATGGTTTGGTGGGCCTTACAACGTGACAGATTTTGTGTCTTAGTCCTCAAGTACAGAAGCTAAAATTTTCAATCCAGGTGACAGCTGTGCTACGACCAGAGGATGGATTATATTTTCCTTTCACTCATATTTTGTTTTGTTTATCCTTTACATTTGTTAAATTTGTCAGTCAATTAATTGCAGTTTGCAAAGTTCAACGTTGCAATAATTAAAGATTTTTTTTTTTTTTTTTAGTTTTATATACACATGACTGGGGGGATAGAGAATTATATAGATATATAAATAATGGAAAAAAATATTAGAAATTTATTCAAAAAATGTAAAATTCAGAATTTTTTAAATCATGTGTGTGCACTTTCTTGCTAATTAATCTTTAGCCTTCAGCATTCCATTCCTACACTGAACTGTAAAAACGAATAACCAGAGATGAAACTATGTCAGAAACTATATACCAAATTAAAGTTCTACTTTATAGCACTGCTGTGTTGATGTATCATGATTCCAAAAGATTTCATTTTCACAAAAGTATGTTGAACCTCGTCTGTGAAGGTTCTCAGTCATCCAGGTCTTCCTAGTCTTGGAGTGTTTAGTGGGAAGCAACTGGACGTCTTATATTGTTTGAAGACGTTTTGCCTCTCATCCAAAAGGCTTCTTCAGCACGTTGTTCTGAACATTCTTCAGGATGTTGAACCTAAAAAAAAACAACCGGTCAGCACTTCAGGACCTTGTTTCACTTGTTTTGTTTACATAATAGCTGTACTTAACTCAGTATATCAGCTGGATATGAGTTAAAGAGCTACTGTATCCTGGCTCTGTCTATAAGTAAAATACTCACCTACATGTACCTCAGTAAAGTGGAACCAATATGGATGTATCTCTTAAATTGTTGTCATAAAAACAGCATCATTCTGTAGACAAAAAATTCACCCACTGCTGAGTGTCATCAGCAATATTTCATGTGTTATTGATAGTTGACATGATGCATATGTCGAATCGGAGCAAAAACTAAAGTTAGTAGTTACAATGTTATGGAGCTAAGTGCATCTATTTTGTGCACTGCTACTTTACAGTATAAAATACCTATACATCCAGTTTTATATAGCATACAATCATAATGAATACAACCTTTTTTTATTTTATAATTACTGAATGGGGGGGGTGCACAGTGTAACTGAAATAAATCATCCAGCAATCTGAAAACGGGATAAGAGCCAAAATTCAAATGTAGACAGGATGATTTGAATTTGAATATCTGGACGACATTTTGTAGCGGAATAATTCGTTGAGCCCAATAAGCTCAGAATGAGTCTTCTGCCTGGTTATCCTGTGATGGTATTACTCAGCTTGGCAGCGGTGCAGTTTGCATGGAGGATGAGAGCTATCCAGAGACAAAGCTGTGGGGCCTCTGGCTGCACTGGTTAATTTATTTCGCCTCTGTTCGCATTAAATGGAAAATTGCAGTGGTTTGTGTTTTCTTAACCAGCTTGGCCTGTTATCTGCATTCACTGTGGAATATTTTTTGGAACGGATAGGCCCTATATATAACAATCAGTTATTTCAATTGTTGGCAGTTGTTGCTTTCTATAATTTTCTAGCAGAGCCTCTGGGCGGCCTAGTTAATTTTAAAACTGAAGAGTCTAATTTGAGACTCCAATGACTAGAATTGTTGTTGGTTTGACGATCCTGTTTATATGTTTAATAGCTGACATGTAGCTGATACCGATCCGGTGGAATTAACAGGAAGTAAGTAAACAGCTAAATAAGATTAAATCCCCAGAGCACCAACATCACAGTGAAACAACATGTTGTGCTTGTGGTGAAGGGTTTATCTTGCCTAGATGTGTGTTTAAAGGATAGTATTCTGAATAGATTATCTGCACTACAGGCCTCAGCCAGATGTAACATAAACTGATCCTCAAATGCTTTTACTCAAATGTTGCATTTTCAAGCAGCAACAAAACCAATCCGTCTAATTTCCCCTAATTACCCTTAACCCAACCCTAACCCTTCTGGCTCTCAAGTCAAGTTGTAAACTTCATGAAGGAGGAAAAGAGAAGTGGTTTTGTTGTTTTTTTCTTTGTTCTCCTCCTCAAAAAGTCATTATGACTACAAGTTGATGTTTTGGATATGCTGCAGTTGGATGGGGTTATTTCTCACCATTGTACAGTGTACATTGTACACCATTTACAGAGCTTTTTCCTGTTTTTATGCAGAACTGAGCCTTCCGCCTGCAGTTTGTGTGTACAAGAGTGGTATCTCCCCAACAAACCAAAGAGGTTTTCACTTTTTTTGGGGGGGGGGGGGGGGGGGGTTCTAAATGGCATGAAATTGGAATTGCGATTTTCATCAACCTCATAGCAAGACAAGATAAAAGTGTAATTTTTCTATGCAGAATTATTCCAATGGTTCTCGTCATTTTTGGTGTGAGACCCAAACAAACAAACTAGCCTCCACTTTTGACCAGTTGCATGTCCAACCAAAGAGGGATTATGTCTTCTTTTTTTTTTTTTCCCACATCCGTTTTGTTGCTACCTGACAGTTAAATTGGGAAACACTGCTTTAAGGTAAATTGTTATATAAAGGTGGCTGTGACAGAAACAACACTGGCAGAGTGTTCAAGTTCACCCTAACACAACAGCTCTGCAGTGACGAGTTTGAATTTTATGAATCTTCTAATGTATGAGAGAAGATTTACATCATATGTACCTTGTGGTTGTTGAATTTGTATTGTAAGGCACCATAGGTGTTGTCTTATTTTATCTTTTATCTTTTATACCTTACCACTTCAGCTTGTTTGGCAGTAAGAAATATTGCAATGTATCGTCTCTGAGGCTGCTGCAAACAAAATTTACATAATAAATACATTTTGTAAGTGATTGTGACTTTCCTGATCTGTTTTTCTCTTCTCAATAGCAAGGTAAACACACAGTAAACTCATGCCAAATATTTAATAGCCTTTCTGGGTGCTTCAAATTTACATGTGGAGTGTGAAATAGGCCTGAAAGCTTTTTCAATAAATCGGTCCGAGTGTTTGTTTAGTTTTATTTAGCTTGTGTATCTCCGTCCCTCATTCGGCTGCCAACAGAGCTCCCATCACACTGGAGGGTAAATTGGTCGTATTTGCATGAGGGCTCTTCTGTTTATTTCTCCTGATCACTCCTTTATTGTTTAGAGCAGCTGCCCTTTTTCATATAATGATGTTTTTTGTTTGATGAACTGGAGCAGTCTGTCCCTCAGCTGGCTCTGAAAACGTGGAGGAAGCGAGGATGTTGTGGTTATTTGGCTTTTGGGGACTGACTGTGAGTGTTGATCTTTTAGCACTGCCCAGTCCAACATTTTAATCCATTTAGTGATTGAGAAACAGGCTGAAGGGTGAATGGCACTCAAATTTCAGCCAGTGTGGCCTAAAAGTTGTACTTGTAATATACAAAGTGAGCAGCAGATGACGCTGTGGTGCCATAAAATTATCCAGCTCCTGAAAATAAACGCTCCCATCACTGTACAAGCTTCTACTTTCTGGCCTTTAATTTCACTGTAGGACTGGTTAGCGCACTGAAAACATGTTTAATTGCTAAGTTGGGGAGGGAGCCAGGCTGTCTGTGGCCCTGTTCCATCAGCTTAATGGTGTGTTTTGCTTTTTGCATTCACACATTTACATGGCCTATATACTGTCTCCAATGTACAGCTAATTGTTGTGTTTAGGCAATAAAAACCCTGAACCATTGCATCTATGTACTTCACAAGTGGCTGGTCTGATTTTCACTGACAGCTAATATGCTCTGGAAATATTTTGTTGCGCAACAAGAAATGTTTTGATTATGAATGTGGTGGCATCAGGTCACCAGAGGGCCACGTATATATGGCAGTTTGCTGTTTGTCTTGTCTATAAAAGGAACAGACAAATATAACTGTGGTGAGGCAATAATGCTGAGATTATTGTTCCGCTGGTGCTATTTGCACTGATGGCTGGTCTGAGCTGTACTCTATTTATGTTGAGGAAAGATACGAGGGTAACATACCCATTCAGAGTCAATACTTTATAAAAGACATTGGTGTGATAATGAAAGTTAGTGAAGCAGCAGTGGCAATGTTGAGAAATCTGTATTTTATGCTTTATATCTCCATTACATTCTACAGAAAAAGAGATTTGATGGTTTTACTCCACTGTATTTATTCAGCTCCCAGTTACTTTCAGCATATAAAGTGGTTCCACCTAAGAATTTAGAAAATCTAAATTCTTAGGCATCAACAACAACAGAGGCAAAATTTGCATGTTCATATTTGTAAAACATTTTGTGGGTTACACAAAATAATAATAAGGTTTTGAATCCAGGACTGAAAAACTGTTTGTAGACTCTGAACACTGTGATTATTTTAGCTTTACCGAACAAGCTTGACACTTTTTATGGCACTGTAGGACGCACACAGCTCGGACACATAAAACACTAAAACACTGAAGCGATCCAGGCCCATCAGTATTTGGCTGCCTTGCTTGTCAGATGACCCAGAATTCATGAAGGGTTATAGCGAGGTCCCAGTCTGCAGTATGCTTTGTCAGGCCTTGTATATCTCTACCATCATGTGCCAGGGTCAGAACCCCGTCCCAAAAGGCTATCCTTGATATTTATGGCTCAACATCAAGCGTCTTGCCGAGCCATGATTTTCCAATGTCGGGGGATGCTCTGTAGCGGTGCTTAAAGAAACAAATAGCGGGCACCGTGACATTATTAATCTAGACACACTGGCATGAGCCAATATATCTCTAAATGAGAACACAGAGATGGACTTTCTCATTGGCATCTCATTTGATGGAAAACAGCAGAATGGTTTGGGACAGAAGGGAACTGTTGAATACAAGAGGAAAAATGGTTATGGATCACAGGATATATTACAGTGTGCAAGCCTCTGCAGAAAAAGGTTTTAGAGATGCTTTAAGGCATGTCACGCATACAGAAATTTGGCGGTCATTAAGGGAGTGTCTGGTATATCCTCATTACCAGTGATTATACTGTCCTTGTCTTCTTGAGCAAAATAGTGCCTAACAGTCAGTCTCTCCTCTGATCATTATCAATTCCAATTAAGAGCAGAAGAGAGGGCACAAAATCATTGCTTCTGTTTGCTAATGTATTCTGTACATGGAACTGCCTCCCAGCTGATAAACTGTGAGTCGGCCTGATAACAAAAGCCCAAGCTGAGGGATGCAAACTACTGAACCACATGCAAACTATTTCAAATGCATTGCCGGTTGTCAACTCCATGCTTATGAATTAATGTTTGCACATGAAGGAATAGGGGTGGCCTGCGTTCCGGCTTCCTCCCACAGTCCAAAGACATGTCCGTTCAGGTTGCTCAGTGGCTCTAAACTACCTGCAGCCTTGAGTCTGAACATGAACGGTTGTTGTTCCCATATGTCGGCCTAGTTATATAGACTGGCGACCAACCCCCTTTGACCTTGATGGATAAACACTATAGATGATGGACGGATGGATGGATGAAGTAATAGAACACCAGTCCGCTCAGGACTAAGTCGATGATGATGTTATGAGAATGTTTGTGTCATTAGAAATTTGATTTCTGCTGTGAAATCATTTTTTTGCGTCAAGGCAACAGTAGTCAGCTTCAATGCAAATTATACGAGAAATGGCCTTTTGCGGCAGCCATTTACTCATAAAACCATTTATTTTTGATGAAAAATGTCCGGGCCTTGATTTCACCCTTGCCTGTTAGTAGTGGTGAGACTGCATTGCCTTGCTCATCTATCCCAATGATAAACTGGGCTGTCACTTGCCAGTGCAGTTGTGTGTCAACTCACCGACCGGACTCATGTATAACTTGGCCTTTTGAGAAAAACTGACTTGACGTGTCTATTAAGTTCCTTTAAAAAAGGCAGCACTTGGTATTTTATTTTCGTTGGAATCAGCATGAACATATGAATAATCCACAAGAGACGATTTATCTAATTAATTAAAAACATTAATGGCATGATATATTCAGGAGCTCTGCAACGTGTACACTCACTTTATTTGGTGTAACTCACTGCAACAGCTCTAGAATGAATCCACTCCTCATTGTCTAAAACGTTTGATTTTTGTTTACATTGTTGGAAACTTTTAAAAATCAACAATTTGTTCGTCGTTGAAGTTTTAGATAAATGTGGTGTTATACTACAGATTACGTTACACACACATTTGTATACACACTAACTATGACCTCTCTTTAAAGTAGTTCACTGAATTAATATCTCAATGGCCACATAAGTTGTAGTACATTGTGAGAAAAACAACACAGTTCAAGCTTCATTGTAGACAGACGCTGAGCTACCACAAAGCCCACAAGTTTCTGACTACAAATGTCCTTCTGTCAGTGATAGAGCTCAGAAAATACTTTGCAGATTTACCTAGTCTCAGAGGAAATGCTCTTGGATCGCAAAATAAAAAGACTAATTCAACACTTCTGCCTTCTTCTCCCCCTCTGTTCTTTAAAATACAGACAACCATTCTGATAGAATTAGGGCTGCAGAGGGAGATGACTTAGCAGTGAAAAAGTGGGGTCAAATTACCTTAAAATTAGCTCATCCAACCATATGCAACTGTCAATGACAAAAAAAAAAAAAAAAAGAGCCTGAGGAGTTTCATGTGTCAGATGTTAATAAGGACTTTTTTCATATGCAGGCAGGGATTTTCACAGGAAATGTTAAAATCCATGTCTACTTTTTTTTCTTTCTCCCTTTTGCCCAGAAGGAAGAAGAGGAGCCACTTTTATGTTGAAATTATTGCTCCAAAAACAGAGAAGGAGAGAAGACCGGTGCTTCAGGTGCATGGCATAAACACAACTCATATCCTGAAGTATCACACGGACAACAGCCTGACAATGACCCGCCTGACCTCTGATGACCTGCAGGGGCCTTTTGGGGAGAAGTGGTGTTGGCTACCAATTAAAGTCCAATATTGAAGCAAATCAGACCTCTGTTTTCTCATTCTTGCTTTCATTAGCTGAATAGTGCTGTTCAGGCATTTCAGTAATGGCCAGCTCATGGACCCATCTGTCTTATTTAATCCTGAGAAAACACTGTGTTTACAGTTTGGCTTCCATCTTGCTTATGTAAACATTATGTACACATACTTTTCTAAAGTCCTTATTTACCAGCAAACTGCAGCGAAAGTACTGATGCAACACCTTAATTCGAAGTGCTAATTTTGTGGAAAGCAAAACTTAAAATCGAAATTATGCAAATTATATGCGCCATTGACCTTCGGGAGAAAAAGTAGTTTGACATCAAGGGCTTTCAAACACATCACAGAGTCTTCAACACCAGATGGAGTTTGTTCAGTCAAGGAGACCAATATGAACAGACACTAATCTTATATGTCAACAGTGCTGTTTCCACGACAACTGAGCAAACACTTCACGGATGAAGACCACGTGATATGGATATGGTTGGAAAAAGCTGATAAGTGGACTTGTAGTCTGAGAGCCCTATTGTTCATTATTCAGTATGTATTCCATATTTGACCAGAATTGGTATTTGCAGTAATTTCTCTTTAAATTAAACGTTAAGCTACAGTAACGATGCCAGACGCATCTAAGGCGTTTAAACTGTAGTTGAATTCAATGTCCAGGACAAAAACAGGGAGAGGCGTTAGATAAGTGCTTAGAGTTTAAAATTTTGCATTTACTTGGATGAAAATGGATGAAGTTGAATCAGCATGCAGAGACTCCAGCCCCTGAACCGAGCGATCCAAACCCCCCTCTGATGTCCTTTATGAGCATCCAGCTGGTTTGTGCCGCTCATAAATCATCATTTTTCACTATTGAGATTTTGACATTGAAGGTTAAGGGGACCACAAAAAACTTTGACAACACTTCTCAGAGACCACGTTAACCAAATGGGGTGAAAAATGGCCGCTGTGGTGCAGAATGATAAATGATTCTTCACCAACTTTGAACGAGGCGACTGTTTTTCTTCAGCCAAGCCAAGATGGTAGTTGATACTCTATTAAAACAAATATTAAAATACAAAACCATGAAAGGCTACTTTAAAGGGCCACACCTTTACCCGGGAAAACGTTTGACGTCACATCCGGTGTTCAAAAAAGCATGGCGGCTCAACAATTGGATCTTGGGAAACCATTTCAGTTTGACAGGAAGGTTTTTAAGGATTCAAGAGAGGTCCTCAAAACGGCGGAAAAGGTCGTAAAAGTCACACGAGGAACTACTTAAACTTTTTGATTTGCGATATATATATATATATATATATATATATATATATATTTTTTTTTGTTTATAGAGAAGAGTGTTACTTTAAGTCAGATGGGTTGGTCCAACCGTGCTTCTTCCAAACAACCGGGCCGTGAAAACAAACAAACAAACAAAAACAATGGCAGTCTACTGAAATGGAAACAATAAGTGTTTTATTTGTTTCCATCTTCAACTCCGTGGGGCTATACCTACGGTCTTGCAAAGGATTAAACAAACTCCATTTCCCGTGAGGGGGGGGTTACCGTACAGACCCATTCAGACCTCTCCGCCTTTGTCCGAGCGGCTCAAACGGCTTAACTGTTTTTTGATAAGCCGCCGTGAATATCCATCAAGAGATCCGACCAGCCCACAGACTAGATTGTGGGGCTATGGGCCTGCCCCTGCCCCCCCATCCTCCTTCCTCCTTCCTCACTCCCTCCTTCCTCTTCTTCCTCGCCCTGCCTGCACTATATGTTACATTTCCAGCCCCTCTCCTCTCGCCTTTTTACGCAGGCGGACGTCCGCGGCACAGCGACACCAGCTCGCACTGCAGGCGGGAGAGAGCGGGGCTCGGACGGCAGGCAGGCGGGCTGGAGGACCGACGGCGGCGGCTACCGGACTGACGACGCGGCGGTCTCTCTCTCTGCGTGCGTGCGTGCGTGTGTGCGCGCGCGCCTGTGTGTGTGTGTGTGTGTAGTCTTTGTTGGAGACCCGGCGGACTGGATGGTGGATTTGTTTATTCCACGGATTTGGCTCGGGGGTGGTGGCGGTGGCGGTGGCGGCGGCGGCGGTGGGGGGGGGCAGCTAGGATAACTTCACACGGGACAAAACCCGCCTTCTTTTTTATGTCATCCATCGATTTGTTTCAGCCGGCGTGTTGACGCCAGTGGAGAAAAAAAAACCATTAAAAAAACCAAAAACGGAGGCTGCCGGAGAGGAGCGCAATTGACAAACCGGGAGACGTGAACACACACGCGTTTCCGTCCACCAGCTGTACTGGATAGATGCAAAACAAACAAACAAACAAACAAAAAAACGGCTTATGGTTTTTAAACGCGATCTCCGGAGCTGGTTGTGCAGCAGCGTGGGTCGGTGTGAACGGAGACCGGGGGAAGATGCTCTGATGCCGCTGCTGCACGCCGGAGGTTTGTGCACCGTAGGGCAGCGTGTTATTGACGATCTGCACGGCGTGTGGATGATACACCGAGACACAACTTTGTTCACACGCCTGACAGACTGCGAGGTGTTTGTTTGATCGACCCCCCCCCTCTCTCTCTCTCTCTCTGAAAAGTGCATTTATTATTCTTCTGTCGGACCGGAGTACGCCGCCACAGTAATCCGGTTATTATTGAACATAGCTGGGTGCTTCAGTTAATCGCCGGTGCCATTTATCCAATCATCAGCCCTGCGATGGTTTTAATGGTAGACATTTTTAAACCCACATTCTGCAGTCTGTTGATGTCAGTGATTGTGTTATGCAGATAACCCCCCCACCACAAGGCTCCGGAGTTTGTGTTTCCTGATGATTGGTAAACTGTACGTGTAGGCAGGCCTAACCTTTGTCTATGCAGATCCGATCGATAAAAAGATAAAGACGGCTCCGGCAGGCTGTTTGCGCTTCTTCTCCACATCTGTGGCGGGGGTGTGTTTGGGTTTTGTTTTTTGTTTTTTTTGAAGGGGGTTGTTTTTTTTGTTTTTTTTAAATCCCGCATACATCCAGTGGTTCATATTCTTGCCTGAAGGCAGCGGGGCGGCCGTCCAGTAGAGAGCAGAGACTGTCAAACCAAAAGATACTGGAAGGGAGCGTGTCCAGAAAAAAGTTTCAATGGTTTTCCGAAAGTTGCCCGGTGTGTCGGCATCGGGGATGGGCCTGCGTCTGTCCCAGAAGTTCGTCTTTCTGCTCTTCCTCTCCGGTTTGGTGACGCTCTGTTTCGGGGCCCTTTTCTTTTTGCCCGACTCCGTCCGACTAAAGCGGATTTTTCTGTCCAAGACCGAGACCCAGCCGGTGACGGTGGGCTCCGGGTCCGGGTCCGAGAACGATGCCCGGGAGCATTTAAAAAGACCCAAGGAGCAGGATCACCCGAGGGCCATGACCTCCACCAAGGGGGAGACCAGCACCAAGCTGAAGAGCTTGAGCCGCAAGCCGGCAGTTTCCCATGAGGCGACGGAGGAGCGGCTGGCCGGGGGGAGAGCTCAGGAGGATCTGACCCTGTCCAGGTCTAAAACGGAGTCCGCCACCCTCCCGAACCGAGATGCCAACCCGGATACTTTCAGTTACGACAAGTTCAGGCGGTGTCTGCTCAAACCCCCGCTGGGGAGGGACGGAGGGAGACCCAGCGACCCCAAGACCAACGAGCGCCGGGACAAAGTCAAGGAGGTAAGGATGTGGTCTTGACCCCCGCTGTCTGTTTGTGTGTGTGTTGACATGTATCAGCCTCCCTGATTCTGTGGAAGCAACATCAGGTCTGCTGTGTTAAGGAAACTAAAGGTTGTTGATGTAGAGGAAAAGAAACAGGAAGTTTAGAATTTGGGGTCAGTCCAGAGCAGCTGGTGTGATTGCGCAAGAATATATCACAATAAGCACATCAACTGGGCAGGCATTGGATTTCCCCATAAAAGAGTCCGCAAATACAGTGACCTTTCAAATTTCTCTGACTTTTCAATACACGTGTAAGCAAGTGTTGGCTGCACAGAAAGGCACAGCAGATAAACAGCTGCCCTTCCTATTCAGATATGTGAAACAAAAATAGGAAGAAGCCCTTGAAAGAAGTTATGATATCTCTTTGGTTGAATTAGTTTGTCTTGACAAACAAGACCATCTCTCCATCCTAGCGGTGGGACAGTTGTTTGCCACGCTGCCAAAATCAATTTCATCAGCTCAGTCGTATTGCTGTCAACATTTGCACAGTTCCTTTGCCTTTTCATAGACGAATTCCTGTTGGGGTCCTGTTAATGAGGACGATAAACAGTCGACTGGAGTGTTTCAGGTGTCGGAAGCTGAAGTTAAATGCTTTCTAAAGAATATGAGGGGAGTCAGAGGAAACGCTGAGATAAAACTGTCAGTGATCTATCCGTGGGAGAATTTTGCTGCTGTGGCTCAAATGCATGAACTGCACTCGTAACTACGTTCCACTGTGTCAGTCTGAATGATAAAATATTTTTCCTTTAAGCGGCAGCACATCTATCTCCCTCGCACAATCGCCCACACATGATGTGACTGTGTGCAGTGACACTTAGGCCAGTAGCTCTTCAAGCTGTCTGCCATCCTTTGTTGAGCCCTGTGGGTCCAATAAAGGCTCTGGAGTGGGAGCGTCTGTGGATCACACATCTGTACCCACTCGAGGCAAGTGAGGCTGGTGAGGAGGAGGAGGAGGAGGAGGGAGGAGGGGGGAGGGGGGAGGGGGGAGGAAAGCGGAGGGTAGGCCATTGGCCAGCATGTGCAGATGGGTTTCATCCTTGGTGTGTGACACGGATAAGTCCTGTTGTCACTCTCACTTCCAGCCGGCTGTCACCCTCTCACGCTGCTCAAATGCCTTTCATACCTGGAGGTGAAGTGCTACATGATAACTGAGGCATCAGAGGACGGAGACGGTTGTTTGCCCTCATGCACCGACTGCTCTGACTGACTCATAGCTTCTCCTTTGATGCTCTTTCAAGTGGATGTCAATGTGACTTTGCTTGCGTGGCCTGTTCAGCTGAGCTCGGCAAAGTTCTTGCCTCGGGGGTCATGGTTGTCTGAGGAAAAAGTCATTTTCCACCACGCCCCCTTTTTGCCTCGTTATCCTTGCGGAATAATAATTCTTTCCTCGAGTGAAGGTCTCTATAAAGGCATAAAGGAACACACAGTCCCTGCTTACATGATCGCATGCTGCTGTTTTTGTGGCCACAGCCTATTGTGTGTTTTTGTGCGCTCTGTGACTGTTGTTGCCACAGCTCCCACTGTCTCAAGCCCGTTGGTAGCGCTCCAGATGGCTTGTCTTTTTTTTCTTTTTTTTTTTTCCCTGCAGCTTTGCATTCATGCTGGCAGTGCACGCTGATACATGGCGAGTCTGTGCTTTGTCCAGGATGATGTATACAAAACAGAAGAGTAAATGTAACAGTAAAAATGACAATACTAGCATGTTTTAATGTATAATTCTGTGTTGCGTGACATTTACAGAGCAGAATTTATAGTTTGTGTTGGGGTGTACAGACAGAGCCACCCTGTAAAGTGTGTGAGGGAATGCGGGGAGACTGTGTCATCTCCCAAAGCCAACAGAAACGGGTCTGGTCCAGCCTGCACAGTGCCTCAATGTCCAGCCTCTGAACTGCCATCATTTTTCTCAACGGCCAGCAGTTAAAAAAGCAGACTCCCCACCTTGCTTGGGAACCCAGCTTGTGGTTCTCCAGAATTGCCAGCAAATTCTGCCAAAGTCACCAAAGTGCTGTTTACCTGTTCCAGCATTTCCCCGCTGGTAGATAGTTCATTCTCCTCCAAAAGTCCTCAGTGGGATGAAGATGGTAATTTTATAACAGCTTTCTATTTGTAATTCTGTGATGTCATGGCTCGCTGAGTTGCTTGCAATGCTATGTTGCAGCCTCATTGGCTCCAGCACAAGAGGCTGCAGGGAAGAGGGAGCAGCTAGCACGCTGCAAAAAAGTGCAACAGGAGAGGGCCATTTTTTTGCATGCACATTGTGTTGCTGATATCGTTTTACATGCAGGAAGGTAAGAACTTGATGTACAGTGATAAAGTACTAATATGGAGCACAGAAGCAGCAAATCCCAGCCAACACAACTGCAAGGCAACGAGGACACCGGAGAGTGGTGGGAGCTCTGTAGCAACTGCAGGGCTAGGCCTCCAGATCTCTCTCCTCTGTCAGTCTCTTCAGCATCAAATATGAAGAGTGCGTTAAATGACAGCCTCTGTAAAACCCGAGATTTGCTCTCTCATCTGCTGGATGTTGAACACAGATGTGGCGGTGTATCCAAATGAGGTCCTTTGCTTCAGGAAATTGAAATACAGTGTATAGTGCGACCTGTAATGCGTTCACAAGGGGAGACAGTATAGCACAGGGATGAGATGGAGCTGACATCTAAGAGTACTGCAGTAAGAGGACACACACACTGCAGCTTCTCGTGACAGAGCCTCCTCCAGCGGAGCAATAAAAGTCTTCAGGGCTTCCTTGTCCTGCTTGTGTGTCTGTGTGTTGTTGTGCGTCCACTCGCCTGCATCTCCAGACCATCAAGTGCTTGAGAGTGAATGTTGCGTTTGACTTGAAATTGGAAACGTTGTCACCGTGTTTATTTGTCCTTTTCCAGGCCTACCTGCGTCACTGTGTATCCTCGCAACAATCAAACGCACCGCGTCTGTTATGCTTCAAAGAAAGTCTATTAACTGGTCAGTGGGATGTGTGTGTGTGTGTGTGTGTGTGTGTGTGTGTGTGTGTGTGTGTGTGTGTGATCCAGAATCATAAGCAGTCTTTCTTATGTATTTCCAGGGAGAGCAAAAAGTAGTCAAATCCATGAAGTCAATAAAACGGCATCAAGTCCATAACAGTGATGACTTTGCTTCGACCAGTCTAAGTTTCTCTTCACTGACTGACTATCCACACCTCATTATCTTCGAGCTAACTGAGCAGCTGCGGGCACATTTTGCCAAAAAATGACTTCATAGTTGACAAGTTTCCACTGAAATCATCTTCTTAAAAAATCCCCCCCCCCCCTTTTTTTTTTTTTCATTTTTGCTTTTGAGTCGTCCTCCAAAAACATTCTTAGATTAATAAAAAATGTCTAAGTGAAGAAATCAGACATTATTTGGTTTGCATTTCTGACTTTGGCAGCCAATTTCTGAAGAGAATCTGAGGTAAAGTTCATTCACAAAAACACTGCAGCCACCGAGCAGATGTATGTGAAATACATACGTACGTTTTGGTGACAATTCCCTTCAATTACAGGCCTGGTATTTATCAAGACTGTACCATAATTATAGGTGTTTAATGGGATGACAGTGAAATTACAGCTTTTAAACCTTTTTCATTTTGTTGTTGAGACAGCTAGAAATTCAGTTTTTTCAAAGCGGTAAAAGACCCATTTATTTATGTGTCCAACTCAAACATAGAAGGCTGGATAAACTAAACTCATTAACTGTGGAAAATAACAAACACGTATACACACACACAAACACACACACACACACACACACTGAGCACAAAGCTTCAGAAAGGGTGATCTTGTAGCTGAACCTGAAATCCCCTTATAGCGGTAATGACCGGTGAGCCTGCTGTCTGTGTGAATAAAATGCTGCCGTTAAGCTGGCGCTTCCTGGCCGCCTCTGAGCGCTGTGACCTCTCTCTACCCCTCACCCCCCCCACCCTTCCCCGCTGCCTCCTGCTCCGAACTAGGTATGCCAAAACAACCTTCATGCCGAGCCAGGAAAATGGCCGTTTCGCTGAGCAAGAAAAAAGAATTGGAAGATGAACAAGGTCTTAAGAAAAAACAAACAAACAAAAAAAGGCTTACACCCTCCTAGCAGTCCTACGGAGCTGGAGCATTTGTGCTTTTCCTCTCCTCTGTGGAAGGTGGGCTAATGTCAGTGCCCAGTGTTTGATTTGTGAATCCATAATTGTCTTTGGTCTTGTTTATGCAGAGGAATCAGTAGCGAGGCCTCCCCTGATATTGGTATTCTGTGCAAGACAATGCTACCCGAGGCAGATATTATCAACCTGTCAATGCTGAGGAGCCATGATGGAAGCCCTGTCTTTGACACGATGCAATTTACCCTTTGATCAAATTTTTTTAAACATTTGAGCTAATTTGTCATCAATGATGTTGCCGTAGTAGGTTTTACTCGGGGGCTAGGCACAGTAACTTCCAGGTTCCCAGCTTGTTAACGTTGTGAGAAGTCGGTTCAAATAATTGAAAGGAAAGGCAGACTTTCACACCCTGTTACTGCTTTTAACACGAATAACTTGCAGACATGTAAGCTTTTCTTCTCCTTCCACTTTCTCCCACTCACATTAACCAATTTCACTCATCCTTTTAGAGCACTTAAAATAATGCATTCCTCTCCATACTGATAACATCTAGCAGTGAACATTAAAGTACACTTTAATGTTCCCTTCATACCAAAGTAAGTATGTTGGAGGAATTCCACTTATAGACCTTTCTGTTCAACAGGAAGTGAACTGTAACATATGGAGGCCTATGATGTAATGAAATCAACTAAAAGTCTTTCATGCAAGTGCAGTGCATTTAAAAGAACTCATTGTACCTTGAAAAAGCACAGAATTAATGTACATAATTGAATTTAATGCATTATGGATGGACACAAGTTTACTTAGTAAGCTCTCCTCACACACACATAAGATATTTATTGTCTAATAGTTCTTAAAGTCATGTCACAGTTATTATCTTCCTTCACGGATCACCACGTCTCATGTGTAGATCCGTTTTGAAACCCTTTTTAAGGAGAAGAATAGTAAGAAGAAGAAGGAGTTACACAACCTCTGACACACGTGTTTTTTTTGGGGGGGGGGGGGTTTGCATTGGGTATTAACATTCAATACCAATGTGATGTGTTACATGTAACAAAGCTAACCTGCTATACTATCATGTTAACAGGGAGCTTTAGAAAGGAAAAGATCTTTTGGCTCGTTATTGACTGCTGTTATCAAAACAAAGCACTTCAGAAGGACAACACGAAATCTGCACACACCAAACATGTCTATCTACGGTAATTGCGATATTATATAACAGACTGACTTTTAAAACCCACATGCTGTTGCTGAACATTTGAACCATTAATGGTGTTTACGGCGAGGAGTTAAAAGACAAAGAGTGTTTGTCTATTGCACGATGCTCGTATAGTGCTCATGAGCATGATTGACACCTCAGTTACTCTCAATGTAATTGATCTTTTTAAAAAATTTCTACCTTTAAAGCTGATCTTTGGAGTAGTCTTGCAAACAACATTTGTTTATTCCTTTTTCCCAGAGGTCTAATGAACCTGCTGAGTGCAATCCACCAATCTTTGATCGGCGACTTTCATTTTCACTTCTTCTGTCCTTTCCATGAAGGCACCTTTCTACAATTTCTTTGCGTGTTTGTGACAGACAACAAACAAAACGACGACCCTCTTTTTAAATAGCTGATCTATAGTGCCACGACGTGTCAAAAGTTCTTCAGGGTGCCCTTGCCTCAATGCTTGCTGTCTCAACCGGTAAATGTCAGCACCTTGGTTCCTACAGTTCTACATCCAGACAGCCTGCTGCAATGCTTGAGTGGCAGTCTGCTGACGTGGTGTTGACCTGCGAAAAGTTTGCTCGCTAGAAATTGCAATACCTCCTTTCCTTACACTCTGTTTGTCCCCTAAAGTCAACACACATGCCTGATTTTGCATGGACACAGAAAAATAAAAAAATAAAAAAATAAACATGGGACAGTGGCAGAGGCACTGACGGATGACCCCCGGAAGGTCAAAGCAGCTGCATGAAGGGAAACGTTTTTTTTCCCCCTGCAGAATAATACAAGCAGAAATATCAGGTAAAAACATTACAGCCAAGCAGAGAAGTTTCCTGAGTGGGTGATAAAAGCTGATTAAGCTATAGCATATCAGGTCCTTTCCCTCAGGCGCTTACTGCAGGAATAAAGTGATCGGGTGAAATGGATAGAGGAAAAGGAAGGATGTGAGGTAAAAAGGAGAGATGTTAGCGAACATCCTTTTTGCACTCACAGCAGATTTCTCTCCGCATTCCCTTTGTGGTAGGACCACTAGCTTCGGGGGGAGTCTCTGTTGAGGCATGTATTTCAAGAGGTGTTGCTGTGTGCTTACATTCCTCCTGTGCAAGCGCTTTCATAGGTCTATGTAGATATCTTCAAGATGCACTTATGCATCTTTGTACAAAACAATTTTGTTTATTTTGGTGTGTGTGTGTGTGTAGAGGAGGTCAGGGTCAGAGGTGGAGGATTATATCCCATCTTGAATGAATAAACAGCTTTTCTCCCTTCAGAGGCCGTTCTCTCAGAATCAAAGGTTTATTATTATGTGTGTGTGTGTGTGTGTGTGTGTGTGTGTGATGGGATGGGGCCTGTGAACATTGTAAATGTTCCTCAGCAGGTTTAAAGTCACAGGCAGCTCATAGTGTTTTCTTCTCCGGATGATGTGGCACACTCAACCATTTACAGATGTTTTCCTTTGTCATACAATAAAAATCCAGATTTTCCCTGAAACGCCCTCTTGTTTGCTTATCCATTTCCATGTTTGTGGAGTTTTGAAATCAGGTCTCACTACTCTATTGGTTTGCTGTATTTGCTCCCCACCCTCCCACCGTCCCTTGTCTATTTACTGTAGCCTGCAGGCATTGCCAGTAAAAGCAGAGGGTCATGTCCGGGACCACAATTTGTCCACATTTTGACCTCCTTGTTGAACAGAGATTTGCAAAGAGCTGTGAGTGGGCAACTCTGTTTTTTTTTTTTTTTTTTTTGTTTTTTTTGTTTTCTTTTTTTTTGGTGGGGGGTTGGCAGTGGTGGTGTGTTTTTCCTTAAACGTTAGATTTCCGCTTGTCTCAGATTTCATCACCCAGACTCTCAAAAATCTTTTTCACACCGTCAGTCCCTGTTTCCACTGCTCTGATGTTGCAATAAGTTCCATGGAAACTCATTTATCTGGAGTTAACAGCACTGCTGACATAATGGGGTCACTGTGTGTATACCTCTTAATCCTGGCTGCTTTTGCAGGCCTGTGATTACTGGAAAACACACATTAATTCCTGACTGGATCCTCTCAACTTTTTATGTTGTTCCCTCGCCGGGCGATGACTTTAATAAGGCCCGTCTCACGTAGCTTTTGTCTGCTTTTTTTCTCTGGTGTGGTCATTGCCATCAGGCACAACTAAACAAGGACTAATAGGCATGTTTTCACACCATTAGCTCAACTTCTCACTGCTCTTGCTCACATTATTAGCTCCATAAAAACAAGAAAGAAAGAGGAGATAAGCAGCCGACTGTCTGCTGCTCTGTGAATGTATGTGGAAGTCCAGCATCCTACAGCGCTTTTGCCCCGCAGCACAGATTTTCACAGTTCACTGGCTTCAGCAAGTGTATCATTGAGTGTGTTTCTTTGTGTGTGTGTGTGTGTGTGTGTGCACGCTTGTTTATATACATGAGTGTGGGCATGTGTTTGCTACAGATCGAGAAAATGGAAAAGATGAAAAGGTCCAGGCATGGTCTTGTTTACTTCAGGCTCTGCTCGGACGTCCTTTGGTAGGTGCCAAATGAAATCGTCCCCATCTCTTCTACCCCCCGCCTCCTCTGTTTGGCCTCTCTGCTCGGGCAGATTCAACAAATAGGAGAGAAGAGGGGAGAGTGGCCTAGATGTAACCAGCAGTCTATCAGAGCCCCCAGCTGAGTTCCAGCCCTCCTGCCTTTGTGCCTGTCTAATTGGTCAGAAACCTGCGTAGCTGTGTTCACATTAGTGTGGACTGAGGGGGGGTCCACATGTGTTTTCTTTCTACTGTTACTTTTTCTTCAGTCCTTGTGATTTTTATTAAACTATATTTTTTCGAGAAAGCAATGTTGCTGACTCTGTAACTCCTTCTTCTGCTCTCGGTCTTCTGTTTGTCTTCGCCCCGCTCTCGGTGATGTGTGTCCTGGGCCACATTTATTGCTACTGCTTGGACATTTATGCTCTCCCAAGCATCACTAGAGAGCCAGTGTGAACTGCAGTGAGATGCGATTGTGATTGGCCTGCCTGCGCTGCGGTTGTTCTCATGTTGTGACATGATTTCAGCCTCCTTCCTAGATGGCTGAATAATCCTGTCAAGACTGACCCACAATTTGAGCAGCTCCCCAAAAGGCATCATCTTTTATGTAGTGGCCTTTGTTGGCCTGAGGGTGAGACAATGGCTTCATATGCAAAGCTTAGCAGACTGTTTTCCATGCTCGGCACAGTGCTCTCTAGCGCTCCATGGGTTGAGAGGAAAATGTGTCTCCCTAGTGATTTTCTCTTTCATCGGCATCAGTGGGCAAATAGCCATTAATTAGTTAAATGCTTACAAAACCATTTTAGCCAGAGCTGGGTGTATTTGTTCATTATTATCACAATTAAGTCCCTAATCAAATGGCAGCAACGGTGCTCAGTGCTCATTTGGGAGCCATTTCTCTTTTTCCCGTCAAGGTTGGATGATGGGCTAACTAGATAATTGCGATTTTCATTCATCCACAGGCAGACGGATGTAGATGATGTCAAGAAAACCCAAATAAACTGATCTGATGGTTATCTAATTCCTACGTGTGTTTGTAAGAAACTACTAGTTTGATGATCATTAATTGGAATTGTTCGAAAAAGAAGTCGTCATGTTGTGAAGAGCTTCTTTAAAAAACTTCTGACAGCAGCAACAGGATCTTTAAAAGTGTTGCCATATCCTTACCTTAGTTTAGGAGGAGGATAAAAATCTCTCTCAGCATCTTTGAATATCGTTTTGTAAACTAAAATCCCATTAATTTAAATTGCCGCCTTTACTTCAATGTCATTTCTGAACTGTGAAATTTGTTTTTATTTTTAGATGTTAACAGGGAAAGGTTTGTGGTGATGGTGCGTCTCAGCAACAGGAAATGGGTGGATCTAACTGTCCACTTTCAGAAGTATGTTGTTAACCCTGAATTAAAGCTGAATTAAAGCTAATGAAATGTGGAAATGTGGCATCTCACTGTGTTCATGTTGAAACTGCTAATAACAGAGCTCATAAACTTTGCTGGGTGAGAATCCAAAGAAACAAACACCCCTCCCGGCTCTTAGATCTGTTTGACACTTCAGGCGTCACCTTTGCTATTAAATAAACTGCGAGCAAATGAAACTCCAGCTAACAGATACTGATGTTTATATTGGGTTTGAATCAGACTGAAAATAGGGTAGTGGTTTATTTCAGAATTTCCGCTCCTTCACATGGTGGTATTCTTAAAAGCAGAACTGAAAGTTTTTTTTTGACTGTAGACTCTTATGTACATGTTGATTGCTGATGGGTTTTTTTTTTTTTGTTTTTTTTATCAGTCACATTATTTGCAGGAAAACTGATTCTGCAGCCAACAGCTATTTGCATTACGAATTGATAGACTGAATATTGGAAGGCGTTGTAAGGTAAAGGTAAATTTCGACCTTTTCATGCAGTGTATGTGAACATGAATATAGCGGGTTGCTTGGAGCTGGCTGCTTGGAGCAGGCTACTTGGTATTGCCGCTTGACTTCCTGCTAATCCAAAATATTCGGGGAGATGAGGCGTGTGAGGAGCAGAGACCTCAGATTGGTGGTTTGCAGCATCCATACCCAAACCTGTCACTCAAATTAAATAAGCCTTCATAAAACATACCAAACTATGTGGGTTATATGAAAAATCACCCCCTGTCCTGAAGAGCAAATTAACTGTACAGACTAAATTTTTTTTTCGACTGTAAACATGTTTATGTTTGATGTTTAGTTTCAGCATTGGAGTCTATGCAGATTGACTGTGGTCACTGGTCAAATATTTTCAATTTTGCTAAGGACATATTACCAGCTTTGGCAGATGTATCTCTGCCATAGGAAGGTTAATGTAAGATATAGTACGGACAATAGTGTCATAAAATCTGACACTAGGTTGCAGAGTCTTTACCTTTTCTGAAACAAGTCCTTTCCTTCATCCCTTGTGTTAGAACCACTGTGCTTCTGGGTCATGCAAATGATCTAATTAGGCTTTTTATGGTTCAAACCTAGTAAAAACGTGATCCATCTCTGAGTTAATTTGGCCCGCCATTAGAGTGGAAACCGGCTGCTATCTAAACCTCCCCCAGAAGCTTTGTGGAGGGTCATCTGCTCCCTCATAATGATGTCCGCTGTGGTCCTCCGAACAACAAGAGAGCCATGAAATTCACAATGGCTAACTCATTTTTAGATGACCCAGGTCAAAGATTTTTGTCTTGTTCCTGCAGTAATAAGCATGATTGTGTCAGTGACTGAGATCATGTCACTTTTAATTATCCCAGCTAGAAAGGCAAATTGAAAATGACCGAAAATTCCGACAATATAATTGTCATATTTAAGGTACTTTTACGAAACGGCAGAGTACAGATTGTATGACCTTTGGTGTTATAATGAAATTCACTCAATTGGACCCCAACCTGAATGTAAATAGTCCAATTAGTCTGAACGTAGGAACATTGGATTTTATTATTGCTTCCGGGAAATCTGAAAGCATGGGTGTGAAGAGGCAAGTGAAACATTATGTCACTGTAATGTTTAAGTTTTTCTTTTTTGAAAAAAATAGGAAAAACTATATATATATATTCTACCAGTCAAAAGTTTGGACACACTTTCTCATTCAAATGAATAGGAAAGTGTGTCCAAACTTTTGACTATATATATGTACAGTATTTTAGCAGTAAGCTGCAATGGGGGGAAAAAAAATAAATGAAGGGGTGTGAATACTTTCTGAATCCCCTGTAATACTGAAGTTTCCAACTAAAATGAGATGGATGGTTTCAATTAATTCTACAGTGATCATTAGCTGAAGCGCAGAGCCCAGCAGAATCAAGCAGCGGGGGCTGGAACATGAGAGCAATGCAGAGTGTATGTTTCTGTACGTGTGTGTGTGTGTGTGTCTAATGTTTTAAAGTTTGCTTGGGGACCTTTGAGGCCCACTGAGTCTTCAAAGAACATGACTGTATGCTGACTAAAGTGAATGAATCCTCAGAGGTCCATTCCACATCTGTTCTAGCTTCTTCTTTCTGTGTTGTATATTTTGCCTTTGTGCAAGCTTTAAATTTATTACTTTAGTTTGTGGACTCATCTCCAACACAAAACACAGACATTTTGACATCTTGTTACTTGGAACTTTTTAGGGGTAAGAAAATACTGTTATGTGGAGGCAGAGGCAATTAGGCTGTCAACCTTTGAAGATACAAAAGCTTTTGAAGCTTTTTCCTCAGGAAAACATTTCAACATGAAAATGCATTAAAATACGAAACCAATCTTGAGTTTTGTTTGATCATGTAGCATCGCTGGCTTGTTTTTGTCAGAGCGCTTCAGAATGACACTAAAATTTGACTGGGCCTTTGAGTGCGTCTTCACTGTGGCTGTGTCGGATTCATGAAACCTGCTGGAATTGTTAACTTTTCTGCACTAATGTTATCCTCCTTAATCTGCTACCCATACCGCTGTCTTCTTTCTTTTCTGTACATCACCCCGAATGCCCCTGTAATGTATGCAGATCTTAAATCACTGATATAATTTTTGCCTGCGGTTTTCTCTTTGACCCCTAGTTTGTCAGAGTTGGAGCATCTTCCTGTAATTGAATTAGATAGTGAGATATTTGCTGTGGGAGCAGAGGACACGGAAATCAGCTGTACAAATGGAGATTCAGGGCAAAACTCATATGTCCGTTCAAGAGTTGATACAGACAGCCTGGTAAAAACCCAATTTCCTATAGTGTTTTAATAGATTTAAGAAGCAGACTAAAAGGATACACAGCTTTGATTGGCATGGGCATCCAATTATTTTCTGTTATCTGCAGTATAGCTGGATGTCTGTGATGAAAGTGCTTTAATTACTTTAGTAAATGAAAACGTTCTCTATCAGATTTTCTAACCTGCCCTTTGTATGGATTGGCAACGGTGCCAGTGTGAGAGTTGAAACTAGTGAAAGACAGTGAGTTATTAGCCAATTGGGAATAGTATTTATTTATGGTCCAGGCCATTAGCAGGGTGAACACTGTCCTTCCATCCATTATCCATACCACAGGTCCCATATACAGAGACATATTACCACGGATTTACACTCCCCCTTCGGCCTACGAGCAGTTTATAGTCTTTGTGACTCTAAA
Organism: Remorina albescens; assembly: GCA_034769265.1. NCBI lineage: Eukaryota > Metazoa > Chordata > Actinopteri > Carangiformes > Echeneidae > Remorina > Remorina albescens. The sequence goes on from CM068486.1 coordinate 5,646,171, forward strand.
TGAGACTGGGGGGGGGGGCACAGAGGCAAACTGAACCCACAACTTTTTTGAAAATTTTTAATAACACATCATCTGCTGCAAAGTACAAAAAAAATTGTGAATCACAGATTCTTGTCGGTTGAGCTGATTTTGGCCTCAGGAAAAGAAAAGTAAAAAAAAAAAAAAAAAAAAAAGACTAGAAGAAGGCTTGTGTCATGAAGTTTGGGCTATAATGTTACATTTTGACCTCTGTGCTCTCCAGTGGATGTTTAATGAGGAGCACCAGGATGAAAAGGCACCAAGCTTGAGGTTGTGCATTCATAAATGATAATGAATTTCTTCACCACAAGAGGAGCTTTCTTTGTGCTGAGTTGAGTCATCTGTGTTTTGTATTCCTTCCAGCAGCTGGCCAATATTTGGACGTGTTTTTTTCCTCCGCTTGGGTCTGAAGCAATGTCTGCAACTGCAACGCTATCACACATGCAGGGGTCTGCTAGCCGCGGGGAACCGAATTATTTTAGCAGGAAAGTTGACACATGAGTGAACTTACAATGCTAACATAGCTAAAGGAGCTATCAGAGCAGAAAAGCCCCAACCAAAACAAACAAAGGGCTCTTGTTAGACACAGGCTGCCACAGGCGGACCAGGCTGACAACGGAGGACTTGGCATTCTGACAAGAAGTACCATTCATTCATATTAATGCAAAAACGTTTTCTTCCAAGCTTTGGCGTTATTCACTCGCTCCCTCTAGCATCACATACCGATCTGGCAGCCACATCCCATCAGAGCTTTTGAAAGGATGGGTGTTGCTTAAAAAGCTCCTGGAGATGTTGACTGAAGTTGACTATTAGCAGGAAGTTGAACCCAAACAACTGCTCCGAGGAGAAGGTGTGACTTCAGAGTTCAAAACTATAAAACGGAGCCATGTTACAGCCACACCTAACAATTATTCTAATCTGAGATCTGATTATTATTAACCCTTAATTTATTGTTTCATCCATAAAACCCTAAAAAAAGGCCAGTTTCATATGAAGTGCAGGGTGACGGCTGCAAACTGATAAACACAAACTTTGGGGATTTAATTTACTGATATGTAAAACAGGGAAGCAATGAATCATCCCAACTGAGAAGAGTGTTTGGCCCAAAAAAAACAAAAAAAACAAACCAAATACTCAGAAAGCGTCATTGACTGGGATAAACCGTGAGCCTGGGCTGAACTGTGGTTTTTATCAGTGTCTGCCCACTTGGGACCAGTCCATTTTTGGAGGTTATCTGGAGGGACTAACACTCAGCATTTTATCTCCCCCTCCCCGTTCTCTGAACTCATTTGTTCAGTGCAGGCATTAATAATTTATAGAGAGCGAGAACGAGGGGGAGCCTCGGCTTTCTGGCTGTCGGGCTGCTCTTCTTCAATCTCCTCCTCCAGCCTTCCAGCTCGGTTGCATTTCTACTCTATCACTGTTTTATATGAATTTCACATTGTGCGCTCTCTCTCTCTCACTCTCCCTCCATCTCTTTCACTTTCTTACCCTCTTCGTCTGTCTTTTTCAATCTCACTCTGTTGCTCTGGTTCCGTCATGTTGTTTAGACTGTCCTACTGTATTGGAAATACTGAACTCCTGAAACACAGCACTTGACCTGACGAGATAGAGGGATAATTTTCTTTCATTTCTGCCTGAATCCCGTCATCCCGCCCAGTGAAACAAATGGATCCCCTGGCAAACGGTGCTCATGTTAGGATATACTATTGGCCTTACAGGTTAGAGGCCTCATTGATTCACTCACTGTCTTCGGTGGATTTTATTAAAAGTGCCTTAAATACTGCAGTAATTCAGTTGGGGACTGAAGGGAGTCCAACATTCAGCAGCTGTAAATTATAAAATCCTGAAGGTGAAATATCAGTGAAATAATGAATGAGCTAAATCAATACCTCAATAAAAGCCTGAAATGCGGCAAGAACTGCTCTCACCTGTTGTAGCATGGACGCTACATGACCTCTGAAGGTGTCTTTTGCTATCTGGGACTAAGACGTAAGCAGCAGATCCTTTAAGTTTGAGGTAGAGCTGCTGCAGGTCAGACTTGTTCCTGCAGATCCCCCCAAAATCCGGTTTTTGTCAGTTGTCTGGACATAATGATCGGGCTCCTGCATCCCACAGACTGTCTTAATGCACCACAGACCTTGATTTATAATTACTTGGTTTATCTGTGAGTGGTAATAATGTGTTGGCTCATTGGTGTATTTTCAATGGCACCTTCTTCCACTTCATAAATTTGTGTCTGTGCTTTCTGCCAGCAGCATTTTTTATTCTATTTTATTTTTTGTGTCACCACTCTCTGCCCAGCAGCAGTGGCGTGAGCAGAGCCTATCTTGTACTGAAACCGTACAATAACTTCCTCGCAGGTTTTAACTCCATCTGTAATCCCATGCCAACAAGTAGGAAGCTGCACAACGGCTCGGAAAAGGTAGCTGGCTGCTGATAAATAAGCTCTTCCACTCCCATTCCATTGAACGTTGAAATATATAGACTGAGAATTACTGGATAAAACCCAGTCTAAACATAGGCCCCCAAAGTCCTTGTTGCCATGGGCCTTGCACATATTCTTCCTTTTTTTTTTTTTTTCAAGAAACGGCCATATCTAATTAAGTGTCCCGAACACTTAAGCCCTTACAGTATATCACAAGCTATTCTTTCTTTACAACCTCTTTAGATTGTCCCACTCTTAATATAGTGTAACATGCTGCCCCATGTGATTAAAGTAATGGTAAAAGGTCAAGTGTGCCTGGAGCCTTCAGAGGTTCCACAAAGATTAAATACTTATTAACTGTTGTCAAGATCATGACCAGGCTAAAGGTAGAAAAGCACCCATCCTGATTTTATATTTACTTATTTATTCACTGCTTTATTTAACAGAGATGGTGCAAAGTAATAAATATCAATGTATGTTTTCAAACTTTCTGCAGATGTAGTCAAAAGGAAATGGAAAACATTTGCAAATGTGGAAATCTAAAAATGATGCCACCTTCTTCTTTTTTGTTTCCAATTTCATCTAGTTAAATTGGATGAATGAGTTGGTGCATGAGAATTACACCACTGAGCTGCTGGGACGAGAATTTTAAGTAACTAGAGAGGCAATCCAGTGCTTTACCAAAAAAACAAACAAAGAATCCTCCAAATGGATAAATCTCTTCAGGATCCAGGCATCATGAAAATACAGCAATAAAGTACTGCAACACAGGAATATTTTTACTATTAAAAACACTCCTGTCTTTACCAAGCCAAGAGTCGGGCATACTGCGGAAAGGAAAATCCTCTCAGAACAAGCCAAACATCACTTTGCCAAATCAGGCAGGCGGGGAGTAGCCTGAGATACGATGACAGATCGTAATGATCGCAGGTACAGGCAGGCAGAGCAGACCTGACGCTGGAATAATAAAGTTAAAGACGTGGCACGCTCTATCTGATTCCTGCCATCTCTGTATGCTGTATATTAAGGAATGAGCAGCAGCCAGCTGAGCAGACGGCCGGTCAGGTGATGAGGTGACGTGGGAGATTTTAGTCGTCACTGTTGGTGGGCAGGTACGAATCAGCAGGTCTGGAGTGACTGAAAAGTTTGGAAGTGTGTGCATAACACAGATTAATTAGATACACTTGAGGTCGTGTGGAGAAAGATGGAGCAGCTGTCTCCACCACAGACTTGTTTATAATCTTTTTTTTCCCCCCTTCATGGCTTCGGCCTTATTCTGAGGTAGATGCATGTAGGCGAGATTATTCCATATTTATTTTTCTCTGACAACTTCTAAAATATCTCCTTTCCCCTTCTGATCCTTCTAACTTTCAGTGCTGCTCTGCCCCCTCCAGTACTATTACTGCTGAATCATCCCTTTTTTCATCCTCTTAACATTTGAACATGGATGTTAAAGGCACCGCCTCAGGGTGCCCGCAGTCTCCTGACATGCATTAGCATAAACTGAGTAGCTTCTAAAATGCTCCTGTGGCCCGGACAGCCGTGTGTTCTGTTCTATTCTGTTCTGTTTTGTTTTTTCTTTCTTTCTTTTTTAGTGTTTAAATCAGTTCATTTCTCATGTGACTTAGGTTCTACATTTAGTTATGCACGTTTTATCGCCCAGCTCGTCCTCTGCACACACATACACACATACGCTGACTGAAGAAGTTCATTACCAGCTCCACCCCCCCACTAAAGTGGGGGGGTGGAGCTGTATTAACATCAGAACACATCACAGGGAACTTGTTTTGTCCTAGCTCATGGCCCACCTCCCTGCAGACTTAATATGAATAATTACACACCTGTCCAGAATATATTTGCCCCCCACAGTGTCGTATATCAGCTCTCACTTCACAATGCTTTTTCTGATTGGTGTCAGTGATTAATCTGCCTCACATATGGGGGGGCATCAGTGAACGTTGGTGCTTTCACTCCTGACTGACGGTTAAAGAGTCTGAACAGCAGGAAACAATACTTGAAGAGCATTCACAGGCCTGAAGCAGGAAACAGGAAGTTGACACCTCAGAAACTGTGTGGTCTTGATAAGATAAGATCACTTTCCTTTTTGTCTTCTGCTTGTTCATACATATCAGGGTCTGAGGTCCCCTCACACTCATCCACACCAACAAAACCAGTGCAGGATTCAGGGATAGGAATTTCCTGCAGTCCGTTATTGACGCCTAAAAGGTCCAGGAGAGCAGCTTTTGGAAAGTGCCCTTTCAGCACTTTGTAGTCAGCGGCCCCCGGCCTGCCAGGAGTGCTGCCTTATTTTATTGGACAACACAAGGAAAACAACTGAGATTTATGAGTCATGTGGTCGAGTGCACTAACATTCTGCTTTCCCAGCTAAAGGCGAGCTGTAAGTTGCTGTTCTTTCACTCCTCCCTTCATCATTCACTCTTACCTCATAATCCCTCAGCCCTCATCCTCGATCCCCCCCATGTACCTCCTTCCGGCTTTCTGTTGACCATTTGAGGTTCTTTGGAGGTCTTATTGGTCCTCAGGGGTCAACTGTTGCCTGACAAACCCATGTCAAGGACGTGTATGTTTAAAATAAAATTTAAAAAACCCCAAACTTTAATCGAAGCACTAATTTTAATTAAACAAATTTTAAATTTTTTCCATAACTCTGTTTTTCAAGTATATTTTTTTTATCACAAATTTAATAAAATAATGATTCATCATGAGGAACCACTTTAGGTTATTTTGTTCCCATTTAACAAGAATTACTATCATTTCTTTCTTTAAAATGAAATTACACATGACTGGTAATTCTCATATTTATGACAGCCACTTGGCTAGGTTATAAATATTAGCTCTTTGTGCCGTCGTATCATCACAGCTCTGCAGAGAAGTTGAAGAACTCAGTAAAGCAATACAAACTAACTAAACCATTCCTCAGTTTTGTATTGACACCTTTTTCTTGGGATAGCCAAGGATAAAAGGGCAAAGGCACAGCATTTTCATACATGACCCCCTTTAACCGCCCTCAATTCCAACTCTGCTGTTTTCCCCTCGACTTGTGTTGAAATGGTTGTTATTTCTTTCCCGCTGAGCCAAAACTTGAGCTCTGTTATCCCAAACACGCCAATGAGTACCTCAAATACCACTGATCTTCAAAAAAATAAATAAATAACAGGCAAAAGGTTTTGCACTGCTCAACCTTTTCCTCAAACATTTAGAGATGAAAAAGAGAAACGGGCTGTATTTTTTAGGCGGACGGGAGCGCAACAGTCAGCACCCACAACTCATTCCTCTCTCCGACGTGCTGACACTTAGGCCTCATAAACAGGAGCCTATGCAGCAAAAAAGGAAAAAGGGCAGGACAGGAAGAAAAGATTTTTCAACAAGGAACTTAGTGGTGGAGGAGAGCAAAGCAAAGAAGCTGAAGCAGGGATTTGTGTTTGTGTGTATGTTATGACACTCTTCCTCTGAGGTGTGTTGAACAGTGCCCCGGAGCTAAGAGCGTTAGGAGAGGACTGAAAAGTTTTTCTGTTGTTTTTCTTCCCCCCTGGGGGTCTCCTCTAGATTCCAGCTAAACATGCTAAATGGAAAAGGAAGAAAGTGCATGTCTGCTTTTGTTTAGGATGGATTTGATTTGGGTCGAGGAATGTATTTCCCAGAGACAGCTCACTAAGTCATGCGTGCTCTGTCCTCATTTTCACTTCCACGGGAAGTGAATATTTGGCATAAACGATTTCCCATGTGCCCCAGCAGTATCGAAGGAAAATGACTCAACATAACCGTCTATTCTTCCTCTTCCTAGTGAGGCTTTTTGGCCAAACACAAGCACACTTATAGATAACACATGCAAAGACTTATTCCAGTACAGTTCCCCCTACAGTACCTCTGGAAAGACCGATGCTATGGGTCCCAGGTAGAAAAGGCCAGGCTGGAAAATCACTGTGGGGATCAATAAGGCAATTTGCTGTCAGGTCAGCGACTGCCACTTAGGTTATTTACTCTGTGGGGGCAGTGCCGGGGATAGGTAGTGGCAGCGTGCGCGTTGGTAGACATATTGCCTTGCTTACCTAATCTCTCTCTGAACACTTTGATCATGACAAACAGCTCCTGCAATGTCCTCGAACAGTCAGGAGATACAACCCATCACGCTTTCACTCAGCATCCGGCCTGTTTTCTGTTACTGGGCAGCCAAGATAAATTTCCTTTGCATGTGTTTTAGTTCCGTATATTTATAAGGAGAATATCAGCAAGATTTTTGGTGGACCCCTGAATGTATTTCAATTTATTTTAGTTGCTGAAAAGTGTAAGCAGAATTTTTTCAAACTCATGAAGGGGTCACTTTTTAGCAAGGTTGCACAACTTGATGCTTCTGGTTTCTGGTAAGAACTTATTACTTTTCCTGCAGCATCATGAGCCAGATGTGGGTACCAATACTGGCGCTTGATGCACAGCCTCAGAGTTACGCCTGCCTGCAAAGTAGAAAGCAAACTGCATTACCTCATGTAAGAGAAATGCAAAGTGTCCTGACATGATTTGTTACCATTTATAGTAAATAATGAATGAAATTTGACTTGGTCTGAACAGAGCTGAAATAATAAATAAAATTAATCAATAAGTCAAACTGCAATAGTTTTTAATGGAAAATGGCAAAATTCTGAGTTTTTTTTTTTTTTTAGTCTCTTTGGATTGCAGACCATAATGTGGACAAAATAGATGATTCGTGCATGAAAACTTTGGCTCTTGCAAGTTATGCTGGGCACGTTTCACTATTGACCTGTCCGAGGTGCAGCCCCATATGGATAGGTGGGATACATGATGGATGGACGTTTCACTTTTTTTGGAATATTTTTGAAACCCTTTGATTTAAAAATGATCTGCAGATTAATGATGAAACAGAGTATTGAATATGTTCCTGATTGATTCAATCTGACATCCGTATTTTTCAGTTTGGTTGAAAAAATGTTGATCAGTAGTGAAAAATGTGAGTCCCATAGCCTGAAGTATCGTTTGTCGGATGTCTGATCAATGCAGCAAAAACTAAAGATACTGAGTTTGATATCATGTCAGCAATGAAAAACATAAATTCCTCCCATCTGAAAAAGTGGAACCTGCAAATATTTGCCTTTTTTGTTCAGTAAATGACTGATAAATTCAAATAAATTTTCTGCTTAAGAATCAATCAGTGAATCGTTCCACCTTTAATCAAATCAAATCAAATCAAATCAGATTTATTTGTATAGCGCCAAATCATAACAAAGTTACATCAAGGCACTTTACATATAGAGCATGTCTAGACCAAACTCTTTATAAAATTATTTAAAGAGACCCAACAGATCCCCCGATGAGCAAGCACTTGGTGACAGTGTCAAGGAAAAACTTCCTTTAAGAGGCAGAAACCTCGGGCAGAACCAGGCTCAGGGGGGGCGGCCATCTGCCTCGACCGGTTGGGTTGAGAAAGGGAGAGAGAGAGAGAGGGGCACGGGGGGGGGGGGGGGGGGGGGGGGGGGGCAATGTTGGGTAGAGTAGGGAGAGAAAGAGAGCAGGAGGAGGGGATATTCAAACAGGTGTAGGCAGGAACATGGTGCTGCATGAGGTTCGTAGGAAAGATGCTGTATGGAATTCTTGAAGATGTGGGAGCAGCAGGCATTGCAGGAACATGGGATGATGTAGGTGATGAATCATCTCCCTGAGGACACGGAGAGAGAGGAGAGGAACTGGGGGAGACAGAGACTTCGGGAAAACATGGTTAGTAAATGCAATGCACATGCTTGGAACTGAGAGAAACTGGGATTTCGGAGAAGCAGGTTGTTGGTATGACGGCGCATGCGAGGGGTCGAGAGAGAGAGAGAGAGGGAGAGGGAAGAGGGGGAGAGAGAGAGGGAGAGGGAGAGAGAGAGAGAGAGAGAGAGAGAGGGGAAAGGGAAAGGGAAAGGGAGAGGGGGAGAGAGAGAGGGAGAGGGAGAGAGAGAGAGAGAGAGAGAGAGAGGGGAAAGGGAAAGGGAAAGGGAGAGGAGAGAGAGAGAGAGAGAGAGAGAGAGAGAGAGAGAGAGAGAGAGAGAGGGGGGTGCTCAGTGCTTCCCCCAGCAGTCTAAGCCTATAGCAGCATAGCTAAAGAGTAAATGAACTTTAACTTTTTAACTATAAGCTCTGTCATACAGAAAAGTTTTAAGCCTGGTCTTGAAAATTGCTAAAGAGTCCGCCCCCCGGACTGATACTGGAAGTTGGTTCCATAGAAGAGGAGCCTGATAACTGAAAGATCTGCCTCCTGATTTACTCTTGGAGACTCTAGGAACCACAAGTAAACCTCCATCTAGAGAGCGGAGTGGCCTACTAGGACAGTAAGGAACTATGAGCTCTCTGAGGTATGACGGAGCTTGGCCAGTAAGAGCTTTATATGTTAACAGAAGGATTTTAAATTCTATTCTGAATTTGTCCGGCAGCCAATGAAGAGCAGCTAACACAGGAGAGATGTGATCCCTTTTTCTAGATCCTGTTAATATTCGTGCAGCAGCATTCTGAATCAACTGAAGGCCTTTCAGAGATTTGTTTGGACATCCAGATAATAATGAGTTACAGTAGTCCAGCCTAGAATTACGAATGCGTGGACTAGTTTTTCTGCATCCTCTTGAGAGAGGATATTTCTGATTTTCCTAATGTTTCTCAGGTGGAAGAAAGCTGCCCTACTGACTTGTTTTATGTGAGGGACAAAGGACATGTCCTGGTCAAAGGTTACTCCAAGGTTTTTTACAGTGGAGTTGGAAGCCAAAGTAATGCCATCCAGACTGATGAAATGATTAGATAGGGTTTCTCTAAGGTGCTTAGGGCCGAGTACAATAACTTCAGTTTTGTCTTTAATGGAACCGTAATAATGTCTAAACTGTGCAGTTTGAGCATGTTATGTGCAGTCGAGTCTTTTTATATTTTTCTTCACTTGCATCGTCGTCTTCAGCAGTCAATCTCCAATCAACATGTAAGAGACAGCCTCAGCGCCACAAAGGCAGTCCATTTCTCTTTTTTGTCGTACACATACATTTATTAAGGGATTTCCAATTTTGGTTGGTACATTAATAAAGAGAGTCCTGTAGACACATATAATTTACTGCTGAAATGCCTTGAGCAGGACGAGGCAGCTGGCGAGGGGGGTTAGCCAGAGGAATCTTAACAACACAAACACGAAGTGGCTGAAACTGAAAATTCCTCTGTGTGGTGTCTGAAACTCTCCAGGGATTAGCTAAAGAATTCACATCTATGTGATCTATGAGGGGGTCTAACGTTGCTGAAGTGCCTGCAGCCTCTGCAGTGACAACCATGCGTTTTCTCACTTCCTGCATTTTTTTTAATGACACCCCCCCACACACACACACACACACACACACGTGGAATAACAGAAATCCCAGAGGAGATGGGAGATTTATGAACAGATCCTATATTTTCAGACCCCAAGATTGATTTCTTTTGAATCTTAACAGCAGCAAAAGATATGGCAGATTATCTCTATCACGGAGATCTGTGGTGAAACATTGAGGTCCAAATTTACGCAAACAGGTCCATCACGCAAATGAGAGACATTAGTGGCCTTTTTATGCTCACAGGATTAAATGGATTTTTATTTTATATTTATGCCTTCGTAACAAATTCTGATGATGTATTCAAGGTACAATGGAAACCTGAGATATTCACACTCAAGAAAAGAATCAAATCTGTTACAGTGGTGCTGGTGGACATTTTCCGAATGTGCTTAGTCACTCTTCGTGCTCCTCGAATGCTGTCTCATGAAAGATGGTTACATGCAAAGAGAAACGAATGCAGTGTTTTAGCACATGACAATTACAGCATTCAGATATGTTGATTATTTATGTGAATTATATGAAGGTCTATACGTGTGGTTGCAGTTTGTCACAGCCTGCAAAACATCAGGGTCTATTTACTTCAAGAGCTGATAGCTGGGACTGCAGATGAGCTGAGAGTGCCCTGAGGAGGGTTCACGTACATCATCTCACTTCAGGGACTCAAGCTGAACCAGCAGCAGGTGCCAAATAGGGGGCTGCATGTAAATTGTCTGCAGAATAGACTCCGGATATATCAGTAAACCATCCAATTTGACTGCCATGCCAAGGTGACATGTTCTCAGAGCACAGGTCCATCTTTCCAGTTACAGCAGCAGTGCTGGTAGAGTGGCCTATTTCCCAGTCAAACAGTGAGCAGGCCATGCTTGGCTAGCTGAGGTGCCCGGCAGTGAGGACGGAGGAGATGGAAAGACAGTTTTACATCAATGCAGATGCTCTGTCTGGTTACATAGCAAGCACAGTCAAATTCACTAATGGATGCTGTTGGTCTCAGTTCATGCTGGTTACCCAAAGTTATCGTCCCCCAGCCCAACGGAGTCAGCTGACTGAAATGTGTATAAGTGTAACAGCAGACGTTTATAAACATACTTGGACTGAGTTGAAGCTGGCCTTATTCATGTTTTTTTTTGTTGTTGTTGTCTGTTTGGTTTTATTTGAATTTGCATGTACAACACCAACTGTGTCATTTCCCCTCCATCTTTTTTTTCCCTTTTGAGGCCTTGGCACTAAAAAGCACAGTGAGTAATGGTGCATTTCCGAGTTTAATTAGGTTTTATGATGATTTGGTTTTATTTTTTTCATTCTTAATAATGCATGTAACCTCTTTTGGTGTAATTTTTACTTAGTGTTGTATCGGAACAAAAGTAGCTCATCTCTCTGTGGATTTGATCGCATTTATGGGCCCTTGTATGAACTGCTCATAATAATCTGGATCCCTCAAAAGCAGGGAATATGATTCATGTGTGAGTGCATTTGTTCCATTTACAGTATGTTTTCCATAAATAACAGCCCTGTGTTTTTTCCGGCAGGGATGAGGTCATTCTGGATGTGTCCGTAGACCCAATGTCCTAAAAATACCATCCTTAGACTAAATGATGGAAAACTAGATTACCGGCCAATCATGTTCAAGGAACCATTAGTTCTCTCATGTATGCCCAGTAGACATGAGTTTTACTCAAGTGCTGTGTCTATATTTTCTATGAATGATCCATAAAATATATAAAAAGTGACCCTGGTATTAGAAAAGACATTTCCCTTTTTCTTTCGTTCCCCCTCAAATAATTAATCGTGATATTTTGTGATTTTCATTTACATGCAAATTTAAGTTCAAGATAAATCCAAAACGACCATCCTTGGTCGTCTACATCACCAATCCCTTGTTAATTCACACTCCTCCTCGAGCACACAGTACAATAAACACCTTCAGCCTTCATGGCTACTCTGCACAATCCACTATCGTATTACCAGCAATGTTTATTTTCTGCGTGAGCTATTTCTGTAACTCTTGTAAGAGTGTTTTATATTCCCTGCTTAACCCCTAACCTCCGTGGCAAAGTAAGATAGAGAGGCCAAATTGCTTTAATGGAAAAGTCATCTTTCTGAGAGAGCGATAAACATACTCGTATCGAGAGACGGAGCGATAATAGGGACTTGAGCGGATAAGAAAACATTTGTGAGCCAACAGAAGGCTTTGGTGGTCAGGGGAGGGAGGAACAGGCAGCGATACCCGGCCCTGTCTGTGTCTTTCACAAAACATAGCATTGCTTTGCTTTCTTTGTGCCACTCCAAAGACATCCCTAGCTGGCACAGACGTGAATGAGGAGAGGCTGCACTTGTTCCTGTCCAACTGCGAGACCGAGTCCTCGCCTCCTCCAGCTCACGCCCCAGTACCCAACCCCCTGTTGATGAAAAGTGGAGAGAGAAAACAAGACCAGCATTGTTTCCACCGTCTGGTTTGTGTGTGCGTCTAAAAAGGGGGGGGGGGGGCACTAACATGGCATGTACCTCAAAAATAGAGGGAGGCCCCTGCATAGCCCTAACACCTAATGTGGTGAGTGACAACCTACTTATTACAGCTAGGAATTTTGTGGATTGGGGAAGGAGAGCAATTTATGGACAGCCTTGACCAGAGAGCCTCTTAAAATGGGGACATTGTCATTCTTTGTCCCAGCTGAGGTTGTAGATGCATTCAGCGCTTCACTTGCTACTGAGACATTGTATTGAAGGATAAGGAGGGGGCGGGCATACTTCCACTTGCTGATGCAGGGTTAGGGTTGCCCCCCCCCGCTACGGAGTCTCCCGTGGGCCTGGAGTGACATCACTGCAGCTTTTGTCTCTCCCCCTGCTGAGCACCAATTAGCCTGTTGCTGCCTGATAGCGGAGAGAAGGATTTTGTGCTCCACAGACGAGCAGCCGCCAAAATTTTCCTCGTTGGTTTGTGGTTCGCTCTGCTTGTCATCCAGTCAGGAAACAGGATGCTGTGGTGGCCAGTGATAGCATGCCTAAACTGTCACATATTATTGACTATATATAAGTGACATCTTGTGCTTAGTGTGCTGTGTCCATACGGAGACCGGCCGTGTTCCTGCTACATCCTCTCATTCTTCCTGTTGGTTTTTCGATGGGACAGAAAGGCAGATATAGTGGGGATCAATGCATGGTATTCACTAAGAAGTCAAAATACAGCTGAACATCCTTTAATCCTACTTTTTTTAAACTTACACATGTAAATTAAGGTGGTAGGCTTAATTTTGGAAGGTTTGGGATTTTGCGCCTATTCATTTTTTCAAGTTTGTGTGTTTAAGGATTCTGGCTTGCCAGCTTACTTTTACAAGTTGTGACAGGTAGGATTTTTTCAAGGCGAGCTTTGGTGCTTTTTAAATAAAACAAAGGATTTACAAGAGGGGATTCGGGACATTTGACTTTTGACAAAGCACTTTCCTTGGACGTGCAATGAGGGTATAGTTAAATAATGGCTCGATCGAACCGGGGGAAAGTTGTTTTTAGAGCACATCAATATATAAAAAACCAACAAGAAAACAAACCAAGAAACTGAAGTTACTGGTTGGAAACCTGTTCAAGCAACACGGTTGTAAGATTGCATTTATAAACCTGGATTTTTGAGCACACTTTTGAACTAACAGCGTAATGACATCGTGGAGTACATGGAAACCAAAGTATGTGTTTGCTCTTGTGAATGAGTAACTTACGCAGTCTGATCCTTCATTGTCGTTTCTAGTCACATCTGACTTTGGCATATCTGGGGATTGACGGTGACTCATTCAAAGGACTTTTACAATGCCAGCTCTTGGCAGGATTATGAAGGATGTGAGAGCACACAGCTGAATACGGGTTGGCTGTAGATGTTGATCCAGCGCCCTTCCTTTAGCTTGTCAAGTCTTCCGATCACTGTCAGTCACACTGGATTCAGTACGTGGTATTTGTTTGCTAGCACAGGGTTTCCTCTCTGGTCTTTGTTATGGCGTGGCTGTGACACCCGACACAAGAACAACTTTGTTTGTACTTTGCATCTGTATCTTCTTTCACCTTTGCTCCATTACCTCAGAATGGGCCTCTTACTGTGGATAAAGACAAAGCAATTTAGCTGATTGACTGTGTCATTCTACAGTGTTGTAATTGGCTTTCTTCTCTTACTTTAGCCTTGATGACAGTACTAAAATTGAGGCTCAGTGGCCTCGTACCACCCGTGGCAACTGTGAATCATTCACAGAGCTTAAAGTTAACCTCTTCACCCTGCTTGGAATTTGATTGTCAGAGTTGTCGTATGATGTTTTACCACGTTGGCGTGAAACAACGGTCAAATGGAGGCCGGGCCATTGGAGTTTCCAGTTATTTTTTTATTCCCAAAGAGTCTGTGGGTTTAAAACACCATGTGAAATGACGCGCACAGGAGTCAGGAAACTTGCTGCCCAACCTCTTGTTTTTCAGAAAGGGAATCTAAAAACATCTCTGCTATCACTTGACTGACTGTATATTCTGCTTGTCTTGTTTTGTATCCTTGACCTACTTGCACAGTCAACTTTTATTCATGACTAGCTTTACTAACCACTTACAGCTCAGCTTAAGGCTAAATCCCTTTCTTTGGGGTGCTCGTGAAAAGTTAAAGTAATAGTTACATGTTTGTTCTATATCTCCATACGAAAGCTTGCATGTTTATTTTTTTCCCATAGTGCTTTTTCAAGCTGCTCCGCCTTTGTAAGGTTTTTTTAGCTGTGCTCCATCTGAACATGAAAGACCATAATAGTGTGGGAAAGTCTTTGTGTCATGAATCTATACCCAAATAACAAAAAAACAAAAAAAAGACAGAACTTTGGAGATAAAGGCAAGAACAAAAAAAGAATCGCTTTGCTGTAAAGTATCAGTGTAACTAGTAGCACAATCTATCTCGTCCCTCTTGTACAGTCCTCCTTTTGTCTGATTGTATGCTGCAGTTTTTAACAACAGTCTATTGTGCGTGACATAGTGCAGCTATTGGTTACAAGTCGACTTTATAACACAGAGTAGTACAAGTCGCTTATAGGGGGATTTTCCACTTGTCCCTATCCTCGAGTATGCTCTGCGTTGCCAGTATTGCAGCTCCAAAATTTGTGATCTCTCGTGAAATGACAGATCCATTTATAGCAGGCACGCTTTGCACGCTTTGCATGCAGCGTCAGTAGAAGTTCCCGTATCTACAATATGATTGCTGATCGTAGCAGTTTGATTTGTTATGCCAGCCTACAGCCAGCCACTACTAAGAATCTTAATTTTCACTTAGCACTTCACCCTCATGGCACATTTTTCTTAAGAGAACTTTGCTCGTGCACCCAGATGCCATTGTACTGCAGAGTGATGCACTCTGGGATCAGTAGATGGTGGTCCACTGGCCCAAACCTCACTGCTCCCATGGTGGAGCAAAGTTTGACTGTTGATTGACACCTTATTATTATAGGGAGCTGCTTTTGTCTGATAGAACTCTCAGGGAATTGAGAAGGCGATTATGTGAAAGAAGTCCTTACAGTGGCCCAGGATCGTTTTCTTCTTCTTCTTCTTTTTTTTTTATGAACATTAACAATACATCTGAACGTTTGTCATAGTGTCGAGGGTAATGGTCAGTTTCATGGAGACCAGACTTTGAGACTGAGGTGAACAGACTGTGATTTCTGTTGCTTATGACAGGACAGAATTCAAGTCTTCTACATTAATGATTGTTAATCATCACATGAGATTAAATCGTCCCTCTGCAACAGTCAGATAAGAGAAAATTCAATTTTTGAGGAGAGGATACTCCCTTAACTGTTAGTCCGCCGGGGGTTGTCCCTGGCCACAGGCCTTTTTTCTGCATGATTTGATAACAGTTGTGTTTTCTGGTTTAACTGCCATCCTCCAGCTATCTCTTTTTCTTTTTTTGTTTTACAGCCGTGTAATTCAGTTTTGGTTTTACTTTCCTAGCATGTCTCATACACCCCAACTCCAGTCCCTAATTAAGAAGTGGAGGTTTTCCTCCAGGGCAGAGATATATGTATGTTGGTCTGATCGAGTGTGTGTGTGTGCCCAAGTGTGTGAGAATGTATGTATTAGGGATTCTGAGAAAGCAGCAGAAGAGTCGGGGCCTGTGCTCCAGAAGCAGAATATGGAAGCTGTCTGAGCAACAAGGGTTTAAATAGGACCTGACACATAATCTCCAGTCCTCGTGTTGCCCCTCTGTTCTTTTTGCTTATGATGAAGCGTAGTCAAGATGTTACACTAAATTTACTGCACATGCACAGTGACCATCTTAATGGGAATGATGTTGCTTTATTTAATGCTGTTGGTTGGAATCTGATTGTCACATGCATGATAAAATATTCACTGACTTGCATACAGAAACACCCATCACCGAGAGGAAGTTTCGTGTTGGACAAGTTTAAATGATGTTGGTCATTCCTCATTGTATCTTCAGCGTTTCTTCCTCACACTATTGATTATTGTCCTTATGGTTGTTTTTTTGTTTTTCTGTGAGAACTACAGAAAAATATGAAAAGCGATAAGACGCATCTAAAGTGGCATCGAATGTCTGACTTGTTTGATTGACCCACGTAAAAGATACGTTGATACGTATGAGTCTTTCTTTTTGGATCAAGCTAATATTCACACATGTTTCTATGTAGTACTCACCCCCCCCACACACACACCATCCTTTATCATTCTATTACCCCAATTAACTGCAGCCTGCAGCTTCAGTGGTATTGTGTCTGTGATGAGACGACTCTATCTGTCTTGCTTGGCCACAGCTCCGCACACAAAGCATGACAAATGAGTGAGGCCTCTACCTCATTACCTGAACTGTAATCACTGTGTTGCCTGATAAGATAACTGTCACACTGCATGCTCAGCTATTGACAACATTAGGAATCCCATTCAACTATCCATGCCATCTGTACAGGTGTGGTGAAATGGAACAAATGGCAAATGTGATTGATCGCTGCACTTTTGCCCTTTGCTGAAATTTGATCGACTGTACGAGCCGTTGGCCTTGGAAAAGGTTAGCCAGCGCAAAAAAAAAAAAAAAAGTGACACAGGCGCACGCAGCGATTATGTGCATGCAAATGTACACAAATGCCCCATGTTTCCCCTCATTCTGTAGTCATCAATCAAATTTCTACCAGAGCAGCTGGCATGCACCGGAGCCAACATGGTAAGAGTGACTTTTCAGTTAATCATGCCAATTCATAGCAAGGGGGACCGGCCTTCCCTCCCAGCCCAAGCTTCCCAAGAGGAGCCCCGGGCTACAGTGAGATAAGAAAACTACTGAGGAAGCTGTTCTGAATGAAAGCAGTTATGAGTTATGAGTCTTGATACTTAGCAACCACTGTATTTGGCCAAAATAGCCTAATTGCCATGATTTGGACTTTTGAACCTGTCTCTGGAAGTCCGTTTTAGCCACATCAGGAAACGTCATACGTCATAGGCATTTGGCTTTCAACTGACCACTCATGGAACAGATAAATGTTCCCTTGATCTTTTTACTGTTTGCCGTATAATTGTAACTATGTCCTGGGCAGCGATCAGAGGAGAACATGTACTTTGCTGTTCCTGAGCGTGCCTTTGTTCACTCTCGTGTTCAGGTATCGAGCTGTGTTGGTTGGAGGCTTGCCCACTTACAGTTATTAGTCATACTGACAGATGTGGTCTGCAGGCCACATTGCGTAATTTGGCCCAGATGTAGGTGGGAACTTTGCAGCCAAATGCTGAGCTTGAGGCTTTTACTCCCTGATTCCCTCACCGCCATTGTCTTTCCTTTGACCTCAGCTCAGCGATTTCCCATTAAAAAAAATGTTTTTCAAATGATTAGTGAGCTGGAGGGTTTTTTTAGACCTGTCCAAACCGGAGAGACTTGTAAACCTGTCCAGAGAGGTGCTTGAAAATTGCCTGCATACTGTTTGGCCATTTCATTTCCTTGATGTCATACTCTAGTCTGTGTTTTCCAGTTTTCCTCAGCTTGTTTTTAATTATGATTATCATTATTATTATTATCTGGTTTCCACATCCATTTCTGTCTGGTTAATGATGCACAGTGCCTGCAAAAAACCCCCCCAAAAAAACAACACATACACACACACACACACACACACACACACACACACACAAAAAACTGCAAAAAACTGAGCACCATGAAGTGGGAGAAAAAAGGAGAACCTAAATGATGAACATGGCTTCAAACTGTGACTCAACTGTGCCGGGGCTTTTAAAAACAACAGTCCCAGGTTTTGACATCATAGTTATCATCCGAGTTTCGTTTCAACCTGCTTCTCACTGCTTGAAAAACCGCTTTTCTTTGCTTCTCTTCTCCTTGTGAAGCTAAACGTGTATGGGGGGAGCAAAAGGCAGGCGACCATGAATGTCAATAACTGATTAAGCGCAGTTTGGTTAGTGGAGACTGATTCACCTATTCTATTCATTTTTGTTGTCAGTTCATGTACTTGTGTTGACTGAAATAATGCCTAATTACTTTTAATTGCACATTATCGACCACATCTAATTTGTGTCATTTCTTGACAAAGGAGTTCATTGAGGTCACTCTTCATATTTGAACACCAACCTTGCTGCAGTGTTTTCCTACTCTTTAGAAAAGAACAACGCCCTGCACAGAATTTCTCTTAGTTTATTGCTAGAATATGTCTCTTTCCTTTGTGAATATTTAATAGGAAAATACTCAGGAAAGGAAGTTGATTTGCATATATGCATTGATATGCAATTCCCTTGAAACTTTTGCCTTTCATGTGACCTATTTGTGTTACACTGACGAGGTATGATCCTCTGCTGGTATAACTTGCATACTGCCTGCTCTTTTCTGATAAAGGCTTATTGTTAATTGATTTGTACACTCCCTACATGACTGGTCAGCTGTGGTACTTTGTCATCCAAGGCGCATCAGTTATATGCAGAAATTAAGAGCTAGCCTGAGAGATGGATACAAAATCGGAGCAGATAAGATACAGGCGGGAAAATGAAGGTGCAATCCTGAGCATCCTGGAGGATGAAGGCCAGTGCAGATGATTATCTACCGACAGCTCTGTAAACAAACTTAAACTGCAGCCACACTCCAGTGGCCGCAGCAGCAACATTTTAATCACCGTTTTATATCAGCCATATGTCTGAATTAACATGTATTAAGTGTTGGCCATCAATTAACATGGGCTGCAGCTGACTCACATTACCCAGCTGCCGTCTTTACTTCACATCAGTGCCACAAACCTGCAGAGAGTGACCAATAGCATATGGCTAAATGGTGTGTATAAGGGGTGGCAAACCCTTCTCTTTGCTTCAGTGGCACTTTTAGTGTAGAGCCGAGCCTCTGTGGATTGGAGATGAGCAAATGCTAACAATAATTTGCGGCTGTCTCATTGCATTAAATGGGCTGTGTCCTCTGCCAAAGTTCAAATTACTGCCACACAGCTACGAATTTGTGTCCTGTCTAAAAATCAGTGGCCACACACAGCAACCTCTCCTTTAGTAATCATTATCATCTCTGTCAGGTGCTTGTTAAAGGTGAGCTGGTAGCCTGAGCTCTCTCTGTCTTTGAGGCATCCGCTGAGGCGCCTGTCAGCCTCCAGAGATAGATCATTTAACACTGGCATCAAAGCACCTATTAGCCTGCCATAGCTTAGCAGACCAGTTAGCTCAGAACAAATGGACCGGTCAAAGGTCAAAAACACGACAGCATGGCGGAGGTGTCACATTAGCCATTACTTAATTCACGTGCATTCATAGTACACACATGTATAGGATACACATCCACAACAACAAGGAAAAGATGGTTTATCTGAAGATGTACTTTTTCAAACTTCACAAATAAATCTTTAATTTAGCAGACAATATAAGTCCAAAAACAAAACCCAGTTCCCACTCTGCTTCACACCAGAACCTTGTTTTGACAGGGAGCCTGGCTGGATCAGATATTTGGGGGAGAAGACGCGGTCCACAGAGTTTTTAAGCTTTAAACTAAAACATCACTGCATCAAATAACAATTCAGAAACACAACAGAGCACACACACACTCAAACTCATTCCACACTCAGTTTGATCAGTTTAAGCCTTTTTTTTTCTCACAGGTAGCTGACACAATAACACATATAATTTATTGCAATACAACAACATTGCAGAAAACATTTCATCAAGTAGGAGGCTGGTGTTGCCTGAGGATATCAAAACATTCAGACTTCTTCACTTTGCACAACACCAGCAGTAAAGTAATGGGGTGTGTGGGAGAGGAAGTGGAGTGGAGAGGAAAAGGTCACGCTGCTGGTGCGGTAAACCTTGAAATGGTTAATCTCTTCCCTGAAGGGACTTGAGGTCAACCTCTGACCCAGCAACACTCGACCTCTGGCTCCACACATGATGCCTTCAATGACTCAAAACACAACAAACTAGAGTTCTGCGTGAGTGTCATCCTCCCATGGCGTGAGTCTGCTTGCCTTGAGGAGGCAACGATAACATGTTTGAGTGAGCATGTGCGCATATTTTCCCTCTGCTGCCTGACTCTGCATCAGTATTTCAGTCCATCCGTACCTCTGTGTGTGTTCTACCCCGTGACTCTCCGTTCCACTTCTCTCCCTTTCCCTCTCCTCCGTTCCCCAGAGGGGATACAGTATGTGTGTGTTTTTTAAGGAGTGTCCCTTTCCTTCTTCGACGTGCAAAAATAAGGGAACAGTTTTGTTGTCTGTCTGAGATCATATTTTCAAGCAGTTTGATAAGATAAAATAAATGAATAGCTTAAAAGATTGGAGACAAGCAAATACCGCTGATGTCTGTATGGTAGAAATGTAGCCATTGCCTTAACATAAAAACAGTAATTCAAAAGCATCTTCAAAGCTTGTAAACAATGCAAAAGCCTGCAAATCAACCATTTTATGCTTGTCAGATTTTGTTATTATTTGACAAAGCAACCTGTTTTCCTTGGCTTTGAGTCTTTATGCTAAGCTAAGCTAACCAGCAGCAGCCATCAGCCATAGAGAACATCTTGCAGATGTGAGCGTGGTATAAATCTTCTCATCTGCTCTTTGCCAGCAAACAAATACGCAGGGTTGCCGAAACGCTTCCTTTGAACTGCGGCAACAGATGCAGTTGTTACTTCTAAGAAACACTTAATAAGACCACATGATTATGTCCTCCGCAAAGCATTACTCATAAGTAAGAGATCCAGCAAATGTGGAAACCCTTTATAAAACAGTGTCGAGAGTTAAAAACCCTTCGTGTCTACCAGCAGTCTGACTGATTGAGAAATGTGAACTGAAAAGCAGTTGGCAAATCTGATTAACAAGGACCTAACGAAAGTCCCTATGATGTCAGTGTGGGATGAATCTTACCCTTCTGGCAAACATAAATTGAGACATACAATAATCTGCGTGAGTGCCTCTGTGTGTGTGTGTGTGTGTGTGTGTGTGTGTGTGTGTCAGGACAACTAATCATCTGTTGGCTGTGGTATCTTAGACCA
Source organism: Remorina albescens (assembly GCA_034769265.1). Taxonomy (NCBI): domain Eukaryota; kingdom Metazoa; phylum Chordata; class Actinopteri; order Carangiformes; family Echeneidae; genus Remorina; species Remorina albescens. The sequence goes on from CM068486.1 coordinate 5,667,442, forward strand.
GCATGCCGAGGCTGGTCATATGACTTGCAGCTATGAGTCAGAGATGGCAGTGTGAGTCCTGCTGCCTGTCTGAACCTCCTCGGTCCGACTCCAGGGCAGCGCCGTGCCCCCGCTGTGCCAAGTCTCTGCCGATCTCTGATGGTGTCTTCCCATTAGCTGGAGTGGGTCAGCAGACCTCCCTCTCATCCAGCAGCTTTAATAGCATAATGGAGGTCATCGTTGGGGGTAATTTTGTGTGTGTGCTGGCAGATTGTTTGTGTATGGTAGGAGCATGTGTGCTTGTTTGTGTGTGTGTTTGCACCATCTAATGTACATAAACATTTGGGAACCTTTGCCTCAAATAATTAAGACACAAAGTGGATGATAGAACAGGACTAAGCCTAGTCATTGCTGTAGCAGCATATATATCACTATTATTATAAGGAGTGTTTTTATTACATTGATTATATCCGTCCAATTAGTTACTGATATTACATAAAGTAGAATGTAAAATTATAAAGTGAGTGTTGTGCATTTCTATGCAGCCAACATGCACACATACAGATATACAGCAGCAAAAGTACAAATGAATTTCTAATGTTTGGACCCTGCTGTATCCAATTCAAATTCCTTTATTTGTCTCACAGTGGGGAAACTGCAAAGAGGTAATATAGATGCCCACATTTAATTGGATATTGTGACACAATCGTGTTGCGTCTTTCAACATTACGTCACACAGGAGGTGGTGTGCTTTTTGTTTGTAGTGAACACCGGCCTTCTGGCTGGCATCCTGCTTTTTTTTTCCTAAAGGAGCTTTAAAATGGGATATTCAAAAGCAGACAGTAAATAACGGGAAGATTTCCAGTTTAAGATATGAAAAGATTTCCCACGCAGACGTCCACAGTCGGAGCCCGTGTCTGCTCCTGCAGCAAGATTTCTAGGAGGGAAAGAGCCAAGTCGATAACAGAATACGGGTTGCTGGTACAATTGCAGGCTGTTATTACATCAGTGGTACATTAGATTCCCAGCCGAACTTCCCTCGAGTGAGGTATTGAATCTTAACATGCTCCAAGGGTGTTTCATTGTAGAAGATCTTCTGCTCTTAACTCTTAACTCTAAATCAGCGTGCGTGGGCCGTTAGTGTATCACTTCGTCAGATATGCAGGAATAAAGTATATGAAAATATCTGTTGGATTAGGTCTATTTTTTCTTGTCAGTCTAAGTGGAAATATTATCACTGTGTGAGGAAATATCTGCTTTTAAGGCGTCCTTCTGGCAGAGGATAGATATAGCTTTCCACTCTGCCAGTCACTCTGTCACACGGCTGCCATTTTCTCCTCAGGGTCTCCTCTCTTGAGAGCCGACCTGTCAGCCGGAGACTTTCTGGTGGTGAAGGGTTAGAGGTGTCAGATTTGACTGGGATGTGGAGGAGATGGAGGTGGGAGAAAGTGCCATTCGGAGGTTATCAGCTAAAATGAAAAATTATTACCCTGCTGTGGCACATGAGGTTGTTTTGTTTTTTTCTCTCAGAGCAATCGCAGGAGTTAATATCTCTGGGCAGCTTGGAATAAACTGCTTTCGTTAATGGAAGTCAGCTGGCCTTTATAGTGAGTGGAGCATGCTATGGAAGTCCACCTATTTAACTTGTGCCAGCTGTGAGTCTGCGTGATGAACCCTGAAGTTGTGCGGCGGCAGCTCTCTGGAGCATTATCGTTATTGTCCTCACACAACGTATCGACTCCTGCTGCGATGGGAAGAGCATGTTTTGCACGACTTCTCTTTAGCCCGAACTCGCACATTCACACTCTGCCTGCTCCGCCCACGCCGCTATAAACAATCATGACTGTGGCAGTCTATTTAGCTGATAGGTACGGTATTGACTTTATGGCATCTTGCTCCGTCCGCAAGGGGACTGACATAGTAGGTTTCCTGCATTTGGAGGGAGTAAGCTGATGTGGATGGATTGACTTGCGTATCAATAACTCTCTCTTCGCATCTTTGGGCAGATGTTTTATGGCTGCAGGAGGTTAGAGAGGAGAGGACCTGGCACGGATATCGAGGGCTTTATTGGTTTGAGAAGTTTCCTCTCTCAGTGGAAGATAATGAGCAGACTTCAGGGGTTGGAAAAGGAACCAGAAACAAATCAGTCGTCTTGGTGGCGTGTTTTTCACATCTCTCACTTTTTACAGGCGCTCTGAATATTCACATGGAGATGAGAATAAGCTAAAACGAAACTTTAATGATTTTAGTGATACTAACTTATGAATGCTAGTCAGTGTGTTTTCGGCCAGTGTCTTCTGTTTTTCTGTCATCACTTAAAAATTGTGATTTTATGGAAACAGTTTGAATCTTTATTGGCTGATGGTTTGCTTGATTCAGGCTTGTGTAGGCTTTCCAGACACTCCACCCCCTGCTGTCTGTTATGAAATATAATTTGGTGGAGAGAAAGAAGAAGAAACAGCAGATGACATGACGTTGACAGCGTGTCTGTTGGCTTCAGGAGGTTGTGCAAAAGACAAGCTGTATTGCTTTTGAATCAATCCCTTTTAATCCCACTTTTTTGTACTTTTTGGACTCAACTTTTGGCTGAAGAGTGGAGTTTTTCTCATCATCATTTTTTGCTTCTGTTATTGTTTTTTTTTTTTGGTCTCGCTTTGCTCAAAACTTCACTAGTTGGTGCTTTTGTGAAAACACTCCAGTGCTGGCTAAGGACTGTTTTAATAGCTCGAGCAGTGGCTATGCATTTATCTGAATTCCACGTTGTCTCCTTAGTGCAGGTTATTGATGAACGCAGGGTGAGTCGCTGCAGTGTTGGCTTTTGTTTTTCATTTCACACAAACTCTTAATAGCCTTATTGGATCAATTAGAGCCCCTTCTATAAAGGTGCTCAGTAACGCATGATTTAGCCAGCCCTCATTAGCTTATTGGTGTTGTTAATAGGCTTAGTCTGTGGCGGTGTATGGGCTTATTGGGATTAAATGTGACATTTCTTATCTTTTCTGCTACTTATCTTATTGACCTTTTGGTCTCCTGCGATCGACTCAAACTTAAAGTTGGGACAAGTGGGAAATAATTCTTCCTTGATGGAAAATATGGAAATTTACTCTGAGTTTGCAAAGACCAAGTTACTGTTTCTCTAGTCATCAATGTAATAATTTTATTTTTTGAACATAAAAAAGGTATCAGCAATATCAAATCTATTCTGCAGGTGAAATGATAAAGCTGGCTGAGTAGGGCAGCATAGTGGTTATCGCTGTTGCCCCACAACAAGAAAGTCGTGGGTTCGATTCCCGGGCCTGGGGCCTTTCTGTGCGGACATTACATGTTGGTTTCTTCCCACCATCCAAAGACATCATGTTTGGGTTAACTGGTGACTCTAAATTGTCCGTTTGTCTGAGTGTGAGTGGTTGTTGGTCTCTGTCTGTCTCTGTGTGTTGGCCCTGTGATGGACTGGTGACCTGTCCAGGGTGACCCCGCCCTCACCCAATGTGAGCTGATGAATGGATGAATGAATGAATGTGGCTGAGTAGAATCATCCACCGACTTTGATAGCCATCTTGGCTCAGATGTATACACACAGCACACACATAACCACAACCTCGCATGAAAGAAGTCGGGACAGAAACACATGTACAACACACTGCACATGCTCACACACTTGGAAAAAGAAACAGAGCGTGAAGCAATCTCCTCTGTGTGCTCACACACAGAACGGTTTACTGATGGGAACCTTTTTCCAAATGATGCTCTGCTCTTATCCTCATTTCCTCACCTCCCTCTACAGAACGAAAGGCTTTTATTTGTTTATTTGTGAATATCCAGAAAGAGCTGAAATGGGGAAAAAATGTGGATCATTATGACCTGAAAATTGATGAGCTGCAGTAAAAAAACATTTTATTGAAAGAGTAGTGAAAAAGAGAAAGAGACCTTCATCTATTTATCTAATAATAACTTACGAGTGTTTCATTATGAACATCAAATTGATTCGTCCAGAAAAGTTACAAAATTTTTATGAAGCTGTCAATACATTATAATTCTCGGAAAGAAATCAGGAGATCAGACTTTTTATTGAAAAGTAAAAAATTATAATCAGCTAAGAAATCTGCAATTGGTATTTTGGCATCTCGAAATAAACCAAGCTAAGCTAGCTAACTGTTTAGCTTACTGCAGAGAGTTGATGGAGTTTGTTTCTATCTTCAGTCTTTGGCTCATAAAAATTGTTTTCACAATTTTTTAATCTGCCAGTTCTTTCTTCAATTAATTGGGTTTTTTTTTCTGTAAAATGTGGTACGGTGTTCTCAACCACATGTAAATGAATGTAATATATTTATGAATATGGTATCTTTCATTGGCAGAGAGGTCTGCTGCAGATATTTTTTAGTTTCTTATCAGTCCTTATGGTCACCACCAAATACTTTCTTTGGGTTAACTAGTCTCCGGTTGTTTTTCCTTGCTGCCAGGAACAACAGCCTAATGAAATAAGACATGCATTATCATATAAACACTTTCTGCTTTGCCCAGCTTTGTTATTTTCCTTCTCAGTGTTTAGAAACAGCAGGTTTTTGAAAATACTTGCAAACAGATTAAACAAATGTATAGAATCCATCATTCACACTGACCAGACTGGTTTCATCCCAAATCGGTTTTCCTTTTTCAATGTTAGACGCGTTATGGATATTATGTATCACTCATTCGATACATTTTCTAAGCGAGTCATCCTGTGTCTCGATGCAGAGAAAGCTTTTGACCAGGGTGAATGGCGGTATCTCTCACGGGTCTTGGAGGAGTTTGATCTTGGTTCATCTTTTACTTCCTGGGTGCGAATGCTGTACGCTCAACCCACAGCATCCGTTCTCACTAATCAGGACAGGTCACCTTCCTTTCCTCTGCAGAGGGGGAAATGGCAGGGGTGCCCCCTCTCACCGCTCCTCTTTGCATTGGCCATCGAACCCCTGGCAATTAGCGTGAGGGAGCGTGTCCTCATTAAACCTATAACACTGGGTGGAGTTGACCACAAGATTTCGTTATATGCGGACGACATTGCCCTGACATTGACATTGACCCTGAACAATCAATACCACACCTATTCCAGCTTATTGACTCATTTGGAGAGGTCTCCGGTTATACTATTAACTGGCAGAAGAGCGAGCTCATATCAATAGCCAATGACCTGGACCCGCTATTCCTGTCGACTACACAATTTAAAATGACCTCAGACTATGTGAAGTACCTGGGAATTAAAATACCCAAAAAACCAGGGGCCTTTTTCAAGTTAAACTTCACGGAGAAGCTAAACAAACTTGGGGAGAATGTGGAAAAATGGAGAACACTGCCTCTGTCCTTGATTGGACATGTAAACGCTGTCAAGATGGTCTCCTTACCGAGATTTCTGTATTTATTTCAGAATGTCCCCATTTTCATTCCTAAATCGTTTTATAAACTTCTCGATTCCATTATTATGCCGTTTGTTTGGGGATACAAAGCACATAGGATTTCTAAAAGCCACCTCCAAAAGCTGAGGGAGTGTGGAGGGCTGGGTCTACCTTGTTTTCTGCACTACTATTGGGCTGCCAATGTTAGATCCATGGTATACTGGCAAGTGTGGATTTTAGACGGGAGAAGAGTTTACGCCACCTCCCTGATTGGCCATTGAAAAAAGTTTAGCCCGTAAAACTTCTCTTCCTGCTCTCCTCTTCTCACCCCCTAGGCCTCCTGTGGCTTGTAGGAAGGATCATTTTGTCCTTTCAAATGCTCAGAGGATCTGGAAACAAATCAGAAAGTGCTTTGTGCTTCCAAACACCTCGGTACATGATCCAATTTGGCAGAATCATGCCTTTTTGCCATCTCTTACAGACATTGTCTTTAGAGAGTGGAGTTGTTTGGGCATTGTCAGTTTAAAAGAACTTTTTGTTAATGTACACTTATGCTCTTTTGAACAATTACAATTTAAATACTCTCTCTCAAAATCCCAATTCTTTAGGTATTTACAATTAAGACACTATGTCCAGCAGGTTTTCAAGCCACATGAATCGCTGCCTGAAGACAATGCACTGTTTAAAATTTTACTGGGCCCCCCAGAAGCAAAACACCTGATCTCAGATCTGGTGAGCTACTTCTCAAGTAACGTAGATATATCTACCATCAACATAAAGCAAGCCTTCGAAAGTGATCTTGGCATTGAAATTGAGGATGAAACATGGGGGGAAGTATTAACTGGTATAAAATCATGCTCTGTTAATGCTAGATTCCAACTGATCCAGTACAGGGTTGGCCATAGACTACACTTCTCCAAGACAAAACGGCACAGGATTTTTCCTAATGTTTCTCCACTTTGTAACAGGTGCAACGCACTGAAAGATGGTATCTCATCTTTCAGTGATTTTCATCTGTCTTCAGAGATTACTATAACACCTGATCCTGAAACCGCTCCATTTGGACCTTCTGCTGCTATGGAGAACTTGGACCGTAATCTAGGTACTGCTCTGACACTTGGAATGATGATCGCTAAGAGATGTATCCTAAAACTGTGGAAATCTGACTCAGCTCCCAAGTTTTTCTGAAGTTCTCAACAATATGGAACCCAATATGGAACTAGAGCATATCAAAGACCAATGATACCCTTCTCCTCTCCTACCCTGCTTGTGAACTTTTTTGATAGGTTGGTCTGTAGTGCAGTGGAACTGGTGACACCGTTGTAACTATTTTTTGCCCTTCTTTAGTTCAATTTAATTTATATATATATTTTTTTTGTTGTTGTTTTGTTTGTGCCTTATCACATTCTTTTTTTTTTTCTTTTTTCTTTTTTCTTGTTTATCTTGTTTTATTGTGTCTTTGTTTATTTATCTTTGTTGTTGCCTTATTGTCCTGTGTGATTTCTTTTGTTTGATGTAAAAAATTTATAAATAAAACATTCAAAAAAAGAAACAGCAGGTTTTGGTTCCAGAAATACCTTTGAGGTTTTTATGAGCATGGGCTCAAATGAATAAATGTCACGGTAAACAAGTATTCTATGATAATGGACCAGGGAACCTGGGACATCTGTTTCTTTTAAACAGGAAACAGGCATTTCCTTACAGTCCAAGATGTTACAGTGAGGAAAAATCAAATCTCTGTCTGAAGCTGCTTGCTCACTCACAGTGTCTCCACTAATTTGCGAAGATTTTTTTCATTATGTATGCAGTCTCAAGCACTACCATCAGGTGCTCACATCATGCTTCTCATCTCCAGCTTTCATCAAAAATCCTTCTCTGTGACAGCTGGGTGTTTTTGTTGCCTGTACTTCATTTAATCTGAGTGCACACTTTTGGTACCATGCAGAATGGCAAAACTTTTAACAGTAATTTTCACACATTTTGTTGAAAATTGTTGCACAATTGAACGGTATTAACCAGCTTAGGCTCTTTGATTGGGTTCTTTGGTACAGTGCAGTACTTTGCAGTGATTATCACGGCTTGGAGCTGTGTTTATCTCATCTTTCTGTACTAAAAGAGTTAGCTTGAATTTGCCAGATCTTAGATGACAGGCCTATTATCAGACTCAAGCTTCTCTGCTCCTGCTGTAAAAGAAAAAAAAAAGAAAAAAAGAAAGAAATCCCAGATATTGTTGGAGGCGTATTTGGGCAGCCTTTGTCCATCTAGTTTATACAGCAGTAAAAAAAACACAGAAGCTGCCCAGCCCCTCGTGTCAATCACATCTGCACTCTTTGACTGGCTTTCATCTGAATCTTTTATAGTACAGCCAACATCAAAGATTCACATGAATGATAAATGTTGCTGTGGCCGTTAACGTCCGCAGGAGGATGAAACATTTGTGACAGGCATGGAGTCTTTCATACAAGGCCCTTTACCAGTTTACACGTGTCCCTTAGCTGATACATCTGCAGTTCAAGGTAAAACGAGGCTGGAGGGAAGAGGCATGTATCTGTGCAACAACACGAAGGGACATCAGTTTTATGTAGAGGCTGAGAGTGTCTGTATCTTTGGAGTTGGTTGTAAAGGCTGCTGAGGCAAATGAGATTAAGACAATTCAAAAAGACCTTGTTTTATTGTGTGTAACCTCCAAACTACGCCACCCCTGCACCTCATAGCGTAGAGGCTTTTCATATCCATTTGTAGGATAAAAAATGTACTGAGAATTAGCACTCTTACAGTTATTGCATAAAACACTCATTTACTGGGATCTTGCCATTTTTTCCCCTTTGCCTTTTATTTGAAAAGTCCCAGCACTTTTTTGTAAAAGGGAGTTATTTCCTGTCTGCATGTTGCTTCTGTTTCTCTATGCCAAAACACTCAAACAAAGTGCGGCCCAATTAGACATTGATGTCAAAGCACCCAATTATTTCCTGCATTTTTGGTTATCACTGTTCTTCCATACTTATTCACATCTACCCTCTACCACTTCTATCGCTCTCCAAATGTTGGCAATTTTTCCAGGACTGCATCTCTAAATCAGAAAACCTCCATCCCACTCTGTTTACCTTCAGCTAAATCAGTCTCTGATGGAGAGAAAGAGACGCCTGAGACAAACAGTTTGCAGTTTGTTAGTTTGAGGGCACTCAAACTAACAAACAAAGCCCAGGCAGGAGCTTTGTGAGACGTCCAGCCCTCTGCAAAAGCACCGGCACCGAAACATTTTGATGAGCAGTAGAGTCAAAGGCATGAGGGCGCTCATTTTTGTTCATCTCTCATCGGGCCTTCACGCCCTACAATCAAGGACAAACAAACACCAGCAAGAGACCAAGGGATTGGATTTAATACAACTCATCAACACCATTTGCGATTCTACCTATTGGTCCAAGTCTTTATCGAATTCTTCATCGATTCCTGATTAGTTTTCGGTGTGTGTGGGGGTGTAGGCTTAAACAGGCATTAACCATCGACACAACAGTTTGCTTACCCTTTTTTGTCTGAACACAGTGTAAACACAGAATAAAAAAAAAAACAAAACAACTCCACTGTTAAGCTGCTGTAATATGACACCGTTAAAAGTCTTCAGTGGCTGGAAGCTGATAAGTGAGCCGAGCTGGCTGTAGCCTGAGGACTAGCTGGAGCAACAGTATGTCTGTCATCATCTGAAATAGATGAAATGAGAGAATGTTTGTACAGCATTCGTTTTCATTTAGGTTTTTTTTAGTCAAAGGGGGAAAAAAAACTGCTCAACCTACGCACATTAATATTTAGCAGTAACGGATATGCTGCTGTGTTGGGGAGCAGCGCCACTGTTTCCACCTTTGCTTTAAATTACAGACATTAGAAATAGCACAGTTGTAATCTTCCCTCCTCTCCACGACGACTCTGTTTCTGTAGCAGAGACGCATGCGTTTCATGTTTTGCAATGTGCAACTGGCAGGGAAAAAAAAAAAAAGACATGCCAGCATTAATAAAAGGAATTGATGAGCTCGGAGCCACATGTGTCAGATGATTTGGACAAACCACCCCTACAAATGACAAGCCCCTAAGCTCAATTTAGTATCCATGGCTGCGCTTTATTTTTACACATGCAGGCTTTTGCTCAGAGTCTCTATGTGTGATCACATGTGTATGTCTTTAATGTATTTTCTTTTAAAGTTCTGAGGCTCCATATGTCCAATCACGCCCAAAGTAATTTCCTTATGTATAGAAAGGAAGCTATTTGATGTGTTCAAACCAGCAACACATTCATGCACTGTCTGAATTAGCAGAGCCCTTTTAGAGCAAAGAAACAGAAGTGCATTGAAATGCATCCTGCCATGGTCCTTTGGTATTTCCCTCCGATCTGGGGCCTGTGTTGACTTTGCAAACAGTGGGCAACAGAAGCATGTCTTTGTGCGACACCTTTCTGGACTGTATACATCATGAACGCAAACAACTTTGATGTGCTTCAAATGAAGAGAAAGTTAAGTGAATGAAGAAGCTGATAGGGACAGAAAAGGAAAGGAAGAGCAAAAAAACAGGGGCAGAAAAGGAGAAAGGAGCATATATGGCTAGAGCTCATTAAGCGAATGGTCCATTAATCTTGACCTGCATGGAAAATATGAATCTCATGTTTAGAATAATAAAGAGTTGAGTTGTGAGTAAAAATTCCCTTCAAGGAATTTAGATTAATGGACGAGAAGAAGCATGTGTATATTTTATCGACAGGCCATATCAACATGATGCTTCCATATTAATCCATGTCAATATGATTTCACACCACATAACTCTGCTGGCAGCCGGCAACAAAACAAAACACCTCCAGCTGAATAATCAATAATATGCTAATTCAATTGCTATATCAAGCAATCTGCTATGCCCCTCTAATGTTTTTAATGCATGCCTGTGTATAAATTAGATGGGTGATATATCTGCTATTTACTGAAGAATGGCATTTGGAGCCATTCAGCAGCACAACATTGCATCTCAGGAGAAATCAAAATGCCCACTTTTGGATTCAAGTACCACTTGCTTTTAAGTGTGAATAAGTGCTGACCTGTGCTTTTTTTTTTTCTTCTTCTTCTTCTCTGTTTCTCCACATTTGCTGTTGCTGGGATTGCTCCTTCTGCGGTGCCTTTTCAACAGGTAATGTGCCCCCCCCCCCCATCCACCTCCCCTCTCTGTTTTCCTCTCCCTTTTTTTATCAGTCTTATCTGTGTTATTCCTTGCTGCTCTGGCCTGCAAATAACAGTGTCAGAGACATCAGTAATGGCAGTTATTTAATAGATATGACCTAACTAAGGCTGGAAAAATATGTGTATTATTCCACGTAATCTCCAGCTGGAGAGCTGCGCTTCAATTGGCTCCTGCTTTCCACAGACCAAGGGGAAGAAACATTGGAGAAAATCCTTGTGGCTTTCTGTTTTTATTTTTTGGGGGGGGAGGTGAATTTGAAACAACAGAAATGTGACTCTGTGACACTCGAGTGGTATAAACTTGGCTGCAGGAATTTACAGAGCATTACTGAGGCATTATATTAAATACAATAAAGCAAAAAACATCTGACTGGGGATACAACACTAGCTTGGAGTTGAGGAGAAGCTCTGGGGGTGGATCTGCCTGGCTCAGTGAGGACGAATAACCTCTCATTAATCCCTGGAGGCCCATCTGGTGTGTGTGTGTGTGTGTGTGTGTGTGTGTGTATCTCCATGAGCGTATGTGCGTAGATGCCACGCTGTCCTCATTCACAACTGTCCATATTTCAAATCCTCTGGAGGCCTTCTGTGCCAGTTTGCCCCCAGTGCTCAACCCCAGCGTCATTGCTTGATGTTTTCCTCGCTCTCCGTTGCCCTTTCTCCTCCTCCACTGACATTTTCTAATCCGCCAGTTTCATTGTCTTAAAGCCGAGCATTTGTAAGTTGTCCTTCTCCTGTAACACTTGTTTCCCATGACCCTGTTTCTGTTTCTACCACACTTTGCCCCCCCCCCCCCCCCCCCACCTCCCTGCTGCTCTGGTCCTACCTCTCCTCCTGACGCTCTGTTTTTTCCCATTATGCTTCTCTTGTGTCTCAGCAAAAAACCAAAAAGATTTTCCAGATTTTATTATGTCACTCTGTCAGGTGGTGTTGTTGAGGGGTGTGGTACATAACTGTGTCAAAGGTCATGACATGATGGCGCATCATATGGAAGGTAGTGCCAGATGATGCGCCGTCGCCAAAGGCTGACTTCCAGCGTGTCCATCTGTCTGTACAGTGTGTGTATTTGTGTTACTAACACAGAGTGTGTGTGTGTGTGTGTGTGTGTGTGTGTGTGCTCTTTGGTCTCTAAATCATGGCTCCTTTGTCATGACTGACATTCATTCTTATTGTAGTTGTGTACCGGTTATTGAGACATTAGATTTGTACAGTTTCTGCACATTTTTATATGTCTGTCTTTTTCCCCCCATGTCCGCTCTCACCCATCATTTTTGTCCTGTGCTCATGTTTTTGTTGTTACCGTACCACAAATGCCCTCAGGACACTGTTAATGCACTCCAAATGCCATAGTGCGTCAGACCCTGTTATCCAAAATGACTATCTGGTGCTAATGTCTAATGCATTATAAAGTAGATGTGCGTTCTGGGATATTGTTCTCATGTTTATTTCTGTGTCTATGTTGTCTGATCACAAACGTCATCTGGATCAGGGTTCCGTCCTCGCACCAAGTCCGACCAAGTGGTAGCTGGTTTCTGTCACGACTGAGTGTTTAAACGGAGGGTGGAGATTATGAACTGATTAATTTGCAGGGGAAGATTTCGGGGGGCCAAAGGAGACATGATGGCAGTGATCTAAGCATCTGGGATTATCCAGACTTAATGGGGGGAATAAAGCGGCCTATGGGTGGCAATCCGCTTTCTCTCCGCGCAGATTTCCGTCACATTGACGTGTCATGTCGTGCTGGAAAAACCCTGCAGCACAGACAGAGGCACCTTGCTCGCCACGCCACTAGATGGCCATGCCCTCGGTTTCAGTTGTTTACTTAGAGAAGCACTAGACTTTTTTGTTGAATTCCCTTGAAACTCACCAGAAGATATCGGAAATACAAATTGAACTTCTCAGCTATGACTTTTACAAATAACTTTACAAACATCGCAGTCGGCTAGTGAAACCTTTAGGGGCAGAGCTGTATTTGCTAGGCGGGAGCATTTTATCTTGAAAAGGGAACCCATTAGAGAAAGTCTGGACCATTCAATGCTACAAAATGATGTTAAAGGAATCTTTTGTTGCAACTGAATGTTTCACATTTCAAAAATTAGTTTTAACAGGTCCAGCAAAAATAAAAGCAATTGAAAGAGTTTCCTAATGTAAATTTAACAGTGTAAAATTTATTATTTATTTATTTATTCAAACTGGAATTTTTTAACACAGAAATCAAGGTCGACAATGTTTTTTCTGTAGAATTTCATAGAAGTGTCTGTTAACTTCTTGGTTAGCGTGAGGATGTGAGAGAAAAAGGGGACGCAGTATCTTTCAGCAGAGCTTATCAGGTATTTTAATTCATTATGTGTCTTCCACTGAGCAGTGTCACCGGCGACTGTCACTATCCATTTTTTTAACCTAATCCATGCAGACTGCCTCACTGCAGATATACCATGTTAGAAAAAAAGTTTTTGAAGTGAACTGGAAGACCGCAGGGTCTGATGAATCTTTTCAGACGTGTGTGGAGCAGGAGATGGAGCTTCAGTCCAGAGAAAATTGACTGTCCCATCAGGGCTGCGCTTTGGGTTCAATGATAAGCCGCCTTTGCTGTACACAACACAATGTTCACAGCATAAAGTAAATAAAAAAAAATCACATTGGAGGAATTCAGTCAGAGCAAGAGTCAGACCCAGACGTGGTTTGAGCTTATCGTCCGTATCTTCTAGGTGCCGATTCTGCTCTGCGACAGTTATTTTTTGGCAAAGTCCTCTGTGCTGACAAGGTCTCGGTGACAGGTGGAAGAGTGGAGTGTATCAAGAAGATTACTGTTATATCGGAGTGACTCAGCCACACATTTCAGCCTCAGTCACACCCAGGACTGAGAAGCAGTTTGTTTTACACAAAAACTGGCAATTAGCAGAACGGTCAGCATCTTTTGCTCCTGTTGTTTGTTATCTTGTTACTGGCAGTGGCTGACATAGTATCAGCGCTTGTGTGCAAACTCTGGCTCTCTGCACCGAGAAGGTTTTCAGCTTTATTTTACCCCACAAGTTGATGGAGTCCGTCCCTCAGTTTCATGCATGAATCCCAGAATAAGTCCAGTTTTATGTGACTGTCATTGGTTCACTTAAGTTACACAGTGGAAACAGAGGCACTGACAGCTTTATTATATTTTAAAAATCATATGAACATGTTAACAATGTTAAAACCTCAATTTTCATTGGGGATTGGGGGAGGGGGATGTTTAAAGTTACTAAAATTTGACAGTAGGAACCAGTTTCAACTGACAAGTAACTTTTGTCATGTAATGTGTTACCAGGCAAAACATCAGGCCCATAAATCACTCCCAATCATCAGTCAAATAAGACAGAGGTCGTCCTGTGTGTTGTCTTTATTATACAACAGGAAGGCACCTTGATGAATGGACTTGGACTCCAGATTGATGGGTGCTAATAAGCCAAAGTAGACTGCTGACCTCATCCTCCATCCTGGCTGCCGTGCTGTTTGTGTGTGTGTGTGTGTGTCTTGAAATCAGAATATATGAACAATTGATGGCTGGTTTATGTTAAATTTTCCAAAACATTTTTCTAAAGACGTCTGTGGGTGGTTTTAACTTTTGTGCTTGTGAGCATGCAAGTGTGGGTGGCTTTTTTGTTTTGTTTTATTTTTCTTATATCCATATTGCACAACACTCTGTGTGTGTGTGTGTGTGTGTGTGTGTGTGTGTGTGTGTGTGTGTGTGTGTATGTATGTGTGTGTGAGAGACTGTGTGTGTCATCTGATATGCAGCTGGCTCATGCATGGAAACCCCTGGGCCAAAGAATTCAAAGCAATCCATCGTTTTAATCCAGGAGTCCTGAAATCCACAGTACGCTGTATGCTCTGCTAAACCCACCATTGAAAGATTTATGATATTTACGCTCCACCTATAGATGATGATGAATACCCTAAAGGCACCATGCAGCAAGCGGTTGCTCACATCCTTACTTCGTGCAGCATCAAGCAAAACTTGTTCTTGCACCAGGTGAGGAGCAATCCAGATGTGCTGCCCAATTACTGCACATCTCCATCAAGCATCACCTTTTTGTCACTGTTGTGACTGTTATATAAATATTTATATATATATATATATATATATATATATACACACACACACACACACACTGAGCTCAGCATTTTTCCTAGAAGCCGTGGACACCAAACAGCTGGCTGGGGAGGAAAGTGCAGACTACATTTCCCAGGTGTCTCTTTGTTTCCACATAGAGCAACCTGTTCTTTCAGCAAGGAGGAAAGCTGCTGTACTTTTCTCTGTCTTTCGCTGCCCACTACCTGCAATTATTTTAGTCTATAATTACCTTTCTTTTGCTGTCTCTTGGTTCGTTTTTTTTTATATAGTTTTAGAAACCCTTAGCTTTTATGTTTTTGACCTCGGATGCACAAATGCTCTGAATTCTTTCAATATCGTTTGTGTTTTGATGGCCTAGATTTATGACTGCACACAAAGATGTCCAATTTGAGCTCGAATCGTTTCACCGGAGTTCAGTGAGTTAACACAATCCTTTACTTTTGGCTTGGATTTTATTCATCGCTATTTTCCAAACGCACTTTTGCGAAGAACACTTTACCACATGAATAAGTTCTTCACTAATCCTTACAATAAGTTCTCCACTAATCCTAAAGGTTCCCCTCCTACCCTACACAAGCTTCCTCTAATGTGAGGACTTCACTTCCTGCTCTTTAATGAAACTCAATAATCTTGACAGAAACAATGGCAGTGTTTGTGGGATCATATCCCTCCGCCTTGGCCCTGCCTCCTCCTCTCCCTCGTCAATCAGATAACAGTCTTATCATGATGACCGCCCTCTCAAAAATCACCCCGGTCTTTCACTTCACAGCTTCTCTTCGCCTCAGAGCCTTTTTTTCCCCCTACAAAAAGGGGATTGCCATCTTTGGGGAATTCGCTCCAAGAGCAGGAGGAAACTTTTCACAAGCGCAACTCCTTGACTATAGTTGATTAGGAAGAGGGAGATTACATGTCAAATTTAATGAAGTGAAGTGTGTAATCTTGGTGTGTGTGTGTGTGTGTGTTGTCTTGGAGATATGGGTACAATCCCCAGCATTGTGTTGATAACTATACCTGAGCACCATCCACACAGTCATGTTTTCAGAACATGTTTATCAGGTTTATGGCGGAGGTATTGTAATCATCACATTCTGCTGAAACTCAATATCTCCCTGTATATTTGGCATTTTCTGCTCTAACTTATGATTATTTTTGCTATCATTTAATTGTTTCCTTGAGTAATTGTTTGGTCTATGAAATGTCAGACGGGGAAAAAAAAAAAAAGTTGTGAGTTTGCAGAGAACAGAGAACAGCGGCAAATCACATTTTTAAAGATGGAACAAGAAAATGTTTGAGCTTTGGCAGTTGCCGATTAATTTCCTGTCAATCAACTAATCAGTTAATTAAGTCATAATTCAAGCTTGATTCTTGGCATTCAACTGAATCTTTTCTTCTGCAAGATGAACTCCGAACCACGATGGATTGACACGTGACGTGGGAAAAAAAAAAGTAATTTAATAGCCTCATACAGCACAATGTTAAAAGGAGACTTTATCCTGCATTGCACTGGTAATAACCCATCACATTATTTGCAGTGGCTGCCAAAACAAATAGTCTTACTTGGTCATCCAATTAGGAATGACATGTCCTTTTAAATAAATTTGTGAGTTGAATTTGGTGCACAGGAATTTCCATTAAGCTTGCTGCAGCCACATTTCAAATACATATAATTGTTGGTTTGTTTTTTTTAATTTTATTTTGAAACACACATCATTTGGCCTCAGTTGTCCACCCTGAGACATCTTATTTTTTAAGTTCAAGATCCTAATCAAACAAATAGATTTACATGACATTATTTAATGTAGTCACTTAGCAGCAAATCCTCACTGTGCACCCTGTAAAGCATATAAAAGTAGCAAGTGCAGTTGTCGTCTTTGGTTTGTGTTGGTGCTGTTGTGTTGCGTGGTGTGATGGAGCAGTAAATGATGCTGCAGAGTGCCGTCTGCATTGGGGGTTGCAGGGGTTAAGAACCAATGAGCTCAAGTCAGTAATGGGATTGGCCTGCTGGGGGGTGGGGGTGGGGGGGTCGGTGTAGGGGTATATGTGTGTGTGTTTGTAGGCACCAATACACGTACAGTTTGTCACAAAAAGTGATTGCAGAAGCTGAGTGATGGGGTTTTGGAGGCTGCGTGTGTGTGTGTGTTTGTGTGTATGTCACGATGAAAGATGATGACAGGGGGAGGCCGTGACATGCACACCGAGGTTTGCTGCGAAATAATCAATACAGTGATTGAATGACTGACTGTCATCTCTCCCTGTCCCTCCTGAGGTGTAATTACTGAGGTGGAATATCCATGTTCCTACAGGTCATAGATCCCAATCGCACTGCCCAGTGACAGTGATGGTGACTAGAGCCACTGGAGCATGTCCTCTCTGCTGGAGCTGCAGCTCATGAAACAACTTTCATGAATTTAAATTAAATCCTGATCCATTCCCGCCTTCTATTTGTGACTTGCGTTTGGTTGATTTAAAACAGGATGGATAATTGCAGCGACTTTATTGTGCAGCAATAATAATGGAGTCGAGCACATGGAAAGTGTCCTCATTAACTGAAACCAGTGTGTCATGTTATCACTTTTAGCCGTTCAGTGCTCCTGTCACATTAGCTGTAGGTTGCTTGGCATGAAATGGATGAGTCAACTTAAATCAATCCAGTATACCGTTTTATTCCACTTCCGGAGAATCTTATCTCATATGAAGTCTCATGTTTGATTCACACCTAAAGGTGTTTAAAACAACATGTTTGTGATCGTATATATTCCATATTACCATACCACAGTGCAAATACATGCCACCGCGGCCGTTATCAAAGCTTTAGTGCTGTCAAACTGTCTCAGGCTGTGTTCATCTGGAGAGGATTTGAAAATAAGAGATAAGCCCTCCACAGCCAAACTGGAGTAGACACATCTGAAGGTGCATTGCTATATACACACTTCTCTTTTTTTATTGCTATTGACAATTGAGAGAGCATTACCTCACCAGCAAAGGACAAATAAGTTCTTTGCTGTGAAGTTTTCATAAGGGTCAGATTCGTCTCCATTTTCAAACTTCTCTTTTTCTCACCAGTAGTTTCTTTGTACGCTTATTCAAAGACTAACTCTACTGGCCTACAGACGCTACGCGTTGTTGTTTGTTTGCTGCACACGCTGTCCAAGGTCTCGAATGAAGGAGATACTTTACCTTGAGCTACCATACATAAAGAACTGTGGTTGCAGTCACACAAACACGAACCAGCTGGCGTGTCGTGAAGTCACAGCTTGCATTTGCATTTAATACAGCAATTCTTTTCACGACGTTCGGGTGGAGGAGGTGGGATTCTCGTTGAGTCAACGTGGCTTCAACCACCATCTACAGCAGTATTGTGTTATAAGATCCCTGCTGTGTCCCCTTTCACTGTTTGTTTTCGATCAGCGTATAATGCATTTAGATCAGTGTGCGTCTACGCTCTCTTGCGACTCTCTGCATATGTATGAGTGGGAAGCTAAGCAGAGGCGACCCTGTGTTTGCATACGGTTTCCTGTAGCTCACTTGTGTGCTGTTTACAGTATATACCGTTCTCTCTTTTCCTCACTCCCTCCATCTCCCTCCTCCTGAGTGTGATCAGTATTCAGCCCCTGGAGGAGAAAATGTCATAGATTGTCTCGGAGCTCAGTTTGGTTTAAAACGACGAGTGGCTCATTTCTCCTGACTTAAAATTCTGTGTATATTGACACTGGCAGAGATCTACCAGTGTATGTAAAATACACATAAATATGTCTGTGTGGGTGTGTGCGTGTGTTTACTGGTTGGTCTGACACGTGTGCTGTCATTGCAGCCTATTTTGCTGTGCCTATGTGTGTGTGTGTGTGTGTTTTTTTGAGGATTACCGCAACACCACGTCTTTATATCCCATTGATTCTGCTGCTGGAGCACAAAAGTAGGCAGCAGGGGACATCAGTGACCTGCTTCGTTTCAAAAACTCGTACAGTCAGTCAAAGCTTGTCTACCTCAAATGGCACATGGGTATTGCAGCAACTGAATTGGTTCAACTTTTACGGCTCAAGGCAGTATTTGGACCATTTGAGGAGTTATCTTCACACACTACGTATGTCGCACCATTTGATGTGAGAAAAAAAGTAGACTAAAGGACAACAAGGATTTCTTCAAGATACAACATTTTCTGCGTTCTGCCTTCAAGTCTGGAGCGAAACATCCCATTGCTGGATAATATCCTGAATAGGGTTATTATTCAGTAATTACAGTTGTGTTGTATTCTCAAAAACAAACATTACAAGGTGATATTTGGGGTTTATTTACATGCGGCTGTATGAGGTACTTCTCTGTTGTCAGTGTATTACCTGCAGTAGATTTGGATCAGGCTGCTTCCAGTTTGGAGAAGCAGCTGGAAGCATCTGCTCAGAGGCCATGGCCAAACGCAAGACCTTTAAACTCCATTTAGAAATGTCCACATATAGAAAGACAAACATCAGTTTGAGTGTGTTCTTTATATTTTGAATATTCTCACAGTTTTATTTTGGCCTCAATCAACACATCCTTTTGGAGCTACAGTTTGTGAACCGCTGAATGATCGCATTATTATGCACCTGCTGGAGTCAGACAAGGCAAAACATAAATGTACTTCTGCTAGTTCAACTGGTGAAAAATGTAGTTTTAAGAGAAGACTACTTCTGCTGCTCTTCAAAATGGGCAGCAGGCTGACTCTGCCGTAGGAAAAGCACTGACTATAGATTGATGCCTTACACAACCTTATGTTAAATATGTCCAATGTTAATCAATTTAAGATACGAGTCCCACCACTCTTAAAGAAAGAGTCTTATCCTCTTCAGGAGAGTGACACCCTCTTGTTCTTCTTGACTTTGAATTAGCTTATAGTCACTCTGACATTCAGAGGACAATCAAATTGCATAGCTGGGCTGATACTAAACCCACATCACATTTACATTTACATTACATTACTGCATATTTATTCATAAAGCACTGTCATGATGGGGCCTGAGTGGAATGACAGATTGAGCTAATACATTTTACTCAGAGATGGATGGAGGTGCAGAATCAATAGGATCTGCTGGCCTTTCACTTTGTGCAAAGGAGGTATCGGGATGCGAAAGGTATGGTGGAAGAAAAGGCTTCAAAGTCAGAAGGAGCAGAAATGTCTTCTGTTGGCCTTTGATTGAATAATTGACAGTCACACACTGATATGCTTTGACCGTACGTTAGATGACGGGTCGTGCTTGAAGCATATTTGATAAGTATTGTCACTGTCAGTCAGAGCCTCCATGTCCTGCTCGATGAGTAAAGGGCAGCAGCAGGCATGTGTGGGCTTATTGCTCAGACAGGCGTGATGTTCTCTGATGTTCCCTCCTGTCACTTCACCAGACTGGGTCATCGAGGGCTGATGTGGATTCTGCCAAAAGCTATAAGGGGCATGATTCCTGTTGCAGAAAAGCAGAGCTCCTATACATTTCTATCAAAATGAAAATAAGAAGAGGGACTGCTGGGTTATTGCTCCTTTACGTCGTGTTCCAGCAATTAAGGAACTTGGGGAGCTAAATTCACAAAGAAAAAATGTTTTAAATGCAACTGAAGACCAGTAAAAGAGCTAAAAACTTCAGTTTTTTGGTTGAGCTATAACTAAAGTGCCTGTTTGGGGATGGAACTATGCAGATGTGAAAAGGCAGCTTTTTAGGAAGCATAAAAAAACCAGACTTTTTATTCACCCCCTTTCACTACAGCAGTGATGATCTGCTGTGTTTTTTGTTTTTTTTCTTTTTGCTTCATCACATAAAACAGTATCGATTAATTTCTCAATGCGATCGCTCTCATTAGTTCAGTCTCTCTTTATATTTGTTCTGCTCTTGTTTTCGACTCATCAGCAGATCTGTTCCAAACTTCCAAACCTGAGTGTCAGAGAGTTTACAGTAGTTTTAATTGCATCCATTCCCAGTTAATGGTAAAGATACCTGTGATAAACACTCGCTATATACAGTCTGAATTAGACTAGTAGAGATTTAAAAACTTGCATTTGACCAATCAAGCTAACCATCTTGTATGTGCATAAAACAATTATATAACATGATGCAGAAAGAAAGCTCTGTAATGTGATATGATGGAGAGTCTCATATGGCTATAGTCCATCATTCATTTTAACTTTTGACCTTCATGGGGAAATGGTTTTCCTTCCCCTTTAACAACTGGTGTGACCACTCAGGCTTTTGCACCTCTTGTCAGTTTATGGTCTCCCTCCAGGCTATGTGCAGTGGCTTAGCTGACCCCCACTGTGATAGAGGTCTTTTCATGCCTTAAGCATCCCTTTGCCAGCCATAAAGACAACACAAACACTCAGAAATACAGACGTGATCTTGTATGTGCTCATCACTCAACGGACTGCAAGTCATAGTGGTGGGCAAGTGTGGGAGGCCAGAGCTGTAAGCACCTTATGCATTAAAGATGGATTGTGTTGTAGAAGCAGGTATTTATTTTGCCTCTTTTTATGGCACTGTGGAGACTTTTGGTCTCTGTTTGGGTGTTTGTTAATCAGCCTCAGGGTTAAAGTGGTAGATATATGTGTGTATTCTTATATTTATGAGTCATGAAATGCTTTGCCCCTCACCCTCACTCCCTCCTCCAAACCCCATAACAGGTAGCCTGCACATAACCTACAATCTGTATTTAAATTCTGTAGCATATCCACAGAGCACATTAATGAAGGAAGTAATTTACCAATGATAACAAAAAATATAAAGATGATATAGGAAGCCCACTTTTGTCTTTCCCCTTAATATTTTTCCTTGCGGTGCCAAATCCATGTCCATCCACTGCAGCCCATTAAATATGCCTTTAGTCTATTAAATATGCCTTTCATTGACTTTCTCGACTCTTTAACAAACTGAGGTCCCCAAGGCACAATTTAATCTTGCCTCCTCCACAATTTTCTCTCTTCCTTTCCTTAAATTACCTCCAGTGCCCAGAACAGTATGTGTACAGTTGAGACACCCTCCCTTCCCTGTTGACGAGAGCCGCCCCCCCGCAAATACAGTTTTGCTGTATGACTCTTTCCAACTTCTTTATCGCACTCCCATCAAATTGTCGCTAAATCAAACGCTGTCATCGTTTTATCATCCAGAGAATTTACAGCACTTTCTTTATTAGTCTATTCAAGCAGTTCATTTGTACGCGTTATATTGATTTTTTTCCACCTGGCGCTGTTTACGGGCGTTACGTTCACTTTTTATTCTGCTTGTATAAGTCAGTGTTTTCTGTAATAGTAACACACTTTTAATCGTGTCTGTTGCTCCACAGACTTCGCAGTCATTCCACTTTTCTATCCTTTTTTTTCCCCTTTTGAAAACAAAGTACCACTTGCAGTACTTTAAGATTTCCGCCACTTTTATAAGATTTTATTCATGCTCAAGATCCTTCTGTTTTCAAGGACCACCCTATTGGGGAAAAACGAAAATATTTCTCCCTCTGTGTTTCCCTTCGATATTTGGGTTATTTTTCTTCCGAAGCATCTGTGCAAGTTTCCCCAGTATCATCCTGTTGCCTCTGCAGTCTCCTCTAATCTCTCTCTCTAAGAAAAAGTAACAGAAAAGGCTAAGGAAAACAGCCTGGGTATGCAAAGAAGAAAAAAGATAAATGGGAAGCAGACAGAGAAGCTCCGAACTTCCATCCTTTGCTAACACATCTTACCCCATCTTAACGCTAGAAGCTAACAGCGATAAACACTCCTTTCAGGCTTTAGTTTGGATTCATAAAGCATTTGTGTTCAAAGCAACCGGGGCCCCGGAGGATTTCTCTTTCACTCTCTCTCTCTCTCTCCTGCCTCTCTTATTTCCTCTTTTGTCCTCTTCCTGTTGCTGTGTATCCTCTGCACTCTCCTCCAGTTTCTCTTGATATTCAGGCCTTCTTTTGACTCCTTTCCTGCTGTCCATTAACCCATCTTTGTCTTTATTCTGTCTGCCTATCTTTTTTTCCTGGGGTAACTATTAGTTAGAAAAAGTAAAAAAAAAAAAAAATAGGAGTTCAGTGTTCCTCCTTGTGGACACCTGTTAAAAAACAGACAAAGGGTGACTTTGATGAAACATACTGACAAAGGCCTGAGATGACTTTGTCCTGGTACAGGATGAGATCAATGCTAAAGTCATCTGCCCCCCCCCCCCCCCCCCCCCCGCCAAAGAGAGTCTGATAGGAATCTTGATGCTCTCACTTGAGTGAAGAGGCAGAAGGAGAAATGAAGCAACTGCAGCCATAGGTTAAGATGGCGATTCATTTTGTCATTATGAACCACCGCAATTGGTTGGAAATACACAGCAGTGGTAAGGTTACCCTTGTGACCAAGACCAAGATAACAACTATTTGTAGACGACTGCTGTTAAAGTAGAAATGCTGAACTGCCAAAGCAGGCAAATACTGTGGAGCTCCAGTGCCTAATATGGGCCATTTAATCATAGTGACGGTATAAATGCCTGTTGAGCTTATTTAATGTGTTTAAGAGAAGGCACTTTGTTTTTATTGTTTTTATTTAGATAAGACAAACATGATATATTATGTTAATCATTGAGCTTCAGCACTGCTTTCAGGCAGATTTGTTACGTTTTGCTGACAACCAGACTGGTTGGTTCCTAAAAAGGCAGTATTCTACCTGCTGGTAGGAAAAATGTATAAAACACACTCTACTATGTAATTTTATGAAGATGGCATGTACAAACATAATGAACAGTTGGGGGTACATTGGAGGTCGGAGCTCATTTTTTGCCCCGGCCCTAATACTGTGTTAGTGTAGCCCTGAACATTTTGAAAACAAAGCGTGGGGGAGGTGCGACGGAGGAGATTGAGGTCTAAAGGTTTTCAGCTATATTGAAAGGACGGTGCTACTGTGGTTTTCAGGCTGAAACCACATATTGACTGGTTCTGGATCAGGCCTGGACTTGTGCTTCTAATCAATGTCTGCTCAGAGAAAACTAAGTCTCTGGAACAGTGTGTCTGGTAGGTTTGTATTTGACCCTAATATCCATTGATAAACATGGGGCAAGAAGTTAAATCACAAGGGAGGGATATGTTTGAATTCATTTGGGAAATGAAATTCAAATTGAATTTGAATGTGTGTGTGTGTGTGTGTGTGTGTGTGTGTGTGTGAGACGGAGTGAGAGAATAAAGGGCCGTCCACACCAAGAACTATAACTACAACTATAACTATAAATATATAGTTCTAAAAATCGTTCTTAGCTCAAGTGGATGGCAGCGTCCACACTACAACTATAATGACAACGATAGTGGTGGACGATATCGTTCGGATCACTTTCAGAGCGATTTGATGAACGATAAAAACACTGACAGCCAATCAAAATCCATCAGGAATGACAGATCGAGACGTTCTTCACGTCACTACGCCACTCACACACTCATTCAACATGGCGGACGACGTAGGAGAGAGGCTTATCATTGAAGTACAAAAAAATCCAGCTCTGTAAGACAAGAATGACAGACTGTATAAAGATGCCACCAAGAAGAGGGACATCTGGGCGCACCCTTTGAATAAATAAATCTCTGCTCCACTGCTGACCGTTGCGCCGAGCACTCAGTGTGCTTGGCGTAACCTAGCAACACAACGATATTGTTCATTGGTGTGGATGCTGGCATTTTATCATTATAGTTATAGTTCTTGGTGTGGACGGCCCTTAATGGCGTGTTGCCACATCTGCATGTTTGCTTGCATCATCCTGCTAACATCCATTTCAAGCCCATTTTAGGAAGCTGGCTTTCAGGCATTTGTTCATATCTCTCCCAGTGTTGCTGATAGTCAGGAGCTACTACAGTTTATCATCTCTGCCGCACACATTCACAGCACAAGGCAAGGGATATGACAGGGTAAATATTTATCAGGTTCATATTTACAATCTCCAATAAACTGTGTTACTTTAGAGTCAGCTACCTGCAACTTTCGCCGCCTCACTCAGCCGCCAGAGTAAATAGTGCGAGCGGAGAAGCAGACACCTGCCTTAAACAACCTCAGAGCATATTAGTAACAGACACTCCTGAAACCTTCGCACCATTTCTTCACATTTCCAATGAGACTTGGGACTTCCTCTCCTTCTCTTTGGTTTCTTTCTGTGTCTGTCATCAGACACACACATGTACTTACATACAAACGTACACACCCACACACCACTTAAATAACACAATAAAAGCCCCAGGGTATGATCGCAAAAGAGAGCAAAAGAGAAAGAAGGGTGTAATAATATGAGTCTTTCTGGGGTTTATCAGCGTTTTACACAGACAGTGAAACAGGTGGGGAAAAGAAATTTGAATCCTAGCACGCTGGCCAATTATCAGACTCAACAGTATCTGTTGATTAAAGAAGCAAGTAGTAGCTGAAAAACCCCCCATTAATCCTGTGGTACTCTTGCTATGCAAACCACTGAATGGCCATATGTGGTTTATACAACCACAGCAAGTGTTTGTCTTCCTGAGTCACAGCAACTGCCGATCTGTAGTAAGTCATTCATGCAGACAACAGATGGCGAGTTACAGCTCTCTGGTGGGGAGTTTATATGGACAACTATTACTGACCTAATGAAAATTTATTTTCCATCTTCCGTACAGTGTCACCAGTTCACCACCTATTCAGATAAACCAAAATAGAAGCAGGAGAGTGGAGATGAGACGAGTGGGGGAGAGTGAGGGAGGGAGGGAGGGAGAGAGGCACAAAATGGAAGAGGAGATGGAAAAACAGATGGAGAGAAACAGTGGAGAGAATAAAAAAAAAAAAACCTGAGCACAGGCTAGTACAGGCAAGTTAAGGGAAAACGAGTAAAAGAATAGAAAACAATAAAAATAGAAAGGATCAAGAGGTGAAGCTATAATGTCCAACAAAACAGCCAGGTTGGACTTTTCAGTTCATTTGAGTTTCTCGCTCTGTCTCTGTGGTCTGTCTGTAATGGCCATGCTCAGAAAAGCAAGACATTGCACTTGTTTCTCCCACTCCCAGGACACATTTTAAGGAGTAAAATTGATTTAAACTTGACCACAGAAAACTTTTAGGAGCCACAGAACTACTTTAAAACCGTGTTACTGGTCTGTGGTGGAATAACTCAGGGAATCAGCAACCCCTGAATGTGGCAGAAACTCTCTCTGGGCTTGCTTAACATAAAGATTAGGCTGATTAAAATTATGATTCTGTTGTGTAAAATATGTGTGGTAATTTAAATCACATTGAATACACTACAGCTACAGCTGTCTTTTCATGCAGGAACAGGCTTTTAATTCAGTCCTTACTCTGCAACGGCTGCATCCACTTCCTGGCCTGGTTGGTTCAGAGGGAGCGGAGCTGCTTTATACACAGACACGCATTTCACATTCAATTATTTATGCATCTTTTCTGCCACATTATGGCACCATAAGTTACATACTTCCATCTGGTTCAAGTGTTTCTATTTGTTAGATGTGGAGTGCATCTTTGCTGTCGAGCTACATAAACAGCAGTTTCGCAGTCAAACAACTGTACGACTGCCACCTGCCCAGGATTGAGTAGGTGTGAGTAACACAGCAGGGGGTTTCTGAGCTCATGAATAACCATATAATTTCTGACTTTAGCAGATGATGGCTCGAACTTGAAACTAAATTATGTGATGATTTGAATGGATGTAATTTAGTGCAGAAAGTTCTTACATATGTCTTTCCATGCATGTTATTCAATATATTAGTTGTCATAATATGGGCCAGTATTACAATGGCTTATATTTCGTGAAAAAAAAAAAAAAAAGATTTTTTGGTAAAGGTGCCATCGACATCTAAAATAGTTTGTTTGGGAATATCTAGATTTTAAAAAAATGAAAGCAGTAGTTGTTGCTGAAAATTACTTGCAGCGGTTTGTAAAATTTTCCCAGTTTCAAATCGAGTGTAGAAACACCTGAAAGAGGAATGAGAGGTTGCATATGATTACAGTGTTGTTAGCAACAGATAGCTCGCTGTGTCAAAGGAAAGAGGTAAAATCATAATGGAACTGCAGTGTTTTCTTACACAGTAAAAATTTCTTTCCTTGTAGCTGTGAACACATTATTCTTGAGGTCTATCTTTATAATATACAGTGTGTGTGTGTGTGTGTGTGTGTGTGTGTTTTTATCTTCTCTCTTTGAAGCTCTTTGTTTTCTGAACTGGAAGATAAACTTTACTGTTTCAACAGGTTTCTTCCGATATTGTGTCTATTTTAAATTTATGTTTGATTTTTTAATATCTATGCTTGCTTTTTTACGGCAGTCGTTTGGTCTTTAGTTTGATCTGTGTTTAATTAATTTGCTCTGACATGTGTTATGTATGTTGGTCTGTGGTTTGTACTGAATGAGCTGCAGTGCTATTTATCTGTTAAAGAAAATAATCCCCTCATCCTCCAGAGAATAGTTTAATCCCAGTTTATACAAAAGGATGCTTGTTTATGCCTTTTGCACTTGATGTAAAAGCACTGGGTAAAAGAAAATCCCCCTGCCATGCTTGCCAGGGCAATGCTGGAGAATTTTGACTCTTCACGTTGTCTCAAAATTGCTGTCCTTGGACCTCGATAAAATATAAAGACAAACCCGAACCATCAGGTCTAGAATGGGATCTCTATGACACCGTGTCCCTTTAAACTGCCAGAAATCTCTGTTCAAATATTTCAACACTGACCTTTTTGGATTTTATCTCCGTCTTCACATTGCACCACTCCTGTGCGCGTGTGTGTGCGCGCGCCACGTGTGTACATGATGTTTACTCAAACATCACAAGATAACCAGAGCACGCCACTGCACTCAAGAATCAGGTAGCACTTATTAGAAAACATGCTCCCCATAACCTTTGTCACCCCATCTCTCAATACCATCCCAGAGTCTTCTCTGACATCTGTGGCGGAGTAATAGGTGTTATCTGAGGGGCCGGGGGGTGATGGGATTGGGCGCGGCTTTCACCATAAGGAAAATTGGACTATTCCAGGGGCTCCAAAGCTGCTTATGATCGCCTGCTGGGTCACCTTCAGCGACTGTGCTCACTGTCTATATTTTAAACTTGAGATGTAATTGTTCTGCAGCTGAACTGCTTCTTGCCTCTTAGCTATGAGCTCTCCCAAACCAAGGATACCCAGGCACAATGTTGCTTATTTATAGAGCAGCTGGGCCTGGCTCATATATGATTGCTAATCAATTTGAAGTGGATCGACAGCTTAGCTATTGTTGTTGTTCTGTCACACCAATAACGTGGCCCTCTGCTTGCAGCATTAGAGGGCCTCAGACAAAAGTTTGATGGAGCTCCTAGACATTTCTGTAGAGTGGATGAGAATATTTATTTGATAAAATAATGTTTGATATTTGGTTGACTCTACAAAGAACTTGAATGCATTGATGTTACACCAGTGCTAAAAATGTATGTAGTCATGGCAAAGCGTAATTTCTCACACAATCTTTTCACCAAGATCAGTCTAGAGATCGGATACACTTTGAGATAGTTTTGAATTTCTCCTCTTTAAGGATATAATTCATGTTCAAAGTTCATTTCACTCCAAAAGGTGACGTTGATGATACACAGGCAGCATTAAATCATGTCAGCTTTTATATATTTACCTAAAATGTCATCACTCCAGATGTCTAAGCAGTCGCAAGCTTGGGTTGAAATTAGCTCAAATCATTGATAAAAGGGGAAAAATTTATGCTACGATTTTTGGGGTGGGTGGGTTTCTATTTACTGTTTACTCTGCAGCAAAGCCACAGTCACTGAGAAAAATAAGTCTGAATCTATCTGGAAAAAAAAGAAGCTTTTTTTAAAAAAAAAAAATAGTTTGTGTTTATAAAAAACTGATATTTACTGCATCCATTGCACCGTTGAGTTCACAAGTCCCAGCATCAGTTATGCTATAGTCTGATGGCGGAGGTGGTTTAATAGCTGCCAGTAACAGAATCGTCATCATTATCGCACATTTGCATGTCAAAAGGACACCTGTACATGTATTGCAGTGCACATGACAAGCTCATAATATATTCAAAATGTCCTCCTTTCCTATATTAGCAATACGACTTGTTCTTATTCTGACCTTAATCTCTTATAACGTATTCACAAAGTGATTATCGGTTTATTTAGCCGGATGTCAGCGAGCCATACATCACTGTGTGCTTTCTCAATATTCCACAGAGATCTATTGATGTGTTAATATTGCCATGATCTGCTCAAAAGCTTATGCGTCCATTGTTTTTAATTGAAGATGATATTTTAGGGATTTCCTGGGCGCATGTGGAGGCAGGGACATGCTGAGTCTGCTGTGTGTAAACGTGGTGGAGGATCAGGAATTGGAAGGTTTATTGTCTGAGTATTGAAATTGGCTCCTTTCTAAGGTGGGATTTCATTAAAGTTAGAAAATAGGGCTGTCAAACAGTTCTGCCAAGGTGACTGATGTCTCCTGCTAGCGCAAAGGCAAAGTAAAGGAATATATAACTTTCCACAATCTGCATTCATAGCTCAGCGGAAATGCATCTTGCATTTTAAATTGCTGGTTTCTGAAAGTGGTAATAAATTAGAGAACTTTTCCTCCAAGAGGTTACTCTGCTTGTGTGCACATGTAGGTACCATCTGCAGGCCCTGTTATTAAATTAGAATTTAGGGAGTCTGTTGGTTTCTTCTCCTCTTAATGGAAGGGAGAGCTTGGTTCTTTTATTAAGTGCTTCTTTTATGATTTATGATTTAAATAAGGGCAGGAAAGCGTTGGTGTCAGTTTATGGTTTCACTTCAGGAAATAGACAGCCGGCACTTTTTTGTTTTGGAAATAATGAATTTCAGCAACGAATTATCGAATTTCTCATAAATCTGTAAACTTATCAATCAAATTGATCAACAACACAAATATTTGTAAGGTTTACTGCAACAAATAGATCTATTGGTTTGGCTGCGGTTTACTCAGGGGAGAACATGCCCGACGTCTAATTCCCCACTGACATCTTGTATCCAAATACTTTTTGCTCTCTCGTTCTGAGAAGTCAAATTTAAGATGAAAGCATTTCCTGGGTCCGAATTACTCATGACATTCAGGAGTTAAAAGCTTTCTCTGAATATTTGAAGAATCATATGGGAAAAGGAAATGGGCTTTCAAAGCTACCAAACTGTATAGAAAGTGTTCTGTTGGAGTTTAAAACTTTGTCTCAGGCTTTGTAAGCGTGATGAGCCGTCATACAGTGTGTTTTGGGAATAATTATTTCCATTTTTAACGAGGCAGAGAGAGATTTTACACTTGCGAGTCATTTCTAATTATAGTTTTAATTTTATTACATATTAATTGTTTTACTGAAGGAGTTTTAAATTGGTGCTACTCTCAGCCAATGTGAAATGTAGAAATTATATTATTATTATCCGCTGCTGTAACTTGACTGTAAAAGTCTGCATGAAGATACTCTGTTTCCATATTAGTATTGCCATCAATTTTCTTGAGTAAGAGAAAAAAAAAAATGAACAAAAGCTTCTCACCATTTCCTTACCTCCTAAACTACCTGCACTTTAAGGTTCCAACCTATCATGTCAATCCTAAAGATAAAAATATACAATAAAAAAACAAACAAACAAACAAAAAACTCTTGTAGCCCAAAATTATGTTAATATTGTTAAATTTGTCCAAATTCCCTGAAGTAGACGATGGTCTCTCCATTTGCAAAGAGTTTTACTTCTTGTTTGATTTGTTGGCTAATGTAGTTAAAGGAAGGCTGCTGCTCATCAGCTGTTCCATTCATCACCTTGAGGGTCAATTCCTTTTCAAGCACAAATTCCTTTCATCTTCATCTTCTACTGCTTATCTGTTTCCGGGTCGCGGGGAATGCTGGAGCTGATCCCAGCTCATATTTGGTGAAGGCAGGGTCACCCTGGACAGGTCACCAGTCCATCACAGGGCCAACACACAGAGACAGACAGAGACCAACAAACACTCACACTCAGATCTACAGACAATTTAGAGTCACCAATGAACCCAAACATGTCGTCTTTGGAAGGTGGAAGGAAACCGGAGTACTCAGAGGAAACCCACGCACACACGGGGAAAACATGCAAACTCCACACAGAAAGGCCCCAGGAACCGAACCCGTGACCTTCTTGTTGTGGGGCAACAGCGCTAACCACTATGCCGCCGTGCTGCCCACACAAATTCCTATTCCTGCAAATCATTGAGAAGTCAAGTGTGGTTCTGTTGCTTTCTCTCTGCAGCAGTGGTGGAGAAACCCGTGGGCGCTCTGAAGACGTTTCTCTGATCAAGTGCAGCAGTGCTGCAAAATCTCATGATAACAGGAAAACACAGCACTGCCCATCACTGTTCACCAGTGCCAGATATTTTCAGTAGATACTGTGTTTCCTTTGCTTGTGCAAGCACATTTTACCTCAGTCTAACGCACACTCTGCTCCTATCTGCCTGCTGTGTAAAATGACAAAACAGTCATTTGTCATTTGTACGTAATGATTGTTGATTGGTTTTTTCTATCAGGAAGAAAAAGTGATCTCAACATGTCATCTGAGAGTTAAATGACAGAAAAAAAAGACAAAAGAGGCCCGCGCTCTCACTTCATCAGAGACTTCTTTTGTCAAAATCCAGCTCTCCTCATCTTACCTTGATAAATCTATTAATGGTGCTCCCTTTTTGTCTCCCTGGTGTATTAGACCTCGACCTGATGTGCTTGTCTTCCATTCGTCTCAAAATAACTCTCGGTGAAAGTCTTCCACCTTCTCTGGAGCTCATCAAAAACACCTGCAGAGGCGTTCTTTGAAGTTTCCTACGGGGGGACCTTGTGGATTTATTTCTAATAAGCATACCAGACTCACTAACATGAGCCTCACAAGTTACCGTGTGGTTCCCAAAGAGAAAGGCAGCCCACTCACATTAGCAATTTTTTGCAGACAGATTACTTCCTACTTCTCAGTGTGTCCTCCCTTAACTACCCTTTCTCTGCGTCCTTACTGTTTCTAATGATACTGTAAAAGCTCAAACAACCTCTCATTTTCTGCTGCATCCCTGCAATTTTATTACTACCTCGTCCCTTTTTTTTTTTTTGTAAAGAGAGACTTGCTGTTTGTGAGATTCATGGAGCGCAGCATGTCAGCTTGGAATCTGTGGGATTTCACTGTGCACAATATCTGTTGTGAAAATTCCTGTCCCTCCCCTTAGTTCGGAGACCACGCGGTGCTCAACTCCTTCAGATTCCATCAACTTTTCTGGCAATGTGTATCGATTGGGCCAGCTCCTTCATCTGAGGACTGTGAAGGGATGGAAAGCTGTTTGACTTGAGCCTTGGTAGCTAAACAAAAAGAAAAACACTGCTTTGGAAAGTAACATGCAGAATACTTGACTGAAAAAGGAGTTGAGTTAAAACAAGTTTTAATTCAGTGTTTCAGTCAAGTTTAGACTGAACACTTATTGCTGTTGAGACTCTGACTGGGCAGCCATTTACTTCACAACGTGCACACCCTTTGTGGCTATCTCTTTCCGACATCTTTTCTTTATATTAAGATAACTTTGCATTTAATTGCTTAATAAAACATGCTGTAAAACCTGCTGGAAAATTAGCGTTCCTGCACTTTCTGCTTTGGCTTTCATCCATGTTCATAAGAGAAACAGCCATCACAGCTTTATGCTTAAACCTGCTGACGATGAATGTGATTGACAGGGTTGCAACATTTTGACAAAAAACAAACAAACAACCTTTTTACATATGAAACAGGCACACAGTAATACTAAAATACATTTGAACTTGTGTATGCATCCAGAGAGGGAATATAAATCCAATAGCCATCCTTCTTTTCTCTCAATCTACTCTCCCAGGAGGAGGTGGAGCTACTGAGTTAATGAGAGTAAACAAAACATTGTGTTTTCAGCATATGGGGCTGTAAAAACACAACAATTAGGTGAAATGCTGACAGAGTAGGGGGGATCATTTTCTGCAGGCTTATTAACCATATCCAACACATTTAATATCATAATGCTGTGAATAAAAAAAAAAACTCTCCAAAACAAACAGAACAATAATCTCTGCACTTAATTTCACTTGTCACAAGTTGGCTGCTTTACTTTAACCATTTTCCCTGCTGTGATGTTAGTGAATAGATTTTTTTTTTTTTTTTTAATCGTTTTCACTCCAGCATGGCGCTCCATGTTGTCCGTCACTCTGTGCCTCTCATTGTTGAACTATGCCACCACACTCACATCCCGTCCTCTTCTAAACTGGTTTATTGTTGGTGTTTTACCCACATGCTTGTTTACCAGCCGGCTGCTTTAACAACAGCTATTGGACTTTTCAGGGTTGTGTTGCCTTTGTCCTCACGACTTGACTCTGAGGGACAGGAGGTCACCCCAGCAGCACGGGGACACTACTGCTTTTTAAAATGTGAATACATGCTGTGTACCTGCCATTCAGGTCTTCAAAACTCAGAGACAACTCTGACTTTCACTTTCTTGAGGGTCACTCTAAAGCCAGAGTTTGATTTATTAGCAGCTCTTTTGTCACGTCTCTTTTCCTTCTCACTGCTCGTCATCTGCAGGCTCTGTTGGGGCCGTTTAGACACATTAATACTTCAGGTCTACCCCCCCCAACAATTCAGGACCCGAATCCAGACATTTTAATGAGCTCCTTGTAGCAATCGCCTCTCTCTTGGCTTGAATCTTTTATGCCACTTTGGATTTCGCAACCCACTGGAAGGAAACATCCAGGAGAGGACTTGGCACTGACCACCTAACTCTCCTAATGATCGGTTTTGGAAAACCTGCCAGCTGCCAGAGACAGAGAGAGATACAGACAATGTACAAACAGTCAGGTGGATTTACTGTGTGAAGATGTTGATTAACCCTAACCTGATTTGGATTTACCTCCACCAAAAATTCTACATATACTTTTACGATTTTTTTTTATTTATTTTTTCCTTTTTGATAAAATGTTCACCAGTCTTTGGCTTGAAAATAATCCACCAAAATTCACATTAAACAAAAACCATGGAAACTAATTTTCTGGGTATTATCTGCCAAAAGCGTAGATCTGAAGCTTACAGCTGAAATCCAGGTTTTTGCATCAGTTGTAACAGTGATTTGCTCAAATGATGGCTCTTGCGTGTGGGTGTGCACATTTATTAGCGCACCAAGACTTTCTCCCTCAATTATTCTCAATTACAAGGACTATGAGGACATATTCTAATCAGTAATCTGTAGTTGATTCTGACACACAGTTGCTTTGCATATTTTGTAGCTTTTGTAAATAAGCTTCCAAAATGACTAAGCTGTGACTTAGCAACCAAAGGAGCTTTATTTCAAGCCATTAACTTGTGTTTTTGCAACACCTTTCCTGGAAATATGAACGATCAGCTGATGTTGATGCCAGACATTCATTAATTCCACACGTGAATGGTCTGCGGCTCAGTCTTGCCATCCAGCTTCCCTTGTAATTGACCACATTGTAGTGCTGACTCAGTTTGAGACCTCATCGGTCTTCTGAGACCAACAAGGCTCCATCGCTGCTTGCTATGAATGTGGCTTTAATAGGCAGGAAATGGCTGCGCTCCAGAATGGGTTTAATACTGAAACCAGGAGGAAGTGTGTGTGTGTATGTGTGTGTGTGTGTGTGTTAAGGTGGAAGTTCTGCAGGAAATAGTGGGGGAAAGCTGATTCTGAGTTTTCTCTGCCAAAAGTCCCCTTGGTTTCAGGTGATGATGACACAGCATCTTGTTAGCGGCACTGTCTTGGAGGTGCCACGCCAGGGTGCAGGGGTGATTTATTATCCCAGATGCACCCAAACCCACCTCAGATTTGAGGAACCAAAATATCTACACATTAGACTACAGTAGAAAAACATGCATGGTGGAAAAGTGTCAAGCACGTCAAACATATTCAGAGGATCCTCGTTCATGTTGTCTGAAATGACCCGTGCTGTTTTAGCTCAGAAGGAGATGCTGCGGTCAGCACAGTTTTCATTGGGCTCTGTCAGTTTTCTGCAGTCATTTGTATTCCAGGAAGTGAATTGTCACAGCGATTAAAAGACATTGAAGAATGGACTGCCATAATTGTTGTCATGGCTCATTAACAAACAAACACGAGTACGAGGATACAAGTTGCCTGCATTGCCGTCTCGTCTGTCTTGATCTCTGCTTCTTTCATTGTTTTTCTTCTTCATTTGCTCTTATGGATTGCAACTTACTGGCATAAGAGAGAGATGTCATTTTATTCTATCCTACATTTAAGGTGGATGAGCTCTGCTACTGTCAAGTAAGAAACAAATCTTCTGCTCTGAGTTTGAGAGCAACTAGAAACCAAACTGACTGACTGAAAGCACCACACGAATACGAATCTCACTGTCGATGACAGATGCTTTCATTCAGCGATATCATCAGACTGGATGTGACTGGGACTGTTTCTAAGTAACTGTCTTGCTGTGTTGTAGTTGAGTTTGTTCGCGGGGTTACAATGTGCAGAGAAAATTTGATTTCTTCAGGTTTTGCTGTTGGCACATAGAGATGCTCTGTGCTGCCAACTTTTTACCTCCACTTTACTTTTCAGCATTTATCGACAAGGATATACATTTTAGAATATTTCCGTATTTTCTAAAAAAACATACATGATATATACCTATCTGACAAAGCTATTGTTCTTTTGTAAACACTTAATTATATCGTAAATTAATAAAGCTGACAAAACTGCAGCATGCAACAAATGCAATTTTTAAAACATAGATACACATTCATCCCTCCCTTTTAATTGATCGCTACGACCCTAATTTATACACATTTGGACTGAAGCATTTCAGATTGTTAAATAAAATGTAATTATAAATTTAAATATGTGACATATTTGTCATTCAATCATAAATGAATAATGTAAAAATTTAAGAGTATTTTTAATGTCAGTGTGTTTAAAATACTTCATAACCAGTTTTATGCAACATAAACCTGCTCACTTGTTTTATTCATTAAGTTTATCAGCTCATCGAGTGGACGGACAGCTCATATGTAATTAAAATGCACACAAATCAAACGTTGAGCATGATATTTTTACGAGTGTACTCTCTGTGAGGGCCCCAGCAGAGTTCTTTAAAGAGACCCACACAGCTGCAGATTGCGACAAAGTCAGCGGGGATGAGGGGACGACTGCTGCTGTGCCTCCAGCAGAAGATCTGCTCTAATTAGGTGTCCAGAATAAGCTCCAAATTGTGCAGCTCACCAGTTAATCTACTTCTCCCAGGTGACGTCTGGGCCTCTGAGCCCAAACGCAACTGTCAGTACAATGTTTACTATGAGGCGGCGTGGTGATCTTCAGCGGTGGAGCATTAGCTTCTGCCCACATTGTTAGCTAATTAGCCATCACCACAGTGTATGTGGATTGTCATGGAAATATACCATAGCCACACAAGTTCATTAAATGTAGTTATTTTCTTCTCTTTTTCCTGCAAAAGATATATTCTGCTTGTAGCCGAAAACCGAAGCTGAAAAAAAAACAAAAAACAATATGACAGTACAAAGTAGTTTCAACATGAAAGTCTTGATGGTCATCACAGGAAGCCCATCCTGATTGGCCATTGGAACACATGCTGAGATGTCTTTACAGTAATTTCATTTAGTTAGCAGGTACTTTAAATTATTTTTAGCACAACTATTTAAGTATTAGCACAGAGCTACCATCAAATGTATTATTTGCTCATCTAAACTCCAGAATCAGACATTGCTATGGGGCAACATCTCATTATAGCATCCATCCTTCTGGAACTGAGCTTATATATATATTTTGTTCAGAGAAACCTCAGTTCACACTGTCTGCCTTGTGTGCCAAATGGTTCTTTACCTCTGTGTTTGCCTTTCAATCCATATAAACATGGACCTCATGTGACAGCTTTTATCTTTGCAGCGAGAGACCCCCCCCCCCCCCCCCAAAATGAGACCCCCCCAGTGTCTGTGCAGCCAGAATCCAGATTCATCATTTAAGTGATTTGAACTCAGCCAAAATTGAACAACTGCCCCCCTCCCGCACACCTCCACTCATTCTTCCATGACTTTTCAGACTCCCAAATTTGCATATCACCCCCTTTCCAGTCATTTGCAATCTGTGATTATGCACCTTTGGAGAGTTTCTGTTTGTGCTAATAGGAGGTAGCAGATGTGCATCCATCAGACTGAGAAATACAAAGACTGCTATATTGTAGCCATGAGTTTTGAAAATGCACGGACATTTTGTCCTTAGAGTCAACAAAAGGCAGAATCACACATTCAGTCGATGCAAGGCCGACACAGAAGACTGTTAAAATGTTCCTGTTGTCTGAAGAACATTTACAGATTCAATGTTTCTTCTTCTTTCTTTTTTCTTTTTCTTTCTTCTGTGCTGTTCCTGCCTGTGTGACATGAATCAAGACTTTTAAACATTAAATTACTCCTCCAGTCTTTAATGTTGGTGCAGTAGATGGTCAAGGTCGTGTTTCCTGCTGTTTTGATTTTTTTGAGCCTTACTGTTGCTCTGAACAGTGCAGAGGCAACAGAGCACTTTGGGGTACATGCCCGCGAGGATAGAGAAGACCAGCATTCACATAAATGCACCCTCTTGTGGTGTCTCTGGGAGTGTAATTACCTAAGGAGGAAAACAACAGGATAGTTTTCTGAATGACCGATGAGTCACAAAGTATAGGTCGTTTTACCTGTTAGACACCAGACAAATTTTATAGGCTCTTTCTTCATTTCATTGTAGATATGTTGAAAATTGTCATCTTAAATCTGCATTATCGATAACCAAGTGTGTCACTTTTATAGTCCGGTGGATATTGTGTGACCAACAGTGCAGGACTCTCACTGCATCTCTGGTCAATCCCCCATTCATTTTAATCTCAGGCCCTGTGTTCAGTTATCGACCTCCTCTGCCAAACAACCAACCAATTAGTTTTACCAGAGAACGATCAGTAGCCTGTCAGATTGCGTCTGCTTCTTGTGCCCCTGGAAACAAATCATTCATCCGTTTTCTCTCTTGGAGAGTCCGCTTTGAGGGTGGCATGCTTGGCTACAGCTGCAACTATTGATTAACGCTGTGTGCGTTGTGGTGATGGGTTGTTACACCAGCAATCCTATGGCTTTATGAACCTCGGTCCTCCCACGCTTTGACCCTCTTGGTGCGCACACACACAGCAGTGATGTGAAAACACAATGCTAGCTGCCTGTTTCCCTCCGGTGGTATGAAACATCCTCTGGTTTTCATGGAAGGAAACTGAGCCAAATGTTCTCATGTTGTGTGAGTTTGATTGTGTCTGCTTTTTGGCAAGAAACAACAAAGTTTTTTCTTGGAGTGGACTTATTTGTAGACCATGGAAATTGCTCTGTTGTGATATATTTTTTGTTTGACAACTTGTGAAATTGAATTATCATGCCATTTATTTGTTTATTTGCCCATCAGAATTTACTCTTTCATCAGCACATGATAACCTTCAATGAATCATGACATGAAATACACAAAAAAAAACAACTTCCAGTGACAAAGAAATAGAAATTGATTAGCAAATTTATTTTCAGTGATTTTTTTTTTGACTAATTAATAAGTGCCCTACTCTTTTTTTCATCAGTAGTTCCTTCATTTGTGTTCAGTGCAGTCAAAAACACTTTTTTGGTGACTCCTGGGGCTAAATGAAAAATTCACTGGTTTCAGCCCACAGGGGGAAAACCAAATCCCAACATTTACCAAAAATCTCATGTTTAGTGCAAAGCCTTTTCCTTATTACTTTTGTTCTTTGGCTTGTAAAGCCACCAGAGGACAGAGACAGGCTGACAATATAAAAGATAGAGGACTTTTCAAATAAAAATTGAGATATTAGCTGGTTTTCATTCTGAGAGGCAGAATGTTCTGTCAGGACGGAGGGTGGAAGTGACTATTTTTGTTCTTTCAACACTTCCTGAGGAAAATGATTGCCTTTGTGAACATATTTCATTCATAAGATTCAGCGCTGTGATTCCCCTTAATCGTATCTTGTGATTGTTTTTCACATTCTCTGAGATTTCTTCCGTATACCTGGTTAGTATTTGTTCGTCTAAAGGGATAAAAGCACTGTTTGAAATACTGCAGTCTCAGATTTGATGCCATATTTCAGATAAAAACAAAACAAAACAACAAAGAAAACAACAAAGATGTCCCTGATGCAAATTAGTTGTCTCTTCTCATCTCCAGAGCTTTAATATATATTGTAGCACAAATCTCAAATTAAACTGGCACAGTAGCTTCAAAATAATTTAATGGCACATAATTCACCTGAAATCGATCTCAGCTTCCTGCCACAGAGTCGCTGGATATGAAGGCTTAAACATTTTTTTTTTTTAAACAAAGAGTCTTTCAAGCGATGTGGGGTTGTTTTAGAGAGTGAAATGGCTGGAGCAATGTATTATTCAAGGGGTCTATAATGAGCTTTTTGAGGTGAGAAGATTTTCAGCCGGAGGCCTTGTCAGACGTAACCGAATTCATGTTGCATGTTTCTTACGGGCTTATCTGAGGCCGCCCCCGCAGAGCCAAGAGTCTTCTGCAGTATCGATAATAGAGATGGCCTCGTGTCAGTGAGGAATCAAGGGAGGGGAAGAATCTAGTTCTGATCTCAGATCGCACAGAGAGGACCAACTTTGTTTGTGATAAAGATAAAGTGCAGTTGAAGTTTGATGATTTAGACTTCACGGTGTCTCTTTGTTTCTTGTTTTTCTCAAATAAAATTGCCAAATTTTCCCATTCTTGGTCAAAAAGAGACACCGCTGATGTGACAACTGTATGTGCTCTATTATTTAGCCAATGCAGGCAGAACAGTTTTACTTCATCCACCCCTTTGTACAGATATTCATGGTCCCCAGAGTCTATTATAGGAGAGATTTATTTCATTACATGTACATTAGAAATCACAAATGAGGCAGATTTAAACCCTGTGGACAGTCGTAGTGCTTTAACTCCCATTCTCAGAAAATCAGTGTTGTGCATTAAATGAAATGATAATCCATTAACACTGTAGTTCCATCCATCCTCTCAGAGCACCAAGTGGTGAGGAAATAAAGCATAATAATGGAAAATAAAATGTTGTATGTAAATTATATCACATTCAATTGTCTGACTTTCAGCAGATTGGCTAATGCAGTACTTGATGGTGCTGTTTCCTGACAGTGACTGTTAAAGGCTAAAGTGCTGCAGGAAGCACTCATCTCTGGATGATGCCTTTTTCTGCCTCCTAATTCGTAGTCATGAATTGATCGGATTAATTTAAACAAACTTGACTGTACATGCTGCAGAGTTAAATGTCCCTACAGGCAGAGATGCATCACTCAAGTCTTGAAGTTGCAGCTTTTCTTCCTCCTGCACTTCCTGTCTTGTTCTCTTGTCTTTTTGTGTGTGTGTGTGTATCAAAGCCAGTTTCCTCTTTGCACATCACTTTTTTTTCTGTAGCATTTGGGGAGGAGTACAAGGCATCAATGTCAAAAACCCTTTCTTCTTTATGATGCGTTCGCATCTATTAAATTTGCCTTTCATCTTCTGAAATCATTACATTTTTAATTTAGGAGGAGGAGAAGGTGCAGGGGAAATGTAAGCCTTTTTGTTTATGTGTGATAATTGCATGCTTCTCCTTAATTCTGTCATGATCAATAAGATATCGTTCCCTTCGCTTTGAGCTTTAATTATGTGTGGGCATGGGGGTGTGTTGGGGTGCTGTCAGTCCAGTGACCGGGACGTCTTCCTTCTGTTTATGTTGCAGATGATGAAGTTTGCCTGGGACAACTACAAGCGTTACGCCTGGGGCAAGAATGAGCTGCGGCCTCTGACAAGAAACGGGCATATTGGCAACATGTTTGGTGAGTGTCAGCATTTTGCTCAAGGCTCTTTAATTCCGAGATGGTTATCCAGCATATTTAGTTTTTTGGTTTTTTTTGTGTAAGACCTGTTAACCTTTTTGTCAGGAGGGTTTCCTCCACAGTAGACAAAATACAACTAAACGGGGAGCCTGCAGGGAGATATTTTCATTATATAAAGACAAATAGCAAGCTGCTTATCTCATAAAATGTTATGATTTCGATTCTTTT
Organism: Remorina albescens; assembly: GCA_034769265.1. Lineage (NCBI taxonomy): Eukaryota > Metazoa > Chordata > Actinopteri > Carangiformes > Echeneidae > Remorina > Remorina albescens. The sequence continues at coordinate 5,708,148 of CM068486.1, forward strand.
CTATTATACATTGACATTTAACCCCTAACTGGGATGAACTGTTTTACATGCATGTGTTCACAAACAAAGGTTTCTTTACCGCCAAACAAAAATGTACATATTTACCACTGAATATACAATTTTTGTGTGTGCGTGTGTGTGTGTGTGCCGGTGGAGGGGGGATTTTTATACCTTTATTATATAGTTTAGTCTGGAGAACTGGGGAGTCAAAGAGAGGGGGTCTAACATGTGGAAAGAGTTGAGGGTGCCTGCACCCACATGGTGTGGCGCCAACCACTTTGCCATTGAGTCACCCCGTTATGCACAAATCTATGTACTTTTACTTTTTACCTTCTGTGTACATATTTCAGAGAATTTCCTTTGTTGAGGACATAGCTTGACAGGATTGGATGACTGCAGTTTTTCCAAATAACTCAAAAGGCTCTCAAACCAGGAAGAAGCTGAGAGAAAGTTGGGAACATTTGACACACAAAAACTAAAGTGAGGCTGAGGATAGATCTGACATAAAATAAGCTTCCCCCCTCAAGGTGAACATAAGGATGCTGGCTTCCTTATTCTTTGGATCTTTTTTATAATTTGAGATGGTTGTACATCAAAAGTAACAGGGAGGCAGCGCGGTGGACAAGAATTTGGTTGGCCACATATTGTGTCCTACTTGCACTTAGTAGAATTTATATTTTCTCTAAATAATTAATTATCTCCGTATCACCCTTTTGTGCAGTTATTTTAAATTAGAGCTTGTTTTGTCCCACTTGGCTCTGTTGGCTTGCAACATAGAACTATTTTGATATCAAATAATCACTTATGCATTTAAATTAATTAATCATATATATATAAACTTTTGTCCTAACAGCCCAACTGAAAACACACCATAATGAAATTTTAGGTGCTTTGGGCTTGTCATGTGATAGGTAACAGGAAGCACCGGTCTGTGCCTGAGTGAGCTTTTGTCACAATATCTTTCTTACTTCTCACTCTGCGCAGGAAACCTTACAACCTGCCAGGGGTGTCACATTTTCCGACATGCTCTAATTGGAGCCAGATCTGGAGGGGTCCTCGGGTCTTCTCCAGTGGAGCATATCAGTCACTTCACACTGCTGAGCCAGAGGGAAAAGCCACAATAAAGCACTACATAAAAGGCAGATCAGCTCTTAATAAGCCTTGGATGGTAATGCCTGACTCGGTACTGTCTTTCTTACCTGAGGTCCATCACTTCTGTCGTGAATCGCTATAATCAAGGTGATGATGCAAGCTATGGTGAAATACTTTGCGTTCTCTTTACTGCTGCTGTTCGCCCGTGGCTGCTGAGTTCATATTTAAGAGGAGTCCCTTTAAAGCACAGTGTGTAAATCACCTAATCGGTGTTATATTTCAAAGCAATCCCAGCAGGGTTAACAGCAGATCTGCTAGTTTTACCTCAGGCAATATGAGTCATCGAGTCAGTTTCTGCTTACTACATTTTTGATTTGAGGCATTCTTTGGAGTAAATAACAGTCAAGGACACAGGAGGCTAATGGACTACTGTACTGCTGTCAATATTAAATCTGGCCTATGATAGAGATGTTGATATTTCAGTTAAAGCCGCATTAGATACTATCTGTCTGATGAAGGAAATAAAGTAGACTCATAATAAGCCCTTGATATCGACTCATCAAACTGTTGTCATATTATTATATTAGCAAAGCATCACTGTCTATTACATACCAATCAAGCTCCAACAGCTTGTGTGTTAGCTTTGCTGTGAACCATTAAAACTGGATTTATCTAAGGCCAAGAGGTAAATGGCTGTTATGCCACACATACTCCAACTAAAGGTTTTGATTTATAGATAAGTGTCAGATTTCAGCTGCTGATATCACCACCGTGACTCCCGACAGATGCCCCGTATGTGATCAGGCCGTGTCCTGCTTTAATCACGTTTCTCACAGTAATCACATTCTTTCATTAACTTCGGGATTTGGAGTGATGATAGGAGTTTTCTTGTCTCATCAAATAAGGTGAGAGACGGAGAGGAGCTTTTCCTCAGCTTTCTTGATGACTTTTAGGAGAAATCAGAAACCCCATGTGTAGCCAAATCACATTTTCCTTACTTTTCCAGCCAGTCATTTATTTGGGCAGTCTGCCATATTGGGCTCTTGGGGTAAAGCGAATTGAGGTTGTGTGTCAGCATGTGATCTAATGTAAATTTTAAAGCCATATTTTACACTTTTCTGGTGTTTTATTTATATGTCATTATTCATTTAAAGATACATTTGAGTTTCAAGTGACAGAGACCATCTCAGAGGAGTATTACACTTCATCGCACAAGTCAGGATCTAATCCTCTCTGATGAGTGACTGACTGACTGTTTCGAGCGATTCACATTCACATAGGCTGTTGTGTCCAGGGGGGTGCATGCTGTGGGCACATATACAAATGCTGACCTCAAAAAGTTATGGAAGACCTGATGGCTCATTTCAAGATTCAGTTTTTAACCACAGGCTACATTTTCTTCATGGATTGCGCGCTTTGATACTTTTGCAGTATGTACATATACGACCTCAGCCTGCCTTATAAAGTCCAACTTTCTACATTTGACAGTATTACTTGGCGGTGTGCCAAAGCTTTCCAATGCGTTACCCCAGAGAACAGGTTGATCTGTTTTTTTCTGGAGGCTTCGTGGCCTCAGAGAAAGCTTCAACAGTGTAGCTACTTTCTATGTGCATGTATTTGCGTTCATGAATGAATTTGTAATATAAAGTGTTGCCCCCCCCCCTTACAGTTAATGTCTCACATTGAGGCCACCCTTCTCTGCTGTCGAGGGCAAATGGTTTCTCATAATGGATAATGTGGTCTTCCATTGCTGGCAGATAATTGCCATTTTTTTCCTGTTCAATGCAGCTACCCACTAAGCAGTGCACCTTAATGTAGATCAAACCGATGAGCAAACAAAAAAAAGCATGGAAAGAAATTGCTATTAGTCTCTGGCAGCGAGGCAGACGAAAAGTTGTGTCTCCAAAGTGACGGGGAAGGGGAACAACTTCCTTTAAATCAATATGGTTAATCCCATAAGCAAATATACATCCATTTTGTGTAATCAGGCATAATTGTCCTACTCTCATCCTTGTTTGCGAGACGGCACGTTGTCTAAAAGCAGTGAGAGAGAAAGATGGAGTCAGGGAGAGGAGGAGAGAAAGGGCATCGTGGTTGCATGTAAATGTCACCTCATGAAGAGTGGTACGGGAAGCCAGGTATGAAATTGGATGCTGTGTTCTTTAATTTAATCCCCAGAGTAAACAGAGATGTGATAAGATTGGATCTACGTCAGAAGTTTGTCAATGTGCCGAGAGCCGCCAGAACATCCCTGCTGCACTCCGCTCAAAAAAACAAAAAAAACAAAAACAAAAGCTCAAGCTCAACCACAGAGAGACAGAGCAAGTCATTTTCCTCCTCGCAAAGCTTCTCTGGCACACTTTCACTTTACTATAATCTTCCTTTGAGTCTTTCTCTCAACCCCCCATTCCTTTCTATTTTTCTGTAATCCCTCTCCTCTTTCTTTTGTCATGACCCTCAAGGCTGTAAGCAGCTCCCTCTCTCTCTCTCTCTCTCTCTCTCTCTTTCTTTGTCTCTCTTCTAAACCATAGTTTGTTCTGACACAGTTTTTCCTCATATTATCCTTTTGTCATTTAAAATCCAGCATGTATTTAGACCTTTTCTAAAAGTATCTTTTGCTTATGGCAATTAGAAAGAGTAAATTAAGGTAATTAACGGAACTCCTTGTATGATCTGGTGGAAGTTCCTATATCCAAAAATGTGAAAATGTGAATATGCGCATTACTGTTCTATTTTCTTCTAGAAAAACAGTTAAATAAGGTGAAAAATTGTTGCCTGAAGGTGAAATCTTGTTACAAAAGCATTTTTAATGAATGTTATCATCTTTTCAGAAGAGCAAAGTGATAGCATCAAAGTCAGACTTAAAGTCAGTCCGACGGATGAAAACATTTGTACGATTTGCTTTGTCCCAGTTTAACGTTTCCTCATTAATATTAATATAAAATATTATGGAAATACATGAAGTCAAAGCCAAAGATGAACAATGATGTTGTCGCTGGCCAAAATATCACAAGAAGTGTGCTACTGCATTGGTGTGAAAGAGGTTGAGTGCTGTTATTTTTGTGAGTAGTTTATAATATTAAATTTAATGGTAAGTTGACCCTTCATGTTGGGGAAGTTCAGCTGTGTGATTTAAATTGTACCTGCAGATGAACGCTGATGTAATCATCCTTTATTTAATTTCTTGAAGAACAAACCTCATTTTCAATCGTGCAAAGATTACAAAGCAGGAGGAAATCGGATCAAACACTCAGAACGCACTAATTACTAATGAAAATAATTGCACTGAAAAACATTACAATTTAAAGGTTTTAAAAGCATATTCCAAAATTTTCCTGGTGTTTTCAGTCACTTTGTTAAGTTACTGGGTTCATCCAGAGGTTTTTCATCCAATTATTCAGATTTGAGGTTAGAGGTGAAATCGACAGTGACCCAGATGGATTTTGTCTCTGCACAGTCCAGGATTCATTATTTTATACTTACATTTGTAAATAAATCCAGGGATTATCTTTAATATTCAGTGCTGATATTATCAACAGTTTCCAGCATGACTGACAGAAATCACTGGCGAAGGTCAATTGGACGATCTTGTGCGCCGCAACCGGCTCTCAGCAAGGAGCAAATCTCTGAGCTTAAGGTGTTTACTGGTGTTAAAGCTGTAATGGTTTTGTTGTTCGTCTTTAAGTGTAGGGGCTCTAATGCAGCTTTAGATCTCAAATGCCCTCATGAAAGGGTCGAGTATTTTTTTTTTAATTGGGTTGTTTTTTTTTTTTTTTTTTTTTTGAAGCTACATTTTTGTTCTTGGACACTTAGAGGCAGACATATCACTTTTTAATTCGTATCACCATGTAGTTAACCAGCAGAGTTCCTTCAGTCATTACAGACCGTCTAACATCACTAATTGGAATTTGTGATTCTATTCATATTGTGAGACAAATCCCACATTTAGTTCTTCCTTTGTCCAACTCCTGGGGGAGATATCTGGCCCTTAAAATAAATGCTCCACCTGCTGGTCACTGTCTGTGTGTGTTTGTTGTTGGGCCCTGTGCAGGTGGTGTACAGTGAGTGTTTGGAACTTTTTATCTGCTGTGAACCTAAATAGTAAGTTTTAGATCTCCATTGGTTCATAACTCCGGGTATCCCCTCTCACATTGTCCCATGATACATCATTATGAAAATATTGATTATGGCTGCTTAAACTATAAGAGCTTTGGTGCTGTGAAGATGATGGGTATAAATCTGGATGGTAAAGTTTCCATGAAAGCAATTCTGTAACACTTACTAACTAAATGGGTAAGACTGTTGTACTTCGTTTTTATTTTTTATTTATTTTTTTTTTTTATTTCAGCCTGTCATCCTGCTTCTTTATGAAATTTATTTTCTATTCTTTTTTCACTCCCATTTTTTTTTTTTTTTTTTTGCTCTACTGAAAAATTGTCTGCCAACAAGATAAAGAGAGGTGAGCTTTTGCCATCATGGATCAGCTCATATGGTGACAGATGATAAGCAGTGGGGTGTAACGGAGTCAGGAAAGGCCCCTTTTGGAGGAAGAGTCAGCTAGCTTAGAGCAAAGGAAGAGGTGATGATAGTTAGCAGCTTTTTCAGACTTTAGTCTTTTGCAAAAGACTCAACTCCCATATGTACGAACAGATTCACAGATTTAAAGGAGTGTGGGAAAGTGGTGCTAAGTCATTTTGGGACACTTGTTAAATGTGGAAGACTTGCAAACCAAAAAGCCTCGGTGGAGTGAATTATTTTCAGTGTTTGGCTCCCAGAGCTCTTGTGACCTACTTTTATGTTGGAGAGCTTTAACTGAAAGTGTCAGCTGTGATGGTACTGTATTTCTATCTCATCTCAGAGCAGGACCGACTGAAGCCCTCAGCCAGCCCCGACTTCCTTTAAATTACATTAAACACAAACAAGACATTATCTGAGAGCTCTAATATGTGGCATGTGGTCATAATATCTGTAAAACCTTTACTCCAGGCCCAGCAAAGAAGTATAAGTAAGACCAAGAACAGATTTGCTGTGGTGTTTTGATTTCTTGGTTGTGAGTCACTACTACACTTGTGAGATAATGACATTAATCACTAGCTCTTGCAGCACTGCAGCAAAATGGTTAGCACTGTTGCCGAACAACAAGAAGTTTGCAGGTTCGGTTCCCGGCCTGGGGCCTTTCTGTGCGGAGTTTGCATGTTCTCCCCGTGCCTACGTGGGTTTCCTCCCACCGTCCAAAGACATCATGTTTCGGTTAACTGGTGACTAAATTGGTGACTCTAAATTGTCTGTAAGTCTGAGTGTGAGTGTGAGTGTGAGTGGTTGTTGGTCTCTGTCTGTCTCTGTGTGTTGGCACTGTGATGGACTGATGACCTGTCCAGGGTGACCCCGCCCTCACCCACTGTGAGCTGGGATTGGCTCCAGCACCCCCATGACCCAGAAACAGATAAGCAGTAGAAGCTCTTCCTTTTAGTGTACATGTAATTGAGTCCTTTTTTGTTTTCATGGATTTACATGTATTATTCCCCAGTTGATATTAATATTCACCACTCTGTAACTGGAAGCAAATCAGACTGGACAGATTGTTTATATTATAAATTTTTCATCGACGGAGCCCGATAAGCGAGGCTCTTCTCTCTGATCTGAGGAGAAAGACGATTCAGGAGAGCTCTGCTGTGTCGGAAGAGGAACGTCTATGGCTCTTGGAAAGTGTCTTGGATGCATAACTCTTCTTCTTGGTCATTTGTCACCAGTGTGAGAAAAAGAATCTTGTGAAAGGGTCCCTCAAGTCCACTCTGTCAGCCATTTCGAGTCCTTGAGAACTTAGATGCATTTTCTCTTTTGGCTGCAACAGAGATGGTGGGGGGGGGGGATTCATTGTTTTTCTCTGCTAACCTCCTGTAAAGTGGATGGTTAGGAATGAGCCCATGAGAATGAGTAGCACAAAAACTCTCACATAGCTCCTCGCAACCAGTCGCAAACTCCAAGATCAAATCCTTAAAAAAAAAAGAAAGAAAGAAAGAAATAAGGCAAATAGTTGACCAAAAAACATCATAGCAGTTAATTTAAAAAAAAATGTTGTTTACTTTGTTACCCTAAAGGTAGAGTTTGACATTTTAGTGAACAGACATTACGTTTTTACTGCCTTTAAGTGTTAAATGAGATGACTGGTTTGTTGAATGGGAAGCTACAGCCAAAGACAAAGCATCCACCAGATAAACCACACAGACCAGACTATTAGAGTTTGGTAGGTGGATTTTGTTTGAGCCTGTTTGCATCTGCTTTCTGTCATTATGCTAAGCTAACAGTTTACTGGTGGTGTTTCATATTTAGCATCTCTCTCTAACCTTTGCAGAGAGAGTATTTACCAAATCACCTCTATAAACAGAATAGTAACCTTAGTAGAATTAATAAGCTACAGTTTTAGTCATTGGCATGCTTTTTATCATTTTGACCTTGAGACCAAAATGATAGAAATCAAAGTCATCGCTACTATTTCAGTTTTAGTAAAAGCACTGAGGCATCTCACACTCCTTTAACCCCTTTCTTCCTTCAGCTAACTAGTTCTCCTAATTTCTTCCTAGAGGTCTCATGTGCTATATCCCTTTCTCCAGCTGCTGGGGGACCTCACCTGATCTTAAATAAAGAGAGAGAAGAAGTAGAAGAAGTAGAAAGGGATATTCATCCTTCTGTGAGCGTCATTACTCCCGTGCCCACGTACGTGGGTCACTAACTGTTGCGCACGCCACATTAAATGCCAACCCAAGACCGTGGCTGAACAGATGTTGTGGACTAGGCTTTTGGTTGTAATTAAAAAAGAGAGAACATTACATTTGGCGATACAGCTGCCCGTCCCTCACTCCAGAGATTTTTCATCAACAATAGATGTCCGATTGTTGTTAAAGGAGTCGGCTGCAACAAATGAAGGAGTCCCTTTTACGCGGATATTTTTGCCTGCCTTAATCTTATCTTTGTGTAATCTGCTCTTTCTGCCTTTTTGGATTCATCTCCTCCAATTTGTCCTCCTTTTCTTCCTTTTCTCACTTTCATCCCAAGAGGGGCAATTAAAGAGCGTAAGGTCACTGGTTTTTGCTGAGAGTTGTCCTGGAATACAAAATTAGCTCTTTCCAGCAATACAGTCTGAACCCATCACCTTTCCTCTCATGGTATGCCCGGGGACCATTTAAAACTAGTGGTGTGTATTAGAAAATCCCGAGGGCTCTTCAGATGATGTTAAGTGCTGCCAGTTGCTCTTACATGATGGAGAACAGAGGGGAGGGAAGAGTTGATTTTAAAACTTGATTTAGCTTGGATCGATGGTCTTCTGGCTGGAAGGGCAATTGAATGGCAAAATAAATTCTTGATAGAGCACTGAGGCACTTGGAGCCCCTCAAATTTTCAGTAGTTGGGATCAGTAGTATTATAATCTTGAAGATCGAGCAAAGCATTGACAGATCTTCTGAAGATCTCCACAGATAGTGGACTCAGACATGCAAACACGCATGCATGTAGACAAACAAATTTGCATATTGCGGTCTTGACTGAGTGAGACTCAAGCTTGAGCAGCTCTCTTGGGTAAACACCTCGTTTTCCTTTCAAAAGAATATGATTATGAAAATAACATTCAGCTGGCAAACACTTCCCCTAACAACAGTTCACTCTCTTCTCCACCCACATGTTAGGCAGAGCAAAGATGTTTTTCCTTCCCTTGCAATTACCACCCAGCGCGCCTTGTGCCTGGTCTTCGGGGGGGAAGGGTCGTTGTGAAGGTTTGAGAGAACAGGGGGAGGGAGCAGCAACCTCTCTGATCATCTGGGTGAAACAAAGGGCTGTGCGAATGGTGCCTATCATCTGCCGTCCCATTAGAGTCACATCCAGAGTGACGAGTTGTCATCCTTTCACCCACTCTCCATTTCCACATCCCATGGGCTCCATCATGGATAAAATCATCTGTCACCATAGTAACCAGCGCCAGGTGACAAATCAGGATTTTGTCCCTCCTTCCTCTGGGTGATCATCCCAATCCCCCTCCCTCCTCCATTCCAGCTTATTTGTTCTGGAGCCAATAAGGCCACAGACTGGAACTGCCGTCTGGACAAGTCACATATCATCATAATTGTTGGAGGTAAAACGTTTTTATCATGGTGGAAATATACAGCTGTAGCAGGGGATGGGAGACGACAAACATGTACAGTTGTGTTAGTAAATCGTGTGAGATTGCGTGTTTTAAGAGACCAAGACATACTTAAGAATAATTAAGACCTTCACGCACACATCAATAAATATGCTGTTAAAGTGCTGTAGACCTGAAAAATATGTTTTAATCTAGTTTTTAATTTTAACAGTAACATTCACATCTATGACAACATGTCAGTGATCAGCTGATATCAGATAATGATATTGGCCTGCGAGGATATTAATCAGACTAGTGCATGTTCTGGTTTCTCAATAGTCCAAGTGGATTATGTTGTTGTTGTTTTTCAATGAAGGTGTATATGAAGTGTTCCCAAGCAAACATATAAATCTAAAGGCAGCCATTTAATCATAGATGACATCTTATTTTGATAAATCCCACAGACAATACATGCTGTTTTATATTTAGCTTATAGTGAAATTCTTGACTTTTTGTTCAGCACATTGTTCCAAGTTTTATAGTTTTGTTTTGTTTTTTTTTTAAAACATATCTGCTCACCAAAGATTGTCAAGCCTGAGCTTTACAGTAGGCACCTCCTATGACGATTGCTACAAGTAGGAGATGCGCTGTCGACGCTGTGGTTCACAGCTGACTCGAAAACGTTGCATGGTCCGTCGACGTTGAGCCAAAATTTACGCACAGTGTTGGCTAGGAATGGTTAGTGATTTAAGCTGCTTGTCCCAGTTAACATTTGCAAAGACCCCATTACCACTTAAAGTTATTCCTTTCACAGCTGTTTAGCCTGCCAACGTTAGTGCTGGCTAACACAAGACGTTTCTTCTTATCCGTGTCGTTTCCACACAGACTGAGTCATCAACACCTGCTGTTCACTCAGTGCTGTGTTCTTCCAGTCTTACAGAAAAAGAGGGCATCTAACTAGCATTAGTTCTTTTTCTTACCAAACTCAGTCAAGACGCATAAAAAAACCCTCTAAAGTAAGTTGCTGTCTAAAAGGTAACAATAACGCCACCACCAGCTGGGCGCCTGTGCTGCCATATGATTTGATGCAATATTATGATTTACTGTCAGTCCCCTCCCACACAGATAATGTGCCAGCGAAATCACCACTAATGTTAGTGTCAGTCGGGACCAAACATTAGCACAACAAACAAACAACAAGGTTACGCACAATATGAACATACATCTTTCCTGAAATTAAATTATCTTGATTATTATGGAGGGCACGTGCTACTTTAAACATTTGTACTGCAGGTGACAATTATAAATAAATCTTTGGAAGAATATCTTAGAGGGACTGAGAACAACAACATAAAGCAGAATGTGAAGACTCTTTAATCAACTTTTAGTCAGTATAAGTTAGTTAAATGAATTAAATGAGCACTTTAAAACCTCGAGATGAGAAGAAGGGAGGGAATATTTCACTCTTCACGGAGGAGCATTTCTAAGTTCAGGCAGATGAGGAACTTGACAGCAGACCTCTGATAATACATTCTGGGGGCAAACTTGCTGTCAAAGCAGGTTTTGTCCCACTGCAGGTAATGACAGTGTTGGCTGCACAGCAATGCATCTGCCAGCACCAAAGCAACAACAACTACTAGGAGATCATAGCACACCCGCACTGAGCTGAGAGCCAGAAGGCTGAGTTAGTGACAGGGTTATACAAACATGGCTGTTTCGAGATCGTGGGCGGTTTCATAAGGAAAAATAGTTCCTGTAGCCCGGAGGAATAAAGGGCTCAGAAAGATAGAGTTTAAATATCAAGTTAAAGAGGTAGAGCTCATGACCTCAGCCAGCTCGTAATGTTTCACCAAACGCAGGATGTGCTGTAAGGCTTTTTCTTGTTGATATGTCACTTGTTTTATGGAAAAGTCTTGCATATTGATGCAGTTGAGACAACCGGCTTCTTATTCCTCGCAATCCAAACTATCAGCAGCCAACAGAGAAAGTAATTTAACAGTAGAAGACAGATGGACAGGACATTAAAGTGGAGCCGTGTTTTTTATCACAACCGCCAAATTTTCTACTCTTCCTATCTTGGATTTGAACAAGTCCCCCCTCAGTGGACACAAACACATCACCAAGCATCTGCACAAGGATTATGGCCGAGATGATGAAAAATTGGTTGCAAAATGTATGACGAGGCGGGAAGATTATAAGGGATTGTACTCCATTCTAATGTAACGATTCAATCACAGAGGGTGAGGGGTCAGATATGCTGCATTCAGATGAAGCTTGTGAACTGTCTCAGCATTCATTCCTGATTCTTAAACTGCGATCACCGATCAGGCTGCAGTGACGTAGAGCCGGAGTCACTGTAACGATGACGTCTCTGCAACATGAGACATGCCGCTTGGTGAGTAGTAATCAGTGGTTGGCAGTTTTAATCACAAGTGTCTCCTGCCAAGCTCTTAAGCTCGTGGTGGAATTAGGGAGGGGAACAGATTTTGCTTCATTCACTTCTTTAAGAACTATTAATATAAAGGGTTTTTTTTTTTTTTTTTTAGCTTTGCTTCATTGCAGCCTGTCACCACTCTCAGCCTTAATATTTCACTAAGCCGAAGAGTCTCACAATAACTCTTCCTCGAAGTGCTAACACGTCCACCCATCTTTTCATTCATCATCTCGGAAACAGTCCACTGTGACTCATCAGACTTCCAATCTTCTCAGTGACAGGTCCCCTGGTTTAAATTCCCCTCAGACCCCCATATGTCAGGAGGGTTTCATTTTGGTCTTCATGCTCATTCATCATTTGGCACCAACTCTACTGATATTGCCCTTTGTTGTGTTTACTTTTCACAGTATCCTCTGTCTGCTTTCCTCCCTCCTAGCTTCTAGCGTCTGTTCCTTCACATGCTGGCAACCCACAGAGCAGAAATCCAGCAGAAAGTTTTATTTGGGCTTCATTGCCAGGCAGCCATAGCATATCATAACAAGGTGGTTCAGGTTCTCTGTGGTTACTCTTGTGGTGAGTGGAGGAGAATGGGGAAAGCTGGGGCACAATAAATAAGTAAAATGACATGAAATAAATTCCCGCTGTTGTTGTACCGTGCCGCGAGGCTTTGAAGAACTTTAAAACTGAACCTGTTAGTCTGGACCATCCTTCAGAGGTGGCAGTCTGGTAAAAAAAAAGGGGGGGGGGGTGAATGGTGTTAATGGCCTCTGGCATCCTGAAAACACGAGAGGGTTACACTGAAATAAACAGAGAAACGGGTGGTGTGGTGAAACAGAAACTGATACTGAGTAATGGGGACAAGTGTTTGAAGTTGTTTAACTTGAATTCCTTTCGGAAATATTGGTGGGAAGTTTGCATTCCTGCTGTAATTGAGTGTGAAATTGCAGGTGAGCTAGCAGCTGCAGTGCCTTACAATGTAGAGACAGCTGCTTAAATGGACTTTACACAGGTTGATTAAAATGTGAAAAGTTCATGTTCCTTAATTAAAATATTTATATATATATATATTGCAATTTCATGTTACATATATTTCAGAAGGTTCAATTTCTTTTGCTATGTAATAAAAACCTGACAGAGTTGTGCTTTCCTCCCCAGGAATCAGTGTCTCCATGTGCAAAAGAGCACATACATGTGAGCATAAACGGTAGACATGCGCACTCACCTCACTAACTCCAGGTTCCTCCTTTAAATGCCTGCGGGGCGGCACAAATGATGCGGAGCGGCTGCTCTTTTAAGATGGCTGGTTTAATTTCTCCTTCTGACGGGTGCTCTTTGTCAACAGGTTATTATATCTCCGAAATTGGTTGGGCTGTGCATTTTTCAGTGCACAACTAGTGAGCTAAAACACTCTATCAGATGAGATAAAGTCTGGTAGAGTGGATAGGAAGCAGTGGCTTTTTTTTTTTTAATCTTTAGAGGAAATCGGAGATTAAAAACACAAGGTGGATTTCTAGGTTACATGCAAAAACCTGAGATGGACAAAAACATGTATTGTTTATCCTGCTCACTCGTACTGCAAAAGAAGAAAGCTTTATTGGTGGAGAATCTTTTTTTTCTTTCTATTTGTTAAGTTCCTTGAGTTAACAAATAGAAGTTGGCCGACATTATGACTTGCTGGATTGTTGCTGTGGTGCCAAGATTTGAGTGTCTTTATCAACTACCTAATCAGAGCCTTTAGCTTCAGCTGTCATCTCCAATCTGGTTTTGCGGGAAGACAGCGCATCAGATCTATGATAGCCCCCCTCTCCCACTGTGCTGGCATATCTGTTGATCAATGCAAGAGAGAGGCTTTTGGGAGAGGGAGGAGGCCAGGGGTTCAGTAACACTGTGCGATGTGTAATCTCATCTGAGAGGCTGTCATCTCAGACAGGGCTGCTGCACTGACACGCCACACTCTCCCGGAGTGGCAAATTACATTGCTGCAATTAGATTGACGTGTGTACCGTTCAAAGTCTGGAGCCTCTGTAATCATGTCTGGACTGTGTGCGTTTTGTATTTGTCTCTGATTAAATTAACATGTGCGATGGTGGTGATTGGCTGATTAGTCTCTGACTTTGGTTTATTGATAATCTTCAATAGCAGCCTGTCAAATATGAAACCCTTTTGGCATGCAGTGAAAGTAACAAACCACTGGCTGACTCTTCGAAGCTTTTAAACAGCATTCTCCTGAATCTGCATGTGAAACAGTCACAGTCACAGTAATACAGTTGCACACACTTGTGCCTTCATTTTGGCTGATACAATATTCCACTTTTAACCAATAAAGAACATGCTAACATGACTGTACTGAAGCTCAAGCCGCATCTGTCCCACCTTTTACTTTTACTACTAGTAATTATTGTTATCAAATTAGCCACAATATATCTAAAACATTTATTGTGAAAATGTTCTTTGTAAGTAACTCAAAAATGGTGCAATTATCTCCAAGCCAACAATGAAGGAAAACTAAACATGTTTTCCAATTTCTATATAAATCTTGAAAATTACTAGGGAAAGGAGGAGGAGGAATTCAAATCAGCTCTAATTAAAGCTGATAAATAAATATATTATAGTAAGTGATGCAGATTGATGGAGTCTCCCTCTGACAAGTATCCATCTGATGCAACATGCAGAGACTAAATGCTAAATGCTTTAAAATAAAGGATTCCTGCTGTTCGTGGTTCCAGCTAAAGGGCTCTGGCTCAGTCGCCTCCTCCTCGGCAGACCTCATAATGGAACAAATTTACTTTGACTGCGGCTCTAATGTGCCTTGATCTATCAGCTCTCTGTCCTTTCCTTTGTCTTGCCAAACGAGGGCTATCGCGCTGGCAGACACAAAGCATCATTTTAGATGCAAGTCCTTTTGCGGGCAATTCAACTGTGTGATTATCATAATGGTGGAAATGGAGGGACACGGGACTGTGTGGGATGAGATGGGATGCAATCAGGAGTCATTGCCTTCCGTTTGGTCAGTGTGCTCTATTTTTGGGAGCATGTGGTTGTGTGGGTACTGCAGGGAAGTGATTTAAAAATTTTTTTTGTTGTAGTGTATGATCACACATGCTGAGCAGGAGATTGATATACACAGTACTGGTAGCCATAGCAGCACTGCAGTCACATAAGATGTATCCACAGAAAAAGAGGGAGTGAACCTTTTCAGATTTGCAGCAGTGATGCTAAATTGTATAAAATGCAGTTGTCAAATAGTCAACGCAGATCTTCCCGGTGGTATTAGGCACTACCAGCGAATAAAACAGAAAAAGGGAGACGGAAAATGGCAGTTTTCAGGTATGAGACCATATTATGACAGAAGAGGTAGATAACAGATGAAAATAAAATTTGAGTAATGGAAGTGATGGTGTCTCGAATGCTACAAATAACTCCTCTGATGGTCCAGAATCTGCCTCTTTATTATATTTTATTCATCAGGGACAGTCTTGCTTACAGTATGATTTTAAGGAAGGTTACAGGTCACTGATGCCGCAGCTATCTGCTGTGGTTTCTCTTCTCTGACAGCTGGGCTGTTTTCGGAGCCGCTCCGCCTCCCTTCATCTTCCACTGCTTTCCTCTGAACAGGGGGTGCTACATCAATGTCTCACTTGCAGCACAGCTCTGCATATTCCTTGAGGCGGGGTCATCTTTCCTCAGCCTCATGATTCAAACAATTCGTCTCAGGAAACAGACCTCTCCAAACAGCTCCGTCCCCTCTGCTGACACCTGCTCACGCAGGCACGCTATAAGTATGCCTCTTATTAGAAAGGTTTCAGGACCAGGTGATGAGTGATATGTGGCAAATCTATCAAAATTCATTGTCCTCTTGGTAACTGCATGCTGTGTCTTCAGTATCACTTCTTCTCAGCAGCTGATTGTAGGATGCAAACTACATTGCCGGCACAATTTGTCCAGTAAAGAGAACAGATGCACAGCCTTGAAGGAAAAGATTCAATTGAACATGTCTAATCATGTCTAATGAGCCCCATGTATGCACTCCTGTAGTCTGAACTAACTGCTGGTAGAGTCTTTGCAATGATAATCAGTGGGATTAGTTTCCTTCACTTACAGGATAGGATCTGAAAGTAAGGATCTTATATTTGCGGCTGCTTAAGGAGGTCTTAGTGCAACTTCTCTTTGATAGTGGGACTGTTAGTTTCTGCTGACTTATCTTTGGAAGGCAGCCAAGCTGTTTGTGCCCTGCAGTCTGCAACACTTTAGGATACCTACAAACACCGGCAGCCAAAACTCTGTTTGGACATATCAAAGTGGAAGCCGAAGCAAACCAGGTACAATTACCTCAGTGGAATCTCACATGTAAACTTGAATCACGGGGTTTATATTTTTTTTTACTTTTGAAAGTTGCTGTTTTTTATTGAAAATATATCGAAAGCCTAAATTTCCACTAAATGTGTCCAATTTTAATAAACAGGCAGATTTCTTTCTACCTGCTGATGACAAAAAACTAGATTTCCATGGCTGTTCTGTGACTGCTTGAAAAACAAAATCTAGAAAACACGTAATCACAAAGAAAAATACATAGTTTTACTTCCACACATGCAGGAATACATGAAGGGATTTCTGACAAGCCTTATTGGCAGAATGACCTTATTTGTTTTTGTCTTCCAAATTCTTCAAAAATAAATCACTTCTGGTAAAATAAATGAAGTTTCATGATGAGGTTATTCCATAAAAATCAAATTTAATTTACAGAAAGAGTACACGTTGGGCTAAAATTGGAGATATTTAGGTTATACTTTTTTAAGGTTATAGGAAATATATTTATTCATCTTTTGAATAGAATCAGAGAACCACTGTGGTCATCGTCAGAAAAAACCAACATTGATGGTCATGGGAAGCAAATTTATGGCTTCTGTGGCTAATTGTTTATTCAACTAACTCCTTCCTCCACTCTAATCAGACTTGTGGAGTTTCCAACTTTGTGATACTACTTATTTCCATTAACTTCCGATGGACAAGAGGAGAGCCATTAATGTAAATGTGTTGTTTCTTCTTGGTAAGATGTTCTGTGCTAATCAAGACAACCCAAACCTTTCTTCCATCGAACAGCGTGCGGGTAGCAGGATTTGCCTTGAACCTCAAAACCTGGCTGATGTGAGCAAATGTTACACATCATTAGTTTGAGTAAATCCAGTCGAGCCTCCCTTCCGACATATTATTGATACGATCTGCCTAATCTGCTGTCTGCTCTTTAAGCAGACTTGAGTGAGGTGATGGAGTAGTTGTAGACACACCAACAGACATTTCTCACTCTCCACCTTTCCCTGCATTTCTGATATTCAGCTCACTAACCTTAACGTTATCCCACTTGTTCCAAACTTTCTTCTGCCTCTCTGTTGCTCTGCTGCTTCTGCTCTCAGTCCACTCACCTACAATGACATCTCCCTCATGCACCTCATCTGCGGAGCTCGCCGTGTGCCCCGAATAGCAAACAGCTAGATATCATTAATGTCACACAGACACATAGGCCTGCAAAGCCTGTCTCTCCGGTGCCAGGTAGCATTAGTGCTAACAAGATGCTCATTGCCCTGGCAGTTGATAATTGGATACAGGCAACTGGTGGTAACACAGCAATGCAATTAGTGTGAATCCCAATGCCTGCATCAATTAGCTTCACTTTGATGATCTTAACGGCACGACCTATTGACCACATCTTTAATATTTCATCCCTTTGTCTGTTTGTGCCGTGAGATGCAACCTGAAAATGAGAGACATATAGCTCTCGTTCCACTCAAGTTCTCCCATGGGTGCATTAAAACGATCCAGCTCCAAAACAGGGTTATGTTTTAGCATATATTTTCCATGCATGGTACACTGTATGCTGGTTAAATAAAATTAGAGCAGAGTTGTTTCCTGTTAAGCATCTGCTGAGGGGATTAAATAAAGGAGTCATTTGTCCCATAATATATATCTGTGTGTGTGTGTGTGTGTATGTGTGTGTGTGTGTGTGTGTGTACGTTTAGAGAAAAAAGAGAGAGAAGAACAAAAAAAGAGAAAGTGAAGTCAGTAATAACACGATGCACAAACAGCTCACAGTGAGTAATTGATCACATGGACTTTGGCTGTCTAATGTAGCCCCGCTGACCGACACTGACTGACCTGTGACAGCCATGATGAATGAACGTCCACTGGCCAAAGTCTCGCTAATGGCTTTCTCTGCACTTGACTACACGCACGCACACTCACATTGTTGTGTACACTTCTCACTTGCACATGCACTCGCAGTTCTTTCCTTTTAATACTGGTGGTCAAAGAAAATAAGGATATTGATGCAGCTAGAATATAATAATGATTTATCAAATGAAGGTCATGACTCATCCAACATGGGAGCAAAAATAAAAGGTTCACTGATTAACAGAAATACAAATATAATCAACAGTGTTAATAATAGATTTATCATTTGAGTCATGTGTAACGGAAACATGTCAAACATGCTAATTTAGCTTATTAAAAGAAGATCTCCTGATTTTCTGTGTTTGAAACAGATTTAAGTATCAGCTTGTCTTTTAATTTAGAACTTTTTTTTTAATGGCCGGAACAATAAACTCATAAATCAGGCAAAAAATTTGTATCACAATGACCATTTGTCATTGTCATAGTTCTAACCTTGTTACTTATGTTGTCTTTAGATCTTCTCTGTGTATTACTGCAGACTTATTGGCTACAACATGGGCTGTATTTACCTTTTAGGGACCCATCAAGGGCAAAAGTTCACTGTTGGCTCTTAACTGGGCTGTTGTGCAATGAGTGTGTCACCTCTAACACTCTATTTAGCTCAAAGTAACCAGCTCTCCTTTGCTGGAGCAATACTAAATTAGCGTGGCTTTATGGAAATTTGATTAAATACGACTTTATCATTCATTTAAACAATGTGAGTTCAATATTAAGTAAAATTATAAGCCCCTAAAATGAAATGTTGCCCCCTGTAAAGTATTTTCACTTTTAATTTACTGATGGCTTTAATCGCAGCGTTCTACCACACCAACACTTTCGTCAATGTGATGCATAATTTTCCAATAAAACGTGTCGCTCCATATTCATTCTTATTAGTTCTTCATTATATTGAGATTTAGTTTACTGTTTATCTTTCTGTTTTGCTGCACATGCTTTGTTGACATTATAATGCATAGAATATCATACTGAGAGGTCCTGTGTTGTCATGACTGTCAGCGTCTGCATGTCTGTATAAATACACAATTGAGCACAGCTATTGCTGCCGTTTTCACACGATCACCAAGATACCTTCCATTTGTGGCACGGGGCTACAGAAATAAATAGAGTCTTAGACAATGGAAGCCAAAGAGTCTACCATGATGGATCGATGTGCTCCGTCTATCCTCAGAGTCAATCAATCATCCCAGCTTTGGCGCTGTTTTCAATAGGAATTATCTGCACTTGTCTGCCTCGCCTAAAGCCAAAATGATCTGTGTTAGAATTTGGCTAACCAGAGGGCATTAGATATCTGCCCATCTTCTCAGATGCACCATCACTATTTACCATTGAATGGAGAAAAGGCAGCTCGGTAAGCAAACTCTCCCTCTACATAATAGAGCCCAAGTTTGAGTTACATCTAAAATCTGCTGGATTTTCTTATTCTGCAACACAAGTGGAATCGGGAAGTCTTCCTGATATAATACCCTAACATATCTCTGACACTGCATATGTCCTAGAACATGAGGTATGTAGACTACACGTGTCTCGCTTCAGGCCAGCTCTGCCCTCTCACTGACAGGATGAGGTGATTTGCCAGCAGGCATAAACCATGGCAGATGTATTCTCCAAATACATAGACAGCTTAAAGTCCAGTTTTTCTACCTCTGCTGCTTGAGATAGTTCTGGATTTATGGCCAAAGCATATGGCACCTATCACTCAGTCAAGCTAAGTCATCGATCTCTGTCCCCCATGCCGTTCAACACCCCCACTGACCTCATCAGATAATCCATAAAGCTATGGAGATGATATTAAAGGTCAGTGGGGGTTGTTTTTCTAAGCCCGGCTCGTCAAGTGAACACTGATTGCAAATGCGAAACCATGAGAGGATAATTAGAGCCGAGTTAAGCAAACCTGTTGACAGTGAATGAGCTTGACGTCTGCTCCATATCTAAAATGTCACCTCTGAGTTATCGCCTGAGGGATTCAGTGAAGGACTGGCTTTTTTCTTGTGCACATATATTAGTGAGTTATGTGTGTCTACCTCATTTATGTGCTCATTTACTTTGTTTTACATTATAGTCTCTTTGGGATTTGTATAATTTGTTGGACAAAACAAGCTAATTGAAGATGTCACATTGGAGCTTCGTTTATATATTTGAACCACTTTGGGACAACTGAGAGAAGCTATTAACACACAGCATTAACATAGGATCACCATTTAAAGATAATATGGCCAACTTGATAGCTATATTTGGTCCTGCTGAACCATTTCCATTTGGATTGGTGATGTTTTCCTAGTTACCCAAGGACCGAACTGGTGGTATTCACTTTTACATTAGCTGTACTTTCCCTTCACAAGCTCCTCAAATATGTGGGAGTCTTGCTGTTAAACGTTCATCAGCTAGAGACTATCACAGCCATGTGATGCTGGTGAGGGAGTGTACAATCAAATTTTATAGCTTTTTTGCTTGAAAGGAGTAACCTGCTGTGTCTTTAAATGGCGCTGTGAGACAGAAACAGTGAAGTTAGCCCCACTCAGAAGGTTCAGAAATCCTCTGTGCAGCAGAAAATGCAGTTTGCGATAATCCTCCAGTGACAAAAACAAAAAATATATCAGCAGAATAATAAATGCCGCAGAGAGCAACACTTAAGAAAAAAAATGCAAAAGGGACGAGTTTCACTTCCACGTTTTGTGTTTCGCTGCCCTAAGGTCTGGTTATCATCTGCATGTGTGGTGAGCTTTAACATTAACGCCTGATAAAAACCAAACACTTTGATGTGCTGTGTTGCTGTGTCGTTGCATCAGATCAATCTAGCCTTCTACTGTAGGGTAGGTTCTTCTCAGGGATGAATATAAAAACTTTTCATCACTTTTCTCATTCAACCAGGTCAGTTTCCACACTATCACATTTTTTTTTCAAGCAATCTGCGACGTGAGCCCTCGAGCACTTTGACTCTATTTAGTCACAGTTCACTGTTATTAAACTTCCAAACTATGATTTGCCCTTCAACTCTTTTACAGTAATTCATTAAGGATAATGTTTATTTTTCCTTTGTGCCGAGCTGTTTCTGTGATATTCAGCTGCATTTGCATATTATTTGGTCATATAAGAATGAAAATGGGCTTTGCAATCTCTCATAAGGCCACCAAGATGGAAGAAACACCCCTGAGCTTTTCTCATTTAGTTTGTGAAATGAATGGCTTCAAATGAGATTTCTGATGAGAAACACACTCACACACACACACACACAGGCAGATTTTGCACACTCACCCGTAGACAGTTAACCAGGGGAACACACGCAGCAGCTGTACTGCAAGAGCAGCTGTTAAACGTTTGCTATAATCAATGTATCCGTTCCTTTTACTTCCCTCAGCTGGTTGATTTCTAAAAGACTCGACTTTCGTGTTGCGGTTGCTGTCGTTTTGACTCTCTGAGGGAAGATGCTTTTCATCTTAACCACACAAAGCTCTTTTACTATTATCAATTAACATCACTGCAGCAATTACAGAAGCTCAGCATGTGAGGGACTTTTATGTTTTACTTTTTTTTATCACAGACACTGTCCTGGCTATTGTTGCTAATCAAAATTTAAGTTTAATCTGAGCAGTTGTTTTCTCACCAGGAACTGAGTTTACTTAACAGCCTGTTGGTCACTGTACTCCCTCCTTCCCCTATTTTATTCCCCTGTTGGCTTTTTTAATATTTTCAGCAGAGCCTGGTTATTTATTATATGAAACATTGAGGCTACAGCATTGGATGGGTTCCCTCACTGCCACAGGAATTAGGGGTGGAAATCAAGATGCTCCACATCACATCACCACATTGTGCTATGTTAACATTTTGTCAATGTGCATCTTTCAAAAAACCTCCTTAAGACATGTCAAGTTGGGAACCGCCATTCAATTCAGTCAAAAAAGAAGCTTGTGGCACAGATGAGCGGTGGTTGCCTTCTGCAGTTTGACAGATAATTGTCAAAGTTTCTTCCCAAATATCGAAATGTTTGTCCTAATCCCCTCCATCACTTGTTTTAACCTTCACCATGACTAATGTATTTAAAAAGACTAAATAAATTATTTACATGCTACACTCCCCAACAGTTACTATTTAATGCTATTAAATACAACAGTCCTTTCATCCCTAAGCCACATATCATGATATATGCAGGCAGACGTGTTCTAAGAAGTGCGGAGAAAACCACATATGCGTGCATGTGATATTAAATGTGAACTCGATTGATGCGGTCTGTAAAGTCATATGTGCAAATCATGCGAATTGATTTGTGAAATGTTTTGACGTCTTCTGTATTTTCAGCTGAATAAGGTCAATTAAATCACACTTCAAATGGTTTTATGGATGTTTAAGCTTTCTCATTATTTTTTAAGAAACAAGATTTTGTGTTTTCAGGTACTAACTGAGTGCTATCACATTTTGCAGGCGGCCTGAGAGGAGCATCCGTTATTGACTCACTGGACACGCTGTACATAATGGGCCTGATGGATGAATACAATGATGCCAAGCAGTGGGTGCAGACCAGCCTGGACCTGAACTCAGTAAGGCACTCCTTCTACACGTCTAGCTGAAAACTTGGTTTTAACCATTTTGTTTGGTCTGTAATTAACTTTAAAGTCCCAATTAACCAATGGGCAACCCCCGACTGACTCACTACCGCTCTTCGACTCCATCAACTGTAAAGTTTTCAGCTGTGACTGCGCATGCTGGGTCGGCTTTGAGCGCTGCTTTTGTGCTCAAGTGCATCTTTTTTCTGTCGAGTTTGACAGTTTCTCCAAAGCTGAAGAGATTCCAGGCGGAATCAAAAACTTCCTGTGTGGCCATTGGCCACGCCATGTTACAGACTGATGGGATTCTCTGCCTCTCTGAATGGTCTCCGTGGGGCAGAAAATGTGATAAATAAATAAGAGGGAGAGGAGAGGAGGCATCCAAGGGGTGTTTTAGATAGAAAAACTGAGGGATAGAAGAGGCAAAAAGAGGCCTCAGTCCTTTCATTGAGTCTGTAATGATGGTGTCTGGAGCTGCTGACGGCTCCCACTTCTGATATATGTGGGGATTGTGTGGATTGTGAAAACAAACAGGACAGATCTTTATGTGGTTTGCAGCAAACAGTCAAGCATAGGCCAGTTTGTCCGTGGTTTTGTTCGCTTTGTGAATGAGAGTGGTCATTTCTCGGCCACCCCTCACTCAACTTTTTCACCACGTGTAATAAAAATGCAGTTTATTTAATAATGTGTAATTACATAGAGTTTACAAGCTCAAACATTTCATTATGATTGTCAGCGTCGAGGCAATTATTAAACGTCTTCGCAGCTTGTTATGACAGGGTGTCAGATGTGTCAACTCTGAGATGCTTTGTTTGCTGACTAAAATTTGTTTCGGTTAGCATTTAAAAAAAAAAAACTCTTTCAAAGATTTTCGCTAACAAAAAAAGAAAAACAAATCCTGATTATATCAGATGTGTGTGGCGTAGCGCACATGATGCCAACACCACATCTGAATTGTGTAGGAATAGATAATCTCAAACCAACAATGCACACATACGCGCACATATTTATTCCACTAGGGAGCAGTCCCAGTTTATAGGGTTAATATACAATAGGAGTGTGTTTATCATCTGAATCTATCTTGTGGAGCTCAGTCCTGTCACTGCCAGTTTCCAGGCTATAAAGAAATGCACAGTGAGTGTTAATTTAAACGCCACCTCGTAGAAAACCTTCAGTCTTTATGCCAGTGTGCTGGCAACAGCTGTGACCAAGGGCTTTGTGTTTTCAGGATGTCTGCTCAGTCTGTCTCGTTGTCGTTTGCAGTCTCTCAGCAGCACCATGAAGGAATGTCTTTAAACTGGGATGGATGAAGGATGACATGATTTGAATTTGTTGCTGTGCGACCTTCCAAAACATGTTTTTGCCTCAAGTTTAAGAATGCATACACTAATTATGACAAAATTGAACACAGATGTCTAATAGCACGATATGATAACATGTTACATCTAAACAGACAAAGGTCAACTTCATTAGCATGTCGGCGGTCATTATTCAAGACTGCAACTGAGGAATACAAGGCAGGATTGTGACCGTGATTGTGACAATAATGAGGCAATAATTCTTACAAGTCAGTGATATGAATAATAGACATGAGGAGATGTACGATACACACACACACATGTATAAGGTATTACTAATCCCATACACTAGCCTTAACCATCACACTGAATCCCAAAGCCTAACTCTGGTCTAAACTTGATTTTAACCCTAAATCTTAATACCAAACATTGTTTTAAGCCCACACACTACACACAGACACACACTCAGATTAACACTCACAGTCTCCCTGCAGTCGGTCCATCCTGAATGCAGATGACGATAAACTCTGAGAGGAACTGTATCTGCTGGCTGCGGCAGCCTTCTGAGAGCCAGTAATGGCAGCTGCTGGCAAACCGCCACACAGTCACCAATCATACAGACAACCAACACAGATTTATGCTTCACACTGCACTTTGTCATGGGAGTGATCTGCCACAATCCATCAGCCTCCCTTCATAGCTTTCTTATGTGTGTGTGTGTGTGTGGGGGGGGGGGGGGGTAAATGTTTTGAGTAAGAGCAGAATTCAATTCTTAGAAAAAAAAAGGCCATACAGGGTTTTTTTCCATTTCACTCACTCACATTTATGGAGTTGATGAGATTATTTTACACCTGCACGGTAAACGCAGGCTTCGTTAGCTCACACACAGAAAAGTGATGGTTTTAAATCTCAAATCACTTGTCACACCTCAGGGCGTCTGCAGCACAATGTCCAAATCGTCAGCCACACTTGGGAATAGCTCAGCAGCCTTTCCACGGATTTAGGGACGTTTTCTGATGTCCTCATCTCAAAAATACCACTAAAGGAAATCACAACAGTGAAACAGCAACTTCTGGGGAGATTTTCAGTTTGTCACAGATATTTATAATATATATATTTATATTAAATACAAAAGATGTATTTTTGTGTCTATGATATTTTGGTCAGTGTTGATGATTATGTAGAAGAAATCTTGTCTCTGGCCATTACTGTAAATTTTAACGGACTTCTAATTTTTTAAAACCCCTTACTTGGGACACACAAAGTATACGAGGAATTCCTGGTTTTCCTCACACACCAAGGATGATTACATTTTACATTTTTCTTTTAATTCAATTCATGATTATCGCTTTAGTCCTCTTTAATGATCGCTGCCTCATGCAATATTTGCAACAAAGAGAACTAAAAATGTTGCAGTTTCTGTCTCATGGAGACAGAGAAATAATCCCCAGTTTCTTCTCCTGATGTGTTGTTTTATGCCTGATTCTATGCAAAGGCACAATAGCATGTGGACAAAGGAAAGGGCACAGTGGTTTTCATAGACGCACTTTTCTTAGTTACATTACAATGTCACCAGACACAATCACTCATGCTGCAACGCAAAGCAGCTTGTTAGATTAATCTGTTCAGCACTGTCTGTCAACCAGAGCTCAACACATAGTGACAGCCGGTCCATAACGTGTTAGCAGTGAAACAAAAGGCGGAGAGACAAGGACAGCATTACAGTATTACAGACATGACAGCAATTTGCAATATGTCTCAGTCTTGTCTCTCCCTTCCAGGAGGCTTGGACATCCGCCGCCAATCATTGCATTCGGTTTTTAGAGAATTAGTTCTTTCTGTTGGAAAGAAATCAAAACCCAGTTGCTGAATTCACCACCTTTTGATTTCAACTCTGGGGTTTTGCAAGGCAGAGGGAACAGATTTCAAATCTCCATGCCAACTGAGCAAATTCAATTCTTTGAAATGCATCTAGACCTTACTACTTTGAAACAAACAACAAGCTCCGGATTCAGATCCCAAAGAGCGGCTCAGCGGACAGAGTGAAGCCAATTATCAAGACAAAAGAAGCTCCAGAAAGTTTCTGCCAATCTTAGCTTTTGCCATATTTTTCCACAAGCTATTACGTAAACCCTGAATTTAAATGGTTGGCATTGTTGCTGCCAGTTAGCATTGCAGGGGGGTTCCTGAGTCTGACAGCTCTGTCTTCTGCCTTTTAGGGCTTTCGCCCACAGCTTTTTATTTACTTGTTTAGATGCACACACACACAGGCTTGGCTGCATCATTATCTGCTTGTAAAACCAAAACAAAGAAACAGAGTTGTAAGTGGGTGATTCATTGGATATGATATGCCTTGCAAGGGGGGGATGCAATTAAAGCAGACAAGTGACAAGTGTTATTTTCATTTAACACTTGAAATAATTTGTAATAAGAAATTTTATTGAATATATGGACCATGCAGGGTGACAACTGGGCCTGTTCATACTCCTTACAAGCTTTTTTTCTGAAAAAAATTGATTGAAGGATTTGAACACATTTGGCAGCTTTCGTTTATAATCAGAGAGCTGTCAAAAATCGACGGGCTTATATGTGGATATATATAAACTGCTCACTGAACAAAGGAAGTCATCCGTGTCAAGTTATATGTGAACTTTCTTACATGTGATACAATAAGCCTGTAAGGTAACTTCAGGCTCTGTCTCCTCAGCCGGAACAAGAGGAATAACACACATGAGTGAAATCTCATTCATCGTGGTATTGAAATTGTTGCTGTGTATAGATTAAAGTGTCTCCCTGTGTGTTTGTTGATGATTCCCATGAAGCCTCTAAAGCGTAACTTGCAAAATGCGCTGGCAATAACTCTTGCTACACAATAGAGAAAATCTCCTGAGCAAAACCAGGAAGGCAAAGTCACTGGATAATTAGCACATTCAGGCTTGTAATTCTACATCTCAAATGACACTTAAGTAAGTGTGAAGTCTTGTGGGTGACCGAAGAAAACAAGTGTGTTTTTCTGTCATGTTGCATGCTGCATTTTTCCTCCCTTGAGCAGTTTGGGATCGCAGATGTTGGCATGTGCAAGCAAAATGTCACTAGACAGCAGAGTGGGAGAGGTTAGACTTCGCCATTATATCTGAAGGATTGTGCCCAATGCAGTGTACACAGGTGGGTGGTCAGTGACTTCAAAAAGGTGACAGTGGCATGAAATGTGTGGGAGGTGTTAACAGTCCAACCATGTGATGTGCTAAGGCCATCACATGGGATACTCGGGCGTATTTCCAGGTGTGTTGTGTAAGATATTAACCTCCATTTTCATATAAGTACGGTAAAAACTTTCCTCCTGTTAAAAGCTTTTATTTTCCAGCTGTAAACGGTTTTTAATCACAGTGAAAGCATGTCTCTAGTGATGGCAGTGTCGGCCTGTTGGTCCAAACTGAAATATCTCAACAGCTGTTAAATTTCCATCCGTCCACCCATCTTCCACTGGGTCATGGGGGTAACAGCTTTAGCTGACAGCTGACTTTGATGATCCCTGAACTTTTCATGTAGTGCCACAAGCAGGTTAAAGATCTCACTCATCAAAGAACTGAAATAAATGTGCTGGCACAAGATATTCATTGTTGCCTTGTGAGGAAGCCTTACGATTTCTCGTGGCCTCCTTTCCTCCGGCACAACAACGAGGTCAACATGTGGTATCGAGTGAAATTTCTTAGGAGATTATTATGAAATTAGGTTCTCATGTTTCTGTTCCTCTAAGGATGAAATGGAACAACCATCAGGTTCACATTGAAAAAAACACATTGTTGAATGTTTGGGTTTTATGACCAAATACCTGCAACAAAATAGCAACCAGGTCGTTCTCAGCTCTTGTATTTTGTGCTCATTAGCAAATGTGGGCATGCTAACATGCTAAGCTAATAAGCTAAGATAATAATTCTTTGATCGTCCCTCAGTGGGGAAATTTGCGTGTTACAGCTAATATCAGGCATATCAGAAAAATAAAAAACAGAAGAATAAGCTAGATAAGATAGAAAGAATATATAAATGATATATAATAGAAAGGATTCACTCGTGATCCAGAGCTGCTGTAACAGGCTGCTGGGGAACATTATCAAGATTATACCTGTTTAACACCAGGATAGTTGTCGTCTTCGTGGCCTTTTTAACATGCTTGTGACACAGCATTGCAGAGCTGAAAACCTGCCTGTAGACTATTTGTGTTTTTTGGGGTCGTTCAATAGCGATGAAACAGAATATTTTCCTGAAATGGTGGTGGAAGCTGTGCACTGTGAGAAGCACATCTCCCTAACATCATCCTGGAACAAAAAAAAAAACGAGTCCCATCTCTCTGAAGTTCCTGGCGTCAGGTTTAGATGTCTGCGTGCAGCACAGATTGTCTGCTTTAGCTTGAGGTCTCAATTTCATCACATTCAAAATCATCTTTGCATCATAAAGCAGATTGAAAATGGCTCAAGTGTACATGTCAGTGTTGTATAATCAAAATGTAAGTGACTTTCTTGGAGAGGTTGCCCAGATCCATTGCTTATTGTTATTGTTAATCTGTTCAACCTTAAAAAGGACACCAGGCCCAGAAGCTGGAAATAGTTTGAGCTGCCAGTTTAGAGACACAAGTTGCTTGCAGAGTCTAACGTAAGACACACAAGAGAGAAAGGTGTTGAGGCAGTCGAGGATCACGGATCAAATCCGTGAACTAATATAACTCTATAACTATATACAGTATATGCATATATACGTACACACAAGCAGCCAAACATATTCTCAATATATTTGTTATTTCCAAGACGTGAGGTTTTAAACTTGGAAATGTCATCATGTTGACTCTGTTATTCACTCTTTGCCCATCATCTCATCCAAATTATGTGCCTCATCGTGTAATTAAAACCGTTTTTAATTAGTTGTTAATGAGCTGTTTTCTGAATGTACGCTTACGTTTGACTTTAAAAAGTGACAGCTGCTAACGAGGAGACTCAGAGCAAGGTTGTTGTTTACCTTCTGGAGATGTGTTTTTTGACCCCTAATGACCTCCTGTCTGCGATAAATGGAGATCCAACCAGTTCTCAGTCTGAGGAAAGACAGCGTCATTTACTGATGGCTCAGTCAGGACACCCTGCCCCCCACCCCGAGCTAAGGTCAAGCTGAATTGACATTCTGTTTCCGCATGCGTAGGGCAAAGGACATTTTGTGTGGGTGTTTCATCATTAAGGATATTTACCAACATCATTTGTATCGGTTAATGTCCTCATTTGGCAGAGGTAAATGCTGACATGGGATTGTACCAAGAGCAGACTTGATTAAGATTCAGAAGTTTTAATACACAGGTAGTCTCTCAAAAATTAAAATGATCTATGGATTTTGAATGCGGAAAATAAGCAGCAATGACAGTAGCAGCTTACAAACATACACAGTTAGAAAGCAACTCAGAACAAAAGAGAGCGAACGGCAATCAGATTTACATTTTCAAGGTTGTCAGTGAGCCAGTTTGTTTTTCTGAGAGGCCCAAAAAATCAGGTTATGCACAAAACAACACATCATCTCTTCTAATATACATTAAAATTGAATTTTCAAATAATATTCTAAAACATCATTTAAGATAAATGGCAAGATTTTTGATAACTGACAAATCATTTGGCAAAAAAGCCAGCTTCCAGCAAAATTCAGTGTGAGTTTTTCAGCACCGTGTGACGTTTCCAGGACTGAATTATTAATTGACTTATGGGAAAGTAACGCCTTACAGATAAATTCGTAATGCTTTTCCATGAAACAGCAACTCTAAAACAGGATATTAAAAGAAGTCCACAGCTTCATCACAAGAATGCCTTCTGTTAAGAAAATGATCACATTAGACTTTGAGCCACGCTTTAGACATAAAACTGCAAATTAATTGGAAGAAACTGATTTTTTTGAAGCAACTGTAAGTAATTTAGTTTCATTCAAATATGGCTGAAGTCGTGAAGACAAGTATATTGAAACAGAAATGTTTATAGTTGATGCATTAATTAGCTCAGTTAATGGCCTAATCTACACAGCTGGGTGTTTAATACATCAGCGTGAATATTGTGGAACGTTAAGCGGCACACGTGCCTCTTGGTTTTTTGTTTCCTCTTTCTTTCTTTCTTTTTTTTTTTTCTTGTTGGCAGTTTGGGAGCAAGTGCTGCCGAGACAAACTGAAAGATGAGGCTCAGTCAGCAAGGCCAAATACAGTGGGAGGCATATGATGAGAGACAGAGGCAGACGGCAACACACAGAGTGAGAAAGAGGGAAGATGGTCTGCAGCGGGTCGAATAATAGCAGCAGAGTGGAGCGTAGCAAAGTCCCACGAGACCAGAGCATCATCATAAAGGACTCGGAGGGGGAACCGCTGTATCCCCCGGGAGAGTACACACACCTGTGCACACAATGCTGCTTTCCTGAGTTGTCTACATTTGTGTCTGCCAATGTAGAGAGAGAGTGCACCAACAGATAATGATGAACCCCCAAAAATAGACCCATGCAAATTGACAAATATTTCAGGAAGCAGAGGATCTGAAAGGAAAATATGAAAGGGTAATGGGATGGGTTGTAATTCAGCTATAATTTATCACGCTGGCAGTGTTTGATTAATAATTTACCAAGCTGTTAATTTACGATGCAAGAGATTTAAAGGAGAATGTTTATGATGTGAAATACATTCTCTCCTTTGTGTCTTCGTGTCTATATATGGGGATGTTTAGGGAGACATTACCACCATGATTAATTACCAAATTGTACGAGGCAAGTGTTTTCAACGAAATAAAATAAATCATACCTAAGGAGATCTGAACCATTATCCTGCAGTTTATCTTAATACCACTCTGCTCGGCCCATTTAATCAGGCTTTATTTGTCCATGATGAAAAAAAAGGAAGCATCTCCTCCCCAGTTAGACGTAAAAACATCATGTGACTGATCTAACCATTACCATCCGATGTCAGTGAAAATGTGTGAAAAAATCCAAATTCAATTTCAAACCAGCACCATGAATAATGGCTTCAGAATGATCCATTACTTCCTGACATTTTCATTGTAGCTGAAAAATTTAAAGGCTCTTCTCACTCAAGCAGAAATAAGCTCTTTTTCATTAGGTTGTTTTAATTAGGTGCATTATTTATCTTGTATGTGATTAGGTTGGGTTCAAACTAAAACCCCGCACTGAGTAATAAAATACTAATAATATTGTGTAATGATAGATGTCTATTGAGGGGAAAGCACACTTTCATTAACAACGTTAGACAAGCCTCTTTAACAGCAGTCGTGGTTGTTTTAAAGGAATTTTGAAAAAGCATAAACAAAATGAGCTTATGTGTCCTCACACTCACCGTGCTGTTGTCTATTTGAACTCTGTTCAAACAATTTAAAAACAATAATTTCAACACTCACCCCTTCAGCCAGGTTGGCCAGGCTTCTCTGAATGCTCCAGATGTTGGATCATTAACATCGATGTCACCACTCTCTCAGGTTGGACGCTCATCATGACCTTAATTACTGAAAAATAAGAAAGAAGACAAAAGAATCCTCAGCTTTTTGCCTTAAAAAAAAAAAAAAAAACGCAAGGCAGAGCCCTGCATCCTTGGGAAACTCGTTTCAGCAGCAACAGAGGCCTTGAGTGTGCAGCATGCTAGACTGACAGAGATTAGAGTAGCAGGATCTAATTGGTCTTTCATGATTTCTCACTGTTAATTAGTGATGTTCAGTTAAATCGCAGCCACTAAGTGTGACTCACCAGCTCTAGTAGAAGAAGCAATCATCTGCTTAATTTTTATCGTGGGCTCACTGGGTAATTTTTTTCTGTCACATCAGTCTGATTTGGCTTTGAAATGTCGGGAGCGAGTGGAAACCTGGATTGCGGCGATGCCAGAAGTCATCTGCCCGGTGATAATGATGCCTCTTTATTAGCTGTAAATCATTACATTAGCATCAGAGCAAGACACACCACTAGGCAACAGTTTTGTCAGCATTTTGCCACGCGGCGGCGCGGCGGCCATACCAATCAGGCTCGTGTCCCAGGCAAATGTGGGCTGAATCTGACGACAGTCCCTGCCATGCCTGAATCCTCATCAACAGAGGAACCAGCATGAAACACTGTCAGCAACATTGCATGGCGCTGCTGAAGCAGACACCCTACAAGCTAAGGCAGTAATGTACCCAGCGACTCATTACACTCATTAATTAATTTTGCTTTCTGCCATAGCTCCTCTTGCACAACAATCATGTGTTATACAGTAATTCATTATGTGGAACTATTAATATGCTAATTTTTCTTCGACTCTCATGCATGTTTTATACGTGATATATATATCATGTATAAAACATTATTTAAAGCAGTATCCATTTATCTTTTTTCATTGATCTATGTTAATTTTTGAAAAATAATGACACAGGATGCTTAGACACCTGTACTTTGGTCCAAAACAAGGGAAATAAATGATTTCTGTTAAATGGTGACCTGAAGTGGAGGGTGCGTAACAGTGTTTATGAAGTTGGGACCTCTAGAGGCAAATTGAACGACTGTCTATTTGTCCTCTTTTCATTTGTTAAACACAAATGATGCATTGGGTGGTTTTTGACGATTTAGTTGTTTCTTTGACGAGTGTGATGGTTAAGTAACAAACATTAAGCGGCAGTCAGAAAAAACCCAGTTGCAGCCATAGCTGGCCAATTTATACATCAATTATATCAATGACATAAATGCAGCCATTGAACAGGAGGTAGATTCATTAGTATTTTGGTTTATTTAATGTTAGAGGGATAAACATTCCCGTAGTTGGTCCCTTTTCTTTGCACCACCTAGAAGTGGACTGAGTTTTACCTCTTCAACTGGTCTTGATCTGCTTGTTTAGTCCACACCAGGTTTGGATTTACGACTTTTAACACCCAAACTAACCCAACAAACACACCAGTCTTCAGTGACTCTAACTGAACGTGTCAGGTGAGACTGTACAAGGGAGAGATACTCAATCAAAACCTTTACAGCGTATTTCCCCTTATTTTTTCCTCGGCACTAAGAAGTGTCTTGTCCAATATGTTTGCACAAGAGGTTTTTGTTTTAAAGCCACAACGTTTCAGAGCAGATTGTTGTTGCTGTTCATTGATTAGCCAGCTGGCTGGGGAATTAAAGTAAACAGAAAAAACTTGGGGCCGAGTTTCATCTGGGCGGCGGAAGAGGTGAGAGCTTCTGTGTTTACTGTGTTTTCTCCTTCTGAGGTCTTCGGCTGCAGCACTCGGGGAGAAACAGAAGTAAAAATGGGTGTTATTACCTTTACCTGATCTGCTTGTCATGCTGGCAGGAGAGTGCTTACTTGTGCTGCACCGTGTATAAACATTGCCACGAAGAGCTGCTGCACAGTTAAATTTAACCCATTTTATACCTTGATGTGTGTGGTCGACTTTTCCAATTGCTTTTTTTGGAGGGATCGATGCAATTTTAAGAATCCCTGCTGATTTTTTAATTAATAATCATTTATTTGCAAACATGGCACAATACTTATAAAAGAACCCTGAAGGTATACAAAATTGTGTCAAACTGGGATAACACCACCACATTCAGACAGTTGGACATCGTATGAAGCTGTGTGATTTATGGTGACATTTCCCATAATTGTTTTTGATCTGGCGAACATTGATATATATTTTTTCCCTACATTTAATACATTTTTGAAACTGAAATCATTCATATGTGTTTTTTTCCCCCCAAATTCATTAGAATGATGGAAAGATAACGGAATATTTTTACATTTATTTTATCCCCATCATCCAAATAAGTTTGTTGAATTAACAGCTGAATTGGCCTGATAGCTTCGTAATGGTGTTATTCTTAGTCTTGATCAGAAAATAAATTTTGATAAAATACAACAATTTGCTGGTTTAGACAAATTAAAATATAAAGCCGGATAAATCAGTTAAGATTACCTACTCTACTTTGAGCCAGGCTGCTATGTTGATATTTACCTTCTGTACAGTTACAATGAATGCCAAAGCGGGCTCTCAGAGGATATGGCTTTTAATCTTTCTTGATATCTTGATTATGACCTGATGATTTCATAGATTTATGTCGACATAAGATATCAATGCCTCAGGGTTTGATTTTTTTTTTTTTTCCCCAAGTGGATTTAATGGAGATGTAAATCTAAATGGTTTGCACTGGAACAATCAGAACCCTATTTTATCAGGAATGGTGCCTGCAGGCGTGTGTTTTTTCTCTAAACGCAGTTTGTTGGATCTTCAAAACAATATGAGTGGAAGTCTTAAACTGGTGATTGATTTTTTTGGGGGGGCCTGTGGGAAGTAAAAGTTTGATTTGCTAAATTTTTGTCAGTATTACTTGTTCTCCCTCACTGCACTTTCCGTGATAAATACACACTCGGTTCCTAATCACCGCCACTGTAGTACCATTACTGAACGGACCGCTCATTTCAGGGTTGGCAAGACAGCTGAGCTCGGCCACGCTGCCAGAGGTGTCAGTGCTTTGTCTTGTGAAATGTCACTAGTGTGCTGACTTCAGAAATGAATCCAGCACCTTGGTTATACAACATCTCTGCTCTGCTCCTATTACATGAATCACAGAGCTACATAATACACAAGGACACTGTATGTCAAAGGATTGGCTTGAAATTCTGCCAAAGGTTACGTGAGAAAATTGATCCCACCCTCTCTCCCACTGTCTGTACCCTGAAGCTAGCAGTCGCTTATCTTAGTTAACAAAATCTGCCTGCAAAAACCTCTGAAGGTGACTGATTAACACATTTTGTCGGGTGTGTTTAATCCACACATTCAGGTGGAAAAACAATGTAATTCCCAATTTTCCAAAATCTAAGAATATTCCTTTAGAGAACACAATTTGTCTGAAATGTGTTTGTTGCCAATTTCAAGTCAGCTTTTCACTGGCAGCATCTAAGATGTAGATTCAGTGCCTAAACATATAAAATTATTATCGATGCCAATTATTGATTTGCATTAAATGTAAAAATGTAAAACTGTATTAAGCGTATAAACATTTTAAAGTGAACACGTATATGGAGATAAATGATTGCGTTGAACAGACCCCACTGACTTCTCATCTCCATACTGTTCCTCAGAGTGGAGCTAATTGCTCTCTCCGGCACGCAATTATGGTTTCCTTATCATGCACACTTGAGATAGCAATTTCCTTCTCAATAGGTCTCCAAGTCAATGAGTACCAGTCTGCTTCAACCTTCGACTACTGTAAGAGGCAGTAATTATGGTGGCACATTGAGACACATGCAGTGTTACCTCTTATGTCATATTTCACGAAGAAAAAGAAGTAGATCAATTACTTGTAATGTTGGCAAACAAACAGCAGCAGCGCAGTTTCACGGTTTATTGCAGTTTTTCATTTCCTTTTTTTTCCCCATTTTTCACCCTGGATAAGCATTTATTTGTGCTTTAGTTTCTCAACAAGAAAATTCAGCATAATGTCCAACTCCGCGGCAATAATTCCATCGCTACAACGCTAAAGTCGTGTCATATGTCGACTTTTAAAGCAAACTTGGTACATTTGATTCAATTAATGAAAGAAATAGTGAATGAATGCAAAGAAGTGCAAATTTTCTATTACTCTCATTTTTGCCACTCGAACTCAACGTCTAGATTTTTTCAAACACTTTAATATATAAGAGAATTTTGAGTATCACTGTTATGAGAAAAGAGGAATCTTGAACTGATACAGAATGGGATCAAGGGTGAAAGTCAACTGAGGGGGTTGGATAAAACTGACCTGGAGTCGGTAAACTTACTCTCTGCTAATCGATATTGCTTTTCAGCTGTTAGAGACTCAGAAGACAGCAGAGACAAAATACCAGGAACATGATTACATGGCTTTAACTTCCTGGCCTGGCTCTCACTGTTGATTTCTTTAGAGAGTAAACCTCCATTTCAACAGTTCTACAAAGAAGAGACGATAGAACTGCAGCCTGGTTATGAGAGAGAGCATCATAAGGAGAGTTCTTTATTCTTTATTCTTTATTCTGCGGTTTATAGTGGTAGACTCTAACAAAGTACAAGTACTTTGTTACTGTACTGAAGTATGTTTTTCATGTATCTGTACTTTTCTTAAGTAGATTTAGTTGTGGATACTTTTGACTTTTACTTCACTACTTTTTACAGATCTATACTTTCTACTCCGCTACAATTGTACAATGCGTTGCGTGACACGTTACAGTCACATTGAGGCTTTTATTGTTTGTTTGTCTTATTTTAAGCTATTATACGGTTCCACAGAACGCTGCAGCGATTTCTATTGAATTGAACGGGCCATCTGATATTTCTTATAATGACTGTTGCCACTAGCAAGGGGTTTTGTGCTTCTGCTTCACACCCTTCATATCGTTCCACAAGTAGTCCGTTCAATTATCGTAACAGAAATTCATGGTCATTTGTATCTAACATGTTGCTACGCAACACCTGCAACTTTAAAGTTCTGTTTGCTAGAAGGACTACTTTTTCTCGGCAGCAAGCATGAAAATTTGGACTTGAATGTGTTTACTGCAGCCAGTATAACACAATGGTTTTGCATTAGATGACTGTTTTTATAGTAAAATAAAAACATTTGAAGGTATAAGCAGTCGACACGAAACGGAAAAGCGGTAGAAGATGGATGGATGGTACAAGCAGTATTCTTTGTTAATGGCATTTAACTCTGCAGGTCACCCCTAAAAAAAAAAAATTAATTCAGATGCACAGAATGATAAGTCCAAGTGTGAACTGTGTCACAGAGGGTAAACACAATAAGAACAGTAACCTTTCAGATAATTGATATGAGATTTATTCCAGTGTTCTGTAGCATCATCTGTATCATTGTTAATTCAGAACATTCAGAAAGTACTTCTACTTTTAATGCTTTAATTATATTTAAAAGCAAGTACTTATTCAAGTAAAAAGGTTAACGTGGTACATTTACTTTTACTAGAGTACATTTTTGTCTTTTTATTTATACTTTTACTTAAGTACAGTGTTTGAGTACTTCCTCCACTACTGTCCATCAACCACCAGACCATCTGTTCTTAGATGTCCAAGAGGAAGACACACAACTATTAAAAAAAAAAGCACAATGTGAAATGAAATGTAGGAATTCATATTTATAACCACTCACCTCAACCATTCAGTGTTTAGGGATGGTGATCAGGGAGTGAGGCTGGTCATAACACACTTACACTGTGACGTTGGCAGTTGATGCTTTTATAAATTTGCACTTTGCTGGCTTGAAATCATCGCTGTGTTGAATCTTCAGACTCCTGAATACATCAGCAGTTTTCTGAAGACAGATAACGAGGTTAATCAATCAGTCAGTCAGGAGAGATTTTGTAGTTCTGTCACATCACCTGCTAGAAACCACATCTACTGTTGCCATGGAGATTCAATGGAAAACAGCCTTTGTGTACCAATTCCAACAATGAGGACACAGCACGGACTTTTGAGTATCAGTAATTGTTATTGAGTAAAAGTTTGAAGAGGATTTTTTTTTTTTTTTTTTGCGGTCTTAAGTTAAAATCTTGTGTTATTCTACCTTTTTATTATTGTCAAGGTGAATTATCACACTATTACATAACATTTACATTACAGGTCACGAAAAGAAACTTCGACCGTAATACCACATTACTTTAATGGCATATCTAGACGTGGCCGGCGTGGTTCAGATAACCAAGTTTGAGGCTTCACTACTTCACATGAAATATTTGTCTACATATCAGGGCTGCATTAATACCCCATAAGTTTCAGAGCACCGTTAATCTATGAACTATTCCAGCTTCCCTGGGTCAAGTAAAGGAAACAACCTATGATGACTACAGTCCGTAATCATCAGTATGCTGCTTTAACTCTGACTGAAGCCATGGCTGAATATGACATTTGACAATTTGATCTCTCTCCCACTTGGTTCGACAGAACGGTGAAGCATCGCTCTTTGAGGTGAACATCCGTTACGTCGGCGGGTTGCTGTCGGCGTACTACCTGACAGGAGAGGAGGTAAGATTAATGCATGTCTGTTATCCCCCCCTCTGCTGCTGCTTCCTTTATCCCCCAACAAGCCCTGTAGTTTGAATGATGTGCAGGCTACTTCTGAGACAGACTGTATTTGTGTACATCAGAGGGTTTCTGTGTGTGTTTTGTGGTACTATGAAAGCTTACTCTGACTTTTTTGGTTGCTGAACTGTATTAGTCATCCTAACAGAATCCATAAACCATATTGGTTTGTGTTTTTCACTGGTTTGGATTGTCAGGTTTGGATTCTGTTTCAAACAGACACATTACACATATTTTATGTCCTCTAGATATTGTTGTTCACTGCACAGACTACTCAACAGGGCCCCGTTGTAGCAGCCAAATCTGCTGTGCTATAAATGCGTAAAAACACAGTTAGTTTTCTGATCTATTCATCCATCCATCTTCTATCGCTTATCCGTTTCCGGGTCGCGGGGGGTGCTGGAGCCGATCCCAGCTCCCTCTGGACAGGTCACCAGTCCATCACAGGGCTAGTTTCTCATATTAATTATTAAATTGCTAACTTTCAACGGTCCATTACTTGGCAATTTGCAAGTTGGCTTGCTCGCTGCCTCACCAGCACTTTAATTCAGAGTCTCAGTCACTCTACATCCAGTTGATAGACTGGTCCCGGATGCGATACCTTGTTGCAGAGGCTGGAGGACTGGGGAGGCACTTAACTATTCCCTACAGAGGAGAACGCTCACCTCCTGGTAACGGTGAGGATTTCTTAGTGATGTGCTGTGTATTTTCTCAGCTAGCCTGCTGAAATTAGTCATCGGCTAGCTCACATTCAGAAATTAGCTGGTCTTTTTCACAGTTGGAGTTTGTGAACCCCTCATCTTCTCCTTTTCAGTGTAATGGCATGGGTGAATGCTAAGCTAATGGTTGATGGCTGGCTGGTTGTTAAACCACAATGCAGTGTGTGCACAATGCAGGACTATTGAGCTATTGAAGCCTTTGCATATATCATTTTCTCCCACTCGTTGATTTTTTTTTTGGTAGAAATCATAATTCTAAAAATAATCGGTTATAGCCTCATATTACATGTGTTGCATTATTGTTGCAGCATAAGATAAGCCTTTATTGATCCATCAAAGAAAAAAGAGAAATACACAGGTGGATAAAAGAGGAAGGAAGGGAGGAAGGAAAGAATAAAGTAATTAGATTACAACAGCACATTCATTGAAATCAGAGAAAACAACTGAACATTATATGGTTAAATTTGGAATGAGATTTTTTATTGCTCTGCCTGAAGCGCTACCTCAGATGTGTCCTTCAGGAATCTGCAGTCTCCAGATGTAACAGGCTGAAGTTACGATGGACAGCATCCAGGTGTGAAGCTTTGAAACTTTATGAGTGTGAAGCACGGCCTTGCCACAAGTTTCGAGGCTCTGTAAACCTTGGACGGATAAATAAAGGCTTAAAAAATGCCCGCAACACCCACCAGCACCGACAGGTCAGTTCATTATCACTGTACTGTGAAGTCACTGGAGGTCAACGTGTCACCATAATGATCATCTGCCCATAGCAGCCTCCGGGAGCATGCACACAACACATTTGGTGGTAGCTTTGTTTTTGATACCTCTCGGTGGACTAGGCCGAAGTCTGTGCAGAAGTAGAATTAATGGATAGTATCCAGTGACATATGAACACTCAAGTTGGTTTAATGGACATTGATTTGCAGGCCAAGCGAGTTGAATAGAGCGCAGCATAAGAATTGTTCACCATCACTGGATGAGAGAAATTAATGAATATATTGCCAGGACACAATACATCAGTGAATCCATTATTCCACATTTGCATGCCAAACAATGTTCTTCTTTTTTATTCACTGGTCCATGGAAAATTCACTATATGGCTTCGATAATGACATGATCTAATATGAGTATGTGGATGTGAGTGTGTAAAGAAAAAATAGTGTATTACTTATGCTCCGAACTGGCCCAGCCACACACTGATACCAACCAGTCTGTCAAATCTGTAAAAACAGACACCTTACTGCTACTTTTTCCATTTTTTAATCTTTCGCTTTTTGAACTCACTGCTGTCGACGTCCATCACGGTGCTCTGTAAGTTTTGTTGAGACAACTCCTTTTTCCACGCTCCGTTCTGTGTATTTGTATGTACCATTTACCGAACGCCATAATTCTCCTGAGATGAAGCGCGCCATCTCAGTTTCCTGACAGACTTATCAATACTTTCTACACTGGCATACTTATCCATCACATGTCTTGCTTGTATGAGATTTATAGTTACCGGATCCCCCCACCCCTCAATTCCCGCATTAGGTTTTGCTGCTCTGCGTCTGCTGTTCTAACCGAATGATGAAACCGGCAGTTTGAAGGTCTGTCACCGGTGCCAAGACTTAAATCACCCGAGATACAGTGTGAGTGACTATCATGAGCCTGTAGATCCAGTTTGACCAGAGGACATTGGGCAGCCGGTGCTGCTGTAAATGACTGCTTGGGTGCAGATGATGATTATGGCTCCTTGCAGGATGCAGTTTGAAGGAGAAGCGCCTGGAGCAGGACTGGAAAAGCACATGACCATTAATAATTTGGTGTTTTGATCGCGTGCGTCTGCTGGTTTATGTGTGTTTTCTTGTGTCCCCCTGAAGGACAATGGTAAGTCTTTATGGAAGTGGTCCCCAGGTTAAACGTCTTGTTCAAACACGTCCTGGCGCTGCCACTCCTGTTACTTTTGCTGCTCTTTCATCATTCACAGTTACACACATTTAGCCAGGCCAAACTGCTCTGACAGAGGTGGATATTACTGTAAATATTAGATGTTTTGCACTGATGCCTGTAACGTGAGGATACAACAATTATTACTATTAATTTCACTGATATTGTTAATTTTGTTACATCCACCAAATCTGGGACCAAGCAACTGCACCCCAAAATTGCCCATTTCAATATACATTTTTTAAATATATAATATGTTTTTCCTAGCTCTTAGACTTTGTGTCTGTCTACCAGATCAATTACAGTACAGTACCTGCGATGGGGGACTGAACAGGTTGGATTGCAATCATTTTGTTCTCAGTATTTGATCACAGTAGCAGGTGGCACAGTGGAAATTCATTCCTATATATTTGGGAAACCTGTGGTCCTACAAACTTGATGAATAAACACAGTGGCCAGTCGTTAAGCTGGCAAGGTAGTACTTCATATTTTCTCTGTAATGTGACATTTACATTCTCCTGCCATTTAGTACTTAGCAGTCCACATTTAAGTTATTCAAATGTTATTACTGAAGTGTCAAAGCTCTTGACTGACGAGGTTACTACAAGACAGTCTCTCCTTATATTTTGGGGAAATAAAAGGTATGTACAGCTCTATTATCTTCCTCCATCAAAACACAAAAATTCACATTTATAAAACAGAAGGCCGCATGTTAGTAGCTTAAAAATTAACTTTACATATATATTTACCTTCTTATCCGAATATAAACTTCTGGATGTCCAAGTTCAAGGGGATGTCCTTGGATGAGTTTGTATGTAGTCCTTTGTTTGACCCCCCCGCATGTGCATTACCAAGTGGGACATTTCAGGTACTTGTGCATATTCTATGCCCATCTTCACCTCCATATATGAACATTCATGTTGGCATGTTAATGCAACTTCAGTTCATCCATTGCCTTTATGCACACTGCATGCCTACAAACAGCCCTTGTGTGTCTGCCGTGTGCACTTCATTTGTCATTGTGCACTTATATGCATAGAAATGTATGTGCAGTGTGTGTGTGTGGTGTTAAGACCTAGTTGTCTCATCCTCTACCTTTTGCAAGAGCAGAGAAAGGTGAAGGGAAAAGAGCGAGAAGGGTGGGAAGGGATGAAAGAATTCAATCAGCCTTGTGTGAAAATTGCCCACGGGCTGAGTCAAAGCAGCAGGGACGGAGGGAGGCAGCAGTCGGCAGAGGAAAAGAAAGACGTGTCTTCATATGCTCATCAGCAAGAGGAGAGAAGAGATGAGGCGAAAGGGGAGGAAGGAGAGGTGGGGAAGAGAGGGACGGTTTTCATATGCTGATCAGCAAACATGAGAATGCATGAAAAGGTGATGTGGAGAGGCAAAGAAAGTAGATGGGGGGCCAAAGAGAGAGTATAAAAGAAAGAAATAAAGGAAAATGTCATGAGCAATATATTAAGGGGGTAAGAGGAGTTGAGTGCCTCTAAACTAATTTAACCACTTTAATGGTATGTTATATAATACTATGGCCACCATCTGAAAGTGTGTTTTATTAAGTTGAATTACACTATAAAAATATATATAAATAAATAAACTGACTGACTGACTCTCTAAATCAAATCAAATCAAATCAAATCAGATTTATTTGTATAGCGCCAAATCATAACA
The DNA here is from genome assembly GCA_034769265.1 of Remorina albescens. Classification (NCBI taxonomy): domain Eukaryota; kingdom Metazoa; phylum Chordata; class Actinopteri; order Carangiformes; family Echeneidae; genus Remorina; species Remorina albescens. The sequence continues at coordinate 5,750,233 of CM068486.1, forward strand.
AAGTTACATCAAGGCACTTTACATTTTGAGCAGGTCTAGACCAAACTCTTTATAAATCTATTTGAAGGGACCCAACAGATACCCCCATGAGCAAGCACTTGGCGACAGTGGCAAGGAAAAATTTCCCTTAAGAGGCAGAAACCTCAGGCAGAACCAGGCTCAGGGGGGGTGGAGGGCAGGAGGAGGGGATATGCAATACAGGTGCACAGGTTTCTACCGCTGTAGGCACTGTAGCCAATCCCAGCTGGCATCTCGGGTGAGGGTGGGGTCACCTTGGACAGCTCACCAGTCCATCACAGGGCAACAGACAGAGACCAACAACCACTCACACTCTCACTCAGATCTACAGACAATTTAAAATCACCAGTTAACCCAAATACGATGTCTTTGGACGGTGGGAGGAAACCCACGCAGACGCGGGGAGAACTCCACACTTAATAAACATTAACTGGCATTTGTCGATGAATGAACAGTAATTTATTCATTTATTTGTAGCTTTACTCTGAATGAAGACAAATCAAAGGTTTTTAAGTTTATGGCATCATTGGATTTTTCAGGCAAGCTTAAACAATTTGGCTTCATAACACTTCCTGACTGAAGTCTTAGCTGAAACAAGAAATCTCTCAGCCAGTTATTTAGTCGACAGCCTTGAGAGCATGAAGAAGAAGTTGTAGCTCAGCAAGTAGAGTTGGACATCCGGTAATCAGTTCAAAAATGCTTAACCCCAAACTGCCTTGCATGGTATCTGGCTGCCGCTCGTGTATCATTGTGTGTGTGTGTGTGTGTGTGTGTGTGTGTGTGTGTGTGTGTGTGTGAATCGATGGAGATGTAAGGAGATGTAAAAAGCTGTTAAATGAGAATTTATCATAAAACTGAAAATACTGGAGGGGTAAAAATTCTGAATTTACTGCAAACCTTTTCAAAAGATGGTGACTGGATTTTTATAGTGGCAGAGTTCCCCCTACAGACTGCTGGCTGTTTAGCCTGTGACAATCCATCAGCCAGGTTTGAATATCGATTTCTCTCCATCTCGTGGAGTTTTCCACTTCAGTCCTCCTGCTGTTTAGTGAAGTCGAATCCAACTGCACAGCAGACGATGATAGACGGCTGTCACTCCTTTTGTATATGATAGAAGGATTGGTGCATATGCTCGTGATTTATTTATGAAGATGAACAGCTTGAGACTGGCTACATGTCTTGCTACATATTTTGTATACCTCTCGAGTTGTTGCACAAAAAATACAGATAAACATAATTTCTAATATGCAGATAGTAAGCATGCATCTTATTAAATTGTCATCCGAGCCAGAAAAAACATTAATTTTCAGATTTTCCATTTTTTGTGGTCAAACGAACACCGTGACCACGGCAATTCAAGTGGAAATTGAGAAATGTATTATTAAAAATTCCAGGGCCCCTAAACTCTGCGTGTCATTGGCCCTCCCCCATGTGTGATGGACTTTTTCTGCCCACAACCGATGCAAAGAGCCAGAGACACACTGGTGGGCAGGAGAGTTAGGAGAGTCAAGGGGTAAACAGACAAAGAGGGAAGGCAAACAAGACAAAAGGAGGAGGAGGAAGGGAAATAAAAAGCCAGACAGGAATACTGGGTAAAATGAAAGAAAGAAAGAGAGGAATAAACAGATAAGAGCCAGAGCGACAGCGGCAAGGGGGATTAGATTTCTGTGCTATAGGCAGGTAGGGATTAGGAGTCAGACATTACAATCACTGGTAGCAGCCACATTACAAACCTCATTTATTCAGCAAAATCCTGTCAAGCCAACAAATAAAGGTCAAAGCTCTCATTCTAAAAATAAGATTTCTGCAAGACTAGAGAGAGCTACTGATATCAGGGCATTATGTTTTGCAAGAACCGAAATGATGCCGTCGTTCTTCCTGTGTGTAAAAAAAATACTTTTCTTATCTAGATAGCTGCTTATTACCATTCTGGGTTTATCACACTATCACATACAAACCCCCACGACCCGGAAACAGATAAACGGCTGAAGATGATCACTGGTGGTCTTCAATCTGTGGGAGAACGGGTGGAAAATACCAGACTTACAAACCTAACCTTTTCTTCTCTGGAGCACTACAAGCTAAACATTAAGGTTCGGTGTGATGTGAGGCGTTGCTTTCTTTCTCTTCTGAAGTTTGTAGCTAAAGTTCAAGTTCAAGATGTTCCATTGTAGGGAAATGTGGTGTTTTAGGGGCATAATATTTGCATTAGTCCATGTTGTTACCGTAAATTGTAAATTACTTTGAGAGATGGCAATTTGTTTTTCCCTATTGTAGTTTTTTTCTCCGTCACAGCCTCATTAAGTTGCATCATTAAGCGCCGAGAGAAACTTGATGTGTCACCTCGGCTTGCAGTGTGTCCTGTGTGTATTAACAGATGAATAAAGTTTGCCTCCAAAATGAATGACTTGACCTTTAGCCGGCTGCTTGAGAAGATCGTGGAGTGCAAATTGATATTCACAACACAGCGTATGTTTACCAGTGTGTCTTAAAACTCAATCTTAACCTGAGACACTGGAGGAATATGAAAAGGACCCACCTCTGTACATCTGTCAGTGTGTCTTGTGTTTCTCTCAGTCTTACAGCGCCTCCAGAAAATTTGCAACTCCCCTGACATGTTCATGCTGTGATGCAGCCGAATCCAAAATTAGTTTTATTGCTATATAACACACAATCAAGGAAGCAGTTCCATTTTCCATCACACTATTATTGGAAAATAAACTGGTTTCAAATAGTCCTTCATTTCTGAGAGTCTCACTTCTTCTATGGATGGTGAAGATTGACAGATAGATGCTCAAACAGTCCTGTTGTTCAGTTTGAGTCAACACATTAAGTCGCTAACACTTTTTATTATTTTACATTAAACATTTCACTTAGTACCAGAATGATATCAAACATTTCCTAGAAGTCAATTTAATTTGTGGTATTCGGTGATTCAGCAGTTCCCACTCAGGGGCATCAAAGTGCTGTGACACAATTGTGCGATGCTTCTAAAGGAACACAAAAAGAGGTCATGCCTGAGGTCAGCACTGCCACACCTTCTGGTAATGTTTTCGTTTAATTTGACCTCATTTCCAAAAACAGTGCAGTTGTGCCATTTGCCCCTGGTCAGAGTGTTACCCAAATGTCAGGTGTCAGGCCATATGCACCTGCACCACGTAACACTGGCCCTGGGCTTTCAACTCAATGGCACTAATTCACAAACATAATGTGAGCTGAATAGATTTTTTTGCAGAGGGAGCAGGGTGCAATTACATCTCTCTTTATCAGTTCTTCATCTGTATTGTAGAAGATTTGCCCACTGCTCTATCCAGAGTAGATGCAACTGAAATACGTGTTGTTGGTGCCCAAGACAAAAGAGGTCTAATCCTTCGTAATTGTGATTTAATCTTTCCCCTGGGGTTAAATCAGAAGTAGCATTCCCGGGCACTATTTTAGATTCTCAATAATATTTTCCTAATCACATTAAGAGGTTGTTAAAAAATAGCTTCTTATCAGAGTGAAAGTATGATTGCTCCTATTCCATAAAAATGCTAAAAAGCAAATTTGCTTTTTATTTTCTAATAGATTATTGTAGCGCTGGTATCACTGTTTACCCAAAGCAGTCGGTTGAAAGCCTTTTTTTTTTTTTTTGCACTAGTTTTAGCTACACTGGATCTCAGTATCTTTTAGAATATATTTAAAGTTCCTTATAAATGTCCTCTGGTTTGAGATCAGCTTTTCAGGTCTTTCTTGTTTTATAATTAACTATTGACAATTTTATACACAAGGTATAAAACTTGGCTACAACTTTGCTGCGAAACTATGAAATACCCTGAGTAAGTGCTCTGAGAGATGCAGGCTCTGCATTTGCAAATTTGGTTTCTGTTTTTGTTTTCATTTAAATGTTTCATCATTCCCTGCCCTTCTATTGTCTTATTTCATTGTCCTTCTGTTCACCTTTATTGTACTGTTGAAGATTTTATTGCTATGCGCTGTACGAAAAGTGCTGTAGAAATAAAGTGTGACCTTCTGTCAAGTGAACTGACTTATCACTGCATCTCTATGATGACATAACTGTACAATTAACTGATATTTATTATCATTGTAACATAAATATATATATATATATAAATATTGGTTATACTGCAGTGCAGATATATTTATGTCACATGACCTTTTTTTACAGTACAGTTGCTGCATATGGGTCATATGAGTCAGTTCAGAATGAATCTGAGCCTCATGGGTCAAAGACTGATAATATTCATCACAGTCTGCCTGATGCCCGGATCACTTTTCAGCTGTCCTTTAGGGAGAGACAGGACATCCCATCCCCCATCACATGTCACAGCTATTATATAAGCTGTGCTGAGAGGCAAAGAAAGTGGGGAAGTGGGAAGTCTGGATGAAATAATAAGATATTGCTTATGGCTAGTCAATGCAGGTGGGGATAATTGTAGATGATTTATGGTGCAGATGATGCTGAGTGATACTGAGTCTGTGGTAATGCTGAAGAAGATTAGTGCTTCTCCTGATTTAAGAGATAGTGTAACATAACTGAGTTCACATAATTTGTGAGTATATTTTTAGCCGTAGACATTTTATACCAGCACCACCATCAGGTAAAAAAAAATCAATTTCTTCTCTTCCACACCATCACAGCTGCACTTTGCTTAAATGCTAATGAGTACATTTCAAAATGCTCACACACTAAATGAGCTTATCAGCAGTTGAAAATCTTCTTTCACAGACAAAAGTGTTACATGTGGTTTAGCTTTTGTATATGTGTTCATGTAACTGAGTAAGAGATGCAATGATAAGTCGATTTATTGACTGACTGAGAGAAAGCTTCGTTCAAAGCTCGAGACAGCTCAAGCTTTTCCTCAAAGTGACTATCTTTGGGTTTGTGGAGTCACTTTAGACCTAAAAACTTGCGATTGATATTTTCAAAATTTTCCAAGAAATGTTTTGACTCAATAATCGGTAATGAAAATTACAAAAAGTTGCATTCCTGGTCTCAGTTTGTGACCTTTTTCAGCACTGATTCCTGAGGAAGTGGTAGGAATGACTGTTTGGTTCCCTTCTGCAAGTATTAGCTAAATTGCGAATTTTCGACTTTGCAAAATTAAAATTGGGAGAAATGCACTCAAAGCCTGCTGTAGCACTTTATAATTCTGACATTACAATAACCTTAACGTGTAGTTGGTATCCGCCACAGTATGTGTAAATGACCGTGGACACACACCTGTATATTTGTATATACTTCATGTATGTGCGTATTCTGTTTGCTGTGTATGAGCAACGTACTCGGCTGTGTTCGTCGCCTTTTTGCTGAAGAGCTGAAATTTGGTCTTGAAGGAAATTTCATTTCCTCAGATCAAAGTGAATCATCGTAATCATGCAGTGACCTGCTGCGCTCCACAGTCCCTGCCGCAGACTCAGCTGTGAAAGGAAAAGTCCTGTCCCCAACCTGCATTCTGCTCTGTGTACCAACACCTAATCCCAGAGTTAAAATAACTGCTGTGCTCCACTCTTACATCTTTTAGTTCTATTATATTTATTAAGGGGCACCGAATAAGAACATCTCATAACCACCATCTCACACATCTCCCACTTTAATTTGTTCAAATGTTAAAAAATGCAACAGAGCGTCATCTTATTTAATATTTTTTTAGGTGTGGTACAGTTGGCCACTCAGCGATAAGCGAGCAGCTCAGCTTTTTGCCAGAACTGCAGCCAAACTCAGCTTCCAAGGAGACGATCTCATGGCTGCTTCAGTTATTTTACAATTAAGAACCGCGAATAATGTGTTTAAGATAACGGAAAACATATGATATGTGTCTTATCTGCATATTGTTGCCCTTCGTTTGTCTCCGACCTTCTCTGAAATGGCCTGTTGGTTTCCTTTTCATATAAACCGTTCGATTCATCTGTTTAGCAGTACATAACGTTCTTGCTGAAGTAATTGGACTCAGCCAGGGAGAGCTTTGTCACCAGCCCAAATGAGCCCAAACCTCAATAGAAGTCCTGTTGAGAGACTGATGATTTTTTTTTTTTTTCTCATTCCAGTCAGAAATTACACGACGTAGGCCAAACAAATCAAATCCTGGGGATCGTTAGGTTGTTCGTAATGATCTCAGGCTCGTAGCATCCAGGTGTTTTCATTCAGAGTTTGCATAGCTCGCAGCCCCGGAGCCTTATTTACAGGCTTCAGTGCACCTCACCATGCATCACTAATTAAAGGAGGGAAAAAGAGACTGTTCATACTTTTGGGGATGAACTGAAGCTGTTTAGGAAAAGTGTAAGTATCCAGTATTTACCTTTTATGGTGGCAGAAAGAAGGAAACAACATGTTTTTAGTTTAAAAAAGGTGTACTTTCCACCGCAGGGAAGGATCACTTTGGATACAAAGACAAAAGATTTTGGTGAAGTTGAAGGGGCCAATTATTGTCACAGTACACTATAAAGTATCAACTAAAAGGATCAACAGGGATGGCTTTTAACAGCAAAAGTATTGATCCTGGTGGCTTTTGATGCAGTCAAGGCCTTCCAAGGTAGGACAGGTGACTGATTAGTTGGAAGATTATATATTTGTTATCGCAGTCAAGTCCAGGAAGAAAAACAAAACAAATTCCCATTAGCAACCAGAGATTATAAAATAATCATATGATTGACCTTAGATTTTTGTTTTCTTCCTTTTTTTTCCATGTTTGTGAATTCATTATGAATTGTGAAGAGAAAAGCAGTGACATCAGTTAGGATATGACAAACAGCCACAGCCAAACTGACAGCACATTAAAGTTCTGCCAAAAGCATTGTCTGCGGTTTTGTTGAAGATGAAAGCAAACAGAGACATTTGAATTGATAGCATGTTGTTTTTCCAGCCTGAACACACACAATGGCCCACACTGCCAGGAAGGTGTTTTTATTCCAACAGTGTTGGTAACCACTTTTTATTTGAAACAAGACCCCATGGAATTGGTTTGGGTGGCAGCCTCTCTAAACATGAGCTATAGAGATAAACACATGTGCCAGTGACTTTGTGAATCTTTGTGCCTACAAAACAATAACTCTGCCACCAAATAAGAAATGTGCAGCGAATTGAATGTCTCATTCTCAAGCACGGTGTCACAAACAGAACAGGACTGGAGAAGCGCAGCAGAGATTGTTGACGGCTAAACTACTGAAAAGTTGATTTGGGGTCAAGAGGAAAACTTCTAATATTTCCACAGAGGCATTGTGACAACAATATGAAAAATCATCCAATTAGGTGGAGAAGACAGTCTGTCTTATTGAATTCCATTTCGGCTGATTAATGTCTCTGTTCTGTCCCAAGCACAGCAATACAGAAACAAACTGCCACTGCTTTTCAATTCCAAATGTAATTGAGTGTGTGTATTTCATGAAGCTGCAGTGGTCATTAATTAGACACATAAACAGCAAATTAATTGTGGGATAGGTTAGAAAGCATACTTCCAGTAATCAATTAGATGATAAATAATGAATGAAATCGCCCCCATTTGTAGCCTGGGGAACTTCAATTATTTATCAGGAAGCTGCACGTCTGTATAACAGCCCAGGTCTTACCCACAGACGACTGAAGCTTTGGCTGTGCAGTGCTACAATTTTTACAATAACACGTACAACCATTCTCACACATCCATTAAGACGCATATTATTTCCATCCCAGTCGGAGATAGCAATTGATCTGTTTCTTCGTATTTGGTGTAACGTGATAAGCTAATGGACCAGGCCTCTTAGTAACCATGTAATCAGAGATTTGGAAGCACTCCCCTCAGACTGGATGATTGGCCGTCCAGCTCCAAGCTGATGGGTCCTTGCTCCTCCTCACCAGACAAATGCCCCCTTCCCGGCTGCAGTGCGTGTCCTTTTCACTTGCTATACGGGTAATAGGCCTCAGTCTTGCTGCTGCATGCTGAGACATCCTTCAGTTGTCAATCTAAAGGATGCACCCGGACAGCAGTTCTGGAGAGATGCAATGATGATATACTGTCCAGTGTGAAATATATATATTATTGAGTTTGCCCCTAAAGATGCACCAACGTGACGTGCAACATTAAGTAAGGCTTTGCTTGAGTTCTGTTTTTGCCCCCATATTTTCTTTTCTTCTGTTTAAATCCTATTTCTGTCCCAATTTTTTTCTGCCCTCGGCCTTATCTTCTCCATCTTGCTTGTAACATTGCTCCATGTCTCTGCCAGCTGAGTGCGTCCCTCCCTCTTCATTGTAACCTCCAGGAAAGGTGCAACTCACACAGAGTGAGACTGCTCTGCAATAAGGCATACAGCTCACAAACTCCACCCGGGGTAGTTATGCTTCACTGTGCGTCTGGGGAAAGAGGGGAACGTAAACGGAGTGCCCCCCCTAAGGTGTGGGGCAGTCTGTGTTCACAGCACGCCTTCAGCCCCGTGACTTCATACATCTCAGTACTTGAGTGAGCTCTTTCTCTCGATCTCTCACTCGTTCTTTGGCCCGTGCAAGGCGATTTGAGATCACCTGCAGCACACCGCCGATCAAAAACAATGTGTCTGATGAACCAAGTAGATCAAATGTGTGCCCTCTTTCAAACCTTTGCTCCCCTTCCGCCTTTCCAGTGACAATTTTTATTATATCTCTTGAATCTGAGTTCATGGCCCTTCAAGCCTGCATGAGGCTTAACCATCCGCACATGGACTCACTGGGGCTTATTCAAAGAAAGCTTCCATCTGTACACCGACAATGAATTATAATCCTGTTTCCGCTATGAAAAGGAAATGTTGTTTCTTCCCAACTCTTTTTATCTGCTCACGTGAATCTCTTTGTTATTTTTTTCTTTCATCTCAGTTATCTGCTGCAGTTCATCTGGATGAAGGGATGAGATTAAAGAATAGACTGTTTGTCTGCGATTTCCCATGATTGATCGCTCTCAGGCCTTAGGCAGTTGGAATTATAAATCCTACTGCAAATTTATCCACTTGATTTGATTCTTTGCACGAAATGCTTTCAATCCCATGGTGCAATTTATGTCTTTGTGAGCAACAAGGCAGAGTATGGCCATCAGATGACTGATGTCTTGCTGCTGATGTTCGCTGCTATAAACATTCAGCTCATGTCACACAGCTCAAGATCAGCCTGTATAACTGTGCTCTACAGTCTGTGTCATCGCTGTAGGTGGGCTGATTGAAGTCAAAAAACATGTTTAGTTATGGTAAGCACAGATGACACTTTGATCGCAGCCAAAAAAAAAAAAAAAAAAAAAGCCCCTTCTTAGCAAAACAATCAATCAAAAAAAAAAAAAAAATCCTGCGTCTTTTACATCAGTGCTGCCCAACACAGTTTCACCTACCAGTCACAACCCAAGTTTTGTCTGCCTCGGGCACACAGCTTGTGATGTTAGACATATTTCACATTGTAAATGACATGCAACAACTAAACACGTTGTTGAAAGGAAACATGAGCCGTTTTGTTTTGAAACTGTGAATCATACGACGTCAGGAAAAGTGTTTATTAAACTTTCTGAAGGTTATGTTTGTGTAGGAGGACAATGAGTTTCAGGTAGACACAATTGATTCATCAATTAGACAAAAGATGGAAGAAGAACTGTTGACAAATGTGTAATGTTTGGAGTCATTTCAACATGGTTTTTGAAACCAGGCTCATATCAATTGATTAGCAATAAGGCTGCAGCTAATAAATAATTTTGTTATTGATTAATCTGCTGGTTATATTCTTCATTAATACTTTTAAATACCTTATACCTTAATTCCCCAGGATGATGTCATCAGATGTCTTGTTTAGTCCAACTATCAACTTTGGACACACTATCAAACGCTGCATTTCTTATAGAGCTGAGTTGTCATATTAGATTACATTGTATGCGTCTGTTGTTTCCATCCATTCTACATTTTTTGTGTTGTGTGGTTTGATTAGCAAACCCATAAAATACTTATTTATTAGTTTCTCTGTAACTGCTGTAAAACCCTTATGATGCAGAAATATAGAAATTGATCTTACTCAGCCTTTACACATCAACAGTATCCAGTGAGCGCTCATGCATAAATTGCTTGTTTAATGTTTACATAGCGCTCATTTATCCTTTTCTTGTTTACCTACGATTAGTCTTTCTCTGTTTTGCTTTATAGCTGTATAATTTCCCCATATGGATCATTAGTTTGAGCTTTTATTCACAGTAGTCCTCCAAGTCTAACCTGTTTTCTCCAAGTGGGCAGTATGAATCTTGTAAAAGAACATTTTCAATAATAATAATTTTCAGTTAAACCAGGACATTAGTCACCTGCTGTCCGTGATTCGACTTTTTCTTTAGCTGGTCCTGGTTTCCTTACTTCTATTAGAAAAGTGCTGCTGTACACTGTATGTGCTTCACAGTCACATCAGGTTACGTTCTGCTTTCGTCTGTGGTAATGTACAGGTGACGATGACTGCTGACTTTACAAAAGGATATGTATTCATGCTTTCTGGTGGCTCTGCGTTAGTGAACCTGTCACTCTGAGTAGGTTAGAAATAGGATTATTGCGCAATCTGACATTCAGGGGTGAAAAAAGAGTTCCATCGGTTAATATGCATGCAAGCTTAAGCCCACAGTTCTGGGCTCATTCCTGAGTGGAGAGGTGTGTAAATCAGGTATTAACTCTGCTGAGAGCCCAGAACTGGTCCTTTCTGGAAAGTAGGACAACTGTCATCTTATGGGGAAGGTATTTTATCACCAGGTGACAGTTCCCAGGTGGTAGATGTCACGTTTAGTGGATACAAATGTGGTACAAATGAATAAAATGTCATTCTGTGAGGGCTTAGATTTAGGCATTTAGATGCACACTGACGTGCTTATATATAAACTTAATCCACACCGGCAGAATCACACAAAGCATTAAAACGCCTCATAAAAAAGGTCCTACGTGTGGGAAGAAAGGAGGAAGTGAAAAATCAATTATTTGTGTCCCATCTGTATTTCTTAGCTCCTCCACTGTATATTCACACGTCCCTTCTATTTACGGCCCCACCTCCCTCCGTTCTCTTTCTATCTATCGGCTCACATAAACAAAAGCACCATCAAATGAGTGAACCTGAAGGAGTTTGTTGTTCGCCAACACTCTGATTAAGCATCTGTGCACCTTTTAATCTTATCAGTTCTTTTCTCTTTCACACTTTTCACCTCCAAAAACATCAACTTGTGGTGGAGAGAGCTGTCTCTGTACGTTTACCTATTTATTCCATCAGAAGAGTTTACCAATGTGAGAATTCATGATTAAGGAGTCAGGAAACTATACCTCCTTTACAAACGGAGCTTTCACCTGTATTCAGAAGGTGAATGAATAGAAGCGAATAGGAGAGGATGTGAATTCACTCTTGGCAGCACAAGAAATGGAGGAGAGACTTGTCTGTGCAGTTAAAGGTGTTTCGCAAACTTTCAGAGACAAGAGGTGAAGCAAAGGGACTAAGGAGGAAATGAACTGGATTTCCTGGTGGTGAAGCAAATAAACACAGACGGCATAAATAGTCCCGCAGTCGATTTATTTATTTATTTTCTAAGAATAACAGCATGGAGAAGTTGGCTTTGCATTATGTTTCTAAGCAATCTTTAAGTTAATACAAGCAGAGAAGATAAGTGAATTTAGGTTTCCTTCCTGTTTAACGTTTCAGCTTTTGGAAGCTACAGACATTAAAGAAATTTTTTCATTAGAGTCATTTTATTTGTAAGTGATGCTGAGAACCGGCACGTGGTATCAGTAAGAACCTACATCAGTGAGCATGAATGCAGTTGGTAACATCCCCCTTTCTGTCATTTCTTCCAGATTGATCTTAGATTTGTTTTTGAGTTGATGGGGATCTGATTAACGCAGGAAATGGGCCTTTATATCACTCCATTAGTGGCAGATGGAGGTGCCGCTGACACTCACCACTCTACTATTACATGCCGTCATGAGTTACTCCCATTTTCTGCATTTTCAACATCTGCCGCTGGCCTTTACTCCAAATGACTTTATTGTGGTGATGCAGCTGTTTGGCCTGGTAGAGCAATTTTCTGTCTCTCTTCTCAAAACCACAGACCTATAATCATGCACATGTAGGGCTGCAGCTTATGATTATTATATTTGTTTGTTTTTATGGTCACTTTTTTCCATTTTATGATCCAAATGATTAATTAAGAGCAGTCAAGCGATTGCCATCACTCATTCTTCTGCTTTTTGGCTCTCATTGTTGGAAATTCATCTTGAGAACATGAGATATGGTCTGACCTGGGAAGGTATATGCAGAACATAAATGTCCTCCTTCTGTTCTGGAGCCAAAATGTAAAAATTAATTTCTTCAGCTGTAGTGAAAAATAACTGAGAATAGCGTAGCCATAGTGATAGTCTGGATTTTGGTGATCAGTGCAGCAAAAGTTTGCATCATGGCTGTTCCCATAAGAACTAATGCCCCGGGACAACGCCTTCCCAGCAGCCCCTTCACTTTCCCCGCTCTTTCTCTCTGATGTTTCAAAAAAAGCATCAAACATCCCAAATAAGAATGCATTCGCTTCATCACTGGGCTCTCATGTGCAAGGTCAGACCCTTTGCACTCTTTGATGTCACATTCTGATTTGTTTATTTCCTTGAAATATGAAACGTGCAGCTTCTTTAAGTAGTATAATATCTGTAGATGTGTGTATGAGCTCAGTGCGGACAGACACAAGTGGATCCAGTCGGCAGAATCTCACTGTGCACAAAAGATGTGTAGAAGAAATGCTCCTGAGCAGGAGCCCAGCTGTTTGTTCCCCAATTTAAACCAATATTTTTGTAATTTTCAAAATGTAACAAAGTTTATTATTGTGCCTCAAAACTGCTTTATCCTTCAGTAGTGTATGTTTTTGGAAAGCAGAGACAAATTATGCTTGCAGAAAATTCCTCTGTGACTTGACCAAAAGAAGTATTTTGTTTGGAGGGTGTGCAGCTTTGTTTTTGTTTCTCTTTACCAGATGCATTGCTAATCTTTCCGGTTTTTTTTCCTCTTGTGAAATAGTAATTTTAGTTTCATAAGAAATGAAAAATTAATCTTGAACTTCTCATATACAAGTTCTGCAGAGAGGTGGCACAACAGTGTGTGGGATTCTTTGCACCATTCACAAGTATAAATTTTAAGTAACGCTACACAGCTTTCAATAAGACTTTATGGTATCAGAATCAACAATGAGAGAAAAGTCAGGAAAAAAAAAGTACAGCCAAGTGAAACTATTCAGAACCTCCTGCAATATGATTATTTTATCAACCTGGATTTGCACCCATCTCCACCGTCCCTCCTGACTCCACCTCCCTGCTCCACATCATTGCCTCAAAATGAATCCAGTGCACATCAATTCTCTGTGGCCACTTCCACCTCTGTTTCTGCTTCCCTTGAGCTCATTTGCCACCAATTCCTCTTCCACCATTCAAACTGCTTTTGGGAGCCGAGATTGGGCCAATTCCAGGAAGCAGGACATTTCATTACAGCCAAGAATTGAACGCATGGTGACCTCCGGCCAGCTCCCGGCTCCCACATCAGGTCAAGGCTTCCTTTCTCTTCCTGAGAAAAAGGTTTTTATTTATTTAATTTTTTTTTTGTCTGCCTGACCGTTTAAGAGCTGTGGCTGCACAATCATCGCTCTCATAATGATATTAATCAGAGCCAATCAGGATGCTCCCCTCCAAAGCGGCTCACTAATTTGACCCATAATGAACCTTATCATAGTATGATTCTGTCACCAACTCTGCGATTGCATTGATCCAGTTAACCTGCGCGGTACCTCAGCGGGGGGTACCGTGTCTTGATTTTCCTGTCAGTGTCAGACGTTCGCAGGGAGAAAATGTCCTCGCAGCTTCAGAGTGGAGAAGCTGGCTAAAACCAGTGAAAGCTAGCAGCGACTGGGCAGACAGCCAGCATAGTGGGACGGGAAAATGCTTTCTCTATTCGTGCCAGAACGTGTTTTGGCAAAGTCCACATCCTCACACTCTGCCCATGGAGCACGGACATCAAGTCTGGCATTTGCTCAAAGTATTGAACCAAGGCGGGAAAAAGCTCTCTTTTCTCTGACTGCCAAACTTTTTCGACCCCTCTCCTCACTTCTTCTTTGGCTCATGTGATGACAGCAGTGATGAAAAACATATTCCTATGCTTTAATGAAGTAAAAGCAGCAGTACCGCAGGGAGGTGTGTGTATGTATTGCCCCACATATTCATATCCTTAAGTATCAAGAGATCATTGTTATTATTATCATTTTATATATGTTACACTGCTGAATATCAACAAAGACAGTTGAATGTCTCTGCTGATCAATATTGAACTAAAAAAGGATTCTATGCATTTTTAAGGATACATTTTTGGGCTTTTATCACTTTATTCTAATGACAGTACTGTAATTGGCAGAGAGTCAGACAGGGAGCTGAAAAATCACACTAACCACTCGACCAGCCGATTCTACAAGACATAACTTTATAATAAATGACTCCTTCGTCCGTCTGAAAATAATCAAATTCTCTGCTGCGACAGAGAATGCATGTCAGATATTACCAAAACTGATACAAACAGAGTTGTGTGTGAAAGTTGATTCTTTACTTTGGGGGTAATAGTTTGACGAATGGATCTCATCTTTGAGCAGCGTCTTCATCTCATGGTCTTGGTCATCACTGGTAAAAAAAAAAAAAAAAAAAAAAAAAGGTGGGCAACTGTGGAGATGTGTTCAAACAATGATTGACTGAAAGTAAGATGGCGATTAATTCATTACGTATAATACAGTATTTAGGGATTAATGTAACTAATTTAACTTCAATTTTCAAATATATTTGTAAAAAAATATATATGTAAAATATATATGTAAAAAAAAAAATTTTCCATTGTATCCTACAATGGAAAGATTTCATTAAGTCTCAACACCTCAAAGCTGAACTTTCACCTCTGGTTAGCAAGTTTTGTTGGTTCCATGAAAACTGAATTTAGAAAATGCTTCTGCTGTGAGAAGTTTCAAATAAATAAATAAATGAATAAATAAATAGAAGGAAAATGAAACACTTTGGAAGCAGTTTGAAATGTGAGGCTCCTGAGTGTGGCGGTGTAATTGTGAAGCTGAGCACTCAGGTACATTTGCTGCCAGACTCTCAGGCCCTTTTAATTGCCATCCACAGGTAGAAAACAACTTCTCATCTCAACACACTAAACTGAATCCAAATGGCGCATTTCATGTTTTTAATACACTGACTTTTTAAAAAGTGAGCGAACAGTGAAGTTGTTTCTGCGGCTGTCTGCTAATTGGGATGTTTTTAGGCGATGGCAAATTGGCAAATGGGTCGTCTAAGAAGCTGTGCTGAGGCGGGAGACACAAAGAGCAAAAGAGGAGGTGAGTGACAAACGGAGCCATGGCGAGATGCTCCGCGGCTGCCAAGGAGGTAGCTGCCCTCTTAATGTGGTGCATCTGCCACCTCAGACGAGCTGCACACAGGAGCTGGCAGCTACCACTGCTCCTGCTTTTTCTCTCTCATACAAAGACAAGTGAGCTCTTCTCACATGCCACCGCGGTTTGAAATAAGCCGTAGTGGTGCCAGGTGCTGCTGAGAAGAAAGACAAGAAAAAGAAATGTTCAGCTTCCTCTGTAGCCATTAGTGTGGCAGGAATGACAGGATGCCTGCCCAGGAGACACCTTGGCTCTGCTGTTGTCACCATTGTGGAAACAGCAAGTCCCTGCAGTCCTCTGAAATTAATACAAGCTGACGGGCAGCCTGCTATCTCAGGCTCAATGGGGATGGACTGCTCATTCAGGGTGACAGAACCTGTGACTTGTCCCAACGAAGCCCCGGTGTCCTGACCGGCTCAGACACTCAGCGTGATGCACTCTCTTGATCACGACTGACTTTGGCTCAGATAAGTAAAATATCAACAACAAGGTGACTTTCACAAAGCAGGGACGTGCCCACATAAGCACATCTATCCTTGGATGAGCACTTTCCCTTTATTAGCTCAGCAGTTCAAAGCATGAGTGCAGCCGAACCAGCAAACTTTCATTCTCGTCTGTGCGGGATTTGCTCCGTTGTTACGAATCGGCTAATAATTGGTAATGTACCGCCAAAGTAAGCTGATTGTTTTCCATGCATCAATGAATAGCATTTAACCATCTGAGTCACAACCCGGGGCCAACCGCTGACTAACATAACTACGCTGGCACTCGGGTGTGACAAATCTTGTCAAAGAATATGCAAAAGCTCTGACGAGAGACACACGCACACACACTTGAGACCAAAGTCGGGCTGTTTATGCAGCTCGGTTTGTTCTGCTGGCTCATTGATTGAGGACCTCCTGATGCGATCAGCAGCTGTCTCTCAGCTGAGTGGTGAGCTGATGGCTCCCTAGTGTTGTCCTGCCTTAGTGTTGCCCGCCAGGGTCAGCCCTCCATCACATTCCTTCTTCATGTGGACATTTCTACATCAAGCTGACAGCAGTCATACTCCTCACAGACGGTGGGCCGCGTGTTGGTGGGTGGCGATGAGCGATGATGCGTGTGTCCCTGTAATTTGAGGTCAAAAAGTTTGTGGATTTAAACCTGAAATAACTTGGTAGAAGTGGATGATCAGCAGTGTGTCGTGCTTTCCAGTTGAAATTGCACACTTGTTTGCAAAAATTTGCTCATTTAACATTAGTTGACTTTAGGTTTGAGGTTCGATCCCGGCCTGGGGACTTTCTGTGTGGAGTTTGCACTTTTCTTCCGGGTACTCTGGTTTCCTCCCGCCGTCCAAAGACATCATGTTTGGGTTAACTGGTGATTCTAAATTGTCCGTAGGTCTGAGTGTGAGTGTGCGTGGTTGTTGGTCTCTGTCTGTCTCTGTGTGTTGGAAATGGATAAGTTGTAGAAAATTTGGCCAAACGTCGACATACTTTCATCCAATGTTCTCGTTCCCTTAGTTCTGTTTTTGGCCGACATCTACAGTATATCTGGCTACTTGTGTCTGTCTCATGTTTGGTGCTAACTTATTATTCGGTATCCTTTTTTTATTTTTTTTTTTTACTGCAAAATTCTGTGGCTGAAAACGACACTATGAGAACAAAAAGACTGAAGCAGAACTGTGAATTTATGAACCAGGCAGCTAAAACTCCCTATAAAGTGTTACTAAAGCCCAGGTGTCACATCGTTTTCACATTCCAATCTGATATATTGCTATTGGAAAATATTGGTTGTAGCTGTGAGCATTTTCTTTTCCTGTAGTCTGATCTCAGAACAGCTCACTGCCAGGGGAAAAAAAACACAACAACAAAAAAAGAAAAGGGGATAGTTGTATATTTTGTGAACAGTATTTCTGAACAGGTTGATAAATAGGCTGTGTTTCAGAGAGTGTGTTGATTTAGTGCATCACACTCAAATGTGGCTTTCTGAACAATTTGGCTGTCTCGTATTTGTCATGTTGCGCTACCATCACTCATCCCTCTCACGCTCCGTTCCTTTCCCCTCTCCCACATCTTCTGTCTCCTGGAGGCCGGAGGAGCAAAAACTCAGCGTAGATTTCAAATTAAAAAATAGAGAAAAAATTTTCTATTTGTGGATGTGGATGCCTTTTTGATGAGCTCTGCTTGTGTCAATCAGGTGGACGTGTCAATTGAACGATTTCCTGCATGCATAGTCGTAACTATTTATAGTGTCTGTGTCATCTTTTATCAGATGGACCTGAAAACCAGCATTGGTGGTATTGCTTGAGTCATTATTAAACAGCGGGAAGATCAGTATCATTTCAGTTTTACAGAGCCGAGCCAGCAGCAGCACAGACTCCACAAAATGCCTCACATTCAGGCATAAAATAAAACACAACATTAACGAGGCGATTCCTGCAGTTCTTCATGAAAATGAGGTTTATAAAAGTTTTTTTACCGCCAAAAGAAGCAGCTATGGTGACCGCAGATAAAACCACAGTGTTTTCCGGCTCCTGTGGTGGCCTCGGAGGGCATGTCGGGTCTGAAGTGTGTCAGCGCTTTCTCGTTTCTGTGCGCGTCATTTACAGATCTGGTACCCTCTCTTTGTCTATCATCAAAATGTTTATCATCTCAGTTTGTTTTGTTTTTATTCCTTCCTCTTCTCCCTTACACTCCTTTCCCTCTGTTCTGCTCTTCTTCTTCTTTAACCTGGCACTTGGCGAGCAGTAACATTTAATTAGCATCAAAAGCCCGTGAACTATCTACAAGCTCTGGCATTTGTGGCAAGACAGGGATCCCTCAGATGACCCCGGGGGTGGGGGCCTCGCTCATCGAGGGGTCTGGGGAATATCAGACACTATTACTCACCATCTTGTTAGAATATGAAGCTTAGAAATATTCACTTTCTTGTGACAGGTCAAAACTCAGAGCACTCCACTCATAAAGAAGAATGTCGGACTGATTCCTGGTTGTTTATACTGTTGCTCGTGCCTGCGGTGGTTTTCCTTTTTTTTTTTTTTTTTTTTAAAGCTGGTGCAGACTAATTTCTTTTCTAGTTAGAAGTGTGACCACATCTTTTTTCCTTCGTTTGACCGAATTGTTAATACCTAATTTACATTTTAACAAAGTCAACAAGACACTGAGAAAAAAAAAATAACATATTGGGATGTTCCAGTAGAGAAGGCTGAGGGCCGGTGGCCACAGTTTTACTGCTGCTAATCTCAGGTGGAAAAGCTATAAGCCTGATGCCCTCAAGCACGGCCTGGCTGTGGCGCTGCCTCAGTGGGCACACAGTCAGTGCAGCACCACTGTTACCAGGACTGCCCATGTTTACCTTGCTATTTTCTGATATGGTCAAACTTATTCGGTCAAGACATGTTCAGACTGCCCAACTCAACAGATAAAGACAATTTTGAGATGGAAAAATTTGTGGTTAAAAGGAAACATGGGGATTTGGAACACGCAGCAGTTTGGCTTCGTAGTTTAATTATCAAATTAAGATGACTGAACACTTTGATTACCGTTTGACCTTTTAAATTCCACTGTAATTATTTGTTCTCGTCACTCCCTGCGCTCAGGTTCCCTCACATTATTTGCCCTTAAATTGATGAAGCATGGCCATCCCCCAACAAAAATCCTCTTTACTGTTGAGCTGCGTGTCTGAACTAGAATCAGGAATCGTGTTGTTGTGTGACAGCGAAGAGGCAGAGGAATGGCGACAGGATGGATGCCATCCCCCCGCTGTGAAAATGAGAGGAATCACAGCATTTTCCACCCAGCTGACACCCAAGACAGATGGAGCTAACGAACACTGCGGCGCAGCCTAAGCCGAGACCATGGCAACAGTGTGCATACAGCAATGGGAAACCTGCGAAGCCAATCAGAGAGAAGAAAGCATTGCGCTCTAAGTAGTTCCCTGAGGTGGACTTACAGAGGATGATAGCCTAATGGATGGAGGTTGGTGCTGAAAGAATCAAGAAGATCCATCATTCCACTCGTGGAAGTGTAACACCATATGCTTCGTATCCTAGAGGGATGATTCGATATAGGCAGCGATAACTATCATTTTAGATCACGGGCAAAATGGCATGTCATCAGCAACGCCTCTGCCCCTTACTGCTAGACAGCAGCTGACTAAAGCCTGGAGGCACGACAATGGTTTATGTGTTTGGAGGGAGGATACACAGTAAGTTATGTGAAAGGGCCGCCTCTCTAAAAATCGCAATTCACCTAATTGTCCCTTCTGTCTGTGTATTTTTTTTGTACTGTCGCCCACAGGGAGTGTGTCATTTCACTTTGCTCCTCAGAACAGATAACCAACTGCACAGCAGCAACCTTAAAACTGACAGATTCTGTGTCCCACTCAAGGACACCTGAGTAAGCCTGACCTCAGGTCCTGTTGATGAATGAAAGCCAGACTCCCCCACTTGCAGTAAAACACTTTGTTGACCAAGCAGCTTGTTGCTGAAAGGTGAAGAATTTTTTTTTTTTTTTTTTACTTTCCAATTCACTAAAACATTTACAGCATCACAGGATTGAAGTGAAAGATCTAGAAAGTTTTTACCTGCTGGCAGGCTCTTAGTTTGATAAAAAAAAAAAAAATTCCTGAGGTGAAAACCTAATGCTTCCATCATTATCAGACCATATATACGTCAAATGGAAAGGGACACAGGCCAAGGGAATGTCAGAAAACACCTTCTTATTGCACAGGTAGGGAAAAAGAAATTAAGTTCGCAGCACATTTACTTAAAGTAAAACTGCTCTCTCAATACAATTTGTGTTTATTGAAAGCCATCAGTTTTCCCATTAAATTTTAAGTGTCATTGCCTTCTAATGAAACTGAATGTGAACTTCACATGACCTCGATCTGAAATTCTCAGATCAATTATGGCTGCCACATTTTCTGACACTTCCTCCTGCTGGCAGTGTTAAATTTCTGAGTGCCAGAAAAACACTGTAGACTCTGCGTTTCCAGAAGAGCTCTGCGGTACTGTGACACCTTTGTTTCTACTCCCACTGTGTGAGATTCAGCAGCGTGAGACGGAGAAAGCATCAATAAGAATACACTTTAATTGTATATATTACCATTTCAAATAGTTTCACTTCTCTTTTTTTTATCGAGCAGAATCCAGTTTGACCTTGTGTGCGTGTCTTTTTTTTTTTCCCCTTTGAAATACATGGCGTTAGAGCTTGCTGATGAAATGTCTATCATTATAAGGAGTGAGCC
Source organism: Remorina albescens (assembly GCA_034769265.1). NCBI lineage: Eukaryota > Metazoa > Chordata > Actinopteri > Carangiformes > Echeneidae > Remorina > Remorina albescens. Next base: position 5,770,875 of record CM068486.1, read on the forward strand.
GCATGTTTGAAGAACTTACAAAATTGAGTTTCTAGAGTGTCTCACAATTTTTGAGGAAACAGTGAAAATTTGTGGGTCTAAGCGGTGGTTATCTCTGCTACCCAGCCTGTGCACTGTGTTAAAGTGAATTGCTTTTTATTTTCAGACTTCATGGAGGCTTGGTGATTATGTAGGCTGGGGTTTTTAGGTTTTTTTGTTTTTTTAAGAGGGATAGATAACATAGAGTTTTTGTCACTCAGGGCAACATCTTCCCTCAGAAGACATCACACTTCAGAGGAACAGTGGAGTTAAATGACTGTGTGTGCTGCTCGGGCTGACATAAGTGACAGCATGTCCCTGGTTTCATCCCAAGTGCACTCCTCTTACACCATTGTATCTCTGCACCATCTTCCTATTCACTGCAGGCGGCTGACAACAAAATAACACCACTGAATTCACGCCATAAACATTCATCCCTGGAACGCATGCTGTGTGGCGTCTTAATCTACAAACACAACAGAACATAAACAATTTTTTAGACCAGCATATGTCGCTTTCTGCGGCTACCACACATCCATCCTCGCTCTCCCACACATATGGCATTGCGGTGGCAATATCCCTCGCGGAGTTGAGCCTTTGATGAGGCGGTCGATGCTTTGAAGCCCAGTTCTGCCATCAGCAGCTTTTAGAGAAGCCCCATGCTTCTCTCTAATACACACACACACAACTAAGTCCTATCATAACCAGTTTCCACACTAGGCCACACAGATAACCCAAATATGATCTTCGCCTCGCCTCCTATCATCCCCGAAACCTCCCACATTCCCCCTCTGCATGTCTCTCCCACTGAGGCTCTGTGTGTGCTTTATCTTGTACACTTCGTCCTCACCCCCTCATGGCATTGTGTTCCTCCATTCTCATTAGCACCCTCATGCAATCCGCTGGCTCTTTTCACACAAATTATGTTTCTCTTTCTCGAAAAAACAGCAAGTATTTGCAGCATTTCATTGCCCAGCATTCAGAGATATCTTGGAGAGATCTTTTTCCTTTTTTTTTTTTTTTTTACCTTTTTTAAGGTACAAAACACACACACACACACACACACACACACACACACACATATATATATATATATATATATATATATGCAACATTTTCACTAAAGAATTGCAGTGGTTCAATGTCATCTCTTATTTTTGCGCTGCTACAGGCGCAGCCTGAGAATGATTGTCTTTGGTCCTGAACATATCGTTCATCTTTCCATGAGCACAGCTCCAGGGATAACAATGTCGCTGTGGTCGAGTCACCACTTTGATTCAAACTGAAATATCTCACTGCAATGATGATTTTATTTTTTTTACACTGTTCCTGATCCTTCAGAGGACCAGGAATGTCCGTCCTCCTGGTTACTATCGATCCAAAAGCAGGTTACATTTGTCAGTTATTCAGTAAAATATTTGAAAAGTGGATTTGAATTTGAAAATATGCAGAATTTTATGGAACGAATACGTCACCATCATCATGTCCGCTTAAAATTACCATACAGTATTAGCTTAAGGCACCACAGGGTAAAAGTGCAATTTCTAGTGTGGATAAGGAATCTTTTCTCTGTGTTATATACAATCATCGTGAGGCAGACGGGTATCAAACGGCTGTCAGAGCAGGGACGTTGTAGATATGTGGTATGCCTGATGTTGAGGCTACCAGGTCTCCCTGATATCTTTATCTATAAATGAAATTCACAGTACTTATTACAAAATATCTAAGCTGACTTTTGACTTCCTGGTCTGTTGCTGATTGCAAGTTGCTGTCAGGATATAGTGAGAAGTGTGTGTGTGAGAAGTTTAATCCATCTCCCACACAGTCTTGCAACATCTCAGCCATTTGCATGTAACTGACAGACTGTCTCAGACAGTTTTTATCTCTTCGACTTTAAGAAGATCTCTCAGATTTCTTCCCGTTTCATGGGGATTATTGTCTGGCTGTGGCTGTGCCCACACAGGAAGGTAGCTAGTAGCTCTTCTGTCTGGCTGAGTGGGCCACGAGGTGTCTGTTGTCCTCCTACAACAGGCCTGGGAGACTCTGCTCAGGGTCTTAATGAGAAGTGGACCTGACATCTTCTCCACCCAATGCTCCTCTCAGCGTCCCATCAGCCCCCGCTTCTTCCATATATTTTCCCTCAGTAATGATGCCGAGAGGTTGTGGCACTGGGCAAATAGTAGGATGAATTATTGATGGGTTACTGGGTCTGTCCTGTCTGGTGCTACAGGGCGAGCTGATTGTGCATGACATCTGTCAGATCATAAACAGGTAAAGGTGTGTTGCTATTTGACAGGAAAGCTCTTTTTTTTTTTTTTCTTGCATGGATCATTGAGCGAGTGGCATAGGGCATCGTTGATGAGCCCATCAATGCTGTTCCTCAAGATGGCACATTTGCTCAGATAACTGTTCAGTCCCCATATACTTTTGTAACAGTTGCACATTGTTGTTATTTACTCCTCTCTCTGCATTTCCTCCTCTATCTTTTCATGCATGGTATTGCAATAACATTGCATGCAACCATCAGCTTTAGAAAACAGTTCCATCTGATTTCCCAATGAAAAGCTGAGGCGTACACTGCCACTCGGTGGCTACCCAGTAATATGAAAAGTCAGTACCAAAGCCATAACATCCCAACAAAGACCACTTGCGTTTATAACAGTCAATCAACCACATCTTGAAAAGCATCCTTAATCCCCAGAACAGGATTTTTTCCCCCACCTTTCAGATATAAACAACATACATTCATATTCATAGTAATTAGAGTAACATGGAAACACGAAGGGAGGCACAAGGCAGGATGTGTGTGTGCACATAATTGCATGTCTGAATGGAGAGAAATAACAGAAACTGCTGTATTAATACAGTAGCAGCAGTCAGCAAACTGTGAAATCATTTGTATAATCCCAGTTTAGTGGGTCAAAAGGAGGGGTAAGTAAGTGGTAGGAGCAGGAGGAGGGGAGAGTAGGTGGGCGGTACATGCATCGAGAGCAGAACATTTAGGATTATGAACATTGCTTAACAATATAGCTCTAATGTGGACTAATTTAGAGCTGCTCTTTTCCAGCAGGGGCTTGACTGAGCAGCCGCCACTAGTTTGTTTTCCAATTTGGGCTTTGGTGGGTACTTACATTTAACCGCAGCGTTTGTTTGCTGGGAAGTCCTAATGTCTAATTTATTGGATCTGTCGTAGCATGTTCACCTATCTGCTCTCAGGTGACGCAGTTCTATGCTGCATAAATTATGCAGACTACTTTCCGACATCAGGGGTGAGCGGCTGATTAGGGACTGCGCGCAGAAAATTACAGCCTTATTTAATAAAAGCAGAAGGTGACAATGAAATCACTGACAAGGAGGCCAATAAGAATAATAACGTATCTTTTTTTAGGATTTTCAACACTTCCTTTTGTGATGGTTTGCAAGGGAGCACACAGAATAAGAGACATGTCGGGCTTTCTGTCATCCTGCACTTTTGACCTTCAATATTTCATGTGAATTTTACTCACTGCTAATGCAGCTCAATTTAGCCGCCATCTGCAGCAGAATATTCAACACAGGGTTGAAACTGGCTCAAAGGCAGTAACGCTGATCAAACTCAGCCTCAGACTTGTTGAACTGCGGTCAAGTGATGGAGCTGCGACCTGTGGGCTCCTCTGCTTCACATTCAGTTCACACCGGCGGGTTGCGAAATGAAGAACGAAATCAATGTGCAAGAAAAGGTCTTCTCCCTTCAGTATTGTCAGATGGAGCTGAAAGTGTAGAAATATTAGGGCAGGCAATTGATGCCAAGATGTCCTTTAAATCATAATGACTGAGATCCCAGAGGAGTATCTGCTTTTCCACGAGTATCGCTGTGACCCCCCCCCCCCCCCTTATTTGCTTCATAAAAAAACAAATGAGCTTTTTTATAATAGCTTCAGCAGAATGAGATCTGCCAGCAGTGCTCGTGACACATTTTATTGTTTCTGTGCGGACACATTTTTAAATCAAACCAAAAAAGAAAAAGAAAAATTAAGAGAGAAAGAAACACCCTTTCTTCCTCACATAGCTGGCTGAATAGAAGAAACTAAAAATGATTTCACTGAGTTAGTTGGGTTATGCTGCAGACCTGCATGGTTGCAAAACACCTTTAATTTTAATTTTGAATCATCATTTTTGTTGCCACTATTCCTGAGGAAAAGTGAATAACCTGTTTTAGTGCAATTTTCTACTCACTCAGTTCATCTAAATGTTTTGTTTCGCTTTTGTTTGTTGTTTGTTTTTTGTTTTTTTCAGTAAAGCTCTCTTTTTTTTTCTGCTCACAACAAATGAAGGCCGCTGAAGGCCACTGTTCAAACATCCTATCCTGATTTGTTTAGGGCTTTAGGGTTCATCTCTAGAGGAAGAAGCAGACTGAGCAAAGACAGAAATGGCACTTGCTTTTTTAAAACTTCATTCTGCATGTGCTCTGGTCTCAGGACTTGAGGACAAAAGCCTAAAACCAGGTTAATGATTTTACGTTTTCAGACTTGAACGTTTGTTTACACCTTTGACTGCAATTCATTAGACAATACTTGTGTATTTGATCTGCATGTACTGAGAGTAGAGCAGAACGTTTACCAGCAGCTCATCTTATATTTATTATTATTTTTAGTATTCTACTATATTCTAGGATTAAATCCTACAGTAACATGGAAAAAGCAAATGAGCTTCCTCTTTTGAATGTGATGTAAACTTCAGTATCAGTTTGTTGGGCTGACAAATAAAATGACATGAAAACAAAGGGAAACGATGATAAGGAAATTATTGGACTTAGTGACGGAGGTAGAGGAGGCTAGTCTGCTGATCTGTGTTCACAAGCTGCAAAATAGGAATTACTCATCTACAGTCTGAAGATAATGGCCTTTTTTTTTTCTCTGTGAAGCGACATCAGAAGATTCTGAAAATGTCACCCACTGAGTTTTTAGATTTGCTCTTTATTTATGAAAGACAGGAACCTGAAGTGCCTTCTAGTGAATTTTTCAACCACTTGCATGAAAATAACCATGACTGTGGACTTATCAAGACAATATTCTGCATGCGCTCTTGCATGGGTTGTTGTCTCAGGATTTGAGGACAGAATCAAACCACAAACAGTCCTCTGAAGTGGATATAACATGGGCCTTCAAACTGCAGGCTTTTTTCCCCCCATGACAGTGCTGCTTACTGCAGATCAGGTTTCCTGCTCCTACAGCTTTGTAATGTGAAGAAAGAGGAGGTGATAGCGGGTGTAAAAGAGACAGGGCTTTGTTCTAACGTGAGTAGTCCAATTTCTACTCAGTGTGAGGGACAAGCTCCTCGATGGCTGCTTCAACACATCAGCACCCAGTTAATCATTTTAATGCCACATTATATTTTCGTTATGTCTAATCAAACATGAGGTTTGAACCTTGACGAGGCTCAGGTCTCAGTTTCAGTTTTGTTGGACCTGTTTTAGAGATTTGTCGCTCTAACTGTATTTTGGAGGCTGCAGTTTGCGGTGCTGTAATACTTTATATATTGTCTCTGTTATTTTGTCATTATATCAATGAGAGTGAACTAAATAACAGAAATACGTCTCTCAAACACAAAATTGGTACCAGTCCGGCTCACACTGGGTGAGGGCGGGGTCACCCTGGACAGGTCATCAGTCCATCGCAGGGCCAACACACAGAGAAAGACAGAAACCAACAACCAGTCACACTCACACTCACACTCAGACCTACGGACAATTTAGAGTCACCAATTAACCCAAACATGATGTCTTTGGATGATGAGAGGAAACCGGAGTACCCGAAGGAAACCCACACAGGCACGGGGAGAACATGCAAACAGCCGTGCAGCTGCCATCATATTGTGACATACAGTACAAAAATATTAACCAATGCCTTAAAACTGTGCTGCATTTTAACTTAAACTCCTTTTCATCTGTCCTAAACTTCTGACAAACCCAACAGAATCAGAAGCAGGTTAGTTTAAGTGAAGTTATTTCATTTCCCGTAGTAATATGTCTCCAAATAATAAACAATACAGTCTGCAATTTTGTCCCAACATGACAGCTAGTGACATTACAATCTACTGTGCCCAGCTGGTTATAGGACTTTGTTTAGATTTCAGTGGGAAAGTAATCAGACTAATAGACTAATAATACACACATTATCATGGTGGCAGATTACGGCGGTTATTGTTGTCAAGAAACAAAACGTTTCATAAACATCATTAGTAGCATTAATATTATTTTCTTATAGATATGGCAATAATATTGTCATTATCACAACAATCCTGTAGTGACCAACAGGTTTTGCGAAAGCCCTTTTCATAGGATTTGTTTAGAAAGTAAATACTATCACCAAGTATAACCTTTAAGTCAGAAGAGAATTATGCAGATATTGCATTCAGTTGTTACTTTAAGCCTTCTGACAGCTCAGTCAGACTTAAAGAGAGGTAAAATTGCCAACATTTGGTTGGTATGGACGAGTGCGTAAGCCCATTCTCTCATGTACCTTGTTCCCTGAAGTGAGGACTGACAGATTTTATTGGTAAACTTGAAGTGACAGACAAGTGAAAGTTTCGCTCTGCCGGACTCTGATGATGTTTGCTGGGAGAGATGACTGCACGTCTGACGTATGTCCTCAAAGGTTAAGGACTGATAGAAAAGCTGTTTGAGCCTAGCCTGTTAGCTGCCATCCCACTGAGACTTCCAACTCAAGGGGAAGTAGGCAACCCGTCGACTTTCACTTTGGATCGATTGTTGTTCTTTGTTGTTCCAGCATCCTTATCCGTCAGGTATAGAACGGGTAAATAAATAAAAAAGATGTGAACATCACCGACCCTGGAATGTACTGAAAGCTGTGCATTAGTGGATGGATGGGTGGGTGGTGCAAACACACAAAGTGTAATTACAGTGGTGCTTCAATAATGAAACTCGCAGGCTGCTGGTGTCTCCAAGTGTGGCGAAAAGAGACCAGCAGCATCCAGTGTAGACGGATTTATGAACATGGCCTGTAATTTAGTTTGTGTGCTGTGTACAGTAAATCACAGAGCAGATGCTTGCCAAAAGGGTTTTTACTGTAATTAATCAAGTAATTCATAAACAAACAAACAGGAGTAAAAGAGTGCTTTATAATCAGCCGCCCCTGCCTCATGCATGTCTGTTGCTTAAAACGTGAATTTAGCAAACCCTGTTAATAATGACGCTGCTGGGAGCTGTTAAATGAGTTTCATAGGTAGATGTGAGTAAGCATCCTGTTCAGTGGCCAAATTGTGGCATACTGAGCAGGATTGACCGGCTGCAGGATGAGGGATTATATTATTATACTTTGACTATATAGGATATCTTACAATACAGTTTCTATTTGTCTTTATGGCTATGACACAGCGCTAAAACAAAGCCTGTCAACAAGTCTGGAAATGTAAGACTATAGTTTGATTAAAGCGAGTCTGTGCTGTGCTGGAACTCAGTTGTTTGTTGATGTTAGCGGACTCCATTTCTAAGTCAATGGTCGTAACTCTTACACACTTCATGCTGGAGTGGAGGAGGAGAGAGTTGAGTAATGATGTCACATCTTTTGGATTTTCCAAAAGACCCTTACAGAGAAATTGTTGCCCGGTGACCAACAATAAAGTTGTGTGTCTTTTCTGTCTAGTTCATTAAATTGTGCATGATAACATAAATAAATGTAAATTTTTGTTGTGAAATTTTAAATGATGCAAACACAAAAGTCAAATGAGGGTGAGTTTGTTTAGCTATGTTTGTGTTTGCGTGTGTGTGTATCTGCTTTGAGTGCATATGAGTGTGTGTTCCTGTGTTTGCTTTTTGTGTGTGTGTGCGTGCCTGTGGGCTTCTGGTTTATTTGAGCAGCAGTGGTGGTAGAGAGGCCCGATGAAGAGAGATTAGACCAGTTGGAGAATCATTAGTGCTCTCTTTGATAGAATAGAGAGCCTGAGGATTTGAGAGAGAGCGTACCACAAACACAAACACACACACGCCAGAATTAACAAGTGTTCAATGCCACCCTGTTCCCGTCACACAACTGGATCACAGCAGTGTGTAAGCAGATTAGTGGGAGCTCCGGATAGACACAAAAATATCACAGCATCTTTTTTCCCAATTTATAAAACAAACACAATAAATTCTGAAGCTGAAATTCGAAGAATGTAAACATGTTTTCTAATGAACTCTCACTTTTTCTGCTGAAGATAAAGTCAAACTTTTTCGATGTACCACAACTGTCTCAATTCAAATCAGTGACCTCGACATAAATTGCAGTCTATGGTCGGCTGCATGGGATGATTGTTTTTATCGTTTAGTTTGATTTACAAACATGTAACATGTCATTAGTTTAGCCAACATTAAGGTCTCAGGAGATATTTTATTTCTAATGACGTAAAAGAAGTAAAGCAAAAAGATGCAAGTTTATCTGTTTTCCATTTCTGTTTGAAAAGTGATCAAAAGTGATCACAGATCAATTGATCATAAAATTAGTTGATTCATTTTTTTGGAGCAATAGTCTGTCCATTAATCTGATAATATTTGATCAAAGACCAAGCACTGCAGTGCTAGCTTTTGGTGAGAGGTGGTTTCAATACTTGGTGCTGCTTTTGATGGTTTTGATGCTCTAAAGCTGCTGTTTGGATTTAATGAATGATCATTCTAACATGCTGCTTTCATGGGAAGCGCCCTTTCTGTGCAACAACAAACATCCTGCAAACGGCATCTGTACCGAATATCTTATTAAGAGCCCTGCATGAAACACAACAGTCAGGCTATTGCCACTTAGAAATTGCAGTTTCCAATTCCATTGCACTTAGTCTGTTTGTTCATTTATTCAGCCATCCATGAATTAATATATTTAATTTTTTAACCCCCAGCAGCGAGAGAGTCTGCAGTTCTGTTTTTATGAAGCTGCAAATATCCCACAGGGATCTTCTGAACAGCCATAATATTCACGAGGGGTTGCACACGAAGTTTAAAGAGGGCACTGAAGCTGTGGGCTGTGAAATTAGCAGGGGATGTAAAAGACTTCTGAATAGTGTATATCATTTATTTATGTCTTTAACGTGCACAAAACAATGAAAGAAGGATTCTCTTACATAAAGGCAAACATACTGTGTGGGGGGGGTATTAAGAAGGGACAGATGCATGCAGGTGAAAAAAACAACTAGAACCTCACTAATTATGGTAGTTTGTCTCAGTGTTATCAACACAATCAGCAGTTTGAGCAGCAGCTCTGACACACAGCTAATTAAGATGAAGGTGCTTTACACTAGCGCCAATTTGCAGCTGCAGTAACAACTCAGCCAAACCTGAACACGCAAATGATGGTACAGACATTTTAATATTCAGATGCCTCAATATGTCCGATTTGAACATCCATAGAATTTTAACCATAATAAGATCATTGAAAGTTGCCAGAAAATCACATTTTTAAGTTGACTTTGGTGTCAGAGTGTCTGTACATCACTGGTTACAGTGTAAACAGGATGTGCTCGTGGCTAATTTACCATATGTTGTGGTGAAAATGTGCCAAAATTTGAAGAAATATATGTTGAGACAATAGTTCATCGCACAAATGATGACATAATGGGAGCTGTAGTTTGAAAAGGTTGGATTTGATTATCTACCAGACTTACTTGATTTATCTTCTGTATTCTGGAAACGACTTTTAAAGTGAGAGAAGTCTTTGTGGTGATGGACGCTGGTTTCTAGTTGACCCTATTTTTTTTCTTTCTCCAGTTTCTCTTCATCCTGCTCAGTTTTTCTGCTGACTCACTGTTTTCTGACTGCTCTTCCTCTTCGTCCAGACTGTATTTTCTTTGTGTACACTGTCTGTCTCTTCTCGATCACTCCCCCTGCTCTCTCTTACCTCCAAGGCTTCCTGTCTGTGCTGTGAATCTTTCCTTTTCTTTTCACCTCAGAGATGCAACCTTGACTCTTTTTTCTCTCTTGTGAGAATTTCAGTATCTTATCTCACCATCATCATTTTTCGTCCCTGAGCATTGTTCCCACCGGCCAAAAGTGATACATGACTGATAATCCAGCTCATAAGACGGCACATAAACATATCCTCAGGCTCAGAGTCTGGTCATTGTAGATGGGAAGGAAGTGCGGTTTTAAATCGACTGTTGTAGATTACATCAATGAGTTGCTTTTACTTTGCTGGAGCTCTGTCATATCACGCCTTCTGTTTCACAATATTAGCTCTGGAGAGTAAGCAGGCTAAATGCGTGCAGGGAATTGGAGTTGAGATATATATATTTCTATTTATTCATGCCATCACAGGCAAGTTGTATGTGTATTGTTTGTGAGTCTGCCAGGTTTTAAAAAGTGATGCTCTTCTGTTTTTTCCTTCCAGCTGTTCAAGAATAAAGCAGTGGAGCTCGGAGAGAAGCTCCTGCCTGCCTTCAACACGCCGACAGGAATTCCCAGAGGAGTCATCAACTTGGGGAGGTGAGTCTCAGCACCTTCTCCTCCAGCCGCCTCCTTCCACCCCTGATAAAAGATGATATATGGTTGGCTGGCATTTAGCTGGACTACAGTCCTTCACCTTAGAGGCCAGAGGGAGAGGTTGATTAAAGAAGCGTGACTCACATTTGGCCTGCAGGTTATCAACAAGTGGGGAAAAACACAAAAATTGTAGAGCTCAGTGAATCTATGTATTTCAACCTTCAGCTCTGCCTTAGGACACTTTATCAGATTAAAGTAAATCCACAGGTTTTAATGAAGCCAGGAAGAAGATTCAAGTCTCATGGATTTGCAGCAATGATGCAGTGATAGTCAACAACATCAAATGACAAAAAAAACCAAAACAAAACAACCTCTGTTTAGTCAGACAAACTGCTGTCGGCCGAACTTTATAAGGACAATGACATTTGGATAGGAATGAATCTGTGACAGAAGATCATATAAATAATATTTTTAATGAGCTGTTAATTTTTAATCTGTTCCAAACCATTACCTTTCTAATCTAAAATCTTTATTGACATGATCAAGTTAATGCCTCAGTCATGGAAAACAACTGCAAGCTATTTTCAGTATCAGAGTGATCTGACCTTGTTGAGATTTGGTTTTTGGCCCCTTACAGAGCAAGAGTGACAATAACAAATGTGCCTCTTGTTTGTTTTTTGTTTGTTTTTTTTTAGCAATTTTACACTTAGTCTGAAATAATAGTTAAAAATGACAATTACAGGAAAAATATCAGACAACATGATGGATACAGATAACAGCTGAGCGTCTGTGATAGTGACAGACAAATTATCGTCACAGGCCTAAGTACTCGCAGACAGATTTCAAGTCTGCTGGGCCGCTGTTTGCATAAACAAAAATGTGGGAGTCACTGAAATATTCAGTGAAACTACATCTAAAATATTATACTCACACATAAAACATGTGAGATCACAGAAAGTTATTTAGCAACATTTTACTGGAAACTTTATCCTAAATGTCAAGATAATGCTACTAATTCAAAATCCTACAGTAAACCATCATCTTCCTAATTCCAAAAGACGCTTCCTGGCACCTCTGTCATCCACCTGCTACCAGTTAACCCAGCAGACAAACCCGACAGCTGGTGGCAGATTTAATTAGCTTATTCTACAGTTAATTTCTGCTACATCACCAACATGGGTCTCTGGTACAGATGGGCAGGAGGAACGAAGCTGCCCATAGTGTTGTCATGTGGTAGGTCTGGAGTGACGCATAAACAAGTCTATCAACACAATCAGTGCGCACACACACACACACACACACACATCACATCACTTTGGAGGAGAACATATGCAACATGCAACAGTATGTAAGCATTCAATGAGTGTGTACACGAGGGAATTTAGTTCCACTGCACAGCCTGCAGCTCTGACAAAGTGCAGGGAAGTTTTTGTGTTTTTTTTTCATACCAGGCAAAAGTCATGAACTGTTGTATGTTGTTTGGTGTTTGTTTTTCATACACAACAACCTGCCAAAAGTCTGTAACGTCTGTAATGTGGACGTTGCCGTATCATACGTTAAAAACAACATTCAGCTGGAAGTTCAGATTTCACTGCACACGGAGTCTCCGCAAGTTATGCCTCATGTAAAACATTTTCATTTCCTGAATATAAAGATGTAGTCATGTAATTTGTACATTTTGTGCTGAGCTTTGGGAAGTTTTGATCATAAAATTTTCTGCGTTCCATGAAAATTAAAATAATTGTTAGTGTAGGCATACTCTTTTTTCTACCCTGAAATATAATTATATACACAGTATCGCCCATACTGTAGATGGTCCTTGAAGCACTTAAACCTGAAGTGAAATATATTTAGACTGAAGGATTTATTGTTGTTCATTGCAGAAATATTATTTTTGATTACATATAATGTATGTATTTTAGGCATTTTCCTACGCCTAATTATTATTTCTGAATGAGACAGCGTTTGTTAAACTGGGTGAAAGGATTAAGGAACCAGTACCAGTGCTGTTGTGTGCCAGGCAGCAGTTATGCTGATACTGTATGCTCCGCCACCCAATCCATCCTTTTCCAGTCACTCACAAACACAGCTACTGTACCGCCATCCTGCACCTCAACTTTGATACTCGAGTTGATTCGCCTTGAAGGAGGAATCAGATGTGACACAAGCCAGAACTACTAATGATGCAGCCCCCAAACTTTTAATGGATGCATTTGCCAGTGGTACACTTTTTGATTCCCATCTGCCCTTGTGCGCCAGACACAACCCACCCCACCTTATCTCCTTCATACAAATTCAGTTCAGTTAATTACGGGATGTCTTATCTCCCTCAGTATCTATTACAAGATACGTAAAGTCACTCTTGGAGCACAAGCTGTCTTCACTAATCATGGGTGAACAGTAGTACGCTATATATTCAGTGAGAATTAGATTTGCACACGGTGATATTACCCCCCCTGACCGAGGAGGAGAGGAGGAGGTGAGCCTGATAGGTGCCCTTTACGTTTCAGGGGTTTTGGCTAATTTTTTCAGGCTGTTACTACACAATGAATGCACATAACTTGGCTGCAAGCTTCAAGCTGAGGTTAAAGAAAATTAACATGCCCATCAATCAATGCACCAATGAATTCATTTTGTGGCAAATGATGACCAAGGTTATTTCATAGACTGATGAGTTTATTTTGAGCAGACAGAAATCTAATTATCCTGACATTCTGTAATTCAGGTTTTATGCCAAGTCAACTTATTAAATAATCAGATCAAAACATCTGCAAACATTAGGTCCATTACAAGCAACCAATTTATTATACGCTTTCGCCCACAATTTCACACAGAGATGTGACTTAAAAGTGAAAAAAGCCCAAACACGACATACCTGATTTCTGCATCAAGTAGCCGGTATCATCGAGTTTTGTTGTAATGTATCACACAAACCTTGACATTATATGTTCCTGGTAATTTGTTACCATGTTATTTCCCAACATCAGCTGGTTGTCTTTATGACTGTATCTTTTCCTCATTATAAACTTGACATGATGTCAGTATTTCAACAGTTTTTGCAAGAATTTGGCCACAGAAAGTTTAAGCCTTTTGAACTTTATTCAACTCGTGCTTGTTAATATTGCTGGAACCAGTGTCAGATAGTTTTTATTATCAGTTGATCTGCCAATTAATTTCTTAATTAATAGTTTGCTCTGTAAAAGGGGTTTTCAGTGTCTGACACTGGAGGGCACATCATGGCAACATAGCACCATTAAAGGAATGAATAAATTAGCGGTTAGAAGTTTCCTTTTTGCCGTATACCCATGATTATACGGATGACTAGCACTATGATACCTAAGACTCTCAATTCTCAGGCAAGTTAATGCAAGATTTTCTGTCATTTCCATGCAATTGCACTGACATAACATTATCCTTCATTTTAGTAGCAATTTGTGGTAATAAAGTATCTTAAGTGGTTCTATGAGTTTGAAAACCTCACATCTATAAAGTTCACCATAATTTCAAAAGTTCAGGCATTCAAATATATATGATACAGAAAAGACCCATCTTGTAATTTTAGAAGCAGGGAAATTGATGAGTTAACTGTGCCTAATGCTTTGCAGAGACCATTGGGTACAAATATAAATAGTTATTGATTTCCAACTGAAAAAGAAATAAAAAATGAGGCTCAAGTGCGTCTGCTATGATGAATTAAGCAGAGTTTGAGTACAAAAGGCCAGCAGATCCATCAGGGACTGAGTCACTTACTCTCTCTAGCTTTGTTCCTTTGTTAAGTATCTCACCACTTTATAAGTAATATTCTTGGAGAGATAGCAGGATCTTGTGAAGCCAGAGTCGACAGTAAAACTTTGCATCTCAACCCTCAATCACCATGGAGACACAAAGCGTTGGCCACAGTGTCGCTTTGTACTTCTGTGATCGTTGTGTATGATGCAACACACAACAACTCGAGTCTCACTACTTAAATCTGACGACCGTCCAACCCAAATAAAATGCCTTTTGGAAGAGAAAAAAAAAGAAAGAAAACAGTTAACAATGACTCTTGCTGGAAAAATCTTATTTGTGCTGTGAATTCCTCCATGTGATATTTAGTTTACCTGCTCTGGATGTTGTCTCTGCTGCAGTGGAACCAGTTGGAGCTGGGGCTGGGCCTCAGCCGGGAGCAGCATCCTGGCTGAGTTTGGGACCCTTCACCTGGAGTTTGTCCATCTGACAGAGCTCTCCAGCAATCCCATCTATACAGAAAAGGTTTGAAATATGAATTGCATTTCTAGTTTTGCTCTGCTTTCACAATTTTCTATTATTTTATTGTAAGTTTTCATTTCCCAGCTGGCTTTTCAGCCTTGAGCAGTGGAATAGTAATCCATTTGTATTGTGGTGTCTTTACAGGTCATGAACATCAGAAAACTTCTGAACAAGATTGAAAAACCCCACGGCCTATATCCCAACTTCCTCAGTCCGGTCAGCGGCAACTGGGTCCAACGTAAGTGCTCTAACTACATTTTTGCTGATTCAACATCTGAGAATTTGCAGTGTGGTTGCATGTATATTTGAGTTAGAGAGAAACATGTTGAACTATTTTATCTGTAATGAAGGACAAGGTCAAGGGCTTACCTGCATTATTAGAAAACATACATGTTACATCTCAATGATGATATATTCATGTTACCTGCTAACCATTGCAGGAATGACCCATGACATGATCCATGTGTGTCAACATTATGATAGGACAGGTTCACTGAATGTCAGTTCACGTTTTTCCCTTTTCCCGAGCTTTCGCACTGACAGACCTTGAGTCACCTCACATGTCCAAGCTCTTTTAGCTGCTCATCTGTGTCATCCATCCAGCCATCCTTCTATTTCCTTTCATTTTTAATATCAGGCTCATAGCAAGGGCCATGTGACTCCCATTGTTCTGGGTTATTAAAATGATAATGAATTCAATTACTTTAGGAAATTGGATCTTTTGGGTTTACTTTTAAAAGAAGGTGGGTAAAAAATTATCAGGATAAGATGACATAGGGACTGAAAAGGTGGTAATCTGGATGATTACAGAGGGTAATAGTTGTGGGTGAGTTTGTGGAGAAGTAAAACTGTCTATATTTATTGCCGCAAGTGGAAAAGATGCTTTGGCTTCACAGCTCTCCCTCATTTGTCTGTGTCAAGGACACACACAGCAACTGCACTGTGATAACCCTGTGGGGGAGTCAGCAAAGGTGTGTGTGCATTCAACAAGCCTGAGTGGATAGAAGAAGACTCAGGGTTTGCCTCCACTGTAATATCATATTAGCCTACATGGATTTGACTGTGGACTAACAGGAGCGAGCAGGAAGAAATTCAACAGCCACTTGTTTTGATTTCCACTCACAGGAGTGAAGCATGTTACATAATGTCGTTTTTCACATTTAGTGAAAGTATTTGGTGAACAGAGAGCTTGTGGTTTCAACGGTATGTGAGGACATGACCATGCATGCCACATATTAATCAGAAAAACCAAGAGTGGTGAAAAAAAGTCTAAATGAAGCTGCATATTTTAGATGTTCCATCAAAAGACAAATGATTCTGCACCGTTGTGGTTCCAGAAAGTCATTCCAGTTTCTGTAAAACTTGATTTTCTCTGATCAACAGGGAAGCTAAATGTAACTCTGTTTTAAGACCTAAGACTGGAATTTAATGCCTGTTTCACAGTCATACAGACCAAACTATCAAAGTAGATATAGAATTGTTGACTATTACAGTATAAGACATTTTTCCACTGCTTCCCAGCAGAGCAGCATAACCAATTATCACAACAATGTCTTGTTTAGTTTAAAAGTGTGTAATTTACCCCCAAAACTGTATTTGGACACAAAAATGATTTCAAACTAATATTATTGCTTACAGCTGGCAAAGGAAGATGTGGAACCTGGATTCAGCAGTTCTTAAGACTTTTTTAGATTATGATCATAAAACCTTGTTTCCCTCCTCTTCCTCCTTGTAGATCACGTTTCCATTGGTGGCCTCGGGGACAGTTTTTATGAGTACCTCATCAAATCATATTTGATGTCAGACAAGACAGATGACGATGCAAAGATGATGTACTACAGCGCACTGGAGGTGAGGAAATTTCAACCTTTGGTTATACACATGGGTCCACTCGAGCAAAGATCAGTTAGAGACAAACAAAAGAATGTTTAAAACTAAAACACAAAACAATAAGAGGTGGTTTAAATATTTAAAGGATAAAGTAGGTGAAAGCTCCCGACGACCTTGACAGATAAGTGGTAGAAAATGAGAGAGAGAGAGAGGGTAGCTGAAAGCTGATGGACGGATACAACATTTGTATCCGACCCGGGAAATGGAGTATTGATCTTTTGGAATTTTCGTTATTCAGACAAGACAGCACACTTATGGAAAGAACTACAGGATGCTGCAAACTATATTTTGGATAAAAGAAAAGAGTCAAATTAATATGAAGGTAAGACAAGAATGTGATTTATCCTTCCAGCGAGGTACATCAAACATGGATTAGAATTTTATTTTCTAACAGACTCTTTAATTAATTCATAAGAATGTTGCAGGTTTTATGTAATGTATGTAAATATACCAAAATGCAGATCTGGCCAGGTAAGTTTTCTACCAGGTTTGTCAAGTTTGTATCTGAAATGGGCCAAACTAAACAATAAACTGGTGGGTTTATACTGCAGAGTGGAATTTTCTTTCATCAGTCAGAAGAAGGCTTTTTATGCATAAATATTGAAATTCAGTGAGGAGTTGTAATGGATGCTTTTATTCAAAGTGCAATACAATGATTATATGTAGCACAAATATCATTGACATAAAAATGCTCTTAGTGGTCATAGGTGAAAGAAATTGATATAATACTGAGAGGGAAAGGTTCCTGGGGCTGCATAATGCGATTAGAGCTGTGATTAGATAGCTACTGACTTTATATACTCTGATGTAAAAGTGGGGCCTCCCACAATTCGCTCAAAAATGTCTGTGAACATGAACCCACAGCAGAGTACACATATGCAGAAAAATGTATCAGAAGCTGGCTGTTTTTCTCTTTAATGGAGATACTGTCAGAGTAAAGCAAATTCCCTCTGGCTACAATTACTATATTACAGACAATGACTTTAAACTGCCATTGAGATTTCCTCAGTTCTCATCAGAGGGTCAAGCCAGAGGCAGAACCATTAATTATAGACTCCCCATCTCCTGTGAGAGTTGGTATTTAAATGGCCAAGGACCCCAATACCATCAGATTAAGTTATATACTCTGTGTTTATGCAGAGATCTAAGGTGAAGGCACAGCACAACTCATTATCTTTGGCATTCAGATAAAACTAGATTGCTAATTAAAGACAACATTTTCCAATTATTTAACAGCTAATTAGTAAAAAAAAAAAAACAGTCTCAACCCTCTGAGAACACAATATATTTATGAGCTTTCATATTACACACCTCGTTTCGTATTACATTATTGCAGGTGTCATTTTTATTAACCCTAATATAGCATGAAAGATTTCTCATACAGTTCTCAGCAGTGGTTGGAGAGAAGGACTGAAAAGAGAATGATTGAATGATTGTGTCTGAAATTCAGCAGGGAGTTTACATTTAATTATAAGCACTTTCTGGGCTGTTGCTGCAGAAGATCACAAACCTGCATTTGAATGCAACACGAGCAGCAAGCCAGACAGAATGGATGAGGGGAACATGAGAGAGTGAGAGAAAATGACGAGTCATTCAGAAATGATCTTGTGGGATGCCCTTCCATTTTCTGTCTCATAAGACAAAAAGCACTGAAAACAAACAGCGCCGAAGAGACAAACGTGCAAAACCTAAATTATTAGATTTCTCAAAGACAGGAGAGATTTTAAAGTGACAAAGTCATAGTTGACGATATTTTTGTGTCCTTTTCATTCTGCTGACAGTATGAACATAATTTCAGACACGGGATGAAAAACAGACTATTTTCCCTCAAAATGATTCGTATTGGACCAGTTGCTTGCAGGGTATCAGACGGATTTTCATGGAGGTCTGACTTCCATCTGTACAGGGCAGCACAGCGTTATACAAAACATACATAATTTAACATGTAAATGCATTCGTTTACAGCACAGCAGCAGTTGGATTCATCCCTAATGTGAGCCCTGACTACACACATACACATGGTGTGCAGTGTAGACACCCCCTAATGGGACTCTTTGAAGCTGCGTGCTTCTGCCTGACTGTTCCAGCTGGTTCCTTAAATTATCACTAGCATATCCAAAAGAGTTTGTGTTTAGAGGTTTCAGGGAGGTTGTGGATTAAGCTTCCTGCCCGGGTCAGTCTAATGCTGTAGGTAACAAAATAAAAGTACAAACAAACATATTCAGTTCAGACTAGAGTAAATTCCTGTATGTCCTGTTTAAAATTATCTCCTTCCAATACTCATGTTCTTGTAGTTATTTTATTTTGATATATATACAAAAACATTACAAACTGTGATCAGCTCATTTTAAGTGGCTAATTTTAACATACACAGATACCAGACACATGAAAAATACTCGAAGGGACTTAATGAAGAGTGACCACCACCGCAGAGGTTGCTGTAGCTTCAGATGTCCCTTTCATAAAGTCATTTTGTAGGATATTTGCTGTAATTGTGTAATTGGATTACATTTTGGCACAAAGAAGAAGAGGGCACTGATGTATACCTGAGAGTCAAGGCCTTAACCAGACAACCAATCGTCTTTGAAGGTGGGAGGTTTATCCACATCTCAGCTGAAACACAACAATGAAAAACATCAGCTGTGTTGTATGCCCCCCCCCCCCCCCCCCCCCCATGTTTGGGTAGAACTACAGAATTTAAGAGGCAGAAACAGTAAAAACTTGTGATCATTTTTACATCAAGAAATCAAAATTACATACAGATAAAATAACTCTGACATCGCATTTTTCTGCAGGCTATTGAAGCTAACCTGGTGCAGAAGTCCCCTGGTGGCCTCACCTACATGGCTGAATGGAGAGGCGGGATCCTGGATCACAAGATGGGCCACCTGGCCTGCTTCTCTGGAGGAATGATCGGCATTGGGGCCGATGACGGAGCACCGGAGAAGAGGCAACACTACCTGGACCTGGCTGCTGAAATCACGCACACCTGCCATGAGAGCTACACACGCTCAGGTGAGTGGAAATGTCAGCGATGTCCAGGAGGGACAGAGGTCAGCAATACTTCGGGTCAGGAGTCTCAGTGTCAAGTCGAGAGTATGACAGTGACTAATTTCCTTGATCTATATCATCTGTTTTTCACTCGGAGGGGGTCTTTTTTACCATAATACTTGCTGGGGTCATTTGTTGTTTGTTTGTTTGTGTTTAACGTTAACATTTTGCTCGTTATCATTCAGCAAAAGCTGAAAGGCTGCAATTCTGCTTTGCGCAGATACACAAATACACAGAATCACTAAAGTCAGCAGTCGTCATCTAGTGCCAATCCATGTAGCTGTTAAGGTTCTTCAGTCTGGACCAGCTGAACTGACTGACCGTGCAGCTAGCATGGCTAAAAAACTTAATTTGGTGTTTTTTAGTATTTTTTTCATTATAGAATATGGCATGCTATGGTTCATTACTATGGAGGTAACTCTATGTGCCCTGTTAAAAGCAGTTATGGTCGCATTCAGAGAAAGATTAGCAGTATAGGAGAACAGCATATAGAAAATTAAAATGGCCTGAAGCATTTTTAATTTTGCCCATGCTGAAAAGAGGAATTTCTCTGCCTTTTCCTCAACTCAATAACAGGGACCACAGGTCTAATGAGGAGCAGTGAAGAATTCAAAATCCCCTTTATTGTGTATCGTCTCACAGCTGTAAGCAGCAGATGTGGAAGTGCCTCTGAGTCTGGTGGATGCTAATAATCATATTGTTCTAATTTAGGAGAAAGAATTAAAAGGGGGACTGAGTAGGGAAGAAGGAATTTATTGCAGTTCCAACCTTATTCATGATTAAATGAAGACATGGCTACGCTCAAGGGCTGCAGATATACTCAGGAGAAAAAAGGGATGAATATTTGAGTAAGACTACACAAGACACACATTTTTCTCTCACGTCTGATGCTTTCTCTCTCTTGGCATCTGTTTCCGCCCTGACAATAATCTTCTCTGCAAATTTCGAGCTTTAATTTTCCCCATCACTGCTGGATGGGCTCTCAAGATTCATCCACTAGATTGTTTTTCTGCCTTTGCATCTTCAACAGACTGATGTGAGGATCTGTGATATACTTGGAATACTTTTTGATCCGGAGGCCTAAAAGGCTCCTCAGTGTTTCTCTTTCATAGTCGTTCACCAGGTTTCACTCCACTCATTAAAGGAAGTGGATGGCACTCTCCTGCATTAGCTCCTGCATTAGCCGTCCACAGGAGGAAGAAAGGTGCGAGATTTTCTCTTGTATGTGATGCTTTTCAGTCTTTAAATACTGATACCATGAAGATTGTCTTTCTGCTGCTTCTCTGGATCTCCACCGTTTTGACAGAAAGAAAGACAGATGCAGGCTGGAACCCAACGCAAAGAGTTGGTTTTAGAGAAGATGTGGTAATAGTTTTTTTGTTACTGGTGAGGTGTATGAACTACTGTGCAGACGAGCCACTTGACTGCAGGCACATCCTACTATCAAATGTAAGAAATAAAATCTGATCTGTAATCACTGATGTTGACGAGGAAAAAAAAAAACGGAACACCTGAAATGTCCTCCTCAGCAGCCGCATAAAAGCACTGGCAGGGCAGCTAACGTAAACTTTTGGACCAAGCTCGGTTTTAAAATACCATAAATTCTAAATAAAAATTTAACTTTTCCAGGACTTTAATTTAGTATTAGTGGCAGAGGGCACCAGCATATATAAGAAGCAGTTTTAAATGTTGTTTACCCCAGTTGTACAAAAATGAAATATTTCTGTCGCAGCTCTTGGATGCTGAGTGGTTATAGTATTTACTGTGAGGCCATGCTGAGTCTTGAGCAGGAGGTCCACAGCTCAGCTCCCTTTACTCAAACCCCCAACCCTTTTAAGTGTGTCAATCCCTCATGCTCTCTCCTGGATTCCCCGCCTCTTCTCACTTTCCTTATTAAATATTAAAGACATAAAATAGGACAGAAAAAAACTAAACATTTTTGTTTACTGTAAAAGAGAAGTAGAAATGTGAGTATGCTATAGTACAGCAGTTAAATCAGTACAGAGTAAATGTACCACCCGAGATGTTCCAGTAGGGAAGGTAGTGAGGTTTTTTCATGCCCGTCTTCATAGGAGAACTGAAAGGTTTTATTAATTGCAGGGGGAGACCTGCATAAAGCTCACACAGAAATATGCATATCATCATTGCAGCCAATTAACCTTCTAAAATAAACCATTCCACCCACGGGACACTTTTCCCTTGGTTTCACCACTTCAGGCCTATTTTGGTCCATACTGGACTCAGAACAGCCATGACAAATTATTCATTGTTTAAAAACAATAAATCTCCAGATACTAACCCTATATGACTGCAGCCTGACTCATAGATACTCTTTATGTGAAATTGCTATTAATAATCTCAGGTTGGTAAAAAGATAAAAATGAATTTTGGTGTCAACAAAGGCCACAATTCAAGTGGTGCATTAAAACAGATCCTGAGACGTCTTCTTAATTGCATTTTATGCACAAGTATTATTCATCTGATGAACTTGCAGAAAAATCAATTGTGTTGCTTGCCCTCCTGAGTTACTGATGATTCTCCATTAGTAGTTTTAGCATTCCAGTCAACAGCCTGGCAGGAGACAGGGTGTGGAGTCTACAAGTTGAAAATGAGGGTGAAGAATTAAGATAGATCCCTTGACGTGTTTGTAAACTGTTGGGGACAACATTCTTAAAGAAAGTGCCAAACCCCCCCCCCCCAAAAAAAACTAAATAGTGAGTCATTGTTGTGGTTATTTGTTGTTGTCTGATGCATTCTGCTCAATTTTTCATGACAAAAGTTGAACAACGTAGAATTTTTTTAAGCTGTCATTAACAGCACCAATAGCTCACTAACAAAACAGTAAATTTGAAAACAGAATTACTTTTTTCATTCATTCGTTCATTCATATTCTACCACTTATCCATTACCGTGTCACGGGGGGTGCTGGAGCCAATCCCAGCAATCAATGAGAGTGAACTAAATAACAGAAATACGTCTCTCAAACACAAAATTGGTACCGATCCGGCTCACACTGGGTGAGGGTGGGGTCACCCTGGACAGGTCACCAGTCCATCACAGGGCCAACACACAGAGACAGACAGAGACCAACAACCACTCACACTCACACTCAGACCTACGGACAATTTAAAGTCACCAATTAACCCAAACATGATGTCTTTGGATGATGGGAGGAAACAAGCACAGGGAGAACATGCAAACTCCGCACAAAAAGGCCCCGGGCCCAGGAACCGAACCCGCGACCTTCTTATTGTGGGGCGACAGCGATAACCAGTAAGACACCGTGCTGCCCAGAATTCCTTTTTCCAGAAAATAAATCAAATCATAACAAAGTTACACCAAGGCACTTTACATGTAGAGCAGGTCTAGACCAAACTTTTTATAAAATGAAATGTTCTAGTAATAAAACTTTGTGTTTATAGAGGAGCAGATGTGTAGTGCATTTGAATATAACAACGATTAATATGTTTAAAGAAGTGGATAAAATTATGAGCCCAAATGCAGTGAAAGCAGAGAATAAATCTAAAATAATAATAAATCTTCTCCGGCAGGTTGTTCCACAGTAAGGCAGATCCGACTACAAAGGTGTAGTTTTCAGTCTTGACGGAGGAATCATTAAAACAAAGATTTACTTGATTTTAGCAAGTCAGAATATGTCGCACAAGAAAAATGAGAAAATAATAAAGGTATCGTCAGAAATTGTCTACTAAAGGCATTTTTACGGTAAAGTAAGTGTACTCTGTATAAATAATATAAAATATAGATAACCTGTTTATATCTGGTGTCCTGGTTTCCCCCCCCCCTCCATTTTCCAAAACAAACATGCATGTCGGACCTACACTATCATATTGTCTCTGGTCACAAGCTAATCAACGGATCTCTTCAGCCACTTTACAATAACAGCTCATTTTGTTTTCAGCTGGATGAAGCCACTCAGAAACCCTCACTAGCTTCAAATAACTTGCTTTCTCAACCATGGCACACTTTTCCAAACAGCCAGTGGTTTGCTAAAATCACACACAATGTGTCCAAGAAAAAGAAAAGGTCGAACCTCAGCAGGCAGAGAAACGATTTCAAAGTGATCTTTCATGTCATAATGTCACTTCAATTTAAAAATGGTTCTAAATTTAAGCTGCTGTGCTGATGCTCTTGTTCTGACCCTGACAAGAAGAAATTTCTTTGTGCTTTATCACGAATAAGATCTCTTTCAGTCAGAATGGTTGTAGATGTACAAAACTGAAGTCAGGCAAAGAATAAGGAGGGAACAAAAGGCACAGACCATCTGGACATCTGGTCCTTCATTTGCAGAGAACTAAAAGACATTCACTGTGTGAGGATTTTAGATATGGAAATTTGCTGACAAACACATCTTCTTTTTTGTCTACTTGTCTTTCATTTTTGTCACTTGTCAGCCACCAAACTCGGACCTGAGGCGTTCAGATTCGACAGTGGAGCTGAAGCCACAGCAACGAGACTGAGCGACAGATATTACATCCTACGACCAGAAGTTATCGAGAGCTACATGTACATGTGGAGACTCACCCACGACCCCAAGTACAGAGAGTGGGGCTGGGAGGCCGTTGAGGTAAAATACAAAATACAGCGGTGACATTTCCCTTACCGGCCCAAATATCAGAGGAGCCCCGTTTCCCTTCTGTGCAATAAGACCTTTAAAACAGACATGTCTTCTGGGAAACACAGATTCTTGTAGATAACGTAGTCTTCATCTCTTTTTCTTTTCTTTGCACGTTCAATTTAAAGGCGTAATTTGACATTTGGGGAAATATTCTATTTCCATTTCTTGTCAAGTTTGACAAGAAGACTGATAACATTGTCATATCTAACAAAAGCATTTTATGCAACACGTAATGTAATAGTTACCTGTTCAGGCCAAGTCATGACTAAAAATATCTTTAAAAAATAATTTGATGTTATATTTAAGTTGGAGCTATGCAGTATTTTGTACCTTGTACTTGTCATTTAGGAGCAGCTCTGACTGATTGTATAAATTGTAGTTACCTATTATGTCAAGCCCCTTTAACACCGTTAATTACCCTCATCCAGCTTCCTCAATATTGTGTGGCGTGATACATTAGCTTGTAGATCAAGCAACCCCGACAGCAGGAGGTGAAGATTGCGTAGCGAGCACCATTATTAATGCAGCCACAGACAGGACATCAGCTGCAGTAAACTGTAGAGGGCTGGCACGAAAGATCTAGCATTAATTTAGTGCGCACAGAAGTGGAGAGATCAGGCTGACGAGTTTGACAGGCCTTTAATTATCACAAGCACAAAGGTTGAAAGCAGAGCACAACACTTCTCTACATGGACCCTGAGCTTTAACACGTTGGGGTCTTTGTTAATTAGCCAAGCCTTTGTAGCCCGGGTAATAATGTGCTAATCCGCTGGGTTAGCTCAGCCACTCTCCATTAGCCTTTGTCAGCTTTAGCATTGCTTGGGCTTCAATTGTGTTGCCACCTGAAGGGCTTGACATACGTCCCCATTTACAGAAACTGTAAATGGGGACGTTTCTTTGGATGTATATTGGACACAAGTTATTTTCCTTTTACACTGTAGTGTATAAAGGAGACGGCCTGTGATTTTCTCCTGAGTTGTCATAAAATATTTGGCGCTGTCACAGTGCAGAAGCATAAAGGCCACTCAGTGAGGACTGATTAAATATACATGAACAAATTCATGCTAATTCGCTCAATTTGTAAGCTCAAGCTCGCGAGTGCAAGAAGTGGTCTTTGCCGTGTTTCAGAGATAAGGGTGCACATTTAAACCTGTTCTCCCCATTTGCTGTCAGGCCCTCGAGGAGCACTGCAGAGTGGAGTCTGGCTTTTCTGGGATCCGAGACGTTTACACCATGACAGTCAGCCACGATAACATGCAGCAGAGCTTTTTCCTCTCAGAGACACTCAAGTAAGTCCTATTTTCCCTGTTAAAGGATGTATTCTGCATTCATAAAGATTTATTGATATCCAAAGTAATATACCGAAAGCTTAGGAGTCGTCTTTGCCTATTATCTGTTCTATCCATGAAGCATACTCCCTCCGTCAGACAGACACAATCACTCCTTCAGTGTTCATGAGTCTTCTGAGGTGTTTCCAATCACTCTTGGAAAGTGAGTTTTTCTTTGTGGTTGTAAAAGGAGTGTGAATGACGACAAGATGGTGTGCAGTTAAACGGCTCAATTTTACCTCCACTTATTTTTGGGTCATTAAGCAACACCAACTATCCAGGGTGCTGCGGCGTCTTGGCAAAGAGCTGACAAGATGAGTTTTAAAACCAGACACTGCATTTGTGTCACACTGTGTAACACATTTTTTTTTTTAATATGCATTCACTTACAAATTCATTCACCGTATTCTAGATAGTTTTTGGAGATTTTTTTAAATGTGGACAATGCCATGGAAAAAAAATGTAGGTGCTGCAGATTAATCCTTGAAGAAAGTGTGGAATGTATTTGAAGGAAGATTTTCAACGAGGAAAATCATGTTGAAGTCACGATTAAGTAAATCGGAGCAAATTTTCAGACAGAGCCATATGATCAACTGTTAGCATTCATGTTAGATTCTTGCACAAAAAAAAAAACAAAAACAAGGATATGGTAAAATAAGTTCACATTTTATTATCTAAAGCTAATTTGAGGCTTCAACTGTCTGGGTTACAGTTATATTATGTGAGTTCAAAGTTATAGCCTTCCTTTGACAAGTTTCCCTCTATGTGCCTCCTGCCGTGTGTGTAGCCATAGTTTCTTTTCATCCCACTTCTTTGCTGCCACAGTGATACTTTATTTGTCTGAAGTCAGCCGTACTCATACATTTCACAGACCTGGCTATGTGCACATGCAGCAAAGCGATCTACTAGGTGCTGTTACAGAGTTGAAAAACTGTTCCCTTTCCTGCCAAGAATTAGATAGGAAGATCAATATGACTCACATGTCTGTGCAGCAAAAGCTGACGACAGACGAGAAAATCATCTCACCTTTCCAAAAGTAAAACATCTGTCTTCTAGCACGTCTAAAGCTCAGCAATTAACACATCACCTCATTTGTTTCATTCGTACAAATACCAAAGTGGCAAACATGGCAGGACTGTGGGTGACAGGACTATTTCTTGACTGTGCTCACTGACTTTCTGTCATCTCAGTGTGGAGGTGGTGACTTTTCCTCGCCAAGAAATGATCCAGCTCAAAACCTCCTTTAAGACCAATACTTCTCGACTGATTAAACACGAGGTGTAATATAGCAGTCAGTGAACTTTAGAGACACTAGTTGATCAATTTACGGCAGAATGAAGTTTTACCCATTTAAAGTATTAATGAGGTATGTAAAGTATTTTAGGTTCATTATGAAACTGTGGCAGGACGCATTAGGCCTTAACGGAGGACATCAGTTGAACAGGTAGTTCTTCAATGTGGTCTGAGTGATCGGAGCTCCAATGGATCTTGGGTAAATTCATACCGATACTTATTTAACAGGTAATGCCGGGTCTAAACAAGGCCTAAAAGCCCACTAGACAAGTTGAAGTAGTTCTTCTGGTGGGCTAACAGAGGGCCCTCTTAAAATTCAGGTTTGACTTTGATCTGTAAACTAAGCTAACAAATAAAAATAGATCACACTTGTGAGCAAAGTGAGTGAGGAAGTTTGTTGAAGTTCTACACCACAGATAAGGTTTTGTTGACTTTGTAAAATACACCTTCCTACAGCAATAACAAAAAATCTGAAGACTAGCCGTAGTCATTCAAGTGAGGCAGCCAAAGCCTCAGAAACGAGTAGAGCCACATCAAATATTCAATCTTGTCTGAAGGCCAAAGCCGCCTCACATCTATTCATAGGCGCTTGGAAAAGAGATAGCAGAGGTATTCACTGAGGCCAAATTTTGACTGAACTAAATAGATCTTCTGTTTGTTTGTTCAGGTATCTGTACCTGCTTTTCTCTGATGATGACCTTCTCCCGCTGGAGGACTGGGTGTTCAATACGGAGGCCCACCCGCTGCCCATCATCCGTAAGAGCTGCCTGCAGGACGAAGCAACACAGGACAAGACAGTCTCTGAATAAGACAGAGGACAACCCAACAGCCGAGGCGGTTGCAGACACACTTGCACAGGTCATGTGCACACGGTCACACTAATACAAACACCAATTCAGTGCAGGTTCAGTCTTTTCAGGAGCGCGTAACGGACTTGCAATTCCTTTCAAGTAAAGGATGTTGTCGTTTTATGCTGTGATTGTATATCCTTTTTGCCCGGATTACTTCCTGTTGGCACTTCTTTTTTGTGGACAATCAAGACAAACATGACTTTCATGAAAAGAGCACTTTTTTTCTTTCCTTCTTTCCTCTGTGAGGAAATCAGTGTAACTTACAGACCCAGATGTTTGGGAGGAGGGGTGAACTATGGGCCGCGTTGTTAGAACAAGAAAAACATATAGAAAACCACTTGAGTTTTGCTCTTTGGTTTCATTGTTTCATTAATCTTGAGTGATGAACGATTTCCTCCGATCTCGTCATTGCATTTTTTCCTTTGTGAGTACGCTCTTTGACCAAAGGTTTCTTTGCATTTTGATTTCCCTTCCTTTCCAGTATTGTGTTCTTGGTGAGATTTGACAGAAAGTGAGGTTTACTAAGAGGATTGAATTGTAATGAATATTAATTAATGTACAGACAAACATGAAAATCCCCCTGCAAACTAATGTTGATGTCATGTTTCTTACTGAAACAAGCTTGAATGATTTTTTCAAAGCCAGGAGGTGTCAGGAAGGGTGGCATTGTCTTCTGCATCCAGGGACCATTTTTCCAAAAAAAAAAAAAAAAAAAAGAAAAAAAAAGGTTGGGTTGTGTTTCCACTGTATGCTTGGGTTACTTTTTGAACAGAACAATGCTTTCTCAGTCCTCTCAGCCTTTCAAATCAGAGTAACAAATGGAGTTCTGTCAGCTCGGTGACTGTAATACAAGCATAAAGGAAAAAGAAGGCATTGCCTGCTGACTCCAAATGGGTTTTCCTTTTTCTGTTGTAGTTTTTCTGCTTCACTATGCCTTTACATGTGAATTCCATAAAGCTGCCAATACTGATGTTAAAGGCTGTTAGACTGCAGAGAAAACCTTTCATTTCCATCACTGCTATCCTGCACAGTTATAGAGTGAATGTGCTGTACATACAGACGAAGTGAGTGACCCCTGTATGAGCTTGTCTTGACTTTGTGATTTTATTTTTATTTATTTTAATTTTTTTTTTTTTCACTTTCTAAAATTCAGTGGTTATTCTTTTTTTCTGGGTTCTCTTTTAATTTGCTTCCCTCAGGTGTTTCAGTAAAAAAGATAAAAAAAAAACTAAAAAGTTCTGATTTTAGGTCTAGTTATTGCTGATATTAATTATTGTTATTAGTTATTCTTACTGTTTGATTTAACTTTCATTGTTGAATATTTTCAAATACTGATTAAAAAAAAAAGACCTGTGCAACTTTGTACATTTAAAACAATCGCAGTTGTTGTGTCTTTTTTTACTGGCCTCTTTGTTTATGTACTGACCTCACAGTGCGTATGCTATACACAGCTAGACAGTCAGATGACGGATAGAGAAGTCCTTCAAAAAAACCACAAGGCTTGACTTTTCTTGCCCTTTAATGAAGTCCTCTATTTTCTCCGTAAAACTGAAAATTATTACAGAAACAGAAATACAACAAGCATTAAATAAGTAAAATATGTTTCGAATAAATAGCATCAACCAATTAACAAAATGAGTTAGCATGTTCTGAAGGCTAGATTAGCAACGCATATTCGCTGAAACACATCAATTAGGTCGTCACCACCAAAATAAACAATCATGTAAAAACTGTCACATTAAGTACTTACAGATAAATATCCTCCAGGGCAAAAGCGTAAAAAAACTTAACAATAACAACAATATGAACTCAGCAGTCCGTTCTTACCTGTGCTCACCGGAGCATGCGATGGAAAATCTACGTCATAGCTGGCATTTTTAAGAGCAGAGCGCTCACTCTGTTGCGTTTTCTAGACCAAAATAAAATACCAAAATAAAAGACCACTCACTCTGACGCATTTTTTAACAACCAAAAAACATAAACTTTTTTAAACCTTATGTACTTATAAACTTTAAATTTCTAACCCTTAAAGATGGTACAGTTTACTTGTTTACTCAAAAATACTTGTGTCGTAGCTGCTGTGGTATTAATTTTGCAGTTATTTCCTGACAGTCTGATTGGTACAGCAGGTTGTTTCGGAGGAAACAACCTGCACAACTAACAAAAAGGAAGGAAGCTGGACTCATTTGGTGCTTACCTTTGTTTCAGTTTTTGCTGCCAAGAAATTCATTACAGACTTAATTAAAGGTGGATGTCTCGGGGTTGTGTAAAGTTCCAGCAATCACAACAAGAATATGACTAATGGGGTTTAAGCTTTCCACCTCTCTCATGTTGACAGGCCAACAAAGCAAGATTTAATATCATCCTCCCCAAATGATTCAGCTCTACCTGTTGTCATCTGAATCCTAATTTAAGTCTAATGGCTTTAAATGGAATCAGCATGCATTAATTGAATTGATTGACATTTAATACCAATTTTAAAAAATGGTCCTCAAATGCCACAGATTTATAGACATGAATCTCACCAACAGCTTAAAAAAGGAACCGTGTCTGTGAATTTGAATATTAAGTGTAAATGTTATCTGGGTTACAGCCTGAAGGACCATTATTCACTTCAGATAAGGAATGATAACGGAAAGAGGGACAAACGTGGAAGCCACATTGTGCTAGTCTAGTGTTGCCCTGGGGATATAAATGTGAGAATCGCTGTCCATTAAAATGCACCTGAGACTGATAGTGAAGGACAAATGCTACAAATAACCCCCCCTTTTCCTTCCTCCTTTACTGCTCCGAAAGTCCCCAGCAAGTTGGGCACGGCAGCAGAAAATGAAATGTCAGGACTCGCTGTTTGACTTTGCAAGACCTGCCGTTGATGTGCAACAAAGGGGAGGAAAAGCCGTCACTATCTCATGGCTGCAGTCGTCATTCAGCTTGGCCGACCAGGACTGACATGTTTATACAGAATAACCAGAATATCTACAGACATCAGCTTAAACCTGATTTGATTTCAAAACACTGTCAACTGCATATAGTCAAATTTGCAGCTCCCCAGCAATTCAAGACAAACAGAGGAACAAAAACAAGCCGATACAGAATAACTGGAATATCAGCAGGGATCAGCTTAAACATGATTCGATTTCAAAACACTGTCAACTCCATGTAGTCACATTTTCAACTCCACAGAGATTCGAGACAAAGAGACTAACAAAAACAAGCCAACCAAAGAAAAAGAACAGTGCAAAGATTTCACTGTGATATAAGATATCCTCACTTGACCTTCTGTTAGGTTTAATTAAATAACACACTGAAATTGTGACTATGATTTGCATTAATTACAGGCTAGTGGTGAGACGCTGCGGACGATGTGACCTAATGCTGTACATTATCTGTGAGTTACAGCGCACTTTATATTTGTATATTATTCCTCCAGGAAAAAGCCAGTGATATACCAGATAAAGGTAGAATACAATCCAACCTTGGTTGCCCTGCAGCTGCCACTGTAAATTGCTTATTGAGCACTTGAACACAAACGTCAAGCATTTTCAGACGTTATACTTGAACTGATATTTGACCCCAGTCCCACCTCTTACTCAACTTTCAGTTCAACTATTCTTGAAACACTTGCACTTGAGCTGATACTTCACCTTCTACACGTCGACTGACATTTGAACTGTTTTTATCACAAACTCTTAAAATGAAAATACAACTGCTTCCAACACTTTGACAACCGACACCTTGGCTCCTTTCAGTGCCCTCATTTGAACTGCTGCTTGAAACCCCATTAGGATTCAGGTGACACTGAAATATTTCTATTGAACATTTACAGCAAGTATTCACCTAAAGCTTAGCCTTCACTGTAATTTGTGAACTTTTTTTGATTGGCCAAACAAGACAACAAATGCAACTGTGATTAAATTAGCTACAGGGCAATTTTTGTGGATTTCTTAGTGTATTGTAAAGACATTCACCTAAAATATTTCACAAATATGCATACTTGAACTTGTTGTTTTGACCACATGCATGCATTCAAACTAATAAATACGGCAAAATACAGTGTCTTGTAAGAACACAGATGCACTAAAACGGCCAAAAAGTTTAGTGCAAAACGATAAAAAATATACAATAGTATAGTAATTGAAGATATTAAGTACGTTTACACCTGCTGTTGTATGTCTTCTTAGGATTCAACAGATCTGCAGACAAGGCTGTCCAGGTTATTCACAGTATGACACTTTAAACACCATTTAAGTCAGTGTAAGTGAGGCTGAAAATGGATGCTGAATTGGAATAAAAGGAGCTCAATGCCACACAATTTCCTACTCGCCTCATTGTTATTTCCCTACATGTGTCTCCCGTCAGTGCATTGTAGCTTTACATTGAAATCTCTCTACGGGGGTCCAAGGACAGACAGATTAATTTGTTCCTCACAATAAACTGAAAATAGAATTATTTTTATTAATCTCTATTCAGGGACTCATTCATGAATTGTTTGTGTGTGTGTTGTTTCCTGGGAAATGACAGCCAGAGGGTTGTTTTGGAACTAAAATAGTCCTCTTGGATGCTGACAAATTGGTGGCAGTGGTGGGACGGGGGGGCTGAAAAGCAGCACATTAGTTAGTGGAGAGATGCTGTATTCAGCATGAGAGACTCAGTCAGTGTTTGGTTTCCTCACAACATCCTTGACTTTGAAGTTCATACACTGAAGAGTGAGTTGGCTGTAATATTCTCTTATTACTTGGACAGATTGTTTGAGGACAAAGACTGATGTGTCTATAGCACTAATCCAGGCAATATGCAGACCTCACCCCTGTCATTAACCAAATTTATGATCTTTAAAACTTTAATGTAATTATTAACTAGACTGATTTGGGGAAATGCTATTTAGTCCAGACACGTTGTCATTTAATATTCATATTCAATTACACATTCTAATTAGATAACTAATAGTCACGCTAGAAGCTGATCTTTCCAGTCATGAATTTGGACAGTGGAAATTTTACTATAAATTCTGAGTGACTAATTCAACGACTCGGTCTATGAAGTATGCAAAGTTCAGTGTGACTGGCTCTGCTTTCAAAGTGTGTATAGTGTGTGTTTCCACAAATAGATTCATCCTTGTGTGTACTGAGCAGATGTCTCAGCCCTCAGACACTGCGGTGTGTGGCTCATACAGTATGCGTTTGTGAGAACATCCTGTGAGCTGCCAACACTTGAGGGTCCGCCAGGCCGGCCTCATCTGCTGCCCCAACACCTTGTTAGCGCCCGGAGATGAATACAACTGCATAATCAGCTGCTAATGTGTCCTTCTATAAATAACTCAGGGGTCAGATGGAGGAGAATCAGGTACATGGAGCGTCCATCCATAAACATATAATACTGTAATGTTTGTCAGACTTCACTTTTTTCATTAAGGTCAAATCAGAGGTTTTGACATAATACTAACAGGAGCTGATGAAGCTGCAACGCACAATTGGTGTCATTATTTCATTTAAGTCATTCAGTTTATGAAATGCCAAAGAGTCCAAGGTCATTTTTTCAAATGTCTTCACAATTTAACAAAAAACTTGATTTAGTATTTATTATTTTGGTTTACAAAACACAGAAAATTTTAAATGGAACCAGAGAAGTTTTTTTTTTTTTCACCATTTTTGACTGAAAAATTACCAAAATTTTTAAAATATCAAAATAATTTATTTTGAATATCACCATGTCACAGTGAATACCTGTAATAATTTACACACAGGTATCAAAGTGGAGCTGGCCATATTCTTTAAATGCTAATGCCTGGTCTAAGTGCTGTCCAATCCTCCAAGCACCATGGCTGTCCTATCTGTTCACCTCTTGACCCCACAATGTTTTCCATCAACGACAAGATTTCATCGCAATCCAGCTGATACTGTTTCAGTCTGTGCCAAAGCAGCTGAAAATACACCCAGTCTTTACTGTTCCGATCACAAGTTTGAGCTGCAACAATAGAATTGGAAAGGGTTTGCTGTTTTTTCCTAAATAATTACACGGTCTAAGAACCAGCCTCTGTGGTGGACCTCAGTGACGGCATACGAGCTCCAGCTGCAGATAATTACTGTCCCTAACAATATCTCCCTCTGAAACGTAGTTTTCATCCTGCGGGCTATAGTTGGATTTCCACCCGTACCACTCCAACTTGCTCACATGCAAACTAAATAAGTCTGATGCACAAAGGAAACAGAGAAGCGGCTTACAGCTGGGGAAAGTTAAATCAAATGGCAGATGGTGGAGAATCAACTTAAGAAAGTTCTTCCAAAAACAAAACACAAAAAAGGCAGTTGGGGGAAATGATTTCTCTTATGCTCATCATGTTTATCTGGATGTATCTTTTCAGCTCCCACAAATTATGAAATTATAAATATTCTACTTTATATTATCAAATTCTTCTTTAAAGTAGAAAAGTCACACCACTAATATTCAATAAAACTTGTGATAGTCAGGCATTCCTTTGTGTATCTTAATATGCCCGTGATGGTTTTGCCATCTCTTTTGCGAGATTGTTTTATAGTGGCCTATCCTCCTTGTCAATTAAGTGTTTTACTGTTCAGAGGCTTTAAGGAGCCTCATGAGTGGAGTGATTTAACCCACAATCCTGATGAAAGCTAATGTTCATTGTTATGGTTCTCACTATCATAAATATTCATTTGTGGACACACTCTAGCATCTGTGACACATCACTTACTGTACTGCTCTCTGCAGAGATTTACGGCTTTGAAGATGCCAGGAGCTCCACTTTCCTGTTCGAGTTGGTGAAATATTGAGAGGTGTACTTTCATCTTTTCTCGCTGAGGTAAGTTAATTATCTAACTCATGATAAATGTTCCACTGCTTTTATTGTGGCCACTCTTAAATTCATTTTATTTGTATTTGTCTTTCAATGCAGCTTAAAAAAATAGTTAATAATACGTACAGTGAGGTTTCTGAGTATCTGAGACTTCATTCCAGAAAGGCAAACTGCAGTGTTGAGTTTTTCAAATTCAATTTCCTTTTTTTTTTATCCTTTGAGCTCTGTAAAAGAAATGTCATTCTTCTCCATTGTGCTGAGGTGACAGCACAAGCCTCAGCTGTGGAAATCTCAAAACCTTAGATAATATGATCTATGTGCATGGCTTGATACCATTAGGGCAGGAAAATGGGAAGTACTCTGCTAAAAATGGCTTTTGATCGTTTAATAATCTGCAATCTTTAAATTCAATTCTCAGCTACTTGGGCTTGAATATTTCAGTTTTATGCAACCTAATATTTTACTCAAATAAATTTCAATTTTTTGGCAGTTGCAGAAATTTGTTCCTTTATAGATTAACTTTTTAAAACCGTTGTGCATTTAAAATACAACATATTGCTCTACCAACTAAACTAAATTAATTAGTAAAATTTGACTTTATCGCAGGGTGGTTATTGTACAAAGTAAAGACTGACACAACAAATTAATTTAGTCATAAGCACATAACAGTGCCAAAAAATTGGACTGTCACAAACATAATGTAAGAATGAAAGCAGTTATAGTACTTGGCAAAAGCCATTGAAATACTTTCAAAGTATTGGGAGAATAGGTTTCATCTAAGAACCTAACGACGGGAACAAAACAAAAGTGTGTTGCAAAGAGGAGATCCAAACTTTAAATGGGCACTATGTGAGTTTGAGGTGGAAACAATGCTGATCATACCGTGAAGTGTATTTCTGCTTCCAGTGGGCAAAGTTTTATATCATCTATGATTTGTTACAGCACAAAGGGAAGATACTGGTTTACAGAGCAGCACAGGTGTGGTGCTATTGTTTCTGCTTTAATCATAATGTTTCTGAGACAGAAGGATGTTTATTTAGCTTATGTGATTTTCAAGCAAGTCCAATCTGTTGTTCAGGAACCTGCATTTATGATTTTGACTGCATCTCAATATATCTGTTTTGATTCCCAAGAGATAGAGATCCTCAAATCTCATGCTGTCTTGAATAAAAAAGCTGTTTACGTGATATTGAATTCAGATGTCAATCAACGTGAAAATGAAGATAATTAACTGTTTTTCACACTTTATTCATATTTTAGAAGTGTACTTTTAAAAACAGTGGAAGAAAATTGCATGCCAAAGGGTTGCGCAGACAACAGTGCAAAGTCACACAACTCAAATTTCAGTCCATTCAGGCAATAAATAAAGAGATAAGCACCAATTCAAGCAAAACCTCTAAAATGATTCTATCTTTTGTCCTCCAAAAATATTCTAATTTAAAAGCCAGCTTCTCCACCTGCAACTGCTGGCTTTTCCTGTGTATACTTTGTTCTTTTAGCTTTTATTCAAAAGTTTTTTCTTTTTATTTACAGCTATATTTTACAGGCAGGCACACATACACCAGGGAGCTTCTTTAAAGAGCAAGAAGTTTTTTTACGTTTGGACATAAAACAGCTCCAGTGGAACAGCTGTATCAGGAACATAAAGTCATGGAAAGGACATCTGTCAGTTTTGAATATAAAATGTATCCTGTGGACATAAAGGTGATCAAACAAGTTGATCCTGTTCCTCAGCTCATCCTTACAGCTATGAGAGGGCTCAAAGTCTTTAAAGAAGTGCGGGGGCAGGTTGGCAAGTGCCAGGACCACACCGGCTATGCCCAGTTTGGCACACGTGCAATGGGCATGACGCCAAGCCCAACTGCGCTGCCAAGCTGTCTGCACTCCCTCACTGCTGTGGCGGTATGATGAAAGAAATACATTTACATTAATCACGTAACCGTGCTTCTCCAAGGACTCACCCTTTCTGCTGCCCCTCTCTCCATAACAAAGAAAATCACTAATTAGGCAAATAAAATGTTTCTAGCCAGTGAACATGTTCAACAGGAGCTGCTCTCCACAGATCAACAAGTGTAGGTGATTAGTTTCAGCCAGAGACACAAATAAGAGAAGCAGCACCACCAGTACAGATTTAAAAAGGTGCCACACTATGAGCTGCAGCAGCCGTACATTAAAGAAAAGAGCGACTATCACAGCATCAGGTCAGAAGTTATGACCAAATTTGAATATAAGAGTGGAGCTAATAATTCTTAATTGTTTTTGTTCATTCATTCATTCATTCATCTTCAACCGCTTATCCATTTCCGGGTCGCGGGGGGTGCTGGAGCCAATCCCAGCTCACTCTGGGTAAGTGCGGGGTCACCCTGGACAGGTCACCAGTCCATCACAGGGCCAACACACAGAGACAGACAGAGACCAACAACCACTCACACTCACACTCAGACC
Source organism: Remorina albescens (assembly GCA_034769265.1). Lineage (NCBI taxonomy): Eukaryota > Metazoa > Chordata > Actinopteri > Carangiformes > Echeneidae > Remorina > Remorina albescens. Next base: position 5,807,890 of record CM068486.1, read on the forward strand.
TACGGACAATTTAGAATCACCAATTAACCCAAACATGATGTCTCTGGGCGGTGGGAGGAAACCTAATTGTTTTTAATTACTTAAAATGACTTAAGTGAAAAGTCAATAAGGACGGTAGTTAATTAATGGTTTTGTTCGTAAGGTCCAGTTCTTCAAGGATGTTGACAGAACTTTTTGATACAAAAGTTTATATTTTTTTTGTGTTTTTTCTTTTATGCTCAAGCTGTAACAATATGTTTGGTAAGAGATTACTGTATCAGCAGCAAAGCAATACTTCAGCCTGGATTGCTTGCTTATGTACTTTGAGGTTTTTGCAGTGCTATTATTAATTAGAGCCACTGCATCCATGGGGTGTGTGTTAATTTCACACTGTGAGATGGTGAGAAAAGGATTTACACAGAGGCCGTGGACTGTGTAAAATAAAGCAACATGTGAAACTTATCTTGTCCACACAAGAAACAGACATTATCGGTTTTTAATGTTGGTATAATCACTTGATCATTATCATAACAGCTTGAGTGTAATGGGGAGTTTATCCCACTTTGGATTGGAAGTCACAGCTGTGGTTTGATATTTGTCAATGATTTTTTTTTTTTTTCTTAAGATCATTATGGTTGATCCCTGGACACTCTCAGCTACAGCAGATCATACAGCTGGTTACCACGGGAAGACAGAGCTAATGTTTGTTTGCTTTTTGCCTTTTTTTGCATATGTTCTTTGCTTCTGCTGTTGTTTAAGTGTGTACAAACATTGTGGGGCTTGAAATGTAGGATTTAGGATTTTAGGATTTACCCAATCTAACACAAAAAAACAATGGCACGGCATTCTTGTCTTTCTTTGCACTATCTAAAGGTAGAGCATAATGTTGAACTAACGACAGAGAACTCACAAATCAAAAACCACAATGTTATGTTACAACCTCAGCCCATCTAACGTCCATTTGAAACGAAGCATTATGTCCATCTTTCAATTTGTTATGATGACATATACATGCTTCACAGTAAAGATATTTCAAAGATCAGCCAACTTTCCACTCTCACTGGGTTAATGTGAAACCAATCTGCCCATACATCAGTGTATCACTTGTACGCACAGTGAATCTTATGGCATCGCACTGAGGGGAGCAGCTCAATGTCAGGACAGAGGGGTTGGGTTTTATCAGAGCTTTGATCTGTACAGCTGTGCTGCAGAGGCCATTTAATGGCTTATAGTAATGGTTTATATTCTTTCCTGTTGTGTTAACAAGTCAGGTCAGCTTGTTTGTCTTCACTAAAGTCAAGTGCCCATACCATACAACAATATTAAAAAACATCACGCTCTCCGTAAGGCAGACAAAAAAAAATGGAAAAATGACAGAAGTACAGAACAAACCGGGTAAGTGGATTATACTGTGGGAGGAATGTCAATGGATATCGTGAACAAGACAATGAATTTGTCAATTGGCATAAAAAATATCAGATCTGGTTCCACCTTAAATGTGAGGCTTGGTCGCTATTTTCTGTTTGATACCATTTTAGATTAAATATAATTGGGCTTTGGACTGTCAGGGGGACAAAATAGACATGACAGTCTGAACAGCATTTTGTAGAGTTTGTCAATAACATATGAATCACAAAAATAACAAACTAAATCCAAAAAATCTGTTAAATGAAAGGCAGTAAACTCAAACTACATATTAGCAGTGAAGGGGCTGTTTAATCTTTGCCAAACAGATTCAGCCATAGCAAATGGTAATTTTCAGACCTGGATTTTAGTGGAGTAACAACTTGGCCGTGCTTGTCTTCACACTAGATGTGACTGAAGTCCTCAGTGCATTTAAAACATGTTATCACTGAGAGAAGCAGGCAGCCAGCTGGCTCTATCCACACAAGATTTAATACTGCAGACATTATAAAGAGATTAAATTATTGATCTGACCATTAGAGGCAGATGATCATCTTGGTGTCCGCTAAGACTAAAGCACATTTAGAAAATAAACGACATACCAGTGTGGGAAGAGCTATATGGCCCACCGACTTGCGACGACCATCCTGTCACACAACCGCATCGACCACTTCTGTGTAGTTTGCAATCTTCTGGCTCTATCACAAAAAAAGAGAGATACAACGTCAGATTCCAAGATGAAAATGAGCACAGTCAGCAGATATAAGTAATTGCGTTTTCGTAGAATCTGAGCTTATCTTTAAAAGCTACACTTACATTGATTTTAATGCTGGATGCCCAGATGACTGCGAAACAAGCTTTATGATAAACAGCCACAATCAAATAACGTCTACCCAACATAACTACATTTTAGTATTATATTTTCTGATTATTTTTTGCTATTATGTTACTTAATTTTCCAAGTGTCCTTTATCTGTTAAATTTCCACGTTGTTGCTTGGTGTGAAAAACTGGACGTGGTGGACGTGCACCTCTTCAGGGAGCTCGGATCAATATCCTTTTCTTCACTAACACACACACACACACACACACACACACATTAAACAAATGTAATTATTCATGGTGTCTGCAAAGAGTCAGCAATGACACTGCAAGTTCCTATAATTTTAGGGGAAGGCAAAAATGTCATTGTTTACTTGGAATCAGAAGTGAAATTATTTTGATGACTATCAACCCATGCTCACATCTTGCTAATTGCCCATGAAGGCATTACCATAAATAATAGCTCCCGTTCATTATAAAGGCCCCATCTGTCACACAAGAGTAATCAAATGAGCGCAGTGACTGTGCGTAATGGCACCTACAGGCTTATATTGGAACATTCCCTTACATGGTCAATGAAGTTCAGCTTGTAAATTCGCCAAAATTTTCACTTTAAACATCAAGATAGAGAACATGATTTTCAGACATTTAGGCAGAACGTTTGTGATGGTATTGTCAGTCACTTTAGTTTACACTGAAATATCTCAATAGGTGGTTTCTTTGTCTCATCCTTTTGTGTAGACATTCATGGCCCCCAGAGGATGAATCCATCTGACTCTGGTGACCCCCTGACTTTTTGTCTACAGTGACAAGCAGTTCAAAGCTCTGGCTTTTACTTAAACATCAATATGAACTAAATAGATTTGGAACAAAATATTATAAAGACATAAAAAAGATAAAGTTTCCTCTTGTGTCACTGCAGGTTCACATGTGACGGGGGGGGGGGAGCCAATCCCAGCTCACATTGGGCGAGGGCGGGGTCACCCTGGACAGGTTGCTTGTCCATCACAGGGCCAACACACAGAGACAGACAGAGACCAACAACCACTCACACTCAGACCTACAGACAATTTAGAGTCACCAGTTAACCTAAACATGATGTCTTTGGACGGTGGGAGGAAACCGGAGTACCTGAAGGAAACCCACACAGACACGGGGAGAACATGCAAACTCTGCACAGAAAGGTCCCAGGCCAGGAACCGAACTTGCAACCTTCATGTTGTGGGGCACCAGCGCTAACCACTATGCCGCCGTTGTTTATTCAGATAAATTAGGTTTGTTTGTTTGTTTTTTACGAAATGCAAAAATAATTAATCTAATGTTGCATATACCAAGGTGACAATTTCGAAAACTGTTTTGTTTTTGTAACCAGAACAAACTTTCATAATCAAATCATATTCAGTGAATGATTATACTATGAATTAGCTTTTGTAGCGAGTTCACAGCGTGTGGTTAATTATTATGCAACAAAGAAATTCATGAGTTCTCATATGTGAGAAGCTGGAAACAGAAATAATTTTAGATTGCTGATAAATGATAAATGATAAATATAAAGATAAATTGCCCTTTTCTGTCAACAAACATGATAATTAAAAGAGTGATTGTTGCAGCTCTGTTATAAATACTTTGCAAAAATACAAACATTCTCATCACCCTCAGCTGCATTTAGTACTTTAGCATAGAGCATGCTGATGTTACCACTTGGCCTAAAGTGTCACTGTGCACAAGTACAACTTCACAGAGCCAAAAGCGGTGTGCAGGCAGGTCTTTTTTTTTCTACAGATTCAGATTTTTTTATTTGCTACTTCGTAGGAAGAGAATGAAACAGTTTAAAGTAAAAAAAAAAAAAAAAGCCTCAGCTGCAAGGCAACCTAAATTTCTACTTTTCTTTTCTCCTGAGAAAGTGGCATAAAATACTGATTTGGCGGCCCTGGGTCCCAGTTGATGTTGAGAAAATGTTTGTCAGCATAACTTGTATGACGGACATCATACAGTAGAGTTCACCTTCCTCTAATTAAACAGACCTGGACCAACGAAGCAGATATCCTGTAGATTTACAGTCAGGAATTTCTCACAAGACTCAACAATAGTTGCAAAAAAGTTGAAAACTGCTATGGGTCTACAACTCTACTTATCAAGGTACCATAAGTTCTGTGTCTAGGAAAGTCCATTTGGACAGTCTTAAAGATGATATTTAGCTGAATCAATTAAGCAATTATATGCTCCATTTGACTGAAAACTGTAATGTCCCCTACTGGTTTTTGCTTCACTACCTGCTGTTTCTCTCTTATCTTCATAGAGTAGTTGATTAATATTTGTGAACTGGTTAGTAAATGTTCTCAGTATTGCTAAAATAGTTCAATGCATTTTCAAGTTGAGATAATGGCCTATTTGAATTTCTTCACACTAAACAAAACATATTAAAGGAATTGACAATTAAGAAAATCTTAAGTATCTGAAAGACTGAAAACAATCATAGGCCCACAACAACAAGGAGTTGTGGGTCTCTGATTGCTTTTAATCTCTTTGCAATAGTTCTTCAATTTACCCTCATATTAAGTAGAACTGAATCCAGTTGATAATATCAACATTTTCAGAGGATTTTAAAAGATAAGGATGTAAAAGCTTTACTTGTCATAATTTCTTCTGCATCCATTTGAAGCCTTTATGGCTCATTTTACCCTGGTGACAGCCCTTGTTAATTAGAGTGTAATATGTTAGGAGTGTAAAGCTTTCAAGAAGTGTTTGAAGACGCCTAAGAGTTTAGACAGACAGAAAAGAGGGTTTTGGGTCCTTATGGCAAATAATTTTGACTCATTTTGTGGATTTCCAGTGTGCTCCAGTTGCTGTGAGCACTCCTGAGGTTTGTGACGTGATGTGACACTGTTGGCTGCCTAATGGAGCTTACAACATGTGATGTGGTGATTTAACTTACATTAGATGCTGCCTTGAGTCAAAAGACATTTAATTGGAGGTACATAAGCAAATCAGGTTATAATACTGGTCCCTGATGATGAGCACTTGGTAATTTAATCACTGAAGTGACTCGTGATGTGCCCAACAGGTACAAGAGCCGAGGAGTGAGTTCTACTGCAAGTAGCTTTCAGCTTTGGTTGACTTCACCTACAGTGCATCATAAACCGTAATATGATGTAACCGTCTTACATCATCTGAAATGATGGAAAATCGTTTTTTAAACAGAATATAATTGGCATCCGTGTCATCACAGCTAGCAAAAGTACTTTTATTTAATCTCGTTCACCTAGTCAAGGTTTTTACGAATTAATGGATAAAATAAATGAAATCATTGACCGAATCATACAATCATTGTAAATTTGAGAACCATAAACTACTGATTAGAGTTTCATCAGTCACTTTTCTTAATATTGAATCTGAGTTGGTTGATAATAGAACTAAAAAACAGATGACCAAAAGAAGAAATTATAAAATGATAAATGATATGATAAATGCACTTTATTGCCAAAAAGTCTGAGATGGATTATTTTGTTAAAATACATTTTGGTGAAGCTGATAAAAGCAGCAATAGGCTGATTTCCCACTAACTCACCAGCACTGCAACTGATGTGGCAGTGTTGATGAGGGACACATATGATGGGTGATATGAACACTCTTCAACCTGGTTTTCGCCATCACTGCTCAAAAATTTAAAATTTATTTCCCCAAAACAAAACTGGAATGATTTTCCGTTTCATTCTACTTCTGTGTGAATGGTAGATTTCAGGCTCCAGCATATGCCTCCTCAGCTGTCCACACAGATCTGATGTTTTTGGCTGCCAGAATTTTTCTTCTCTTCACTTGAACGTTTCAGTTCAACAAGTTTGAGTGAGTTAAATGGACCAAGAACCTGATGGTCACTCTGGCTGAGCTCCAAAGTTCCTGTGTCAAGATAGGAAATACTTCCACAAGGATAACCATCAGTGCAGTACTCCTCAGATTTGACAACATGGACAGACTGAAAGACACACAACCGCTGCTGGGAGTTGTGAAAAATCCAGCCGAAAGACTCCCAGATTGTGAGAAATAAGATTCTCTGGTCTGATGAAACCAAGATTGAACTGTTTTGTACAGTTCAAGCATCATATCTGGAGGAAGCCAGACAATGCCCATAACCTGCCAAACACCATCCAAGAGGTGACACATCGTGCTGACATCTTCATGCTGTGAGGATGCCTTTCAGCAGTAGGGATAAGAAGACTGCTCAGGGGTGAGATTCAAATACAGAGACAACCGAAGTGAAAACCTGTTTCAAGCGTTCACAACCTCAAACTGGACCCAAGTTACAGCTTCAAACCAGAACAAGGCAAAAGGCAATGAAAGGCAGGATGAGCAGCACTGCCAGAGCCCTGACTTGACCAAATCAAACATCTCAGTAGAAAACTGAAAACAGCAACAGTCCCCATCTGAGCTGAAAGAGCTTATAGGATCTGCTAAAGAGCATGACAGAAAATCCTCAAAAGAATATGCTGCATCGACCCATCATACCCAGGATGACGTTAGGCTGTTAGTGCTGGAAGAAACTTTAGCACTGAGTAAAGTCTGAAACAGTGTGATAGTTAAGGGTTTTTTCCTTTCGTAAATCATGGGTAATTAAGTGAAAATAAGTTTAAATAAGTTCACAAAACTCAACTCTGAGGATGACCATGTGGTTCTTCGGTCAACTGGAAGACAAAAAAGTATGAGTGAGCAATCGAGTCGAAAGTTAATGTTTGTGTTGATATTGTTTCTTCTTGGCTGTCGGAGATTGATGGCAGCCTTAACCTTGACGTTTCATCAATCACCCATGATAGTGTGGAGATTACTGGCCTTTGTGAGTACTGGCTTAGAAGAGAGTGTGAAGGCAACAACCCTCCATCAGAGTAATGAGGGAGATCCAAGATTAAAAAAAAATATGGGGATGAGTGATTGAGTCTACCCTCTGCTGTAATCATCCCAAAGGGTGTTTACCTTCACCACAAGGATCAATGTTTCAATCCCCACTGGCCTTTGTAAGGGCAAAATGATGATTAATGGAGTCGTTTGAAAACATTGCAGTGTCCAATGTAAGTAGACTATGTTGGTATAATCTATTCTGATCTCTGTCCTCTGTCCTAGGTTTAAGTGAGGAAATACATTTTTTTTTAATGATTTATCAGCGTTACAAGTAGCACTCCCGAAAATCATTTTAATGTAGTTTTATGTACAATTGTCCTTTTTAGCTGGTTGGTCGGCTTTAACTGCTGCTGTTTGTTTTGTTTTGTTGTTCTTTCTTCCTTATTGGTATATTTTTGCTGTTCCAGTTGGTTGTCACTGATCTTTAGGCTATAACCAATCATTTTCAACACTGATTAGCATGTTGATTGTTTTATTGCAGGACAGTGTATCCATGTCTTTGGCCTTGATTTGCATAATGAATCTTTAACAGTTCTTAATTTTTCTTAGGCTATAACTAACAATGGCTTTCAATTTAACTGATTAATTAGAACAAAAGCTTTTAAACTTCTTAAAACTGAAGACAATGAAAAAAACAAAGTCTATGAAAAGTATGTTGAACATTCAAAGATCCGAAATTTTTGCTTAAAAAATAATGAAAATAATTAATGAATTATCAAAATAGCTCCTGATTAATTTTCTGTACACACAGTCATCAGTTTTTTGTTTTGTTTTGTTTTGTTTTTTTATCTGACGGGTTTTAATGCACTTCTTTTACTTTTACTCAAATCTTTTTGCAGACACATAAATATAAATAAATACAAAAAGGCCTGTTAGGGTATTTATTCAGGCAAACGGCACAAACCAAGCCAGACTTATCGAGACGTTAACATCATCATACATACAACACTGGGTAGCAATTTGTAATCAGGGGAGCTCACTGAGTATAAATAACTAGGTCACAAAACTTGACATCCACGTAACATACTGCAAAAAACAATCATACAACATAATGAGTAATACATGGGTAATGCGCAATCAGATTCTTCTGACAAAGCTCTGATTTCCCCTGGACTTGTGCCTTTTGGGAAAAAAAACACGCTGAAATGGCGAGAGATAGATCGCCAAGACCAAAAATTTACCACCAAGGGACGAGATGAAAAAGGCCTTGGTTTTTTTGCTTGTATGTCTTCTATTTCTCTTTTCCCTATTCTTCTCATCTTTATCTTCCTCTACTGATCTCCCTGTAGCTCCCACATTATTATCCAGTGGGGTCTGGCTTTCTCTATTAATCAATATGCTTTTCTCTTTGTGTATTTTGTGGTTGCCTGTCCCGAGGTTATACATATTAAATAGATATTACAGCTGAAACAAACTGTTCATTTCATGAAATATTAATAAATTAATTATTCCTTTAATAAATCTGTAAAACATCGGAAAATACTGTATACAGCTCATCCAAGCTTCTCTCATCTGAAGGTGAATTCCTCCAATTACTTGTTTTGTTGGCTCAATAGACCAAAACCAAAAGATATTCACATTATATTGATCACAAGTCTTCACATTTCAAACTCTGGAATGAGCAAATGTTTATTATTTCTGCTTCACGGATTACTGAAATAATTTATCAGTTAAAAACATTTGTAAATGAATTGTCATCCCTCACCTCATCAAATAAAATGACTGAACGCCGCCAAAAGAAACAGAGCAGGCTATTCAGATGCCTGAGCTCCATGATGGAAGAACAGGCTGGTTTATTGTTTATTATAGAATGCTACCAGAGCTACAAAAACTCATTAATATACAAATATATACAGCTCATTAAGTGAGTTAGCCCATTATTAGGCAAGAATAGAAAACAAGTTTCTCTTTATATACCTTGTTTCTGGTGTGAATTTAAGTTTCTGCTATGCATTGTTGTTGAGCTGAGCTATATTATTTTAGCATCAGAAACTTTTTGAAGTTTGAATGTAGCCTGAGGTCCATTCAGCAGACACAAAAGGTCTGAGTGTGCTGTCACCACATTGACAGTTGGAAGCAAATATTCACAAACTGCAAAAATAACCTGTTGGTCGAACTCATATGAATAAAGCGAGAGCCGGTTCCGTGACAGGCAGCGGATGAATGGACACATCGTTATTAAAATGCTTAATGCCACATGTCTGCTGGTACAATTAGCAATATAACCTGTCAAAACAGATGGATTGGGAATACTTGCCAGGGGGTGATGTTCCATAGATTCATGTTCATGCTCCTTCAGTGATTCACGTTCGTTTGCTCTGTCAAAACAGCCTTAAGATACCCGAGAAGAACAAGACTATCATAAGCACAGTCTGTTGTTGTTCTGTGCACAACATCTGTAGCTCATTAAGTGAAATGTGAAGCAACTTTGAGTCAAAATGCTTCAGTCAGTGTGTATGTATTTATTTTAGCACTATCATCCAAATATAAACCCCAACTCCAAAAAAGTTACACCACTGTGTAAATTGGGGGAAAAAAAATACTTTTCTACCAAAATTCATTTGGATAAAACACAAAGACAAGACATTTAATGTTCAAACTGATCAATTAAATCGGTTTTTTTCATTAATCTTTTTTTCCCCCCTTTCTTTTTTGGGAAATATACACAAATTCTAAATATGATGTCTATAATGCATTCCCTCAGTCAACATCTGAAGACATTAATTGGTGAAGTTTTAAAAGTGGAATTCTTTTGCATTCTTGCTAAATGGGACCTGTCGCTCACCAGTCCAGGTCTTGGTCGTCGTATTTTGCACTAAATAATGTGGCAAACATTTTAAATTGGAGACAGGCCTATCTAGTACCCACACTCTTTTACAGCGCCTCTTTTACCAAAAGCTATTTGAAATATGGACTAATTTTTTGGGCAGTCCCTCTCAGATGAGCTCAGGCCCAGCGGAGTCAGCAGCATGTGCGGATGTCTTTGATATTTGACTTTCACTTGCACGGTAGGGTCTTAACTTACATTTGTAGATGCAGCGTTGCACTGCTTTTTTTTGAAGATTTCAAATAAATCAGGACTTCGTTAACACAGCTTCAACACAAACCAAACACTGAAGGTGGGGATAATTGTACGACTGTGTACTGGACTACATTTGTTTACTCTAGGTGTCCCTAAAAACTGACAACTGAGAGCATTACAGTCATGTCTAAGGCTTTCATCAAAGCAAGCTGATTTTTTAAGACATTCTTCAGTCTAACACTACAGCAACCTTGTCATCACCCCAGCAATTATAATAAACAAGAGGACATAACTGTACCATCACTCAGTTTTGACAGTTCACTCATCTGTCTTTTTTAATCAGTACAACTTGTCTGCTTTTCAAAGTAGCTGTTTTGTCATCTGGTGTATGACAGGTGAGCAGAGGCTTCATTTCAGCAGGAAGTGACTGCATAACAGCAGATGAGCTGCCAGCTTCCATTACACAAACTATGTCACCAGGTATTTACAATATTTGCACTGTCATTCAGAATTTAGAGCATGCACGGTCAGCAGCAGCATCTTAGAAACTGCGTTCCTTCCAATTAAGAAGTGAATAAAATAATGGAGTGGTGTCTACACTACACAGGACTTCATCAGAATTTTTTATTGCTACTGTCAAGTATTTCCTTCAATTTTCACACTGCCATTCACAGATCAACACACCATTAATGTATATCATTAATATATTTTTTATATATCCTTTAATATTCCAACAGTGATTCAGTCTATCGCCTTTTTTTTTGTTCTTTTCATATTTATAAAGACATTTGTCCATTAGTTATTTTACTAAGACTATTAAGTTAATAATTAGTAATAATATTAAATTCTATAATTAGAATGATATGACTCAAATGTCATATGGGCGGTTAACAAAATGATTTACTGTCATGGTTACAGAAGTACTATTGTTTACTTAACCAATTGCCTGACAACAGGCAGTGGAATGGGATTATTATATTACAGACAAGGGGTGTTGTTCATCCCAAATAGAGGGCTGGCAATCCCCTTATGTGATATAATAAGCTGGTTCCGCAGCCTGTCATGAGCTATTGCTTATATATATGCTTGCTATTATCATTTTGATATATATCATAAAAGAATAATAACAAAGGGAAGGAAAGAAATAAAACATCCATCCCAGACCTCTTTGCATCTATTCAGTAAATAAAAAAATAAAAAAAAGACAAACAACAAAAACTTTTGTCTAGAGTCTTATTATATCACAATCATTCACAAATAATTTATATAAAAACCTTATATGTAAATGAAATGTAGTTAAGATGTGATTTACACAGAAGTAATGAGTGCTTTTAAATTATATTGCTTCATAGAAATCGGTGTGTTTGTTGGGTAGCGTAGCTTCATTTGTTTGATAGGCTGAATAAAATAATGGGAACACATGTAAGTATAACATATTACAAATTCATCAACAGCAGAATGATTAAACTGGGTCAAAACTGAACACATTATAAAGCAATTACAAGGTGTGGCAAGAACTTAAAGTAATAGACCCACTTATGTTTTGATATCTTTTTTGATCAATACAAAAAAACAGTTCCACCTGGCTTTGTGCAACATCTGCAACAGATAAAGAAGCAACATTTCATCACTTGGGCTTTTTACGTTTGTCCTTCTTCTATTTTGTTAGCTCTATGTGTCATTTCAACTGCGTCATTTTATTTTTATCCTGGGTTTCTATTGTTGTTTGTTTTTATTTCTGTTACTATGTTTCTTGTCGGTCACTGAGTGATACGGATAGGGGTGAAAGGTCATTTGATGTCATAGCTGTAAATTATTATACAACACCAGTGAGTCAATCAGAGCGCTTGATTTGAGCTTTAAGAAAAAAAAACCAAAACTTAGATCCTTCCGGCAACAGTCCACTGAGCAGGTTATTTCCTCACAGAGGCCCTTTATCTGATATCATTTTTCAAGGAGCAAACAAACCAGACAACCTTCACTTTACCCTGTCATTAGCAAATCCCAATATGAACTTTCATTTTAACTGGGGAAAGTGACAATTAAAAGCGGATAAAGATGAGTAGCTGCACCTGGACGTTTTGTAGAGTGCCACTCTGCCAGTGAGAGAAAACAGATTAGTTTGGAGTTGCAGCTTAAAGATTTCATGTCCTTTGGCAATTTGGATGTCAGAATTCAGAGCAACCCACATGAGAGGAAAATGCTCCTCTATGTTACAGAGAGCAAAGCAGTAAAATGGCAGAGAGAAGGAGGGACCTTATGTTACCTTTAAAATATGCCCAGAAAAGGCCTGAAAGACTCAGGACATCTCTCCTGATCGTGTTTTACAGCCAACCAGCTCTAGTGACTCTTCACCCAATCAACACATATCACAGCTGAAAAAGAAAAAAGAAAAAAGCATGACGAGGGATTTGAAGCATTCCAGGAGTTATAGTAGGAGTTCATAATGAAGTGTTGTAATTTACTTCCTCTCCCTTATCACCCCACATTTCCCGCCTTGCTGCATCATCCCACATTAGTGATTGACTGCATCTCCAGACGGACCTTTCAAGACTCTGTGGAGAATTATACATCGTTGGTGCTTCTCATTTCTCTTATTTCATATCTCTCACAACGTCCTGGAAAATTGATTGAGGTCTTCCATCTTTAAGGTCAGTTCAGTTCACTTAGCAACGCTTGAAGCAGCAAAGAGGAGGTTCAAGTGAACCAAGCAAAGACACAAGTAAATCGGGATGGTTGACATGGCTAAAATCAATACTGAGATACAGACACTACATTTAGTTTCACTATAGATCCATATTATAATGTATAGCAGTGATTCCCAACCGCTGTGCCACGGCGCGTGGCTGTACGTTGGGGGTTGTCGGGTGTGCTGTGGAGGATTGTCCAGTTTCACCTGATTGGTACTCTAAGCCTTGGAGTGCCGGTCGGGTGATGTTGGGTGGTCTTCCACAGGACACCTGGTGGTTTCTCGCTGCACACCTATGTGCCGCGGCATAGCGGTTTGGGAATCAATGCTGTATAGTATATAGTCTATAGTATGGAATACAGGTTATGGGGGACAAGAGATACAAATGACTGAAAAGTAAAACCAATGTGATCTTTCACATTGGTTCTACTTTTCAGTCATTTGTATCTCTTGTCAACAGTTCAAACTTTCGGACTGGGACATTTCTGTATTTGCACGTTCTGTCTGCGCCTCTGCGGGACCCCCTTGGTACTCCAAATCCCCTCCACCACCCCACAGCCCAAAGGCATGCATGTTAGGGTTGAACTGGGTTTCCAAAGTGCTGGTAGGTGTGTATGTGAGTGCAGGGCGTACCCTGACCAATGAAGACAATAAGATTATCAGCCCTGATTGAGTGTATAAATTATAACTCAATCTTACTTTTTGCCCATCCCAGGTGAAGTTCTGAATAAAAGCACATGTCAGAGACAAGTTTATTATTCATTCAGAACTTTCAGATACAACAAGATGCTGTTTTCTCCCTTCAGATGAATAGTCTCCTCACTCGTCCATGAAAAGTTCAAACATCAATAACCACACTATGTGTATACACATGCATGCGCACAAAAACACACTCATAGGAGGACTCTGCCTCTGGGAAAAAGTTGTTCTTTGTTTTTGTTTTTTTTTACCTCAGAAATGGTAAGGAAAAGACTATTGCCAGTGCTGCCTGCAGAGCTCTTCAGCAAGTCTCCCATCATGTGCAGCTTCAAAGGCAGCTCACAGTTCTCCACATAAGCTCAGAAACAGAATCTGCACCTCTTCACAGGTTCAAAACAACCACCTAAACCCTCTTGCTGTGAATTGAATGGCCATTTCAAGCAACTCCTTGATCAAGGTAGATCCCAGTGATATTAATTTGTGCTTCCTCCTCATGTAAGAGCACAATATTTTAATTGGGTATATTCATTAAGCCGAAGGCACAAACAAAAACCCGAAAACAGATGCACCAACCTCCCAAATAATCACCAAATCAACCCAGACAAATGTATTGAGTAGCAGTTAGTTAATACAACTCTAAATTTAAATCACAACTTTTGACCACAGCCTTCCTATTTAGGCCCATGTGTGGAAATTGAAAGAAATAACGCAACATCAAAATTACAACAATCGATGAACAGTTCTGGATAGTTATAATTTTACTTTATCTTTTACTCTGTGAATAAGGGTTAACAACAATAACATGGTAATGTGTTTTTTATTTTTTTTATATTTAAAAGGAGAAGATTCTGTCATGCATGCAGCTCAATATCAGATCAAACTAACTTCCAGCCTAATTGTGATGTAAAAGAAGAAACTGGTTGGAGAAAGGCCAATCAGCACGTTACATACTCAGCTTCTTGACTTGCTCACTGCTCTGACTCAATCAGCTCTGCTGCTGAATGCTGCCAATGGCTGACTTAACTGCCCCTGGACCAGATCAAACTGTGGTCCTGGCCCCCTGCAGACAGTGGGACTCTACCAAGAGGTTCTCCACAGCGTATTAAGATGTCATTACTGAGCCATGATACAATCCCTCCAAATTTCTTTGTCGACATGGAAATCTGGGGTTGTCACTTCACAAATGATGATAACATTTAATGCAGGTAAAGGAACCAGAAAGTTAGGGCTGCACAATTAATCGAATTTTAATCACAATCACGATTTTGGTTTCCCACGAGCAAATTCACGTGATTGAGCAATATTTAAAATGCGTCATTCTGTCCATAGAATGCTCCATATCATAGGTTTTTTACCCAAAGCCAACCTAGCACTCCTCAGAGTGATAGAGAAAACGCTCTCTCTTTAAGCCTCAGGCGCTCCATAAACCACTGTCTGATCACGTTTCCATGAGCCAATTAAAGTTGGTCCGTGCACCACCATGCAGCTTGGTTTCTAGATGTATTACTAGTCGACAGTCACTGAGGACAGAGTAGCAGCGAACGTGGGGAAAGCTCCACAGTAGGTAGCAGTCGCCGGTCAGAAGGTGATAAACTATCTTAACAATACAAAAAAATGTCTAACGTAGCAGAGGGCGAGGCCGAGGGGCTTGTCCCGAGAATCGGATAGTCATCCATTGTGTGGAAGCATTTTGGGTTCAAGGCAAGTGACACAAAACAAGAACAGGTCATATGCAGTTTTCTTTGTTTTATTTATTTTTATTTATTCTTTAAGGAGAAGCACTGAATTTTGGTGACTAAGAAGACCTATTTTATTTTGATGCACATATTTGTACATTAGCAGGAATGTAGCAACATGTGGTTGTGAAGGCAGTTATAACGAGCCTACTGTATGTAACAATAAAATTTGTTTTGGTTAAAATTCAACAAATAATTTCGATAATTAATCGTGATCTCAATATTGATGAAAATAATCGTGATTATCATTTTGGCCATAATCATGCAGCCCTACAGAAAGTGACTTAAAGGTAAAATGACTTAATATGTGGGCTATTTCACTATATTACATCATAACTCTATATTTTAAGAGCGTTTCAAGTTCTGTACTTATTCCTGCTCTTTCACAAAAATGGTACCAAAGAATAAAAAGAAACATGTCACCATTCCTCCCAAAACAATGAGAAAATGTTGACACAATGCAGCTGTAAATGACATGTATTCATAACGGTGCTGTGCTTCAATGGAAATAGAGAATGCTTTGACATGCAGTCAGACAAGAAAAAGATGTCTTTCTAAAGCAAAGTGACTTGTGGCTTCAATGGGAGGCGGGTATGTGACAGTCACAGAGATATTAGACAAGAGAATATTATAGCCCAGAGTAGGTGGTGTTACAATGTTGGGGTGCAACAGACCATGATACTGGACAACAACCTGCATAAACAGCCTGAGGCCGTTTATGTAAGAGAACTGTTGTCTAAACTATAAAATATGCCAATACAAATCCTAAAACAAACAGCCACTAAAGTGCCAAGCCATTATAAACATGGGGTGGTGAACTGAATATTGATTCTGTATTAAGTTTGACTTGGTTATACATCTTGTTTAGATTAATCTCTGCATATTTAAACCCCCCAAATCAAAGCAGTCAGATAATGATAGAGATTTCAGGTCAAATGTGGAAAACAGAAGATAACAAAGAAAAGAGGTGAACACAGGCTCTCTTAAATAACTTACACATGCCTTTTAACAACAGATCTGGTCCCAAGTATGGTTTTGTTTGAGGTTTTGTGTTCTACACAAAACCAAGATGTTGACATTTTCTAACTTATTCTGGTCTTCAGACTAAAGTTCTGTCATGCATTTGACCAAGAACAAACAAAAATTACAGCTAAATGTTCGTATGTAATAATTAGACTTCACAGATCTTTTATTTAAATTATAAACTTCTGACTGAAACTGATGTGGGATATAAGTTGAGCAACAGTCAAACACTTTTCCATCTTGTCTGAATATGAGAAAAAACTTCTAATTACAAGTTTTTATGATGTTTTTTTTATACAAGTGCAATAAAGTCAAATTCCCTCAAAAACATTCATGTGAAAAAGTGAAAACCCAAAGGCCTGAAGTCAGTTTCATGCTGTGGTGTCTACAGCAGCCTAACTACTGTTACTGTTGCTCATCGTATGGACGAAGATGCAGCGGCACTCAGATATAATTGGAATGAGACCCCACTGAAACTGCAGCAATGTTTCATAGGAACTATTTGTTTTGCAGCTGAAATATATGTTTTTATTATTGATATATAAACAGAAATTCTTAGCATGCTCATGTGTATGAGTTATTCATTTACAGAGAGATAAGTCTTATTTGTTAGTGTCTGTATACGCAACATCTGATACATGCACACGCTGGTCTGAGTCATGTGTGATCTAATCATCTACATAATCACTGTTTGTAGCAATTGGATACATGTGTCACAGTGAATAGTATAAAATCCCACTAAATGGTTGAATTATTTTCATATTTCGAATTTCATTAAAATATAAACAATCAGCTTTATTCAGCTCATTCCTCAAGTGATTTTATCTACAGGACAAAGTAGATGTGTGGGAAGACGCACGCATCGAATGTGTGATGTGTCCTTTTCACCGATTGCTCCGGTTTCAAAAACTCTTATCAGAAGCTGTAGATGATTCAAAATATCAACTTTGTTTTATTTACTTAAAAAAAAAATTAAAAAATAAGATTTAAATTCTCACTACCACTGGGCTGTATCTCAGAAAACTGTTTTGACCCAGTTTCAGAGTTATTTTCCACACGCATGATGACATTTCAAAGCTACACTGATCATAATTTTATATAAACAACACATTAACAGGGTCAAGTTGGTTAACACATATACATATGAGATTTTAATATGGGGATAAGTGTTACATTTTACTGCACCCACATTGTAACAGAATCAAACAAAACCAGTTTTTCCTAACTCCACTTGAAAACCAAGAGAGGGATTGATGAAACAAATTCATAGATAAGTAATACACTCAATTAATGCACACGAAACCTTTAGATAGTTGAGAAGGAAGTATTGCTCAGTGTAATGCTTTGATGTGACGCAGAGTATTTATCTGCTCCCTGGAGGCCATTATGCCCCTGTACATTTCCAGAATAGTTGTACTAGCAGCCTTTAGCAATGCTCCAAGGGGAAATCCCTATATTTTCATTTGATTGATTAAATTTGTCTGTATAAAACTAATTTCCTTTGGGTATTTTAGTCTATTAAAACTGTAGTAGTGCCAGTATGGGCTGGTGATACACTGAGACCCAAAAAATGGACGCACTGACATATTTAAAGCCTGGCAAATATTAACCAATCACAGGGGCAGGGCCCACAGCTCTATTCTTTGTCCTATTACTCATAAACTTCTCAGTTTCCCCCAGCTCTCTGCTCACCACAGATGATAAGGAAGCCAAACAAATCTTCTCTCTTCTTTATGAGTCTCTTCTGTGGCCAAAGTAGACACTGTTTTCCAGAAAACTTCCTATTTTCTCCTCCCTGAAAGGGCTCAGATTTTCTTGAGTGCAGAGTTGTGAGGAACCTGAGAGTGAAGACCAAACATAATTTTTTTTAACTTTTGAGTAGCTTTGATCAAACAGAGGACAGGTGACTGTCTTGGAGACATTTTATTTTAACTTCTGCAATCTGACACACTGCCATCATGTTCATAGCGTGTGCTCCACTTATTGAGAACAACTCTATTATTTGTTCCATATGAGGGTTGTGTCAAGAGGGAGGTGAGTGAGACTGTGAGAAACAGCAGGGTTTCTGGATGGCGTGCCTGCCAGGGCCATCTGGGCCGTCGGAGCAGCTTTCTTTTTTTAAGCAGTCGGTTGGGCATCTACATCTGTTTGTGAATTCTTTTGCTTTGTTGGCACGACACATGTGTGTTTCCTCTTGTATTTTTGTGAGAATGGCCATTTTCAGATTCTCACTTGGGAGGTGAGGACATCTGGGCCAAGTACGGGATCAATATGGCCATTTCTCACCATGACGTTAGAACTGGATTTAGAGTTATACTTACATTTATATTTAAGTGAAAATGAATACTGAGGCATTTAGTGCTGAGCCAGTTAGTAAAATTTTATTTCATTAAGTAATTGATTTATTAATGCCGAACAAATGGCTGTGCATGTTCAACTCCTTGTTCTTGTAGAAGGCCTACACAAAACGAACCCACAACTTTAACTTTAGGCTGCTTTAAATTACTTGTAGACAAAGTGTCTTCTTTGCATCTTCTGATGGATTTTTTTTTTTTTTAACTTATAATTTATTTGTTTTAGACAAATTATTTGTCTGATTAGGGAAGTAATATTAATTTAAATAACTTTACTAATGACAATTTTTACACTCCAACTCTAGCTTATACTCTACACTACTCTGAGTTAGATAGATCCCCCTGCTGAAATTGAAATTGTATTGTATGTGGTCAGGCTTCATCACACGTTAAATCTATCTCCCAAAGTAGCGTGCTGTAATTTAATCTGTTACATACAGCAACTGCACTTTGCTTCTCCTAATCTTTTTTCATTTGAACAATCTGCTATTTGAAAAAATGCAAAAAGACAGTTCTTGCCAAATTCTATCTCTGTACCTCCACTGTTAGAGGAGGTGGATGTTGGTGGCAGTGATAAACACAAGCAGCGTTAAATCTGAATATCTTAGTCGCAGCTAATTTAACTACTAGATGCTGCTATAATGATAAAGTTGGATTTAATCAACTCAACTTTTTTTTAACAAAAGCAGTAATCTTGATGAATTTCAATCAGGCTTCCGACCTCACCACAGCACTGAAACAGCACTGGTCAAAGTGTTAAATGAATTAAGGCTGAATACTGATTCTGGCCACGTATCAGTCCTGGTTTTACTAGATCTCAGTGCTGTATTTGACTCTGTAGATCACAGAATCCTGCTGCACAGGTTGGAGAATTGGTTCGGACTTTCTGGAGTGGTCCTTAATTGGTTCAGATCTTATTTAGAGTTATTTTGTTACAATTGGCAGCTATCAATCTGAATGATCGGCTATGACTTGTGGAATCCCCCAGGGGTCAGTTATTGGACTCCTTCTGTTCAGAACTTTAATATCAATCATCACAGTTATGCAGATGACACACAACTTTATGTGTGTCTGTCACCAGATGACTGCAGCCCATTAGACTCACTGTGTCACTGCTTGGAGCTAATAAACAACTGGATGAGCCAAAATTTTCTTCAATTAAATAAGGATAAAACTAAGATTATTCTGTTTGGCAACAATGAAAAGGTGGTCAGCATAAGTAAATATCTTGAGTCTCGATCTCTAAAAACCACAGATCAAGTTCGTAACCTTGGTGTGTTAATTGACTCAGATCTGACTTTCACATCAAAGCTGTAATGGTTACTGTAATGGTTTTCTGACCGGACTCCCCAAAAGGAGCATTAAGCGGCTGTAGCTCATCCAGAACATTGCTGCAAGGGGATCTCAGCACATTACACCAGTTTTAAAATCTCTACACTGGCTCCCAGTCAGTTACAGGATAGATTTTAAAACCCTGCTGCTAGTTTACAAATCACAGAACGGTTTGGGACCAGAATACCTCTTTGATATGTTTAGAGAAAGTAAACCTAAAAGGACTCTTAGATCCATGGACTCAGGTCAGCTAATCCAGACCACAGTCCTGACTAAACATGGAGAAGCAGCATTTAACTTTTATGCTGCCAACAAGTGGAACAAACAGCCAGTGGAGATTAAATCAGCAAATCCAGGTTAAAAACATTTCTTTACTTATGCGCTTATACACGAAACCTGCATTGTACTTTTCGTAACTTTTCCAAACTGCTGCATATTCTTTTAATCATTTTAATTTAATTATTTAATGATTTTATGACTTTGATTTAATGCATGACACCATTCTTACCTTTCTCTGAATGTTCTCTGTATGTATGTAAAGCACATTGAATTGCCTTTGTGTATGAAATGTGCTACATAAATAAACTGGCCTTGCCTTGCCTTTTTGTGACAAAGAAAACTTCATTCTTTGAGATAAACCATCTGATGGATAAGCTCACAGCTAGAAGTGGCTCTATGTGGTTTAGTGGTCCTGAGCCAGACCAGGACACCATTTGGTCCGTGGCTCACCCTGCTGGCTAATATCGCTCCTCCTGCGCCCTCACCATCTGGGGCTTTAAAGAGCCCAGAAAGGTGCGATGGATGCCAACCAATTGCAGAGCTCACACCCACCTCTCCAGGTTGGTCACACCATGAGTCTATAGATTTGTGGGAGCAGGGAAATGGATCACAGACAGAGAGTTCAAGTGAGGTCCTGCATGACGTGCATACCAGCAGAGAGCTGTTCATACACCAATACACACTTATATACACACACATACACAGAGATATATATCACACATCAGTAATCCACAACAGAATGATGAAGGAAATCTAGTCTGACAGAAATTGTTCACACATGACTGGACAGCTGGCTTAATAGTGTTACCTTATCTTAGTTAAACATCTGTAATTAGCACATCACACTGTTTGACTTTTCATTAAATCTTTGAAATTCTCTGGTGTCTAATTCCAAATTCTCCACAACTGAGTGAAGTGGTTTTTCTGAAAATTCCCATTTCCATACAAGGACATCTGATAAGACCTGGAGAAGAAGGGAGAGGGGTGAGCAACCTCTTCGGAGGCAGCTTAAGCTCCAAGTCGAGCTGAACTTTTTTTTTCTCCCCCCCGCAGTGTGAAGCAAAAACATCAATACTGCGTGTTGCACGTGTTGTGCCCTGCAGTACTTTGAGTGGTGTCGTCTTGACATAGTAGCAGAACCAGCTGCTGATTCGGAGCGCTTTAATGGTGGTGAAATCCTCCCTATGATCGAGGACTTTAAAGCGGCACAGCTCTCCCAAAAGGCCCGAGCGGGTTTCTGTCAAAGGACTCTGTTCTTCAGGCATGCAGAGCCAGCAGGGATTTCAAGCTATATGCATTTAGTTATTGAAAAACCACGGTACAGTAAAGGCGACCACCCCCCGACCACTGTCCTTTTATATTATTCTTAGGCAATGCCAGGCCTTGTTGACATTTTTTAAATGCATTTCATTCCGTATGGACCTCGTTGAATATATATCAGAACTTTTACTGTTTTGCAGAGGTTGCTGATGCATTGACAACTGAAATATTTTTTCACAAAAATCCCAAAACATTTCCTTGTTCCAACTTCTCAAATGTGACAAATTAACCGTTTTCCCTGTTTATGAAAGCAAACTAACTGTTCGGAGGGTTTCAATTATTAGGAAAGGAAAATTGTTGATACCAGTGCAGCTGAACCAAAACCCTGTCAAACTGTAAACAGAAAAAAGCTGTGACACACTCTTCAGCAAATTGAGGACCATCTGGTGCACTCTTGTTAATTCATATATGCTGATTCTAACATTTGCTTGAGCCAACATTGGTTATCATGGGATATCGTCAAACTCCTTAAAGACAGATTCTTTTGAAGCCCCTCCAAAACAGCACAGTAAGAATCATCCTCAGTAAAAAATGGCAGGAGAAACAAACCGCATGTTTAGAACAGTACACCAAATGACAAGCAGTTTATAGTTGAAATGACACTGGCCTTTTGTTCTTTTAGCCTATTTACATTCATACTGATCTAACCCTTTTCTATTCAAACCATGTATTTGTTCTTATGAGAAGATTCTTGCTGCTTTGAGCTGCGAGGAAACAGAAAGCACAAATGTGAGGAGAATCAAAGCGCTTCTTCAGGAATATGCAGTCCAAGGAGGAACTAATTAACTTTTTTTTTTTCTATGTTTCTCTAAACTGACATGAGACAGATAAAAGTGACTTTGTTGGCTTCTCAGTAATCTCTTTTGACCAAGACGACTTTGTCAATATAATTAAATGACTTCTTCATTGGTCACGCAGAACAATTAATGTGTTTATTGATGTTCACCATTTTATATGCCTTTAATTGTGTTTTTCACTTTGTGTCACTTGCCAGTTATGGCCTGCAGTTACAAATAAGTAATGGGGTTGGGGTTTGTTTGCTCCTGCTGCTTTTTTCTAACACCCCATCGCTGCAACATGAGTTGTCTTTTAGGGTCTCCCCTTAGGAGACCCTAAAACAGTGCTTCACAATTTGCACCAAGGTGAATTTCTCCGTCTGCAGATCTTCCCAGCTGAGACTGTAATTAACTTGCACTGATTGAACCATCAAGCCCACTCAACATGCACTCCCATTTATTTGAATCCCACAAACGAACCAACGGGAACTAGAAAGAGTACCGCTGTTTGGTTGATGACAGCAGTGTTGTTTACTTGTGAAATTGTGTTTACATTTTTTCTGGACGATTTTTTTATATTCCAAATTAGGTGAATGAACCAGAATCCATGAAGACATAGATAAGAGGTTTCTCGCCATTATACATTTGCTCACATACAATTTATGGTTTAATCCAAAGAGCTTTATTGGTAATAATACTCAATTATCTATGTAAAGCCTCACAGACCCCGGCTACCAGTCTATAGACAATTTGGCCTCCCAAATGGGCTAAATTGTTAGAGCTCTTCAAAGGCTTTGCAACTGACTCCTACAGCCTACAAGAGCTCATTTCCATTCATGAAATTTGTCTGCAGTAAGATGGGGATTTTAAGAATTGTTGCTGGGGCAATTATGCACTGAAAACAAGCTGCGATTATTGCCCCACAGGGACACGGCTACAGTACACTTATCAGCTGGTGAAGCCCTGTCGAGTGCATCTAAATGTCCTTAATCGGAGGTTACGGAGATTGACTGTTTTTATTAGAACAGTTGCATTAGTTTAACTCCTTCAGATATATGAAATGGCATTTGAAACTTTCCACAGACTGCACATTTCACCATTACTGGACTTCACTAACAGTCATTATCAGAATAGTTGAAAGCTCTCAATGGACTGTTATCTTAACGCATCTTACTGGTCTGAATATTTGTGTCTCTAATGACTTTTGTTTTTCACAAACCGAGACAGATTCTACTCTTAGGGCTAAAATACTCACATTAGGAAAGACCACTTGATACTTAACTAAAGCCCGGGACAAACCAAACAAAGATTTTGTCAATCTAATTTTCAAATGTTCAGCAACACTAGATAACGTATGTCTGGAATAGACAGAGCTTTAAACAATGTGTTAAAATGTGGACACAAATGGGGACACACATTACAGTTAGGAAGCTTTCTAAAGGAAGTTTTTCTAAAATGGCACTCAACCCACTCTGCTGATTAAGCAGATAGTGTTCCCTTATGCTGTGAACATCCTCAGCAGAAGATGTCCTGGGCTCCAGTGAGCACTCTTCTCAGTTGTTTCAACGGTGATCAGCATTTACAACACACCCATCCTTTTCTGACAAAATGGATAGCCATTGTTTCAGCCATTGTAGACAACTCAGCATGAGCAGCAGTGTCCATAATTCACCAACAATTACTCCTCTAATACATCCATTAATACAGGCCCTGTACATATCACATTGCTGCTGCTTTGGATAAAAAAAATCAGATTGTTACTCTGCACAGAGAAACAGAGCGTTATGGCTGTACTCCCACTAGCCAATGTAAAAGGCGGCACAGTGCTAAAGTGGCCAGCACCATCACCTCACGGCAAGGACCCCCTTTAGGTAGGTTTTCCTAATAAACTGCACACTGAGTCTAAATTATGTATGTTGAGAACCTATGGCGACAAAGACAGGAAATGTCACAAAAAAAGCTCATTACATGAACATCACCATCCAATAAAACATGCAAATGCAAGCAATTAAAGTGTCTGGTACCAGCAATTATACCCATCCACTGAAACAAGCCATACAAAATAACCTAGACATATCACATTTACTGTTCCTTTTTTAAGATCTGAAATATATATTCAGATATAAACTCCCTTGCTCCAAAATTGTCAGTGTGAATGACTTCATACTGGAGAAAAAAGAGATTATCTGCAGATTTCAGGGTTGAATATCTTTGCGTACCGTCTTCTCCACTGTTGGACAGACAAACCAAGCTGCGGCCACCATATCTGTTTTCTTACAGAATAAACAGTAATCATCATTTAGTTGCAATGTTGAATACATTTTATTTTTGGATTACGAATTTAAAATTATTTTGCAGGTGTGACTTGTACCATGTACTTGTACCATACCATAGTCATTTTTCAGTTTCCAAATCCACCACTGCCAAGATCAGAAAACAAATAGCATTTTTCAACCAGATTATACTGACCCAATTTCTATTGCTTTTATTACCAGGTACTCCTTTTTCTAACCCCTGAATGGATCATCGTTACTGTAGAGATGAAACACACAGCTACTGTGATCCCACATTCAACCTGAGATGCCACTTTCTGCGCCTCCTCATTTAGCCATGGTGTGGTTTTACACCACCTCAGCCACCTTTTGGCTTTGCATCATCACAACTGGAATTTAGTGATACTAATATAGTTCCCAGGTACCATCTAAATAGCTGGGATCTAACTATGTAGCCACAATATTTGCCTGATAGAGACCAAAAGTACCTGCAGCGGAAGAGGATTGTCAAAGAAGAAAAACAAGATGACAAGGACTCTATCTGCATGTAGAATCAATGTGACGGCACATTGTGGCTCTATTGTCTGAGACATTTTATGGCGTTTTTCCTTCAGTTTGTCACCCATCTGCATACCATTGCATATATCAAACACATTACCAATTGGCTTGCATGACACCTCTTGTAAAAACAGATGAAATCTTTCATCAACATGTCACTCCACAGCTTTTCTTCCAAGTGAATGTCATCCACATTTATCAAACACGACATTTCTCCCCACCAAAGCATCACTTTTATAGAGTTAAATGAAAACACGCTGTCAGTGGTGCCGGCATGTTCAACAGGGAACATAAATTAAACACTACAGATACTGTATCTCCCCCCGTAAAAATCAACATCCATGTTCTAGTGTTGTTAGCAGGAGACATAGAAGAGAATCTTAAGATTCTAGGCATTGTTTGGGAAACAGCTTTGAATGAAATTAGGACAGACAGCAGTGAAATGAATCCCGGTTGGTCTCTCGCTCCAGCTAATCAGATAAAAACAAAAGGCAGCAGAGCATGGGGGGGATGTGTCAGTGGGAAGTTACACTCTTGAAACTCCAGAAGAAGAGCAAAGAAATGGAGTGAATACACAGAAAACATATTTGACTGGGGATGAAAGGATGCCAGGGGTTCCTCATAGAGTCCCGCATCCGATAGCTTCTGTTTGTGATGCACCAGCAGGTGTCAGCAAAGCAAATGCTAACTAGGGCAAATCAAATGAATTATTCACCCCGAGTATAATGATTTGTTAGGCAAAACCGGAGTGTGGGACAGTGAATATTGATTTAATAATTAATCAGTTTATAAAGTAATTCACAGGACTGACAGTTAGTTACAACTCTATATTTGACCCATTAGCAAAAAATAAGGACATATTTTTAAAGTGGGAAAACAAAATCACCACAAGGTCAAATCAGCTTTGAACCGTACGACATGACGTTCATTCACAGATAGCGTTGATGCAGATGTTACGGAAATGTAAGTGTTTGAAATGAGGTGTGGGAACACAATGAGACCATATTAATTCTTTTCTAACTTCTATATCATTTGCAATAACTTGCAGTGTCACTTGACAAGTGCATACCTGACGACATACCCATTGACCTCCTCGTAATTCGTAATAGTTGTGGCTGCAGAAAGCAGTTATTATGGATGGTCTCTCGTGTAGATTTTAGGTGGAGAACATGTCTCCCAATTAGTATCGAGTCTATTTGCATTTCTACACAGCCTTAGGTCTACTTTTAGCCAGTAGCTGTCTGTCATATGTCAGCTCGAGTCTTCGAGGCTTCCTTTTGAGATCCCTAGTCTTGGTCTCCCTCAACTATATCTCCTTCCTCTGAGTGTCAAAATGAAGAAAAAATGTATGCATGCCTTAAATTGTCATACCATGAGCATGCACCTGACCATTTATACACATATAATATTGAAGGTTTTGGTTCACCTTAACTCATTCAAGTCATTATAACCTGTTGGACAAATCTTTCTGTCTACCCTCTGTGCTTCCTCTATTCCTCTCTAATGTCATGTTTTGTGTGGTTGGCACATCATAAAAAGGGTTTCAAATCACTGTCAGCCTTGACCTTTACTTAAAAAATTGTTAGAGTGTGTATGTGTTTCAGTGCATATTTGTGTGTTAATACAGAAGCATTGCTCCATGCCTGCAAATTAAAAAAATAAATAAATAAACTACCATCATCAGAATGCCACAGTCATTATATTTCATTTCTCCAAGAAGAAGGAGCAAATTTACAAAAAATCTATTTGCAAAAGGTCACAACATGCAGTCCAGAACTTGGCTATTTCATTTTCTACCACCCGGCTCTCCACTCCACATCTTTCCTCCACCACTATCTCCCCGTGCCGTCTGTCTTCCTCCGGAGCATTTTTCATCAGACAAACAGAGCTTGTCTTGCTTTCCAAGGAAGCCACAGCCAGTAGCTATCAGCCTGTCACATCTTATCTGAGGATTTTTGCCCTCCTTCCAGAGAGAGGAGACAGAGCTCCAATGAAATCACAGCCCTGTAGATTCTCAAACATTAAATAATAATCATGAAAAAAAAACAAAAAACAAATTAAGACTAATCTCCTTTCCACTGTTCCACACATTGGGGAGTATTCTGTTTGCTGATGGAATTCACAAATTTCAGTTAAAGGGGCCTTGAAGTTTTTTCTGGGTCATTTTTAAACTTGATTTGTGGTCCAGAAAGACACATCCTCTGATGGCAGCAATCAGTCACTCAGTTCTCAATGAAAGGCACATTGTAATGGTTTGTTTTACAAGACAGAAACTAATAACACTGACAAAGATCAGTTATATTCCCTTGGATCTATTGTATTTTTCCGTCTGGCTAGTTTTGCTAAATGCTTTTGTTTGATAGATGTTATAGCTATAAATTGACATATTTATCTCCACTGGTGCATTTTAATACAATGCTTGATATAAATACATTTGTCCCGTACTGACAGAAACACATTTAGTAGTCATTGATGCAATGGAAGTTAGCTATTGAGCAACTTTTATTTCATGAGTTTGAGAATATATTAAAAAGAAGAAAGTCGTTTCATTGTGCTTTCATGTGTATGCTTAGTATCTTATATTATATCTTTGCATTACTGAGTGCATTCAGGTTTTATTGGAACACAAGATCCATCACAGATCCCAGAGGTAGTGGCAAGAAAGCTGTTTTAACATTCAGAAACAGGGACTGACACTGTTTCCAGTTTCCAGCTGGATATTTGAGAAGAGAGAATGGCTGTTTGAAAATTGAGAGATAACCTTGAGCACTGTATACCATATTTGTATGGCCTAGAGCCCCTGTTGAAGATGAAAGTCCAGATTTACATAGAATGTTTCAGCATTCATCTAACACAACCACAGCACTCTATAACTTGAAATCCTCAAGGTGGCAACAGTTTCAACACCCATTTGTACCAAGGTCACTGCAACTGCACCCAGGAAATAAAAAAATATTATCTTACTATTCATAAAATGTATAATTAATTTGATCATCCAAAGGTTTAAATTACATCTGACAGCAAGAATGAAGCTAAAAGGCAAAACAAAGAGACTGCTTGAAAAACGTTGGCATTTACTTTACCCAGAAGGTCAATGGAATATGGTCCTCTAATCAGAAATATGAATTGGGGTTAATGGAGACCGATACTGTAAATCTTTGATATCCTTAAGTCTCATTTATTTATAATCCCCCTCTCTCTTAATTAGCCGATTCAAAGGAATGATATGACAAAAACTGTCAGAGCTCATTTGAGTTTTTCCACTTTTATTCCGAAGAACTTGACTGTGTTCCAAACTCTAATAATTGTTTCCTCAACTTCTGGGTTTTATGTATATTTGCTCATTAGTTTCAGCAGTTTTATCCATTTTCTTCCCCCTTTTGATGACAGTTTTTTTTTTCCAGGACCTTCTGAAGCTGGCATTTTAGTCAGACAGAAGAGACTTGCATAGTAGACCTGAGGAGAAACCTTGATCCCCCTCCACCCATGTCCTTGTGAGTCCAGTGTGATGTATAAATGTCACGCTTCAGGCACAAAACTGGAATTACCTTGCAGTTTCAAGCCTCCAGCAGGCAATCATGATCTTCCCTCCTGACCATTATTCAATAATATAACAGAACTGAAGTGTTTTGCAGGACATTACAATGTCACGGCAAAGTTCACCTTTGAGCTATAATTGATAGAAAATGTCATTAATTTTTTTCATTCTATTAAACACTTGTGTTCAATTAGACTATGAAGTTGTGAGCATGGCGAAACGTGTTTAAGAGGTCAGAGTGACCTTTGGATCATTCTTGACTCCCCTAAAGGTGCTCTCAAAACGCTGCATGCATGACGACAGGACAGACAACCAGTAAACATACTACATGAGCTGCTGCTCATGCAGAGGCATAAAAAGGTGGTGCTGCCTTTGAACATAATCCTGGCAGTGATTAAATTTGACCCAACAAAGTAATTGGGAAACCAGTTTAATAGCATATAAACATAATTTCCCTGAGACAGGTTTGCATCAACTGCATTTCCAAGTTGGCGAGACCACAATTGGAGACTTAAATCACAATTAAGAAATTAATTTATGCAAGAATACAGCCGCCATGGCCTCAAACCACTGAATCAGAATCAAACGGAGAGAGGAAGAGACTGATTAAATGTTTACGAGTATCCTGCCTTCTACTGGCTTCCTTTATGTGAACGGTTCGGGTTTGATTATCCTGGAGCACTTTACCTGAAGATTATATCTTTTTCAATTTTCACTGCCTTTTCTTGATTCATTTCTGAGAAAGCTTTAGACATTTTCCTCCAGCGAGGGAGCCCATTTCCATGAACAATATCTAAAGGCACAAATATGCTTTTTATTTACTAACTGTGTTTCATTTTAAAGAATCAACACAAGAAAGGGAAAAACAGAGGGGTTCTTTTTGCCCTTGCAATGCATTAAAAGTGTATTATTAATCATATGAGTTAACGAACCCTTCTCTTAAGGAGGAGTCCCATGGCGGAGCTAACTGTGGACAAAATACTTCCATTCAAGTGCATTTAGCACCAAGGGACACCATGCAGGCAACCAAGCATATAGTATGTACAGTATTTTTTAGAAAAATTGATAATTTATGAAAATTTTAACGTGAATGGTTCTTTATCTTTTTTCTCTCACACTTCCAGATCAGACACATGAAAATTAAACCTCTAAAACCTCCCCACAGATCATTGCTTGAGGTCATGGATATATATGTGTGTGTGTGTGTGTTTTCACTTCAAAGTGAACTCCTGGTGACTTGCTAATGTCTGTTCTGTGTCTCTCTTTTCACTCAAGAATTAATCAAACCTTCGGAGAATGGCATAACAGAGGAAAAAAGAGCGAAGATGCAAGAGGCTCAGGGTACCTAAGGAGGATAGCTGCCTTTTAGGGATGAGAAAGATGAGAAGAGGGATGAGAAGATGAAAGAAGAAAAAAAAGGCAGCATCAAGAGATCTGACAGCAACCAAAGTCAGAGAAAAGCATGGCACAACATCAGTATTTTCCACTAATCCCCAAGCTTTATTCACAATTACTGGAATTATTCTCCAGATTTGAAGTAAAAAAGTTTATGAATTTAATTTGAAGGATATATATGGACATGGCTTTCATCAAGATTAAACTCAAAAAGATTAGAACCTATTTTTACATAAATTGCATCATAAATAATTTGATGTAGGTAGATAAGGGGACAGGATCATTTGGCAAACCATGATCCAGGCAGGGTTATGAAACCTTTTGTTATTGAATGAAGTCATTTAAAATTTAGACGTGGCATTTAGTAAGATATTTTCACTGGAGTGACTGTAGCAGTGACCTTACGGTGTGGCAGCTATTCAATAATGAGCTAAACTGCCATTAGAGAGATTTTAGAGCAAATATGATCTTTCATTATTAGAGAAGGTTGACTTTTTCCAGAGACACTGGCACATTTTGAAGTGATATTTAATTTCTGCAGTCAAATAAAATGAAGAAAAAAAACAAGCCAATGTATGACTCAATACTGTACGTTTCAATAAAAATAAATAAATAAATAAAAAATAAATATGAAGTAAATCAGTTTAGATGTTTATTTTATGAATAATAATCCATTGAATTCTTTAGTGCATGAATTCTTTGGCTTTATACATATTTGTTCTTACCATGTAAATTAAATTGTCTAAAACTATGCAATGTATTGTGTATTGACTCATTTTTTTAACTATCTGAGATCCATTTTCTGCCCAGCAACCCAACAACAACACATAGAACTTATTATTCAATAAACATAAGCTGTGCAACTTTGTCATACAGTAACACATTGGTCCATAAATGTCAGAGAAAGAAATATATAATTCAACTGAATCCATGCTTAATTATTCATAAGCACACAGCTCTAACAAAAACAATTCAATGAATCATAAGCTGTTTAATTTTGCTTTGTAATGAGTTATCTACATGATCAAAGATTATACAAGCCATTTTCATCACAGCTGTAAGTCGGCAGCTGATGAAGTAAGTGATTCAAATCACACTACTGCTACCCTAAATGTTTTGCACCAGATTAACCTGCAGGCTGTTTCGACGGGTCATTCTCCAGCTTTTGGTGCCAAAATCTCTGGAAATACAGGGGTAAATCAACTTTCGCCACAACAGAACCTAAAATCTGTCATGTACACCGATGCTCTATGATCTTCATGTTTGTCTTTGTGGTTCTAGGTTGAAAATGGAATTACATGCTTGTTGCTTCATTTTTAACCAATGACTTCACTTGTTATTTTTCCAAGTCTTCACCTATCAGTCCTTACATTAGTCTCTGCTTTTTAAAACCAATTTAACTGAGAGTCCATTGCTGCTGTTTCAAAAATGGATTACTTTCATTTAACTGTATTCCCTCATCAGCCAATTGGAACCTCTTGTTCTATTCTGTATCTTTCATTTAATTTCATTTCAGCGTTGACTGATTTTGAAGGATGGTGTTATGTGCTTTGGCTTAAAATCTCCAATGCTGTCAGAATGGGTAAGCAGCTTTCTAAATGTTAGAGAAACCCACGGGACTATACCACACACAAAATGTCACTACCATGCAGAACAATCTTGGTGCTGAAAGGCTTAGTGAGTGTAGTTTAACTGAGGATGCAATACTCTAAACAAGGACATGCAAGCTTCTCTTCTAACCCCCCCCAAAAAAAAGATGAGGGCAGGCATGGGGAGAACATGCAAACCCCACACAGTATGTGGAATAAAGGCCTTTATAGCAAGTGTTTTACAATCTGTTTTAGTCATGGAGGTGATGGTTTTTTTGGGTTTTTTTTTTTTTTTTTTAAATCAAGAATGTCAAAAAATAAAATAAATACACAGAAAACTGTGCACAACCTTTTAAATCAAAGATATACTCAAGACGCACACATCAGAGATGTCTGATTCAATGACATTACATCTTGGCTTTAGACATTTTATTGATGATTTTACTCACACTGAAGCACAGTGAGTAAGCAAGATCGATGTTTTTTCAGCACTGATAATGTTTTTAATTATAGTTTTCTGCCTCTGGGAAACAGTCCTCTCCCAGAGGGACTGTAAGAATGTTTTGCAATCTCTTAATTTAGTTCAGAGACCCTTTTCTAATCAATAAAAGGAAAAACAGGGCACAGTTTTTAAACCTATAGACTTTTACCCTAGTGCACTCTGTCCGAAACTATTCACTCATGGTTGTCACTCACTGTTTTGCAATAGAACTTAATTAAAGTCAATGTTTGATGAAATTTTAAAAAATTAAAGTTCATTGGCGTTGGGGCAACTTTTTATTAGAAAAACTTAAAAAAAAAAAAAAAAAGTTAAGTTAAAGCAATAGTGTGGAAGGTGGAGGCAGTCTTCATTCATCTTCTACTGCTTATCCGTTTCTGGGTCATAGGGTGCTGGAGCCAATCCCAGCTCACATTGGGTGAGGGCAGGGTCACCCTGGACAGGTCACCTGTCCATCACAGGGCCAACACACAGAGACAGACAGAGACCAACAACCACTCGCACTCGGACCTACGGACAATTTCGAGTCACCAGTTGACCCAAACATGATGTCTTTGGATAGTGGGAGGAAACCGGACTACCATGGAGGCAGTCTTCTGGGTGAATAATCAAATAAAAAATTTATATACAGACCACCAGAATGGCTAAATGTGTTTTGCAGACACACAAATCGTTGAACAAGTAAGGGGAGAATAAAAAAAAATAAAAAAAACCCTTATTTTGCTAATGTTCTGTCCCACAAGAGCACTGATCTATCTTTAGATCAAAATAGACTTTCATCTGCTCAGGGTTGGCTGAAAGGTTTGAAAAGTGGGCAAATGCACATTGATTATCTGGCTCTTTTGGTAGCATTACAGCCAGAGATTGGTGGTGCGCTTTTCAAATGTTTTCGAAGTTATTGATCCAAAAGCTAATTTTAGAAATTACTTGCAAGTCATTCCGTTCTTAAATCCAAAATGTGCCCCAACTGTTGCATTATTTGGAGACAAACTTTGAAATGAATATGTGCTGCATTTTGCTCTTGTGACAAAGCTCCATTCTGTCAGAATTATTAATTTTGCACATTAAACATTTGGATGGTTCAGAATAATCTTCACGTGAAATTAGTTTTTCCACCACCAGGACTTTTTTGTTACTGAAAGTAGAAGTAACAGTTAATTGATAACAAATATCAAGACATAAGGTATTGCATTTTTCTCAATGTTATTCTGATAGATTATCAGTGTTGTGCAATAATGCATGATCTGGAGTAGTATGTTGTTTAAGAGCTGTCAGGCATCGCCAAGAACTCTCAGCAGGACGGTGATTAAAAGACATGTTGTTGATGGTTAGTGTTGCTAAAAAAAAAAAAAAAAAAAAAAGGAGCTATATCATCATTTGTAGCCTTGCCACATGTTTTGAGAGACGCGTCTGCATGCAATGCAAATTCAGACAAATGGCTTCAACAAGACAATGCTGACGTTTGAGCACGAGAAAACCAACCAACTGAATCCAGAGGCCTGTTTGAAAATGCAATAATATGGACAAAGGGACGTGTGACTTAAAGGACACCTTATTACTTTTGGAGGACACATTTATGACTCCTTTATAATTCAGTTCCCAAGGTGAAGTGTGATCAGTAAAATAACACACAGTCTAGAGGGCAGGGATTGGTTTGTGCCTCTGAATTGTCACATTTTGATTTGTGAATCCAGAGATGCCCGGAGGGTACTTGCGTTCATTTATGCATTTTTTCTGTTGTGATGTGTTTTGTCTTTTATCCCCTGCATGAAATGTCCAATATGCCTGCTTCCCTGGGAGGGAATGATGGATAATGGTTGTCAAACCAGCGTGACACATGAGGCCTGCGGTAAACTGTCACTATAGCCGGCATCATCCTCAGCTCTCCAAGGTGGCCCACTGCAGATTCACATCACTCACTAATGTTGAGTTAAAAATGACAAGGCTGCCATTAAAACCCTCACAGCTATGTTTGTTGAATATCGGCTATATGTCAGAATCAATGATTTACTCAAGGCTTTAACATATTAAAGTTTGATCCAACATACAGGAACTGGAGCTGTAGTACATTTAAATTTAAGAGAGCCACAGCAGTTTACAAGGAGAAAACATCTTGGACTCAATGGCCCAGATCCATATTCTTAATCTAGAAAATGGTTCGCATCTTTGCCCCTATTTCATCTGGGGGTGTTGATTAGATGACCTGGATTAAGGCCTGGTATGGTAAAACAAAAGCCCAAAGCCAACAGTTTCACTTTTATTCTGACATGAAACGTGTCAAAAAGTCGTTAAGCCTTTTTTGATGAATTAAAAGTTTCAAAAAAGCACTTGCTATCAAGGGGCTAAAAGAAACAACAGGGGGTATGAACTCATGTTGGAAATGAAATGTCATCACTCCAAGCACCAAAAAAGATTTTTAAATTGTCAGCCTTTACAGCCTCTTTGTGTATACTTGTATGCTGCTTCAAACTATTACTAATTTCCTGAGAGGAAAGGCTTTTGTTGAAAAAGTACACAGCATAGCATTATTAACATTAGATTTTAAATCCTAGCAACCCTACCTTGGCTTCAAAAATCATAGCAGAGACTTTTGTTTTTCTGCAACAATCCAAAAAATCTCAGTCTTTTTGTCAAAGGATCAAAGTGATATTAACATAAATTTAAAATTAAACATCTAAAATCCACTGATTTAATAATATCTATACCTTAATTTCTCGATCTAAAATATGTTGCTCAAGTTCACTCAGTTGATTTTGATTTGGGCTAACTGGCTAATCCTCCCTGTCATATAAAAGCAATCTTAACCATGAAGTCGTCAGCAGAGCAGTATCACAGGAGGCATTATACGCTTGGACATCAATAACTAAAATCTTTTATCCTTTTTCTCAGTTTTTATTTTGTACTCGTCAGTTCTTGGACTAACGCCATTGGTGAGGGAGTTTTTTTTCCAGAGGCCAACCTTTCAAGCTCCCCATCAAGCAAGCCTTTTCGAGTGAACCAGACATATTGGAAAGATCTGATGTGCTTCAAAGCACCTTCATAAATATGTTCCTTCCACATGCAGCGTTTCCAATAAATTGAAAATGCTTCACTTCCAGATGTACCCTTTTTGTTTCAAGTCGAATCTGTGGCCCAACACACTGAATCTGTCACAAGCTCCGGTGCATTTTCTTTTCTATTTCGGCCCCTTGAATCAATTCCAGGCTTCCAACAAGGTGCTATAAGCACAGAGTGAACGACCGTCTTACCCAGGCCTTTTTTTAGCCTTTGATAGCAGTTGGAAAGGTTGGTGCATGGTAAAGAATCAAACACAGGACTTGAGCATGCCATTTTAAGCTGATGCAGTATTGCTCTCTGGTAATAGAATGGACAGGAGGCATTAGCTGCTCACTTCGTTGGTATAGACGCACATCTCGTACTGCTGGTCCTGCTTTTTTTATCTCCACATTTTGGATACAACAAAATTATCCCCACTTTGGCAAGCTAAACACAGCCTGCCAGGGCGCTGTCAAGTCATTGTTGAATTTTGGCAGCAGCTTGCTCCAGGAACATGAACTTATCCAGTATCTACACTCTGACCTCAGTCCTTTTTCTGTGAGACCAGTTCAACAACATTTTACATGAGTGAGATTAAGCTAGAAAAACATTGATGTACCCAAAAGACAAATGGTGAGTTGTGTTCTTCCCGTTGCTCTGAGACTCACAAAAAAGGCATCTTAATGATGCAACTAAATAAACTTTCAATGCCATTCTGCATCTGGCCTGAGCTGCAAAAGCCTTCACCGTAGCTACTGCCCTTTCTTCAAGAAGGATGGAAACCGCTGGTTCAATTGAGCAATAACATCTTGTGGCACGGCTATTATCTGTAGCTTTGGAACTAATTAAAGCAGTTAACCAGAATTATCTCTCATGTTTCTTGGCATGCCTTTTAAATTGGAAACTGCAAACTGACCTGAAACAAGAAGGATTAAGTCATATCATGAGATACAGACTCAGGTACACGTCAACGATCCAAAGTTTGAATAAGACTCAGACATTCAGTGCTCAAGATGTAAATCAGCCAGAACCTGTATATTTTATTAACACAGTACTTCCTTATCCAAGTAAGTAATGCTGCTGTCCCATCAGTCACCTTATCAGATTCTGACTCACTGCCTCCATAAACACCTCCACCCCCTGCTAAAATTATAATGATCTGGTGTTGTGTTAATGGATGAGCTTGGATAATACCATGGCATAAGGTCAGGCACGCACCAGACAAATCACAGTACAACTCAAACAAAGAGTCTCAGCTTGAAGACACAAGGTAGATGAGCTTTACAGAAAAAAAAAAATCATTCCTCATTAATTTATGAAAAGGGCACATCTCACAACACCATTATTTGGCCTTTAGTGAACATGCTGTTCAGTAGAATCAATCTGTTTTGTACTATACTTGTTCATAACACATACGTCCTTGCCTCCCTAAAATTCCTGTTGTGGTTAATAAAACTGTTGAGATTTGTCTGTCATGGGTCCCCACTGAGGCACATATTCAGTAAGAGCCTAATATATTTAGTTTAAGTTTTAAAAGTAAAAGCAGTTTTGTTCTGGTAAATTCCCTGCATTGTCTTTAAGGGCGGGATATGTTGGTGTGGCTATCTCTAGATCTCTAGATCTGTATTTTTATCATGTTCTCGTTCTGTCTGGCTGTAAACTAATCAGCCAATCTGTTTGCCTGTCTCTCTGTTGGTCTTCATGTCTGTTTGCGTTCATCAGTCTGTCAGTGCTGAATTCCCTCCCTTGGAGGCCGTGTGAAGCAAAACCTCCCTGCTCTAAATAATGTTTTTTTTAATCTCAACTTTGATTGGCAATACAATAAGCATTAAGATTCTTCAGAATCAGAATCACCAACAAGGAATTTCACTGCGGTTCACCTCGCTCTCAGCATGCAAGCGTTTCAATGGGAAATATAAACATATGACGATGATAAGTAAAAATATAAAAATATGTTGTTGCAGAAAAAGTGTTTAAAAAAAACTACACAAACTATAAAAAACTAAAACAAAGCATAATGACAGGTACAACATTGGAAGAACCTTAATTATTGATTTTAACAGTGCAGACTGAATAGTGAAAATGTGCTTAAGTGCATATGACCTGAATTAAATAACACAGTGGGTTATTTCAGAGTCAATGGAAAGCAGCAGTTCAATAACGAAAGTAAAAATAATCACAAATTCCTAGATCCTTTTTTTTTTTTTTAGAAAAGGTATTTTCAGCTGAATGTACTTGTCTTTTTTTTTCCCACTAAACAGCCACACAACTGTTACAACAACAACAAAAAAAGTTCTACAGTTCCCAGCCTCAGTAGTACAACCGAAGTTTAGAGACCTTTGAGTAATTTTGTTTATATACTTTGTTTACTGTGCAGGAATTACTTATTTAATATTTTATTTAATTACTCACTTAAATGTCCATCTTTGAACTTTTCACCATCTGCCTTTGATGATGTCATAGATGGCAGAATCCTTTGGACATCAAAATGGAAGTTCTGCCTTTTGACATCATCTATGACATCATCAAGGGGTATATATATAGGACCTCTGCCATGCACAGGTCATTTCTGTTTTGATCTTCCACAGAGCGAAATAGTAGACGACTACCTTTCAAACGTATTTGAACACTTTCAGCAGAAATGTCTTCAGAAGTTCAAGTGGCGCTTGGAGATGTTCTCCAAAGCAATACCACCTTCTACGAAGTGCTGGATTTCAAAGGAGAAGGCGTCTTTGGAAAGGTTGCAGAGTGTCGGAATTTGATGACCAAAGAATTGGTGGCAGTCAAGATCCACAAAAACACAGATGAAGACAACGTTAGATGGGAAGTGGAGATGTTGGAGAGAATCGCAGCTCTCGACCCAGACCAAAGCAACATCGTGAGGTTCATCGATCATTTCAAATTCATGGACTCCTCATGTCTTGCCTTTGAAATGTTGGACATGAGCCTGTGGGACCTGATGAAGAGGCGTCGGCAGCCACTTGGCTTGCATGAAATTCGTCCAGTGACCCGCCAGCTACT
Organism: Remorina albescens; assembly: GCA_034769265.1. Lineage (NCBI taxonomy): Eukaryota > Metazoa > Chordata > Actinopteri > Carangiformes > Echeneidae > Remorina > Remorina albescens. The sequence continues at coordinate 5,846,123 of CM068486.1, forward strand.
GGTAGCTTATGAAGCTTTGAAGAAAATTGGCATCATGCACGCGGATCTGAAACCCGACAACATCATGCTCGTCAACCACAGACATCAGCCATTTAAGATCAAGTTAATCGATTTTGGTTTGGCGCTTCAAACAAGCGAAGTGGAAGTTGGAGCAACAATGCAGGCTGAGTCATACAGAGCTCCAGAGGTTACTCTGGGACTCCCCTTGTCTGAAGCTGTCGACATGTGGGGAGTGGGCTGTGTCATGGCTTTCCTCTACTTTGCAACCAACCTCCTCTCTCAGAAATGTTCATACCACCGTACAAAAACCATGGTCAACCTGGTAGGTCTGCCAGCAAAACACCACATGAAATATGGACTATACAGCTGGGTGTATTTCGTCTGTGAGCCCAGCGGAGGATGGAGACTAAGGACACCAGAGGAGTTTGAGGAGATAACCGGGGCAGAGCCAGAAGTTCACGAAAGCTATTTTGATTCTGTCAAGAATCTTAAGGATGCAGTAATGGGATTTCCACAAACAACAGATGGTGTAGAACGCAAAGACAGAAGGAAATTTTTTGATCTCCTGAGATGCTGCCTGAATCCAAACCCGGAAAAGCGAATTACTCCCAGGAAAGCCCTTGAACACAGTTTTGTGACAATGGCTCACCTCAGAGATGAGGTGGCAGCCAGTTCATACACAGAGGCTGCCCTTCAGTGCATGAGTGTTTCCCCGCTGGAAAAGCCAGACTCCAGTCTTTCTGGGTATGAGGCAGATTCAGAGGATGTGGATATTGACTTGGAGAGTGACAGCGACACCATCAGTAACATCAGCTGTTGCAGTTGCAGTAACAGCTTTAGTTCTGAATGTCCCTCTTCAGGATACAATGCTGACATCGAGTCTTTGAGCTTCAAACCAGTCAGGAAACAACGCCTCCAGTACTGCCATCCTGCACAACATCACTGTCATCATTTACACAACAAGACCTTCGGCCAGCCGGCCACCAGTAACCCCCATAAGGAACACCTATCTCCCTCAACCCCCACCAGTGACATACAGCCAAACCCACCACCTGGATCCTCAACAGCAACCAGCACTCCAGAGGAGAAAGAGCCAAGCTCAAGCAGTCTGCCAGTAGCCAGTGACAGCAACAACAACATCTCATTTGCTGACGCCAAACAAGCTGATGGAACCAAAGTACCCACCCCATCAAACAAAAAAGCTTGCAAGGGGAATGTGTTTCAGAGAATCAACAGGTTCTTCGGCAGAGCAAGGAGAAGAGTCATCTCTCTCTTTACTCTAAGGAGAAACCAATCCAACCCACCAACCTAACCACCACCACCACCGCCGCCGCTGGCACCACCACCCCCTAGCCATAAAATTCAGTTGTTCTCAGCCTCCACAGCCCTCTTTCACCAAGGCCCTGTTGGCGCCCTGTCCTAAACCCGTTTTTGTGTTCGACTGCCCATAGGGGCGCTCGGCCATGATTACTGGTCTGACAATGGCACCTGCCCTCTCCCCTCTCCCCTCTCCCCTCTCCCCTCTCTCCCTCCCCCACGCCGCCCCCGCCTCCTTCCCTCTCTCCCTCCCCCCCTCCCTCTCCCTCTCCCCCCCCCCACGCCGCCCCCGCCTCCTTCCCTCTCTCCCTCTCCCCCTCCCCCGCCTCCTTCCGTCTCTCCCTCCCCCCCTCCCTCTCCCCCGCCTCCTTCCCTCTCTCTGTGCTTGATGAGAACTATTGAAATAAAAGCATTAAAATTACTTATTTGTTTTCATTATCTTATTTTATACTGTACTAATTTTTTTTAGTCCTCCTGATGGAAATATACTTTGTTCTGTTCTATGACAAACTATGACATATTCAAGCTGTAGTTTTTACATGTTTTACATGCGATTATTCCTCACCCAATTGAACCTATATTTAGCAAAGTTTTCATTACTTTGGAAAAATAAGTTTTTTTAAAAACTGGAGGTGTGAGAAAAAACAAGAAAGTTTAATTTGTTGTTGAACATTTCATCACAACTTCAAAAAATACTGTACAAAAAAAATCATCACTGTACAATATAAAAGTGAGAATACAAAAACACAAGCCTTATTGTAATCACAACAGACACACCACTATTTGAAAACACCTCAGACAGTGACACAGGCAGGTCATGTGACGTTAGCATGGAGTTCAACAACAAATTCACCTTTAAAATGAAAACAGTCGGGCTTATTTTATCATTTCATTTACCATGGACATTGGAAGCAAAACTGCAGAAATTCAATTGACTTTCCAGTATTTAATAGAATTTGATACAATGGTTTGACAGGTTATTCAATTTTGAAATACCAAGACAGAACAAGTCCATGAAAGACACTGAATACATTGTAATTTTCTACTCCATCAGTATGTAATCTGCTTTTTAATTGCTCTATACCTTTCTACTAAGAATTGCTTTTTCCCCGAGTGTTTTGGAGTAGAAGAACAGTTTGTTAAACAGAAATTTTAACAGCTCCAAATGAAAGTATATATAAAGAAGGATTATTGGGGATTCTGTAAAAAGTTTCTGGTGAACTAAATCTCAAACATCAAATTGAGTACATGGCTTCTCGTCAACTTGAGACCTGATCCGGACCTAGAATCTGCCCAGTCCAAACAGTGTGTTTCAGAATTAGATCAAAAGCTTTTGCTCAGTCTTTGTGACTCAAACAGGCGGGTGATGTGAAAGATACTGTGACAGCGAAGAGGATGATTCATGGATGATGTTCTTGAAGGGCAAGAACCTACCTCACTTCAGTTTGTGTCCAACAACTTCAAAGTCGTCCCACTATTCAGGGGTGACTCCACTGCGAATTCATTTGACGGAATTGAAAAGTCTTTTGCATGAAGGGGCAATCAATGAAGTGCACTGTGAAAACAAGGTGCTGCACTGGAAACAGTGAGAAGCTGGAGAGCAAACTCAACTTTTAAAGGGAACTGTGACACTAGGAACTATAGAGTCACAGCAGAATGTTATGGAAACAGTTAATTGTAATCATATTTCACAATATAATACGGTGTTGTTTTCTGCCTTAAAACCTACATAGCGAGTCCAGTGTGTGGACAGATGAGGACAGATGATATGACATATTTACATCGTGCCGCAAAATCATCCAGAAATTGTCTGACAACTCTTAAATTCATCTTTCTTGAGGCAAAGCCAATCCCCTTTATTTCTAACACGTCAATAGTTTTGTGAAAAACGATAAGCTTGTCCATGTCACATACTCAGCATCTCCGATTAAAACTGTACAACAAGTTTAATTTAAAGCTGAGAAGCAGGGCCTTTTATCAGTTTCCAGTCAGGTGGCATTGGAATAATGCTGGTTACAGTAGAGTAGTCAAACAACCGCCTAATTAAAAATGAACCATCACTGCCAGTATATCACTGCCAGGATGTTGTCTATAAAAAGGTGTCACTGACCATAAAGCAAAGAAAAACACAGATGACACTTTGGGATTGACAGATCCTGTTCACAAAGATCAGTTCATGCATTATTAAGAAAAGACAGCAATGAATAATGATTTTAATGAGATCCCTTGTTAGTAGATTGTCTCGGCATTGGTGGTGAAAATAGATCTGTTCCTGACATGTTAATCTTCCAAAGGAAATTTCAGAAAAGGCTTTATCAATGGGATGGCTCAACCCATAAGCCTTTCAATCAGTCTGAATGTACCTAAAGTAAAAGTAGTTTTTCTGACCCTTTTAGAAAGATATTAAATGAAAAGGTTATAATAATACATCTATAAAGTGTATAAACCTTTAATGTTGCAGCTTGTAAAAGTGAGGATTTTAATTACTTTATATACGGTTGGCTAACTTGTAAATTTGTCTAAGGGGATCAATAATGTTTTACCTTAAAGCATTTAAATAAAGTATAAAATGGGCGTACTGAGGTAAAGGTCAACTATCTTGGCAGTTTAGTAAATGTACTTACTTACCTTCCACTACTCCTTTAACCAAAACTTATTTCTACATTTCAACTGTGACTAGATGTGATCTTATTTTAATGTCACTTTAAAGGTTCACAATATCATACACAAACTTAGGAAGGAAAAACTACACAATCATGTCCACCTCTCCAATTTCAGATTTTACAAATGAGTAAATTCACAGTCATGCGTAATTTAAGAGCCAACTGCTGCCCCAGCTACCACCACAAAATATAATTCATCTAATTGTTTTAAAGCAGAGAAAGGATGAAAGGCACAGTTTGAGGGAAATGCATTAAGCGTTGCTTTTTCAACAAAGTAGGGGAAAAAAAAAAAAAACATCCCCTGAAGGCGAAACACGTTGATATTTAGTTTAGATGACTTGAGTTCAGATCATATTAAGTGTAAACTTGTAGATAGTGCAAATTTGATTTTCATTTGCTCTTCATCACAGAGGTAAAGAGTTAATGTTGAGGTCTGAAGTGAAAGAGGCACAGAATCTTAATAGTTTTAGTTTGTTTATCCACGGGAGAGTTGCAGTATTCTGAGTTAAGCCAATTTAAGATTTAATTTAGTCGGTATTATTCAGCTGTACCCTCTCAACCAAAACAACATGCAGCAAGCTAATAAGTATCTACAACAATTCAGCGACAACATCCTGCCACCATGTCAGGAGCTGCAGGTCAGTCTGTTTGTAATACCTTTTATTCATAACATCATTTATCTTAATAGTATTAGATAGCCCCTGTTCAACTTTTCTGCACATCTTCTTTCAAGTACAGACACAGAATATCTTTTTAAATGTTTAAACTTTGAGTTTTTGACCAACAGACAGACCAACCTACATTCGCATTGTATTATGAAGGGCTCTGAATTCTGAAGTTTAAATCCACTTCTGTCTTTGAACAATATATTTGTTTACACCAGACACAGTTTAATTTAACAGCATCAACAGCTACACCATGTGAATACTGGCTTTAGGAGGATGCTGGCCTATTTATAATCATTGTCCTTTATCTGGATGAGATCAGAAATTTGATACACTTTGCCTTTAATTAACTTTAGTTTAGTTTATGTATTATGTAATAATTTGCGAATACCTTAGGGAACTTTAAAAGATAAGAGTCTTAATCCTCATGCAGTAGCATCAGGGAAACATCACATTGATCCCAAATTTATTCACCAGCTGGATTAAGATCTCAGACATATATAGTGAGAGTCAAAGAACTACCATTGCTGACAACAAGGAAGTCCTACCCCACAGAGCCTTCAAGAAAGACAATGAGAAAAACTATGGAAAAGCTCCCCGAAGTGTATCAAACACTGCCAGCTACTTTCATTTACTGTGTGCAAAGTGTAACTAAAGGAGAACTGGTGTTGTTTTACAGGCAAGGGTTGGTCAAAAAATACTGACTTGATTTACTTTTTTTTATTTTATTTTGGTTTATAAGTTAAATAATGAATAAAAATATTCGTGGCTTTCGTAAATTTTAAAAAATTATCCCCACTTTATTCTAAGTGCCTTCACCTTTTGCATGCTACAGTTGTGTACTTAGTTTCATGCAAATAAGGGGCAGCCCCTCCACCTGCTTGTACAGAAAGAGGTAGTAACCCAAGACTGTCCGGTAACTCCCAAAAATAATAACACAACCAAATAAATCCTGAATGTTAGCAGTGTAGTTTGGGCTATCTAATAAAGCATGGATTTTTATTATGTATGAACTACAAGCAAAAATAGTTTTATTTTCTGTTATTATTTCGTTCCCTCCCCTATACAGATCAATACTCTCTCACCCACACAGATGATCCACACAGATGACACACAGTTCAGTAATTGAACTAAGCATCATTGTTGATTGTGTACTTAGAAACTGGTTAGTCTTTCTTTGTTACTGTAATTAGACAGGCTGGGGATTTCCTGCTGGGACAAGTTATGATGTCTGTGTGTTCCCAAGTGTTTACGATGACTGTAAAAATTGAACACATTTCAATAGAGTAGCTATTATGGAATTCTACCATTGTGACTTTGACAACTGTTGGCTTGTGTGTTGGGATGTGCTGCCATGAAGACACATTGATATACATTGTGTATGAAGAGTTTGAGGATTGTTACTGAATAATATGTAAACATTTTGATTCTTGTAATACTTTTTAACACCCATTTTAATACCCAATTTTTCAAAAATCTTCGATCTGTTTAAAAAGTATAAATGGGACTCTCCTGTGTTATACATCTCACATTCTAGCTACACAATTTCTCTAAAGGTGAGCTGCACCCTGCTACATGGTAGACTAATATGTCCTCTCCCTGGGGGGTTACTACTCTTTTATACTTCAGGACAATACAAATATTTGTTTAGTGCCATCTGAATATGTGTCTACCAGAACAGCAGATACCCTATATACTAAACAAGCCCTTGATTTTCTGCATTTACAGTGGCCTGTGTTGTTTCAGTGTATAGGTACCTAATTGTTTACTAACCAGCTGCACACCTTAAGACATTAAGTGTGTCACCAAGTTCTTTCACTTTCTGTCTTCTGCAAAGTACAGTAAGTTCCCCTACACTGTAGAGAACAAAAATTACCTGAAAGACAAGAAATGAGAGGGGGGACAAAGACTGAGAGCGAGAGAGACAGAGAGAAGGAGAAGACAAAAAGAAAAGGGAAGTTGAGAGTCTGGAGCAAGAATGCAAATGGGCGGAGTATAGAGTAATAGAAAAACAGGAACAAAGTGATAACATATGTCAAAGTACACCTGCACACCTGTGTTACGCCACTCCTTTCCCAGGACGCATCAGAGATGGTGGAGAAGCAGTGGTACCAAAATGCCCTGAAAGCTTTTATATTTAACAACAATTTTGACATTGAATTTTGTCTGGTTTGGAGGATTGTGGAGATTGGGTTCATTTTTTTTCCTTTTCTTTTTCTTTGAGTCTTGTATATGATTTATTGCTTTAGTTCAGAGTTCACAACATAGCAAGGAGGACTGGTATTTTTTTGTGGCCCACATACCTGGGGAAGATGTGGTCTGTGAATATCATCCTCCTCCTGCTGCTGTGCTGCGATGGTGAGTACACAGGAGGTAACGGGAGTCTTGTTATGATGTACAGATATTGATTTATGGCAGCTCAACATTTAATGGCAATCATTCCTACAAAGTAGACCTAAAATATAACACTAAAGCAACACAGCCAATAGTTTTGACAAAGTAATTCCTTCATTTGAGATGAAGGAGACTCTCTCAGCATAATGAAAAAAATTTGGGTTTTAAATGATACTAATTGATGGGAAATTCTTTTCATTCCTGTATATGGGTGATGTAATATTGACTATATCATTGCATTTCATAAAGATTTCACATTTTCAGTAAACTATATGAGCTATAATATGTAACACTGTGCTTTGCTGTGTGTTGGTAAACCTCCTGTTCCTTCTTACACTGAAGGACTGTTTCATGCCTACTTTCCTGCATGTCAGCACAGAGGGGAGACACTTATTTCTTTGTATGAAAAATATTACAGGCAATGTTAAGAGAGAAGGCAACATTTTAAGTTTCAAACACCAGCAGAAACAAAATCCATCTTGCATAATTTCCCTGTGGCCCCTAGATCACTGAGGCTTTATAGCAACTAAATGTAAAAATTATGAAAACTACGCTTCATAAAAGAGGACAAGTGCCCAGAACTGGCACTGGGAGTTCAATGGTTTTACGGTATGTGGTAAGAACCGAGCTGTGACCTAGATAAAAAGGTGAGTAGTAAAAGTAATCAGAGTGCTAAAATCTTGCTTCAACTCATCTTATTGTACAGAATAATTTCCTAAATTGCACACAAAAAAAAAAAAACAACACAAAATATAAATAGTACAATTGTACCTACACATCAAATTGACAGATCTAGATTTTTGAATCAGGCTTAATGATAACAAAGCCACAGTATGTGTCATAAAATGATTTTCTCTCTTTTGCTATTTTTTTTTTTTTTTTACTTAAGCTTCAACTGGAAATGGGAAGGTGTATTTTGTCTCTAAGAACTTTAATAATGTGCTCCACTGGAACCCTGTGAAACCTGCCACCCCAGGGGAAACGGTCCGCTACAGTGTCCTGCACTGGAAGTAAGTCCCAGAATAACAGAGGAGGGATTACTGTCATTATTATGTAGTGTCCATATCAAAGCACTGTAAAATTTGTGGCCGTGTTAAAAAACTTAGGAGGTGGTATAACTCTGTTCAGTTTGGAGCTATGTTGGGAATATAATGTATTCAGATGCAATGGCTCCAACTCAAACCTAGAACAAACTAGAAGTGACATAATTTCTTTTAACATGAGCAAACACAGACTTAAAATATTGTAGAGCCCAGTAAAAAGTATTAACTTACTGAGGCACAGACCTCCACTTTTATTAAAGAGTCTTAAAACTACATTTCCATTAGCCGCACTGTTGCATTAGGTAACATTTTCTTCCAATACAAAGAACATTTTGAACTGATTCCACATCGGCAGTCTGTGCCATAAATCCTCTTAGCGTGCCAAACCGGTGACTGTTTAACAGACTTTGCCCTTCTCTTTTCTGACATCAAGTCAACAGGAGGAAAAAAAAAAAAAAAAAAAAAATCAGTCTGAGGAAGGCAGACAGTACAGAGAGACTAAACTAATACAGTGTTTACAGTTGACTCTTCATAGGATTTGTCAACATAACATAAAATTAATATCTTTCTCCTATGTTTATCCGATTTAGAAATTGTATCCTGTAGGAAATTAAGTAAAGTGGTCCACCGCAGACTTTTCCGTTCAGCTCCTTTAGCTCCTTTCTCCTGCTCACGCTCCTACTCAAAGCAAGTCACTCAATAAATGTATACGTATAATGTATTTTCTCAAACCTTAGACTAAACTGCTCTCTGCTCACTTCATGCACCTTCATTCACTTTTATAGCCTTCAAGTAGAAATTTTTTCCCCTTTCTTCTTTTCACTCTATAGTCCACAAATTGTTTCAACAAAGTGGAGATGCCATTTCATCTCATTACTTGTGACACTGGCTCCCAGACAAATGTCAAGTGCCACCCCAATCCTTCTGACTTTTCTCCCAGCAACTGTCACCAGACATTTCTGGAATGAATTCCAGCATCAAAACAGCTGAGAAGGAAGATTAGCCATGTCAGCTCAACAGTGGATTCCTCTTAAAAAAAATACTGTCGGTAATGTCATAGTTTTAAGGAAGGCACTGTGTGCTCATATGATGAATAGGGCAGGTTGACCTTTGCATCATTTATTTCATTGGAGCTACATACTGCACAGAAGAGCCTCAGCTACTGGATGAGGGTTGTCACAGTTTCAGGTCAGTCTCAAGTCTTTGTCTCACAGTTTTTCAAGTCTGGTCTTAAAACAATAGCCAAGCTGCACAGCACTGACACAGGTTTTACTGGCAGTAATTGTTCCTCCTGCCATGCTGACCATTAAAACAACTAATCCTTGTGTCCGTCCCTCAATGGAGGGGGATGGGATCCCGTGTCATTGTCCCTGTAAAGGTTATACATAATCTGAAGATAGTTTGATGCTTCAGCAGTCTCGGTTAGTTAAATAAATTAGATTTCTTCTAAGTCATCTTAGTCACTTCCCTTTCAGTAAGAAATTCTGTCTGTGTCACCACCTCTGCTCTTCACCTCAACAAAAAACTCTGCACAGGGAATCTCCAACAGGAAATTCTCAACTGAAAATTCTGTATCTTTGGATGACATCCAAATGATTTTTATCAACTCAAACCAGTCTGACTCACAGCCAGTAGCCTATAACAAATTTAAGAACTTCCAACATGTTTTTGGTTGGGTTTTTGTTTAGTTTATTTGTTTTTTTGAGACCTTGACCCAAACTAATGAATAAACAGTCAAACGGGTAACGGTGAACCGATTGATCACACTGTGTAAACTCATTGCAGCGATCTGGACCAGCAATTCAAGATAAAAGAGGGATGTCAGAACATTACTGCTCTGTTCTGTGACCTGACAGCAGAAACCCCAGCGGTTCCTGACGTTCACTACATGGCTCAGGTTCTCGTTAACGGTGACCTCCTTGGCGAAACTCCCACGAGATTTAAACCTATAGCAGACAGTAAGAACCTCCCTGTTCATTCAGGCATTTCTTTGTTTCCTCCAAGTCCTCCAGGTTCTGCTGCAACATTTATTTCATTCATCTTTCTCTGTCTCTGTAGCTACTCTCGGTGAACCCATTTTGTCCTATGGCACAACAACGTCAGCCCTGTATGTTAATGTCACCCTGCCCATGGGGCCGAATGGAGTCTCCATTGCAGACATCATAAGCAGGAGCAAAAATGGGCCCTCAAAGGCCACCATTATTTATATCTTAAACATCACAGAACCAAAGTGGGCAGCAATGGTGAGTTGGTGTGCACTGAATAAAACTGTACCTGATAAAGTGGTCACTATGTTTATGTAAGGTCAGGCCCAGATTTCCAGTTAGAAGTTGGCAAAATTTTGACTTAAGTTCATTTATAATGGTAAAAAAGAAATATCATTCAATCTGATTTGTTTGGTTTGTTCTTATTGAGCTGAAATAAGTTTTCCTCTTTTTTTTTTTTTTTTAAATCGGTAAGACCTTCAATGGACTAAAATAATCCATTAAAATCTCTTCAACCCATTGTGTGGCCAGGTCAGCACCAACATAACCGGCAAGTTCGTCATTAATTTGAAGCAAAAACAAACTGAGTACTGTGGCCATGTGCAATACAAACCATCTACTGAATGGGGGCGCAATGAAAGTGAGAAGGCCCCCCTCTGCGTCAAATTGCAAGGTGAGAATAGCTGTTATATACAATGTATAAATCCTCTCATTAATATTAGATAGTAAAATATTCATATACATTTCAGGCAGGTGACAGTGCAGGTGTTCATAAACATGTTTTCTCATATTTTCCTCATGTTACACTCTCTCTGTACTGTGAAAATAATTACCGACAAATGATTAAATGAGGTTAACTGTTTCTAAAAATTGTAAGTGTCACACACAAGTCGTTAGTACCAATGTGCTGTTTTGGAAGAAATCAAGAGTTATTTATCTTATTTGTAAATCGTAGATAAGATCCTTTTTAGACGTCTGCAGCTGTACCAAGACTCACTTTTACAGTACAAAACAACGTCCATTTTTTACTACTAGAAATATTCTAATAAAATAAAATTATACTGACCACAATAACCGTATTGTATACATACATGAAAATCTATTGCTGACATACTGATGTGACAGTACTTCCCAGAAGTACTATATGCACTGGTACATCCAGAAATACAGTGTATTTAACAGTCACGCATCACAGGTATGACCCAAGGGCACTCCTTGAAAACATGCAGCATCTTGTTCATCAAAATGGGAAGTTCTTAGACACACACTACAGAAGTGCATGCAGTAATCTGATTTTACAGCTCTTACAGGTTTTTCCCCAGATAATTCAATGACACTGATGCTTTTTTTCCCCCTCAGATGATCGTCGAACTCTGATCTCTTGTCTTGTTGCAAGTGCTGTTCTTCTAGCAGTCCTAGTCACAACGTCAGTTGTGTGGTTGTGCACTTATGTGAAGGGTGGAAAGCATATTAACATGCCAAAGTCATTGGTAAGCCCATTTTTTCTTCAGTTTCAGTATGTGTGTCCAGGTTAGAATGAGGATATGTTGATTGACTGGAAAATCAAGCCCTTTGGCACAAGATCTACTGTATACATGTTCTGTATGGTTACGGAAAATAGCATGGGGACAATGATTGAACACTGACGCAATCTGGATGTGTTTTAGTAAGCTAAAGGCGTGTCCCATGTTGCATGGCATATTTCAGTGATGATAGATTGTCATCGTCTTTTATCATGCAGCACAGTTTGCATAGTTTCATTTACTGTACTGTTCAAATCAAAAAGCTTTTGTCTAGCACATATTACATTTTCATTGAACTTTTCTGCTGTTTTAAAACAGATAAGCACTTCTGGCCCTCTGGATGTAGTACTGCAGCAGTCCTTCAGTCTGACTATCATTTCCAAAGCCGTGTTCAGCAATGCTCCATGTGACAAAACAGTCTATGCGACAATCCAGCAGAAGCCAAAGGAGCCTTCTATTAGACCTGGAGGTTATGCCCCCCAGGACATCCCCTGCCCAGACTGGCAGGGCAGCGCTTTCTCCTCTTTGGACACAGATCCACACAATGCAACCGCAAGTTCCCAGGACACGAGTGCCCTGTCCTCTGAAGCTTACACGGCAGTGACTGTCCATGCCCCTGGTGAAGTGAGCGAAGTGGCTACCCATGAAGACAGTGGAAACTGTGCCCCAATATTTCCTTCCATGAAAGAACCCTGGAATAAAAGCGGACCTGTTCCAAACCTGACATTAGATGGACAGCAGCTGGGCCTACCTGATCTGGATGCTTGTGAGAGTGACAAAACCGGCCCACTGGTGTTACACACGGTGCGTGACTCAAATGGACAACTCATGTTGACTTCACTTACTCTTCAGTTAGAGGAGAGCACAGATGACCCACTGTCACCTTTTATCCTGGAGAGAAAACCTCTTTTATCAGACCTCATAGACTATACAAAGGAGGAACCAACATTAGCATCACTGCAGAGCTTCGACAGCTCAGAGTGGTCGGACTCTGGGTGTGACGATAACACACCCGGAAACACACCAACACAGGCATACTGCAACACACATTATCTCCCATCACAACCAGTTGTTTCTGACTTTCATCAGCAATGTCAGAACACACCATCTACTGATGCCATATTTGTATCAGGTTACAAGCAAAACTGGATGTCCACCTAATTCTCCTTGTGGATGCATCCAAAATACCAGACAAACTATCCTTCTACCAGAATGGACTTGTCCCAAAAAACAAGAAGGAAAGTGAGCGAGATGGAGGTGAAAAAGCAAACATTTAAGACCTTAAAAACATCTTTCATTTGGGTCAACAAATATCAGAGATACTTCCACTGGAGCACTCTTTTTGAACAAGGATAAAAGGCAGATGATGGGACAAGTGCTCTAAAGGAATGGCTTTCCTCTGACTGGCAATATGAAGAAAGACAAACTTTTACTTAAAAAGACTTATAAAGGTGAAGACAAAAATGTGAATTTAAGTCATAAACAACAACCTCCTGTGGACCATTAAATACATTTCAGTGGTAGTTTTATTTATTTATTAATCCACAATTGTAAAATGTAAGGTGTGTGGTTATGTTTGAAGAAATCCTAGCATATGCATAATTTTAGTCCATGTTTACTCTGCCAAGCTATTGTTTCATAAATTGACCACTTTGATTTTCAGAAACATGCTCCCAGAACGTTCGCTCATATCTTCATGTGGCCGTGGTGTAAACCAGTATAAAGTTCAATCAATCCACAATGTTAACAAAACAATCATATTTTTTAGATTACTGGGAGAGTTTCAACCACTATTTGGACAGCTAAAATCTGATTTTCTTGCATAATGAGGGAAAAAAGCAACCACATACATTACATGTCATCCATCGTGTTGGCAGAGTACAGCAAGTGGTATGAAACGCAGCTGAAATCACTGCGTTACATTTAAACGCAGTCTGACCCTCTATCCTTGAAAATATGTTCATATCATTGTAAACTGATTTCGCTTTTAACTTGTGGCAACATGACAAATCAAATCATATTTTTATGGCACCAAATTATAACTAAGTTGTTTGAAGTCACTTTTTAAATAGTTTGGTCTCGACCTGCTCTATTTGTAGAGACCCAACAAATCCCTCCATGAGCAAGCACTTGGTGACAGTGGCAAATTAAAAAAAAACATTCTTTACAAAGCAGAAACTTCACAAAGAACCAAACTGAGGGTAGGCAAGTTAAGAGCACAATATTGGTTTTTGTCCAACGTAAACTGAAAATTGTGAACTTTTTCTATATTAAACCCATCCACAATCTTTCCATCACTTTGGAATGCAAGAATGAAAATTATTGGAACATTTTATCAATATGTATCAACATATGTGACTTGTTAAATATGCAAATCAATTCAATTAATAGAAAACATAAGCTGTTATTCATTTTATTTGTTATTTGCTCTTAAAAATTTGTTTTCTATAAATGTTATTTCAAGGAGACTGGGTTACAGAAATAAGTTTTGAAAATTTGCTTTTGGTTGCATAATGGGGAAAAAAAGAAACTTTTGGTTGGACTACAACAGTAGGACAGCAGCCATAAAAAGATTGATGTGTGACTGACTGAGTGGTGAAATGATCTCATTAGTCAGCCTGCCCAGTTTTGGTGGTTACCCATTTCCCATCATGTATGGTGACTTGATTGAGGATTTCAGTGGTGCAGAGCAGCAGATTGGAAATGGCTTGGAAGTGATTGCTGGTTGACATGTGGTGTCATCTACATGTTTCCGTTACTATTTCAAACTTGCTCTTTTGTTTTACAACAGACAAAAAAAACAAAAAAACAAAAAGGAAAGCAGCTTTATTGGGCTCTGTTGGAATACTTTATAAAAACCATAGGACAACCATAGGACAACCGGAGGACACTCATCAGACTGAAAATAGCTGTTGATAGAGTCCGGCCATATTAAACATTATGACCCAGAAAGAAACAAGGACACAGCTGGGGTGAAGGAAGAGGCCTCTTTTGTTGTCCATAGGAAAAAAATTGAACAAACAACAGTTCAAACTCTTCACACATCGTCAATATGTTCTTTGCGAGCTATCACTACGACAACACACTGACGCAGCTTATTAAGCACCCTAAATACACAAACACAGGTCATTTTTAAATTACAATGTGGACAATCTCTCTAACAGATTAGTTATGAAAACAAATCTGATTGCCTTTACTGGACAAAGCATCAGACAGAGTTCTACATCTGCTGTCAAATTTTGAGCTGTTTGAAATGGCAATCCAGTGACTGAGCTTCAACTATGAATATTTTCTTATTTGTAAACTTCAACGTGTGTCAGTATTATTAGTGATGTGAGGAATGTATGACAGAATGGCAATGTAAAATAAGGATTTTTTTTTCTTATTCATGCTCAAATTCAGGAACTGTTTTTGCTCCACTCATTGTTTGCTGTTCTTTCAGAGTAAGAAAATACAGCGTGTAAAAGTATATTAGAAGGTGGGGACATGGTGTAATCCAAGCCACACTGATAAGAACTAGGCCTTAAATAGCCTGAACACAATATCTTATACAGAGCTGTAAAGTAATAATGTCAGGTGTGTTGAAACAGTGACAGGACTCACATACAGTAGGAACACTTTGTACAGCACATTAGAGGTACACATGCATTGTGGGTACGTTTGGAAGAAAAATGTGTCTGCTGATTGAATGAAAATGAAAATATGTAAAAGTGTAACTTTCTTTTTGTTCTGTATTAAAAACTGTGATTTTCTACATCACTAAATGTTCATGTTGTTCATACTCAAAAGGTTGAGTTGTGTTCCACTTGAACTCATTACTGTATTCTAATGTAACCTGATATCTTTGCTATTACTAAAGAATTTAGTAGTTTAGTCAAATTTTTTCCAGAAATTATGTTTGATGCATACAGAAATGACAAACATAAATATTATTCTGTGTATTTACTGGCCAAATAAAATATTCTGAGCTACTAACACTGTTAGGTCTTCAGGTAAGATGTGTAAAATGACAGAATAATAAACTTGAACTTGTCATCCTTGCCACATACTTTAAACATTTACTGTCTTGGACAATAAAAAGGTGAGGTGGATTGCAGAAGGAGGCCAAAGTACAACTCAGCAGCCTGTTTCAATGTTGTGTATGTTTCCAGTCAAGCGTCGAAACCGTGAAGAGCTTTGGATGTGCGGTTTTGCCTTTTCGTCTTTAACCATTTAGAAGCCAAATTGGAGTAGCGTCATTTCCATTTCAATTTCCTGGCTGTTTTTATGCGGATGGACATATGTTTAAAGAAACTTAAACATCTTTTATTGTGCTTTTGTGTGAGCTTTTGAGCACCTTTAGATGCTCTTTTCGATTAATATTATTTCTAAGAAAAATGACTCAATAATGAATGGGGCTTGAAATTCTTAAAAATCTTTTGTGTCTCAGCAGAAGGGAGGTTTCCTATTATTTACCACCAAAGTCCGAAGCTGCTAAATGAAGATGTGATCCTCCCAATTCAGAATTCAACACAGAGAGAGGAGTAGAGTAACTGTCGGCATTTGTGCAATGTTTTCCAAGGGATAATATAAGCCTCAGGTGGATTCCTGCTTTAAAACCCATTGTGTGATAGGTTATGTTACTGCTATCAGATACCCCAATGGAGCCTTTTACAGCAACAGCTTAGCCCTTACAGGACTAGCAGGAGAAAAGTCATAAATATACTTTTTAAGCCAATACATCCAAAATATAAACAAGGGACTTTAAAGGGACGCATCACATTTTAACTCAGGTTGCCACAAATCACAAGCAGTTTATCCTACGTCTTTACACATGTATAACACAGGGACAAAAAAGCATGAAGGTAATAAGTATTACTGTCCAAGCAGACTGGGCTACGTGGTGTAGAGGCCAACTCAGGACGAATGTTTAGATTGATGATTACTCAAAATTATTCACAGAACCAGCAACATTTTTATACTATTCTTTTGTAAAATGTTAGAGTGGATGTTGTAGGAGACCTATCTTCTGTGCTTACAAGCTTAAACAAGTATAATAATGCTGCGTGTTATATTTCACAGCCCTCAGGCTTTCTGTGAGCCTATTATTAGTCCAAGAATGTCAATAAATGTAATGTTTCTGTTCTGGGTCAAATACATCCTAAACATGTGTGTCAGCTGTGTGCCTGCGGTGAAAACATTGCTGATACAAGAGTAGAGAGAAAAATAAACATTGTAAAGGATGATTCAACATGAGTGCAGAGAGGTGGAACTGGCAATTCACCAGTAAAGTTTACTGCTGCAACTCATGGGGAAAAGAAGAACAATGACAGGAATATTTGAAATAGCTCCAGTGAATGGGAGTTTGGTAGGAGGTGTAGAGGAAAAGGAACTGGAAGTAGTTGTCGCAAATTTGTTTTGTTTTTTTTTTTTGTTTGTTTGTTTATAAGTCTGGAACTCACTCAAGAGATTCAGGTTGTAAAGTAGTAAAGGGGAGTAAACAAAGGAAACAACAATCATTCTGACAGCTCACTGCAGGGAGTAGGAGTGAGTGTTTTTGTTGTTAGAGGGGTTTCCGGTCTCTGGCATGTTAAGAATGGCAGGACATGGCACAGGGCATTTTATTTGGATTTTCATTGTGTTCTTCCCCTCCATCTTCCAATCTGACTCCCCTTTGGACAGGTGTTATAAAAACAAACAAACAAAAAAAAAAAAACTGCCGTTACTTGGCTGACAGGTCCTTTTCTTTCCATCTGCCAGACGATTGTCTTTCTCATCTCGTCACTCCCCATGTCCTGAGAAAGAAGATAAAATGGGAGATTGCATGGCAAACTCTTTTGAGTGCTGTGGGCATGATGGAGCTTGGATTGGGGAATAGTGGTTCTGGGAACACAATGCTTCAGCACAAATATAATTTCAATCAAAGCTGAGGGGTGTGTGCCTGCTGTGGATCAATGAATATATTGATGGACTGAGTACTATAAATTACATAAGTGGCAAGACTCTGAGAGCAACAGTGAGGCAACCAGGTTTGAGCCTTGTGCAGAGAAATGCTCATTTCAATCACTGCCTGAAAAATTAAAAGAATGCCTCTTCCATTCAGATTCAAAACAAGAACACACTACAGTGTGTCTTTGAAACATATGCCCTTGACCCCACCACATATACCATACTAAGTATTGGAAGAGACTCACATTAACATTTGAGGTTTAAACTACAAAGTAGACTTTCAGAAGGCTATTTCAGGACATAGGCACTTATGATTTCTTCATTTGTTATACTCAATCCAATATTTAAGGCAAAGAGACAGCATGGAGAGACACTCATACAGAAATAAAAAATATCCTTTGAAGAAATAAAACCAGCGCAAGAAACTTCTGAAGATACTGAGAGAATGCAGCAAGGTTTAATTGTGAGTGTCTTAGTCACAAAACTATCAATAAACTTTTACCTCATTTTGCTCACAGCCATCTTTTATTCTAAACAAATCTCTCGTGAGAAGGTGTACAGCGTTAACGGACTGGAACAAAATCTAAATATGATTGACGACTGCACTTTGATTCCTTTTGATATGCAACCATGTAATTACTTTACAACCTTCTCATTCAGATAATGAAAATGAAATTTGTGACTATTGTAAACATGAGCAACATTGCACGAATTGCTCGTTGGTTTAGAAGAAGTTGAAGGCAACGTGATCATAAAGGTTAAGAACACTCACTTGTTAATGAAAGAGTGAGGGAAGATACAGAAAGAAAAATGTTCAAACAGAATGAGCCCACAATTATTGTGAAGCATCTGTGATAAATTTCCTCCTAGGAAGCAAGTATAACTGGCAAAAAACTTAAAAATGGGATCAAATTGCCATTTCGAGTAACTTTATTCATTCAATCATTCAGCTAGCCTTGATTACGTACCAGAAAGGATTTGCCCTAGATCATTTTGGTGAATCAATGGGGAAACATTGGCTATTAGAGTGTAACCTTACCAATATCACACAGCATTTCATGTTTCAACTTCATCTCTTCATCTCAGTCAGTGACAGACATTAATGCTTATTGAGCTGGTCCCTCTGCTGCAGTCCTGCCAAAAGTTTCTAAGAGTCAAATTATTTCAGCAAAACAAACTTGCATAGCTTTATCAATAGGCCATTTTCATGGGACTGTTTTTGATAAATATAGCTAGGGTATCGAATCAATCTTATTTATAAGGCCACAAATTTTAACTTTACATCAGAGGACTTTATAATAGTACAGCAGATCAGCCACCAGATGGCTGCTACCTGTGGAGGAACATAATGTCCCCTTTATTAATGTCATCCCCTAAGAACTAATTTGTCAACTCTTTCTCCAACCAACGGAAACAGGCATGATTTAGCACATATCCGAGTCTTTTCAACAAATCTGAAATATGGGCATCTGTTCGGAAAGTGGTAACAGGCTGTGATTGAATAAAAGCTGCATTCAGCTTCATTTTAATTTCAAATGAACAAATACATTTAAATTTAGCATTACATACAAGTTTGTGCTTTGCCACCTAAGTGATACTCCATACAAAGTGAGAGATGGAAGAGAAAGGATCTATTTGCCTCAGACGTTAGGAAATGTGAAGTTTCAGACTATCCAATAAGTAATCTTTGCTTTGTTTGTTTTCTTCCACTTTGACTTGGTGTAAGTGAATCACAAT
Source organism: Remorina albescens (assembly GCA_034769265.1). Classification (NCBI taxonomy): domain Eukaryota; kingdom Metazoa; phylum Chordata; class Actinopteri; order Carangiformes; family Echeneidae; genus Remorina; species Remorina albescens. The sequence continues at coordinate 5,865,378 of CM068486.1, forward strand.
AAGTAGCCCTTTCCCTGGTTTCTACATTGAAAAGGGACTTCTCTCCAAGACCAAATCATTTGATGAATTGAAGTCTACATGTAATTGGATGCAATCACATCACCCCCACCCCTTTCCTCACTTACATTCTAATGAGGTCTTAATGGGTCCTTGATTAGAAAGAGGCACAAAAACAGCTGTCAAGGCTGGCCAGGAAATAATGGATCATTGCAGAGACTTTAGTGTCCATTAAGGTCTATTCTGGTCCCAATCACTGGTAAGCAGAAAGATGGAAAGAAAGTTTAGTAATATTTTGTTTCCATCAACACAATTCTGCAGAGCAATCATCACTTCAGTCTTGAAATTGATAAATGGCTGATGAACACTGAAGTGAGTGTCCCATCTGATAAGGCCGATGGGTAGATAGGTGCTTCACCTTTTTTCTCAGCCAAAAATGTCCATATTATTGCGTAAAATTCCAGTTTAAGTGCTCCACTGCTGCTATTTGTTCAAAGATACAATAGATAAGGAAGATGACTAGAGAGAGAACACAATGATAGATAATGTGTTTGGTGTTATTGCTTGTCAAAAGACAATGTGTTTACAGTGATAAAATTACTACTGGTATATCTTCATATACTGGCCTCTGGCTTATTTCAGATTTACTGTAAACAGGAGCTGCAAAGGAAAAAAACAAAGACAAGCCATCACGTACTGTAGACGACTATACATGTGATGATTTTCAGTGTTATGAGATCACTGAAGTTGTTCCTACTAAACTGACAAGATTGGTTGCAAACTGCATTATACAAACAGATAAACAGTTCAAGGTTATACAAATGTAATTAAGTGGTTATATTAAAACCAGGTATCATTTGGCTAATGTACTTAAATCATAAATAATACATTTTGATCTACACTTGTTAACTTATGCCCTGCAAAATGTGAGCATGGCATCAAATACAGCTAACAACTCCGAGTCACCACAGTGACGTAGTGTGCATCTGTGAAGGACAGATAAAATGCAAGAACATCCAATGCAGAGTAAGTGTTTGTCAAACTGAGTCTGCTGCTATAATTCATAATTTATGCAAGTAAAAGCACAGCGCGACCATGAATTTTGAATTTGCATTAATCATTAATGAAACATGATAAGTCATTCTGGGTGCGTTGCAAATATTTATTCCTTCTTGGCTTGCCATACATGTTGCACCTGGTACAAGTACAAACTCAAAACATATTTTCTGCTTCAGGTGCTCTGGGAGATTGATTTGCATATGTGTTCTAAATAAAATCAGGCACTAAAATGGAAGAAGGGCCACTGGCTTGAGCTCCGCAGTTCTTCAGAAACTTTAGAATAAAAGTGTTAAAAACATCATATCGTCTCAGAGCACCATTTTCCCTATATGAAATGAAGCACTGAATGACATGTTTCTGGGGGACTAGCAAACTAAGGAGTCTTCCTAATAAAGAGTCTCTAATAAAGGTCTTCCTCAGCTGTTTTGTCCTGATGGTTATTCTTAGTCTGACAGTCACTGCTGGTGTATGATGAGAAGAGAAGGCCTGGCAACATTAGCTTGTATTGTGTGCTGATATTCCAGAGGCAGGTGTGGCCACTAAAGGCTTATAAATAACCACCCATCCTTCCATACAATGCTGTGGCCTTGAATGATGCCTTCTTTCCTCAAGGCCCCTGTGCACTTTTGGTCCCTGCCAATCAGCAATACCACACACAAACACACACAGACAAAAATCATGCAACCATGACAACAGTTATACAGTTGATTAAAATAAAATGTGGGCTTCCTTATACATCTTTCAGCACACACAAACACAACACTCATACGGCCAGAACTAGAGTGACACTTCCTTCAAGTTTTGGTTTACAGTGAGAGTAAAGCAAAACTTTTCAGGACAACTGAATAGATTTCCCCAAAAACACACAGATCTAATGAACTCTAATGTCTCATTATACAGTGATCTGTTAATTGAGACAGAGAAGGGTTCAACTTTTAGGATCTAATCAGAGATCACTGGAAGAGGAGATGGGAAACAAGAACAAGAGAATACAACAAAATATTGTTCCAGTCAAATCACCAACTAGTAAAAACTACTTTAGTCTGAGTTTGAGTGAAAGTACAGTACTCAAGCAGCTAGGTCAAGTACTGCACAGGATATAAAAAGAGCAGCAATATGTGTGGATTATATAAAGAGTGGAGATGGATGGATTTGAGGAAATGCTAAAGTCAGCATGAAAACATGCTCAGTGACAATGCCAGCATGCCACGTTATGTTTACCTTGTTCCCTGTCTGAGCACAATTATGAAGGACAATCAGATGTTCCATTGAATAGCTGTGTAGACATTTCCCCTAAATACACATTTCAACATTACAGTGACAGAAGAAGAAGAAAAGTGGATGAATCACAACAATGAGACAGATTCAACCCTAATTTGAGAGATTTCACTCCAATTGTGGCTCAATACAACATCACTATACAAATTATATAACACTACATTCATGCCTAAGAACATTAGGTCCAGATTATGTTGCATTGAGGAGTTGGAAAATGTATAGAAAGGTAGGAAGGCAGAGGGCAAAGTAGAAGAAAAAAAAATTATATATATGGAAAAAGAATGAAAGACGGGATGTCTCAGGTGTTGCCTCTAGCATTATCAAACTCTTGCCTTTTAAGACAGAGTCGAGGGTTAGATTTTTAATGAGAGGGAAGCCGATGGTTTGGGTCTCACCCTCAGAATATTGGCTACCTCTATTGAACAGCTGAATATGCTTCTTATATTTGTTCCTATTCTGATAGCCTATGCTTCCTATCCTCTACTTTTCCCTCTCTCCCTGCAGCCCTCTGTCGCCTTCTATCTTCCCAGTTGTCATTTCTCGGCCTTAAATTTTTTAACACTTGTAGCCAGGTAGGATCGTGCTGAGGGCTGACATAATGAAATATTTCTTTTAGTGAGAGATATTGAGCAGACATCTGTAGTTCCAGCACAGCTAGTTTTTCCTCCAGCTGTTTCTTTCCGCTGCACAGGCCATTTGCTCCAGCCTCTCTCACTATACAGGGAGATATTGTGTCATCTCACAGCTTTTCCGTGGAGCTGTCTGTAAATCGATCAGGCTGATGGCAATGATCTGTGTCGGTGCATGTGTGTGGCAGTTGTGTGTCCATGTAGGACGCACTGTGGTGTTCAGTTGACTGTGTGCGTACAAGGGAGGTGTCATTGGTCTATATTTACCAACTTAAGAATGAGAGAGCAGTGTTGTCCACATACTTGGCAATGAAGGACATTTTGTGTTCAGGGTGACCGTCATGGCTTCATTAACACTGAGAGAGTGAGGTAGACGCAGGCAGGCTGAGACAGGTAATACAGAGAGGTGAGACTGAGCAACATCCTCAACGAGAGAGACAGGCAGGCAGGCAGAGAAGGAAGTGGGATATTTTCACCCTACAGACCTTTGACCCACAGAGGACTTCAGTTGTTTCTTTAAAGAAAGCGTGAGTGGGATTTCCTTTACTAGAGCTTCATGTAGATCTAGTCAAATGATATATAGCTTGTTGTTTTTCTTCCATTAGAGGTTAGTGAGCAATTAAAGAACAAGATAACCTTCAATGAAATAGAAACCACAACATTAAGCCTGGATAAAACACATTTTCCCATTACAAAATATCTGCATAATACTGTTGATTATTATTCATTCATTTCTATTAATTGCCATTTGTCTTTGTGCTGTCAGGGATGTTTTAACTTCTTGATGGTCTCGCCGTTTTGACGGCCTTAGCAGATGTAGCTTTTAATTATCCTCTGGGGATGGCATAAACCAAGCCCATATCAAGCTTACACAGTGGTTTCCCCTTTAATGGGAAGAAGAGCAAATCATTTTTCCTTCTCCTATTGATAGAAAAAAAAAGAAAAATCTGAACCACGAGACTATGCTCTCATTTGACTCCAGAGACTGAAAGCTGAACTATGTGTAGAAAAGAGCAGAGCTTTCCTTCTGCTCTCCTCCCTGCAGGGGACCAGTATCTGCCCTACCCATGGAGACCAGATCAATTTTAATGTGCCAGTTTTTCGACCTCCCATTAACAGTGCTCACACAGCCTCTCGCCATGCACAACAGTGAGCCACAAAAAAGCAACAGAGAAGCCAATAGGGCCAGTAGCCAGTTAGCTTGGAAAGCTAACTCTCTGTTTTCTTAGTTTTTTCTAACACAATCTAATTAGAGGGATAAGGAGACAAAACACATTAAACTTGTTTGTGGCGCTAACACAGGTGGTTGCCATTGGGAGTGGGTGAATGAAGTCATCGCTCAGGTGTGACCTGATTCTGTTTGTTGGGTGCATTCTCCATTCACTTCCCTTCAGCAGCCACAAGATTAATGATGGGCAGGGTACGGGCGGCAGCATGGCGGACCTCGACTGATGAATTATTAGTACCTCAGTGGCCCACAAAGGGGTGATTCATTTAACATGGGAGTGAAACACATCTGCACTGAAACTCAAACTGGAAAAAACCAAAAGCTATGACAAACACAAGGTAGTTTATATGAACTGAGGTATTTAATGTCAAAATGGCAGCAAGACAGACTAAATGTGAACGTAAAAGATTAATAGATAGCTACATAATTAAAGATAGATTCCACAAAGACGGAATTTTCTTCTATAAAAACACCTGCAACTTACATTATTAATCAAAACCCACTTAAGTTGGATGTGTTTGGCCCTTCTTTACAAATAAAAATCAGGAGGCTGACAAATTCCTGTTTTGTTTTGGTTTTTTTTGGTTTTTTTAATTCAGGACATAATGGCAGCTGATGCTAATATGAAAGCATAATGATATTCATGGCATCCTTCTCTGGCATCTCAGTTGCTACTTAGATATCAGAAAATGGATTGACCCTTTGGAGAGCACTAATTTACAATAGAGCTAATTTGTGCCGTTAAAATTTAGCACACACTTAGCACACCTCTTAGCTTATGATTTTACAAATCTGCACTCTGACCACGTGGAACAATTATTGCTTCACCTTCTCAACAAAGGAAGTAAAAATGGAGCTTTAAGGTCTCTGCTGGATACAAAGCACAAAATAAATAGCCGTGTCTCTTGCCAAGGCTTAAGTGTCTACAGTGTAAAGGGCCATTAATTTGGCAACCCAGCTGCACTCAAATGAAATACACAGCTTTCAGTTGCTCTGTGCCTGCTGACTGCTTACAAAGATAATGTCGTTATGCTTCTGGCCAAGGCTACAGGGCTGTGAGTGTCTGACTGACTTTCACTGACTGTGTATCACACTGCCTCCCACATACAGTGTCTCCACTCCTAGCATCCTCTCCTTCCACAGGTGCCAAGCAGGGGTTACTATGGAAACCAGGACAGTGATGCAGCGAGAGCAGGAAGAGCAGTCGTCGCAGATGTCTCACAGCATGCAACTGTCCTCGCAGATCAAGAAGAAGACCTTCACTTCCAGGTGCCAACACGACTAGTGAGATACAGCAGCACATCACACAGGAGAAAAAATAGTCAAAAATAATATGCTATAATTAATATGTAAAATCTCTAATACAGTATTGTCTGTATAGTCAGTTATAGCTTATTTCTTTGAACCACAGAGCTCTATTGTTGACCAGAACTATTAGAAAAGGCGTCACTGAGCCACATTATTATTTTGATGACTTCCTATGTGACTAATATTGCCATAGTACTTAGGCGCTTTCAAATAGATTATTGTTTAACATTTGCTAAAACCAAAAGACCTTACTAAGCCATTCTTAGAAATACTGCAATATATTTATAGCCTGCTTTTGAAAATTTACACCCTCAAGAGGAACAATTTGGTTTAGCTCAGAGTGCCACAATGCATGACTTGCTTGAGTCTTTTGATGGAATGTGTTAAGAAAAATATGCATATATATATTTCAAAAACTGATAATCCAACAAAATTTGCAGGTCCACAATTACAACTACAGGAGTCACTGTAGATGAGCTTACTACAGTCAGTAACCACACAAAACAGTCTGTGACACAAGGTGTTTGTTAAGAAGCTCAAGAGAATGTTGTTGGGGTTTTTTTTTAACCCCCAAAACTATATTTTTTTTCATATGTGTGATCATAAGTTTTTCTGTTTAGATTTTCAAATACGTTATCCTCACTTTTTGGACAAAATTGTTTCTCCATTTTCTGACTAAAAAGAACCTGTATAATCAGTATTACTCAGCAGTATCTTCAAAGCTTTCACTTTAATTGAATAGAAAAAAAGTAGTTATCTCCACTGGGACAAGTCACAAAGTTTCATATTCAGCCCTTAACCCTGATTTTAATTAAAAAAAGTAGAAAATTCCTGCCAGTGTGTTGAGATAATTCAGTTTTATTCCTGTGTTGTGTCTATCTCTTGTTTCAGGCTTCTTCCTTTTTTTTTTAAGAAATTATCTTGAAACAAGACAAAATAAGGCAAGTCATTGCACTGATATCAGGAAAAAAAAGACACCTGAGGCCACAAACTTCATGGAAGAAGATAATTAATATTTGAACCAGGTCAAATTATCTCACAGCATGGATAGTTTAATATATTTAAATGAGGACTAATTAATAGATAAATCACTTAGTAAGACTGTGTTTGCCTTGTAGTAGACCTACATTTTGTGGTGTTTGCCCTCTCATGCCCTGAATTTAAAGTGAAATTTGTGTAATATATTTTTGTATAATACATACAATGGTCTTCGATCAAAGCTGTTTTGGTTTTGTTTTGGGGGTTTTTTTTGTTGGACCAATGACACTTTTTAGTATTTGTTAAAGTCTGGCTGTTCTGCACACAATTACATTTCACTACCTCCCTCCTGTGGGCCAACAGCAATGGTAGTGAACTCCATGTTTTGATTCGGAGTATCCAGAAAAACAGTAAAGACACATCAAACCATGTGAAGATCACACATGCACAGTGTTTTCTTAATAAGTGAAGTCTTGAATAGCTTGACTGGTGAAAAATACATGCACACACAACAGTGGATATAGGGAAGTACTAAAGCACTCAGACTATGTAAAGTTATATCTGAATTCCTCTGCTCTCTGTTATAGTGGTGTGGATTTTGATTTTAATTCCAGTGAACAGAAGGTGTTCAGTCAACTATTGGTTTCTCAGACATATATGAACAGCAACAAATACATGTGATTTAATACAACCATCTGGTTGTGTCTATGACCTATGACATGGACAAGCTTTATTTTACTTTGAACTTTAAAGTATGCATGCATACACTGACAGAGACCATCCCTGACAAAGTGAAATCAAATTCAAGAGCAAACCTAAAAGCCAATATAAATGAAGTAGGATTTTTTCAAAAGGCATGAAGTTGTTATTATTGTAAGTTTTTGCTTCTTATTCCGTACATAAACCAAGAATCCATATTTACTTTAAAGCACATGTACAGTTGACACATTTGTAGTGTAGAAATTTAGGTTGCAGGGACCCGTCCACTCACAGACATGGAGACCAAGAATTAATCTCAAGTCACCATCTACAATCACTTTCAACCACAACATGTAAAACTTATTACACTACACTTCTATACTGTGAGGACATGTCCTCTTCCAATTTGATTAAATTCTCTAATAACCTAAAGTTGAATTTGCTTTCATTTTCATCACCCCCCTGCTGCAGTGAGTTATTGAATTAGGCTAACCTGTGGGTCTGAAAACCTAATCATTGAATGGATGAAAATTGACTCCTTTTTATCCTTAAGGACAGTATAAAATAAGCAATCATTCCATGAGGCTTGGTTCAGTTGATCTTAGGTCATATCTCTCCTTTTCTTTAAAAAAAATTAAAAAAATTTAAAAAAAGCAAGAGGAGTGACAGTAGATGCACTGTGATAGTCAAAATTCAACACCATCAACTAAATGCAAATATTTCTTTAACAACAGATTTTACAATTAAATTTTTCTTATTTGTTCAATAGCTCACAGTTATTGAACCACATTTTACTATGGGTTATTGACATGCATCAAAGAGTATAATTGAGGTTTCTCTGAGGTTTCCCATTTTTTTGTTTTTTTTCCTCCTGAGAGTTATACCAAGTTAATATTTTGAGGAAGCTTGTTGTTTATAAACACTAAATTACATAACCTATATTCTCCTGTACATAGTGTCATTATCATCATGTTCTTAGCTTTTGTTGAAGCATGTTCTTACATGTTCATATGCATTCTTTGAGAGTCTCACTCCCTGTGTGTATATATCTGAGGGCTGTACTTGAGCGATACTGTCCAGCCACAGGCTTGGTACTACATTATTCAATAGCCCAAGGCCCTCAGCACAGAGAATCTGAGCAAAAGGAAGAAAAAAAAAAAAAAGAAAAATAAGACAGGAAAAGCAGAAGTTGTCCTCTGTTAGCTGGAAAGTTTCCCCATTTCACAGCACTCAAACAAAAGAAAATGAGAAGTAATGTCAATTTGCATGGTCATTTGTAAGCTGGCTTGTTGAAAGCAATGCCTGAGGCTAGGTGGTAGCAGCAACAGTACTTGGGATTTTTTTTAAACACACACCTGGGTACATAAGCAGTTCTGACACATTAACTTTGAAACTATTGTATTAATCCCTTTTGAATAAGCTAGTTAAGATGCAAAATTAGACATACAGATAAATATAGCACTAATAACACACTGAAAGCATTCAGACTTAAAATATCCCATCACTGACGTTGTAATTACTCTTGTAACCATGCATTGGTCGCCTGCAGATAAAAGCAGAGCAAAAATGTACGCTTCTCCTGTTTCAAAAATGCCTTTCAACATCATTGCCTCAAGTAAATGGCCCTCTCCTCTTTATAGGCGACACACAAAAGGTCAGCTCAGTTTATTATTGGTGTTTTAAATGGAGGCTCATGCTTTAGTGTATGTTTACACATATGGGTCTATTGTCTGGTTGTGTATGTGTGTATGACTATGGGCCCATGATAAAGAGATTGTTTAAGTGGAAAGAGAAAGAGATGGCAAAAGGCATTTTACTATGCCAACTGTCGACTAGATCACAACTAGAGCACAAAGAGCTCTACCGCCAGTGGACCTAGACACACTGTAGACTTTGCATGCTGTGATGCCAAAAACAATTACAACTGCTATTGTACCACATACAGCACATTGAATTAAATACAAAACCCAGTGGCTCATAAACACCACACTGTCATCATTTGCATGAGTTCAACTCAGCAGCCTCTCTTCCTCTCTTCCTCATATAATCTCCGTATAGACAATAGCATGTTGAATGTTCACAAGATAGTGAAAAGGGGAACACTGACAGAGCAGAAGCAGCTGATTATGGTCACAACATTTCGCACAGGGGAGAGCAACCAGGTCAGCTGGATTAAGCACATTACACATGGGAGGCAACTGGTAGACTTAACAGATAAAAACATAGGCTATAGTTTAGCAGTGCACATAGTTTATGCAGCTGTGTCGCATAAAAGAGCAGCAAATACTGAAAGTGAGCTTAATATAACTTAACTACAACTATAACTATAACTTAATATAACACACTTTGTATAAAGATGATGTCTAAAATGACACATAAGAAGACACACATAAGACACAGTTACATAAAAAGTACTGCATTTTTCTTTTATTTAAATATGAGCTGGATCTGAATCTGCAAATCCCACTGTCATATTTCAGACAACACAGGAGTGTTTGCAATGAGAAGTGATTAATCTGCTGTGCCACACAAGAAACCCCACTTGGTCGCTTAGCCCTGAGCTGCATTGACAGAGCGTATTAGTGCGACAAACAATGTACAAACAATGTATTTCAAAGAGTGCCTTCCTTTAATGGATTAAAATTCTTAGCGGTTTATGTTGTGTTGTTTGATTTTTGGTTCATCATTGTTTATCTTGCTAGTTCTTCATAAAAGTAAGGAGAGATGGAATATATGAATTTAAGTTTTTTGTCTTGATAACAGATCCCTGGAACATGTGAATAAATTAAAAGTCGTGTATATTATGTTTGCCTGCATTACAGGCACTCTCTCTAATGTGCGGCCTCCTCCAGAGAGTAGGAGAATCACTGCTGCTTTCTAGTGGCAGAAGAGAGTAATGATCTGATAAATTTGAGATTGGATTATGCGCCATAAACCGTGACCAAATGAAAAGGCAGGGTAATATAATCACTCAGTCTTCAGTCTCAGAATAAATAACTGGAGGAGGGAGGAAAAGGGAAGATATCCTTTTTTTAATCCTTCACCTGTGACATTTGATGATATGCAAGACATCTTGAGTTAATAACGGTTTGTTTTATTCCCTCCCCCGTCAACATTATCTGAAAATCAGTGATGAAGAAGCCACCTACTCTGACTTCTATCCCATCATCCCTGCTGACCTGATGTCTGTCAAGGAGCTCCTGAACATGGACAACTTCCCCCGCCACAGAACATGGTGAGCCAAATGATCTACCCATATACAATAAATAAGCGCCTATTTAAAGAACCATGATGTATACAACTGCTTATTCATGCAATCATCCAACTAGCCAATCATGTCACAGATGGTCAACGGTCATAAATCAAGCAGATACAGACTGGGCGCTTCAGATAATTTGCAAATGAAACATTAGGGTTGTAAAAATAAATAAATAAATTCATATAATGATCTCATTTATAAGACCATGAAATGAACATAATGGTTGTACCAGACAGGCCGAGTGGAGTATTTCTAAAACTGCTGATCTGGGAGTTTTTACACAGAGGAAAAAAAACAAAACATCTATTGAGAAGTAATCCAGTTGACAAAACAAAAACAAAGTGAGATAAGGGAAGAAGATAGTTGCCAGACTACTTGAAGCTTTCAGAAAAACATCTCAGAATGCACAACACATCAAACCTTGAGGCGGATGGGCCATAATAGATCACATCAGGTTTCATTCCTGTCAGTTGGCCAAGAACAGAAATCTGATGCTAGAGTGGGCAGAGACTCACAAAAACTAGGCAGATGAAAACAGGAAACACAGCCTTGTCTGATTAATCTCAATTTCTGCAGAGGCATGCAAATGGTAGGGTCAAAATTTGGCAACAGCACCATGAATACATGGACACAACCTGTCTCCTGTGTGAAGACTGAAGGCTGATGGCGGTGGTGCAGTGGTGAAAGGAATGTTTCTTTGTACACCAGATATGAATCCATAAAAACTTTTGTATTGTGGTGGAATTCAAGATTTTGAGCATGAATGTGCAACTGACATATCTGCAGAAATTAGGTGTTGCAATCACGGCAGCATGGAGTACAACCTCACACAACATATCCAGCATTTTGGGGCCCCAAGGAATATATAGCTCAAAAGACATGGAGATTTTGAAGGCATAAATACAGCAGTATAATCAATTATACATATTTATATCATCAGACAGCCTAATATTGTCATATCACTCAACCATGACGAGATTAATATGCCGACCGACTCATACAGGCCAAAAGATTTGCATGATGACTGTAGAAAACCAGTGCAGTGAAATCAATACAGCTGTTGAGTAGTACCTTGCAGCTGGCAATTTGAGTAATTCAGCAGAAGCAGTTTAGATTATTAACCCCATTAAACCCACATAAGTGAATACACTTCAGAAAACCACATCATCTTGAGAGCATTAGGATTTGCCATGGTTTGAGCTACAGATGTGCTGTTTTGCTTCTTATACTAGAGAATCAGTGCTTCTGCCGAGCATGCGTCACATTCTTTGGGGTTACATCATGAAAAATGTCAGATTTGGATCAGTCTGACTCTTTGCCACTTTACTTCTGTGTGTTCAGTTCTTATTTGCCATCTTTGGTAGGGAGTCTAGAATGACACTGCTACATCAGAAACTCCTATTGGCTGCAGTGTGTGATGTCACAGCCCATAAGTGTCCCATTCAGAGGCCTAACTAGCCTTGCTTGAAGTAAACGGGATCAACTTTGGGTATTTCTGATCTCAGAGTGAGGAGAAATTGGTCTAAGGTTATTATAGTGAAGGAATAAGGAAAGTGAGCATCAGAGGCTTGAATTTAGAGAGCTGATTTTTCATGATTTCTGCTTCAAATCTCCTCCGTACCTCACCCCATCCTCTCTCCATTTTAGTTAAGAGGAAAGGATCAAGTTTTACCAAAGTGTTTCCCTGCAAGCCATTAACGGCTCGACAGCTTTTATGCCAACAGAGTCTCAACAAGCAGCAGACATCAAGCCTCTTTCTCCAATCCCATCTGTCCGTAAAAAGCCAACTGGGGACTTGCCCCAATCATTCGCCATCTCAAGGATGTCAAGAAGCCAATAAATCATAAGCATTTGACTGAATCATTACAGCAGAAAGAGAGAGCATTGTTCATTTGTATTGATTGAGTGGAGGAAAGGGTTTCACATCCAAGTAGAAGGAAATAAAGTTAAAGCTTTATAGAAAAACTAAATCAATAAATAATTAAAAATAATATTACAATATTATAATGTTGTATTATTACATATTAATAATACAATAATATAATAAAATAAAATAGAGTGACGTAAAAGTTGCACTGAATTCCTGTATGGGTTGTGTGGCTGTTCAGACTGAGGTCGCATTTCAAAAAATTTTATATAAAATCTGATTTAGAACTACAATACGAAAGTGGTCCAAATCGGATTTTGAAAAGATCAGAGTCCAGGGTCAAATAGGTGAGGGGGGGAAAAAAAATAAAAAAATAAATTCTGGTCACTTGGGCCTGTTTGGAAAACACACAATTTTGAGGTTTAATCCTACCCAGAGCATTCTGATCCAAATTAAATTGTGGACCCTGGTCAACTGAAGAGTTTACCACACAAAAAGGCAGCATGCGACTGGGGGCTGTGCAGAACGTCTTTAATTTATTCTGAATCTGAGGATTTTGTTGACAACGTGCATGAGCCATGTTTTACTTTAAGTGTCTTAGGATCATGTTGCTAAAATAGGATTACTGCTCAGCTGTCATGAAGACAATGTCTTATATCTAGTCCCAGAACAGAGCCGTTCAGGTCAATGAGAACAGGCAGCCTCCTGTAACATGATTTGCTTTGCCAAAAATCCTCTCTTCTCTTGGGGCACCTTGTCCTTTCTCGGTCATGTAGTATCTGTGTTGTAACTCAATATCACTTTCACATTTGGAGGATTAGCGGCAGCTGCTTTCCTGCTCTCCAATTTTTCCAGAGCCTGATTAGATTCTTGTTGTGTCAAAAAGGATTTGACATCTCTAGTGCATCTGAGTCACTGACTTTTTCATCAATGCTAAAAATACGACTGAGATCCTTCTTTAAGCACTGAAAGGAACCCCTGGCTTTGACAGCAAGTAGACGGATGGACCGGGTCAAAACGAGAATTGAAGAGGATGAGTAATACTAGAAGATAAAGGTTCCAGGGAGGGAGGGTGAAATTGGGAGAAGTCATTGACAGAGAAATCACATCCTCTTGAAAAGACGAAGCAATTCTGACAGTAATGAGCCTCAGCTGCACTGATGTGGCCCTGCCAAATTGGCATCACATTAGGGTGCCCTCTCCCATGCCACCACCACAACCGTCCATCTCATCATCGACTGTATTTCCCCATCTACTAACATGCTTAGCTCTAATTTTAAAGTCTCATCTCCCTCTGAAGTGCTTAGACGAATATGGTGTGGATGGACATTTTAGGCTGAAATCCTAGTGATGCACAAGATGATTGATTCCTCCCAGGATGAGAGAGGAAAGACGGAAGGATGGAGTTGAAACCTCTTGAGGATTGGCCCACTATTTCTGGAAGGCCTGAATCCAGCAAGATGGGGGAGCATGAAATTTGTTTTGATTTGTGTGAAAATGAATGCACTACATCTTTGTGCAATGGGATGTGTGGTACCAATTGCACATCTACTATCTGATTCACATAATGGTTTCTCCACTATCTTCTCATCATGGTAACGTGTAAATTACACAGCTTACTCATGCACGCATGGGTTCTCTTGGCAGAAGGGGGGTTCTTCATACCAATAAGAAATATTACAATCTCCATTTGGAGAAATAATTAAGCTGTGAACTCTCTCATACCCCTGACTTTATGCGTTCCAGTGGTTCATCCCCTAAAAGTTCAAAATCTCTGAGCCCACACAGATTAAAAACCCAGACAGGGAAAGAATCTAAATATGCCTGTGACAGAAACTGTTTCTAGGGACCTCAGAGTGTGTGTGTGTGTGTGTGTGTGCATGCCCTTTCCTGCATTTGCGTCTATCTATTTTCATATTTATTCATGCTATTTGTACATTTCACTAAATTATCACAAGATTTTTTCGAGTCATTCATGCTCAGAGAAGCGTTTGTGAGTATATCTAAGATTTTGTTTCTCAGTTTGTTGTGGTAGTGTATGTGCGAAGTAGGCAACATGTTCAAATAAATAACCCCCGGGACTGTCAATCAAAAGACGGTTCAGGATACACACCCCTCAGGCGATATGAGAGAGGGCCATTAAAATGTATTTTAAAATCGGGCAAAAATCATGAATATGAGTTCTGGAGTGCATATGTTTGTATGGATATTAATAAAATGCATCTGCAATTTCAAACTGTACATATGGATGCATTCCCAGCCAAAATATCCCATAAACGTTTGTGCACATTATGTACAACATTGATAGGATGAGGCTTCATTTAACAGCATTTAAATGAGCACAATCAGCTCAGAGTATAGGTTCAGCAGCTATTGAGCAAGGAGAGAATCACTGTGTAGCTTAATTACATCAATATAATAACATCAAAAAGAAGAATGAACTTCAGTCCACACTTACAACAGTTGCCCTACCAACTATGCCACCTTGCTGCCCTGCCAAAGAAAGGTAAAAAATATAATTCTTCTTGGTGGAAAGACTGTCAAAACTACTGACCATCACAGTGACAACTAACTAGATGAAAGAAAAATCACAAATGTCACACAGCTGGCAACACAGGATCGCTTTGAACTGTCAAGCTTGAACACACCTGAAGAATTCATGGAGTGGTGCATATCTTCATGTCAGAGATGAAGAGGGTACGAGTGCTGCATCGCCTCACTAGGATGTGATTTAGCAGCGGCAGCAAGGCTCAATACTCCACTAATCAACATTTATGAAGGTGCCGCTCATGTGAAATAGCAAGGGGCAGAAATGGGGCAGCCTTTTAAATGACAAACTGTCAAGTATGAGAAAAGTAGCATTTTTCTGTAAATAGAGTGGGACAGCATGAAACATTTGGATGCCAAAAGAAGGGAAATGTCAATGTAAAATTGCTGTTTTCTTCCTTTCAAAGGCCGACCCCTTTTGTTAGAAACCGCGTTCAAACCCTACTCTGAATTGTTGTCTCTGCTTTTACCTTCTCCCGGACGGAGAATGAGTATGGCTTGTGACAGCAAACTCAAAATTTTAAAATAAACCCAATCAATTCCTGTCAGACCTGGGTTAAAATATTTTCTGAAACAAAAAGATGTATCACACTTCACTTTTGGTCAATAATAGAAGTTTCTTAATACATTATGCTCTTAAGTCATAAAACTGCCCTTATATGTCTCTATCCACCACCCTTATTAGCTAAAATAAGTAATTTCTTTTACATACCAAAAAAAAAAAAAAGTGCTTAATTTTCAGTGGCAAGTAAAAGTGATATTCTTGTCCTTATAAAAATTTGTCTTCAAACACCATCGGATCTTCATTTTAGTTAAAAGACAATCTATTTTAACAAATAAAACAAAAATCATTGTATTGTTCATGGAAATATTGAATACATAATTTAAATATTTAGACTTATATTATAACCAATCAACATATCTATTCATGACTCAAACGGCAAAGGTATCACGTGCTAACATGAAATTATCGTCCCAAAGGCGAAGTGCAGTGGAAGGGAACATCCTGAATTGCTCCTGCCATTCTGCATCTGGATCCAGATGGCTTGCAGTCATAGAGAGGAAAATAAATTCACGGGTTTATCAAGGGAAATGTCACAGTGGCTGTCCACCAGCTGAAGCTCAGTAGCTGGGTGATGCACCAGGACAACCTCACATATCAAATAAAATATAACACAGAATCACTTCAAATCAAAGAAAATCCACTTGTTGGGATTGCAAGTTCAGAACCCAATCCGGCAGATATGATTTGGACTGACAGAAAGTGAGTTGTTTACACTTGACATTCTAAGTCTGAACAGCTCTGTATAAAGAACGGACCAAAAGTCCCTCCAGACAACAACTGATGCGTACCGAGTAGAAGTGGTTGTTTGAAGCCATTGGTGCCAAGGGAATATCAACCACTAATTAAATCCAATAGTTCACTCATTTTCCACTGATACTTTGAATGTTCAATGGCTGCGTTCAGTAAAGTCATGAAAATTTATAAGATATTAGCTTAGGGGCACTGTGTTTGTCTGCATTAGTGTTTTGGATAAAGACCAGATCACATTTATGAGCAAAGGGGTTCACATACTTTTTCTGCTCATGGCATTAAATACTTGGCGCCTGTCTATTCCACCAGGGAAATTCTGGATGAAACTCTGGCTGCTGAGGAAGAGTATTACAGAGACAAGTGGACCATGTTTGGAAACGAGGTTGAGAAGGTGGAGATTGACGTGATCAGAAACCAGCACGCGTTACGCACGCGAACCGACAGATTGGCTCTTCGCAGACAGGTACAAGTCAAGTTTTGGTGTCAGGACTGCCATGTACTCAGGTTTACTAAACAGTAACACTTAAATTCTCCAACTCGCTCATTATGTTTTCAACCATTATGTTCACTGCAGGAGAGGAAATTAATTATTGATTGAAAACTTGATTCACTGATTAAAAATAACATTGCGCTATTAGCATATGCCACTGTCAGTACGAGAACTGAACCACTAATTTAGTGCTACATCATACTTTGCTTATCAAACCACACTGAATGCTTCTGCAATTACATTTTCCTAGCCTATGCTGACTATAACACCTGGTTTATCAAACATGAGCTACCTAAAACTTTTTAGTTAAAGCTATTCATAGACAATCTCCCAATCTTCTTCAAAGTTTATTATATTATTTAAAAAAAAAAAAAAAAAGGTTATTTAGACGTGGCTTTTTAATTAATTCAAGCCACATTAAATACATACAGGGTTAGTGTCTGCAGTTTCTCTGAAATTAGCTGTGGATCTGTTATATACCCAGCATGGAAAACAAGGTCACATTGATGACCTACTTTAATAAACTGTGATTTATCAGAGATAAAAATATCAATGCTTTGCAGGAATATTTCTGCAGCTCACAATCACCATCCAGTTATTCTTGTTTATTTGCAGTTTACATGAACCTTTTAAACTTCTTTGGTTTGTTTCTCTCATTCTATTTTAATGACTTATGAAGGATTTGGAAGCTTGCTGGGGAAAATAAGAATACACTATAAATGCATCACTGCATTACTTTTTATTTTACTTGAGCTATTATTTATATGCTTTGCCTTCCCTGACATTCTCAATGTTCCAGGCAGAGAAGAGGGCATCTGCCCACTTGAAGTACCTGGAGTGTCTGAGCCAGAAGGCCCCGGACTTTCCAATCCCTCTCAGGGCTCACACTGTCTGGGAGGGCATGACAGTCAAACTGTCATGTACTGTCCAGGGCTGTCCACCCCCAAAGGTCACATGGTAAGAACTCGTGTCTCTATTCCTTTGGCCTTGATTGCCCTCCTGTGAAAACTTTCTTCAAGACATTTCTATTAAATATTTCTGGGTTGTACTACTGATTGGTGTCATTTTTAATTTGATCTCTTGCTTGACTAAAGAGAAGTTAGAGCAGAAAATGTCTCACGGCCTAAAGTTAGCTTTTAGGTAACAACAATATATGTTGTATGATGATGTGCACTCCTGACATAAGTTATATAATCACTGTATTACTGATTAGACAGCAAGGCAACATAGTGGTTAGTGCTGTTGGCCCACAATAAGAAAGTCGCGGGTTCTGTCACCAGGGGCCTTTCTGTGCGGAGTTTGCATGTTCTCCCAGTGCCTGCATGGGTTTCCTCCAGGTACTCCAGTTTCCTCCCACCATCCAAAGACATCATGTTTAAGTTAACTAGTGACTCTAAATTGTCCGTAGGTCTGAGTGTGAGAATGGTTGTCGTCTCTGTCTGTCTGACCTGTCCAGGGTGTACCCGTCCTTCGCACAATGTCACCCCCCCCCCGTGACCCAGAAACAGATAAGCGGTAGAAGATGAATGAATGTGTTACTGATTGTGTCAATAATTTGAGCTGGTGGATAAATCCAATGTGGGGTGGGGATTAATTAAGAATGAGAATAGTTCTCTGGTACAGCCCTAAATTCTGTCATTAACTCAGCCACAGTACAGCAGTACAGTAGAATGCTTAATTTCTCATAGGAACATTATAAGTATATTTTCTGAATGGTAATGAGGTACTTTAAGGTTATACACCTGTAAATAGCTGAATATAAAAAACTGAAACTTCTATAAGCTACTTGCAAATATCAGGTCATGGCACAGCAGTTCTGAACTGACTTGAATATCAACCTTCATATTAATATGAAATCACCTGTGTTAATTCAAGCAACGCATCAAACTGTCAACCTTGATACTTGAGCTGCTGTGAGGCTAGATGATGAAAAGACCGTGCGCTCGGTATTCATGAAGCAAAGCCGAGATCCAGATAACCTGCGGCTTGTGGGTTTCACCATTCCATATGGGACCCATCAAACTCAATGAGGTGCAAAAGTCTGCCCTCAACAATGCCGAGCACAAGACAGAATAAGAGATCAAAGGGGCCCCTCCGGCTATTATAGACTCAGCCAAACTAACATTTGATTAGTCAAAGCCATACATAACTCATCAGTAGGCAAGTGTATGAACCACCCAAGTGTAGCCTATTATTTACTTTTTGGCTTTGATATATATTTAAAAAAATAATAATTTTAAACATGCTTCCGTCTATTTTCAACTTTTCACTTCAGGTATAAAGATGGCGTGCCACTGAGACTTTGTGACCAACCATGGAATTACAGTCTTCAACAAAAATTTGGTCTCAACTCACTAGAGATCAGAAGGTAGGTCACTGATTTCAAATCCCTAATTATGGCAAAAAATCTTTGCAGAAAAGTCAATAGTGTATGTGTGGAAAAAATGTGCCTGGATAGCACGACTTTTCCACTTAAAATTGAGAAAAGAATTAAACATTTAAGAAGCTTGTGGCTAAGGATGAGGTTAGGAAATGGTGTTATGATAGAAAAAGTAGCTGCCACACTCAGAAAAAATGCTGTTTTGTATATTTTCTCCATTGTATTGTATCTTGGCCAAAAACCAACAGAGTTAAGTATGTTAGTGAGATAAAAAAAAAATATATATATGTAGTGAGGGCTGCAGCTTTGTAACACCAAAGAAACATTCTTTCAATTTCAAAAGGCAATAAATAACACGCAATATCCTGTACAAAGGTGCTCTCCTGAAGATGCTGGGGAGTATAAAGCAGTAGCCAAGAGTCCTCTGGGTGAAGCTATGACATTTGCAACACTTGTGGTGAACTGTGAGTAGTTTCTTGTTTTATATCAGCAAACATAAAGAAAGTTCTTTCCTGTACATTTAAGTGTGATGGCACAATTAAACACTAAAGGTACTATGTCAGAAATCATTTCAAGGGGTGATACAGGACTAGAGGGCAATAAAACCTGCCACGACAGTGCAGGTATGTATGACATCTATCTTGAGTGGCTTTATTATACAAATTATTTATGTTGTGTTCTGGCATGAATAAATAATCCAGTCCCCTTATTGTTTTTTACTAATTATTAATAATGTAGTTTATAATCCAGGTTAGGGAGAGTATTTTAACTGAACATAGGAGTTATAGCAGAATTTTGCTCTACACTCATAATAATAAAATTTCATTCTGAATGAATGAAAAATTAAATTAAATTAAAATAAAAACCTGCGAAACCAACAAAGTATGAGCAAGCTTAGATACTGAGAACTGACCAAACCATAAACCTTATTCATCATTTACACTTACACAAGCCATGAAAGACGCCGAAAAACACACCAAGTGTGTAGACATCCACTAAACACAATTGAGGTTAAGAAAACACTAAAAATAAAAACGCGAGCTAAACAAAAATAATATAAAAGACAGAAAAACGCTCTTACTGTCAGCTGGAGGCAGCCAGTTCGGATGATGGGGCGCTTCATTTCAATGACGCTCTTCCTTAAAGTTTGTCTTGAAAGCCAGCTGGTAACTTTGAATCACGATCCCGTTAATCAGCGGAAATAATCCTGGGACTTTCTCAACACAATAATCCAGAAAGTCTCCGTCTTCGTATCATCGCAGGTTTGTGCAAAACTTCAGCTTTAAGACGAAACCCAAGTTCCAAAATGGCCGCCGGACCTCCGTTGCTACGGTGCACCTGTCTGCCGTTAATTAGCCGCTTCAGCGTTAGCTTTTAGCTACATGGCTAATTTTTCCTTACTGTCTCCACTGCTCTCCTTCCATGTTTCTCCTTCCATCGGGGTTTCTTCGTGTGACTTCCGAGCTGCCAGTATCCCGACTTGAAAGCTAAATTGCGTTAGCTGACATTAGTTTCTTTTAAATTGGTTGCTCATTAAAGTAGACCTAGTAGGCTAGTTTTCTCCTGAAGTGTTGCTGGAATTAAATGATAAAAACAAACGCTTTGGTCAAAAAGGTAGGTCCATTTTTAATTTTGCCTCAGCTCGGATTTTTCTGTCCGTCGCTAGTTTTAAAACCTTGTTCTTATTTTCTACAACAAACAGGAAGTATAATCATCACACGATTAACTGACGTCACATACAGGAAAGGGTTCAATTTAAGCCACTTTGTTTGTTGAGTATTTGTTTTTATTTTCTTTAAATTGATTATGCCGAATTCCCCACCACTAGCTCTTGTTCGGTATGTACCCTTGAAGACACACAGCTGTCGGTTATTTATTTATTTATTTTAAAAAACAACAACAACAACAACAACAACATCGTTTTATCAAGCTAATTCTGGAGTTAAAAATTGCCTCCTTTTGTTCATGGCCTTTAAGTTGTGTGCATAGACTTTGCTGTTGACATCAGAGCCAATTATATCCTGGGAAAATGAAAGTCAAACTGAAATATATGTCTATAAAAATTTGTGTAAACAAAAATTCACTCAGCTGTGACCTTCAGAAACTGCGGCAAAGTAGCTCTAACTTTTACAGTGTAGTGTGATTATGAGAGGGGCAGCACGACTACTAGTTACCTCCCTTTGTTCATTGAGCAGCTTCCTGCAGCCGTCCTTTTATAGCATATGGCAATGGTGAAAAATAAATTACTATGGGTCTCCAACAATGGATAATTCACCTACTCGCCTGCAACTTTTCTGGTGGCAAAGAGAAGCTGGACCTCCACTGATACCACTAAGATCGCTTCGTACAACTCTACATAACTTGGTTCTGAATGTCATCATTGTATTTAAAAAATCTGAATGAAAAACATCTGAAATAGCCCTGTGTGTTTAGGATGGAATGTGAATATCTGCTAATTTATTCAGATTTTTACATAAATTTTTATACTTTGAAATATTAATATTAGTGATGGTTTCAAAGATTCAGGATCAGACAGGCTATTAAATGAACATTTCATCTTTTCAGACATTTATTATTACCCTCTGGGTGCTGACAGTGTCTTGGCCAAATAAGATCACGTGTATCTCTCTTCGTAATGCTTCCTATCTTGTCCATATATATATATAGGGGGGTGGTTTTTTGTTTTTTGGGGGATTTTCGACAAAAGCCCAAGGGTGATAAATACTAGTGTGTATGCTATTTTCTTGTTCTTCATGCACATTGTAGTTTTCTACCCCCATTATCCTTGTTTTCTATTTAAATGTGATATTTGGATGAGCATCAGCACCAGACTAAAATGATCAAAAAACAGATCCCATTACAGCACTCATGCATTATAAATTACAACGAGGACAGTGGGTGTAGCGGTAACTAATAAATTGAACAGTGACCATCTTTCTTTCTTTTTTCTTTTTTTGGGGGGAGGGGGCACCTATTGAATGACCCACCCTTTCTTGATTGTACTCTGTTCCAGGCACTAAAGTTCATCAATTAGGTGGTCTGGGCTTTAATGAGACACTTCAAGGCTTCTCAGTGTCATCTATATTTCACAGGCTTTTTTGGTTGTTAAAAAAAGATTAAAGGGCGTGTTAGATGTGACTTGCATAAATGTGACATCACTATTTGATTTATCTCCTCTCTCTATCTCTTACTCCTCCAGTTTCATAATATCATTCACTGTTTTTGTCTCCATCTCTGACCCTCCCTGCCTCTGTCCCATGTGTCGTGCTCTGCTGCTGTGCGATTCAGCGTATCAAGGAGCCGTGACTGGTTCAGAGTGTTGGCAGACCCCGGGTAAGTTTCGTTCCAAGTCCTAATGAAAAGTGTCCCCTTTCATTTTTCTCTGCCACCCTTTGAAGTTCTTCCTTACACCACTAGATAAGGGTGGGCTGGGTGGCTTTGAAGACTGCGGCACAACATAGAAACATGGGGATGGAAATGTGGATGAAATTTGTCCTATGTGGGTGTCTGTACAAATGTAAGATTATTACAGTTCCTTTTTTGTTTTTTTAGCCCCAGTGTAGACACGCACAGATAGGTGCACTTAAGGTACATCAATAACAAAAGCAGAGGATTTGTTCCATTTTGCTCATAGCTGCAGTGCAGCTCATATTGGTTGTGAGATTCTTTGGCCTAGAGTAGCACCCATAATGTTTAGGGAGCAGGGCGTTTCATCTAGACTTCATCCATATCTGATCAGACTTACTTCTCAAAGCCCTTCTGGAGCTATGCTGCTATTCTTCTTTGAAATAACCAATAAAACAACATTTGAACATTGAAATGCACAAATTACCGCTGGATTATGGCAACAGTCTTGTCTCACCCAAAACTCTATTGATCATGTCCAGATTGTTTAGAGCTCTGCTGCCAGGTGTTTCACTACAGATGATGAGTAGAAGAAGAGATTTGACGATATCACCCTTTTCCATCCTCTCTACACAGGCTGCCAGTGCCTCTTTAGAATAGATTTTAAGATTTTATTGATTACTTTAAGCTTTCCATGGCATGGCTCCTCTTCCAAATTAGTTGGTATGGTGGCATGGTGCTTAGGGCTGTTGCCCCACAGTAAGAAAGTTGTGGTTTTGATTCGTAGTCCTGGTGCCTTTTTGTGTGGAGTTTGCCTGCTCTACTTATGCCTGCATGGGTTTCCTCTGGGCACTCCAGTTTCCTCCCACAGCACAAAGGACGTGCACATCTAGGTTAATTAGTGACTCTGAAATACCCAGAGGTCAGTGTGAGTGGCTGTTTGTCTCTGTATGTCTCTTTATGCCAGCCCTGCAATAAACAAACCACCTATCCAGGGTGTACCCCACCTTCGCCCGAGGTGCCAGCTTGGATTGAGTCCAGCACCCCAGTGACCCTGATGGATGAGCAGTTGAAAATAAAATTTATTAAATGATATGACTGATCTCATGTGGGGCAGATCATATTTCCCAAATTAATCACCCAAACAAAAGCACAAGTGTGACAAATGTATCATAATCACCATTGCCCTGAGGGAAGGAGTTTGAGCATTTGAACAATGGAAAATAAAAGATCTTCTGCAATAGTTTGGCCTGCTAAGCAGAACTGGATCATTATAAGGAAAATGTCACTCAGAGTCATCCCTGAGGATTGGATTTGACAAAACCTCATGGCACACATACATCTGTCACTTTGAGACTGTATTTGTTTCAGTGCTCTGACAGGTAAGAGAATAGCAGTAGCAGAAACACTGACTTGTCAGGAATTGTTCCCTTTAAAAAAAAAAAAAAATCCCATCTTGAGCTTTTTTGTTGTTTTCTATTTCCTCCACATAGTGGATCCTTCTCCTGACTGTCCTTTGTCTCTGTTCTCTTTTGGATGAAGCAGCGTCTTTGTCAATTATGGCTCAGCCAGTTTGCGTAACATGGTCTCTTTTAGTTAATTAAGCACCCATGATTTGTTCAGTTTCACTTCCTGTCACTAGTGAAAGAAATTTAGTAAGGAAGAGCTTGTTTCTGCCAGCTTTCAGAGAACAATAAGAACCTGATGTCATAGCACAAAGCTACTTGATGGCATAGAGTTTTGTTTTGGGTTTGTTTTTTGTTTTTGTTTCTTTTGTTTTGTTTCAGGCTTTTTTTTTTCAGTGGTTGACAGAACTTTGGAAATGATGATGGAACTAGCTCTCTTTTTCTATAATCAGGTAACATTATACTGCTTCCTGCTTGTCACCTAGCTCCTGCACATCCTCTGCTTTTCTGATTCCTTTCCTCATTAGCTGACATCTTTCTTGCCTCTGTAGTGATCCAAAGTAGGTCTGCCCAGTTTTTTTGTGCAACATCCAGCCAAAATAATTCTCATCAGGAATATTTTTGTGGTCCACTACTGCTCTGTCTGGAGTGGTCTGACTTTGTTCCGACTTTTATCTCAACCCTGTACCAGTGAGGAAAGTGAATATGTGTACAATATATTGATGCCTCTTTTCTTTCTTAACGCCCACACCCTTCTCTTTTAGTCTAGTCCAGTTTTCCTCCCATGTGGCGGATATTTTTTTCTTCTAATTCTATATAATCTTTCTTCCTTCACTTCACCTTCATTTTTCATTTCCTCTTCCTCTAACTTTGCTTTCTTCAAGCCTGGAAACTTGAACAGGAGGCCCAGTTTGACACCTCCTTCCCCCCAACATGGGTTAGGGAAGGTGACAGCCTTACCCTGCAGTGTACCTTCACTTCAGCTCTGCTGCCTTTCCAGCAGGACATCAGCTGGTTCAGAGATGGTAAGTACTATAAAAATGACATCATCTGAGATATTTTTTTGCTTATACATGCAGATCCTGTAGGTTTATTTTTCTTAAATTTTCAGGTGTAGAGCTACATCAATCCAGCAATGTAGACATAAAGACAACCAGCAATAAGGCCTCCATCACTTTAAAGGCTGCACACAAAGAACATGAAGGTGTTTACACTGTGCAGCTAAAGACCTGGGATGCCTCTGTGGAACACAGTGCTTTTGTCTACGTCAAAGGTGAGGTTTTTAATCAAATTCATAGCCGCTTTGTGACTGTTTCTGATTATAACAACATTTTAGAATCCATATTTAAGAAGCATGATTACAAAGAAAGGCTATTATTGCTACTAGTTTAACAGACAACATAATGTGTTTAGAGAAAAGGTTGAGTTTTAAACCTAGGCAGTAGAAGCCTAATTTTCCAAACAATCTTAATTCATGGTTTTTTTAATGCTTATTCTTGAACATTCAACTGCATCTTAAGGTCTCTCTATCAGCAAGAGGTTCTGTGGACTGAAGCTTCACGGGTCACATGGCAACTGAGTAAACACCATCCTTTGAAAACAGTGGGATGGTTGTAAGCACTGGGAAAGGCTTATAAGATGACCTTATGTTAAGACTGTTTTTAACAGAATTTAATGGAAAAATTCAACATCCAGAAAAATATGGCCATCCACATTTTTGCTGAATGTTACTTTTACAGAAAATATAAAGCAAGCTTCCTTTCACCTTGGCTAACATAAAGACTGAGAACAGAAGGAAAATGGGAAGCAGGCTTTTTTGACAAGTAACAAAATTTACCAAATTGGCAGTTGAGTGGGACAAACAGACAATTTATTGGCATCTTTTTTCACTCTCAGATTTTTAAACAAATAACAGACACTCCAGGAAGTCAATGCCTGATATTTCTGTATATATCAAACTATTTGAACTATGTTGGAAATTCATGCTAATTTATTTAAATAAATTATCAAACAAATAAATTGAATAAAAAACATCTTAATTTTTTACATTTATGTAAGATCAGATATCAGAAACTCGTCAACCAACCTTCCTTTTCAGCAATTTGCTTCACTCAGAAATTATATTTCTGGCATTTAAAAAAACCTGACCAATGCTTAAAAGGGACCTTGAAGCAATCTTGTACAGAAGTGCCTGTGATTCTGAGGATAGAATCACTGGTTGATGTTCGAAGGTAGATACATTGTATCTTGGCTGACACCTGCGTTCAAAACACTGCTTGTATTCATCAGATTTGGGGTCTGCTTTAATTTCCTGTCAGCAAAATACCCTGACTCAAAGGGGGAAATTGCACCATCAATCAAGCTGTTCTGCAGCATCGCACATTGTTTTCAACATGCAAAAACACCATAACTCAATCACACAAGGGCCCAAAACTCATAGCACACATTAGGTTGCGGGCCAAACAGGAAAAAAATTTATTGAACAGACTAAAACTAACCATGTTTTGAAAAAAAATATGAATTGAAGCAGACAGAAGACTATATTTTGCCCCCCAAAATAAACAGACTTATAAATATTTTGTTCTTCATGGAAATATCTAGTGAAAGCTTGAAAACATAAATAAAAATTTAAATTCTTAAATTCTTAAATTATAGCCATATTAGCTCCACAAACAAGACAAATTTTGTTCACAGTTGAAAAGATCCACAGATGCCTGATTGGTGTGTTGACAAATTCGACAATTGAAAGGATCTTGTGGGCCAGATATGATTGTATCCCGGGCCGGATGTGGCCCGCGGGCCTTGAGTTTGACACGTGCTCTACAGGAATGCTTGGCACGTGTATGTGTGTTAGTGTAATACCGGTGAACACAAAAGAATAAATTGTATTTACCACTGCCACAGTATAGTGTTTGTAGAATCATTAATGATGGCATGGTTGCACTTTCAAAGTTCAGATGTACTAGACCTCTTGTGTCATCACCTTTACCTCTGACCGAAATAATGTTATTTGAGAATCTTTTTTTGCTGGAATTCGATTACCTTCTCCATCCTCTAGTAGAGTGTGTCCAATATGTCCTCAGATGCTGCAGCTGTAGTGGTGGGAGGTCCTGCTTCCCCTCTATCAGTCCAGGTATCTGACGTCAATAAGGACTACGTCTTCCTTACCTGGCAGCCACCTAGCGCTGATGGCGCTTCACCAGTAGAGGGTTATTATGTGGAAAGGTGTGTATTAGTCTGGTGAAATGAAATGACAACTAAGACAGAATGTTGATTTGTTGACCTTGGAAATCATACTTGAAAAATATTCTAGACACGAAGTCCATTTAGTCACTTAGTTCTACAAAGTTGAAATTCTCTCCTTAGAGTTACTTCCTATTCCTATTACAAGTGAAGAATAGACCTACACTAAGACTGTAGTGGTGAAGCTCAACTTGCTCTGTGTCCTGCTGGTGAAGAAACTGGATTGGCGCAGATAACAAATGGATATGGTGCCGACCAGCAGAGGTGTAACATCCATTTGGCAGAGTTCACATGAGATGGATGGTACACATGGTACACCAACACAAATCAATCTGGGTCATCCAGTATGCCTGTGTATGTTTGTGTGTGTTCAAATGAATGCATTGAAAGAGCAGGAGAAAGCATGTTTGCATTTCTGTAAGTGTCGGTGTTCATTTCTGCATTTTCATGTGTGTGGTTTTGTTAAATGCTTTTCAGTTGTGCTTATTTCTTTATGTTTTTGTGTTTGCTCTTGCACATTCGTTTTCTAAATTGTAGAACATACCCTGCTGAATGTTATTGGTTATTGGATGGGAAAAGAAAAGTATAAAGTACATCCCAATTCCCTGGCAACCCTTACGGTTAGAAAACTGCATTCTGTTTTGTCTTTGTTTACTACAAGTGGCAACAATTTGTTATTGATGTTGTATAATCTGAACTTGCAGTCTATTTTAAAAGTCAGTTTTTACTGTGTTGGGACGCCTATTATTATCACATGATGGTCTCTGGTCACAATAATAGGCCTTGGTGGGGTATTTACTGACTTTGATGTGCTCTTGTGCAGGCTAAAATGTTTTACAATTGGTTTTATAATGTTGCCCCCTGCAGACTGCACACAAAGTGGTTCGAACATCACACATTTGATTCTTTATTTGCCAATTATTAAGATGTGTTTTGTGTTGTTTTTTTTGTTTTTTTTGTTGCTGTTGCATAAATGGTGCTTTTCAGAATTTATTTATTTCTGGTCTATTTTCTCAGACATGACGTAGGTCAGGGTGAGTGGGTACGCTGCAATGCGCATATTCAGAAGATGTGCCACTACCCTGTATTTGGGCTGAAGGAAGGAACTCTGTACCAGTTCAGAGTTAGTGCTGTTAACAAGGCTGGAGCTGGACGCCCGTCCAAGGCCACAGAGCCCGTACTCACTGCAGACCCCTTGGAACACAACAGGACCATGGGTAACACAGTACAACAGTTCACTTATACATATGTATAAAAACAAAATGTTACAGCACAACAGCAGGAAACTCAAACCAATATAACCGTTTGGTTCAGCTCCTTTGTGGTGCAAAATCAATAGAGACTAAACACAGGATTTTGTGATGTGATTTTATTGTAAATTTAGAAAAAGGCTACACCACTATCAAATCTACTTATCATGCACTCTCAAGTTGTCCATGCACTGTGGTAACCATGGCGACATTATCAACCAGAGTGTGAAAAGCTCTGAAAAAGCCTGGGATTCTGTATTTCTCATTTATCAGTTTCTGATTTAAAAAGATACAGAATATTAGGGGTCCACTTGTCGACATAGCTCCTAATAAGTAATTTCTTCATGAGCTCATCATGATATATAAACATTGTGCCATCAAAGAACAGTGTTTCCCCTCTGTGTCTATGTATTGCTGATAATCCAGGATGGCATTCACCCCCACATTGCCCAATTAATGTGTCACCTTCCACTCCGTGTATTGTGATATTTATAGCTCATGGTTCATTTATTAAAAGCACGAGTTTAAAGGGGAACTTCACTAAGCAGTGTCACAATTGGTGCATTTACATGCATGTGTGTGTTTGTTCTGGATCTGTGTCTGCTGCATCAGTGCTACTGTTCTACCCTGGGTTTACCCTGGATAACCACCATTCACAGCCTACTTGAATGTTGAATTCCTCTTCAATATAATTCGTTTTTGATGTCTTTTTAACAGAAATTATACTACGATGCCACCATCTCCACATTCACCAGTGGAAATTCTTTTACGTAATGTTGTTTTTGGAATGAAAAAATATTCCCTGTGACCCAAAAAGCTTTTACCCATAAACCTCCACAACACCACTGTTGACAGGATACCTCAAACTGAATACTAGCTCTTTTTATAATGAGTTTTTAATCTGTGGAGGTTTTATATTTACAAGACTTCTATAGGTTTTTGGCACTATTCAGTAGGAGAAATACAATTGTTTCAAATTCTTTCATCCAGATATTCAGTGGGATCGTAGTGTCTGATTCACATAATTTCCATGCTCTTTAAACCATTCAGTGGCTCCATGTCCTACAGACAAGAATATGCATTCATTATGTTTTGATTTTAATTTGTCACCTATCTCCTGCTGCAAAGAGCTGCAGCAGTTTGTTACCTACTCAGTTCTGCTCTTCAGATTTATTGGTACACCTGCTCTACCAGAGAGAACAGATGGATACATGTTGATCTCACTGTATACAGTCCCAGGGTTTTGCTGTCATTTCTGCAACAGCTTCTTAATTTGTACTAAGAGTGGGCCACTTGGTTTCTTATAAGATTTCTTTTGTTAAATACTTTATTCAATGAAGGGATGAGAACAAGCCAGTGAATTGTAGATAACTCAGTGTTTAGGAGTCAGTGTGTGCGAGTATGTGTAACTGGGAGGACAGATGGGCTTTGGTCAGATGCTGTGGATCATTAAACACCGATGAAGGACAGACAGACTTGCCTTCGGGCTGCTCACATCCCTTCCATGTCACTCTCTCTCGTATATTTGTCTGTCTGGCTTTTGGCTGTCTTAGCAGTGGCTGCTCCTCTAACATTAGCACTAATAGTCTTATC
The DNA here is from genome assembly GCA_034769265.1 of Remorina albescens. NCBI lineage: Eukaryota > Metazoa > Chordata > Actinopteri > Carangiformes > Echeneidae > Remorina > Remorina albescens. Next base: position 5,895,249 of record CM068486.1, read on the forward strand.
ATGGGCTCTCATATGACTTTATTACCCTGGTACCCCCCACCCCCCAACCTATCACTTGCTCTCTTTTCTCATTTCTCAGTGGTCAAACTTGATAGAGGCCGGACCATCACCATTACAAAAGATGAACTGGAAGGTGAGAAAGCTGTATTTTTATTTCAGTGCATAATTTGGCCATAAAAATGTGCCATTTAAACATTGTCATCCCTGATATCAAACAGCATTCACGTTTCCTCGCACAGAGGGGGCCACCTCCTCATCTGTAAGTTGCCTCAGGCTCGAAGCTTAATGTATCTTCATATTATATTTAACTATGAGCTGGAGTAATTGTATGGCTGAGACCGTTTACAGAAGTGAAAAGAACGATGTGTCCCTGGTGGTGTCCGGGTAAATGCACATAATGGGCTGAGGTAGTGTGAATGCCTGTGAAGAGGGCTGATAACCTTGGCAATGAGATTCATAGACAGAGAGAGATAAAGGAACAGGCATCTTTTTAAGAAGGCAACCAAAATAAAAATTGTATTATACATAGTGCATTCATATGTGTAAGTTTAGGGTGAAAGAGAAAGCCTGCATGCATGTGCAGCGTTTATATTAATCAAAGACAGAAAGCAGAATGCTGAGTTACAATGAAATGATTGAACACGGTTAGTCTCCATCTATCAAACATACACAACACTGTGTGCTCATAAAGTCACGTTTTCAAAGCTAGCTTGAACTCTAGAGATTCAATTATTGGTAACAGTTGTCCAAATATCAGGTTGTTTAAATTTTTTATGCCTTTTCACTCCTGATTTTGGAAATTCAGTCAGTTGTGTAGCTCCATTCATCTGTAGGTATCTCTAGATTTTGCCACTACAAACTATTTGCTCCAAGGCTGAACTTGTGTTGGCATTAAGTTGTATATTGTGTCCACATATCACCAAAGGTTGTTTGATGTTTTAGTAGTTATTTCATTTAAGGGAAAGCTTTTCAATTTAGGGAATTTGTATTTCACATTAACTGACCGTAACCCCAGAACCAATTTATTGGAAAAAGATGGAAACACCATTAGGTTTACGTCTCTACCAGCACTTCTGAAGTGCATGTCTTCTCTGTCTATTCAGTATAAAATAATAAGATAAAACACAGCATTATTTGGGAAAATCAAAACACCAGGTTGAAACAAAAAAATCCTGTATTTTTTGTGTCAACCAAAAGAAAAACAACTTTGTGTTTGGGGATCCTGTCCTTACTCAACTGTCACTCCAGAAGGTCTAGCACCAAAGCATCACAAATAAATTTATCATTGAAAACTACACACAGTGGATCCATTCATCCTTCTCCTACACACCTGTCTCATGAAAAAGATGTGTTCTTATGTTTTGGCCTTGAATATATCTACAATGAAAAATGCCTCAATTCTTAGAGAGTACATTCACACAAACACACAGGAGTTCAGGCTTCACTAGAGTGGGGTCTCTTATTTCACCATTCTGTCCTTTGTTCCTGAGCTTCTGTCTGATCCATACTGTTGCTTAGGTAAATTCTTCAGGGAATACAGACAGAGAGTTGTGACCTGCACAGAGAGACACAAAAGTTTTGGTTTTCAGACTGGTCCTTCCTTTGTCCTGGATTGACTTGGAGTGACACTGAAAGTGTGTTGGCTCCTGCATTCCTGCTATATGTTGTGTTGTGTACTTCTGTATTATGCCAAGGGTTGTAATTATGGCAGTTAATTAACCTTCACCCACCCTATGCTATATTCAAAGTATAATAAATTCCTGATGCCAAACAGAAGAAAATGTCTTTTCTTTCATTTTGACTCAGCTTTTCTCTTTGTTGTCTTTGTCCTCCTCCTCCTTGTCCTCCATCCTCATTTTTGCGCTGCAGGTCAGGTCAAAGCTCCTTTCCCTCCCACAAATGTGCACGCCTGCAAGGTGACTGACACCTACGTGGTGCTGAGCTGGACCGAGCCTGAACCCAGAGGCAGGGAGCCACTCACCTTTTACGTGGAGCGGGTCAGTCTTTACTCCCACACATCTACAAACACTTCACATACACAAATGCTCATATTCCAGTAAATTTGAATATGTTGAGTTGTGTTGAGTACAGTTATCCCAAAGCCCCTGAACTAAACCATAATCATGTTGAATGGCAATGATGTCTTGAAAGCTCCTTTTTTGCTGGTGCATTCATGGAAACTCTTTGGGCTCTTGGTGAAATTAGCATGTAATTAGCTGCTCAAGCAACAACAACCTTTTTTTCCTGAACAGTAGGGAAATGGAGGAATGAGAAAAGAATTATATGCACCCAAAGTTATACCATAAATTGAACCAAGAACTGCAGGGCTACTATCATCAGGCTGGCCTAGAGTTTTGACATTAGGCCCTTTCTTGCTTCTTCATTTTAGTTTGTTTTCAGAAGTGAAAAGGCCTGAACAGATGATTTGAGAATAAATGTACCTAATCTAAACCCCAGTGATTCAAGTCAATGAAGGAATTCAGTCTCAAAGTCAAAACAAAAGTTTTCTTCCACCATATCAAAGCATGGGGAATGACATATTCCTTACAACAATAAAGGGTCTCAGCCCTCCAATATCAACCAAAGACGCAACAGCTTCTAGCGCCAATAATCAGAAAACTGCTACACTACAAGAAAAGATTTTTTTTTTTTTACTTTTATAAGTTACCGAGGTAATAAAACTGTCAAATCTGTCAAAGGCATCTGAAATTACCAAGTCTTCTGTTTTACGTCTGCTTATATAATGAAGAGAAAATTCAAATATCCTTTTCACCCTTGAGCAAGCACTTGATAATCACTGATCTCTTTTCCATGCTGTGTTCTATTGTACGGTTTTTTCCTCAAATAGGGAGATCCACCAGGAAAAAATCATGGCATGTCTGTCCTCTGTTTCTTTCTCTGTGTTCAATTTTTCTGTCTTTTTGAGTCTGGGGATCTACTGACATTTCATCCTTCAAGTCTGTCTCACAAAACTACCAATCTTTATTCCACTTTGTCTTCCCTTGTCTGTACCTTCAGTCTTTTTCTCCAAAACTTGAAAATTGGCAGTTAAGTACAGGGTAAGTGGTGGTACAAAATTAGAATGAATTCAATGACTTTTTAAAGCATATTTGGCAGGTTAGGCAGTCCTGCAGTCTTGCACAATTGAAATCCTCCAGTATATTTGAAGGATAGTGTGTAATAAATATGTCCTTGTGGTTGATGGTTTTTTTGAAGTCATATATGTGTTTTTGGATCAGTCTCTGGCAGGGAAGAGCAATTGGGAGCTGGCCAGCCTAGACATGGTGGTAAATTCTCCAAGGTTCCCCGTGTTTGACCTGGCCAAGGGCAAGCAGTACTGCTTCAGAGTGCGCTCAATCAACAAGTACGGTGTCAGTGACCCCTCTGAGCCAAGCAGGCCAATCTCCTTGGGAGAGCCACAAGGTGAGACAGATTGTGCCATGTCATGTACCTCTATTTATTTATGACCCAAACTTTTGGAAAGGTCACTTTGATTTTGAAAAGCCACTTCCTAGCTCAGTGTCTTCATCCTGTACTGTACTGTACAGTACTGTAGGTTTTTGTTGAGGTCTGATCATCTGTCTGCTAATGTTAACCATTGCTATCTGAATATGGATAACAATTTGGACCTAAAGTTGTCTTTATGTGTTGCGAATTTCATGGTAGTATATTTCATTTTTCATACCTCATCAATATTTTAACTGATATTTTGAATGACAGAATAATTAGATTATGTTTTTTATGTTCATCATAATTACAGTGATTGCTTTGTCAAACCAACAACCCAAAATCCAACAATAAATGCAATTTAAGGCTCATTTAATGGGACCTTGTGGAGGTTTTTGTGAATAGACACAAAGTTATGTTAATATTCTGTCTTTGTAACTAAAATATGGTCAAAAGATTGGACAACCCTAACCCTAACCCTTTCCCATTAAAATTAATAGGACAGTGTGTCCAAAGTTTTACAACTGGTGGCAATGTGTATTTTGTGACTTGTACAAATGGATATACAGTATGTCCTCATGTGTGCACTCATGAAAACATTGCCATAAACTAGTACTACCAAAGCATTAGCCAAAGCATACATCTAAGGCTTGTTTGAGTATTAAAAAATATCAATGCTGCAACAGTCTACAGTGTCCAGCTCAGTGAGCAAATCAGCTTTAGAAACATTTTTTAACTGGACCAGGCCTTCCAGTTAAAATCTCATCACTTGGTCATATTTTAAGTACTAAACGAGTTTCCAAGATTAAATGAACAGTTGAATGAATCCTATGTGATGGTCAATTTAATCTTGATTATTTGAGTTTTCCTAGTTTTAGCTGATGGTTTTGATATGATTCCCATCAGCTGTGCCAGCTCCTCCTCACTCCGTGATCGGCATCAGAGACACAGATACCTCAGTGTTGCTCCAGTGGCAGGAGCCCAGAGAAAAAGAGGACATTCTGGGCTACTACCTGTACTACAGTGAAGCTGGCAAACAAGACTGGAAGACTGTTAATAACAAGCCTATCACCGATACCAGGCAACAATTTATTTGAGTTTTAAAGTATTTATTGTATTTCTGGTTGGCTTCAGGTAGAATCGTTAGTACTTTAGTCTTTACTGTCTAAATGACAGTTTGAAAGTGTTTCATGATGGATCATCTCTGCATGAATATAATATATATAAACTTTCACTCTGCCTAAACTTTGCCTCTCCCACTCAGATTTATTGTGCATGGTCTCAAGACTCGGAAAGAATACGTGTTTCGGGTGAAGTCTGTGAGCCGAGCAGGAAACAGCAGCTACTCAGAGGAGTCAGTCCCCATCCTTGTCAAATCTGCCATTCGTAAGTGCAGCTTCCAGCCAATACACAAAGTAGTGGACGTAAAATTTTATTGTCTTTTGGGACACAACCAAAGTATCAGTGGCTTTTTAATCATTTGATGCGTTTGCAAACAGAGCGATACACAGTTCCTCTTGCAGAGGCCAAATTTTACTTGATATTAAAATAAAGTGTTGAAATGTGGAATCTACCAATCAGTGCATTTTTTTGTTCAAAGTTTTTTTTAAACTATTGTCATTCCCCTTTGTTTCTTCAGTACCTGAAGGGAATATACTTAAGCATTTTGCACCACATACCTTCTGTGTACAGTGATAAGTGAAATGTAAACTAAAGTTTCCAAACAGACTTATTCATGTTTAATAATTTTCTTTCATAGCCTCGGGAGCCCTCTCTGAGAAAATGAAAAAAAATGTGTGGGCATAATGAAATGCTTTTAAATAGCACTTTGTGGAAACTTTTGTCATTGTGAGTCTTCACCACATTTTCAGATTTACCGGAAAGAAAATGCTCAGATTTTTCGAAGAAATGTTTGAATCAACTTTGACAAAGAAAAAAAATTGGTGTATGCAAGACGCAGGGGCTTGTAATGTTGTTTCTCAGTACTTTCTACAATACTGTTTTCACATCAGCCCCCATATGTTTCGCCATGTGACCTTCACTATACCACCACATATGCAATGGAATTACAGTGTGGTCATATTAATGAGCTAATGGTCAAGGGTTTTAATCACTGTTCCCTCCGCTCTGGTCTTTTATTCAATGTCTTCAGATCCAACTGTAGACAATTATCATATCTTCAGTAGAGAAATTCCTTCCTGGCTCTGCATTATCTGACCCCAAACTTTCTAAGCAGAGCAGATGTTTACTATCTGTTTAAAGCAAGCTAAAATACTGCTGCATATCTTGACCTTGAGCTTGAATCTTTCAATCTGGTATTTACAGTTCACAATCCAGTAACTAGCGTTGCTTGTGTAGGCACTACTGTTGGCAGAACTGACTTCAGATAATCTGCATTGTTTAGGTGGATTAAAACTTGATCATATGAATTAATGATTCATGTGACTGCCTTTGTTAACACCTTGTGTCTTAATTTCTCATTTTGTAATCTAAATGAGACTGCCAGATAAATAAAGATTGAATTAAAATGGTTTGCCTGCTGAGAATCTCTCTTATCTCACTTATAATTTCTATTATCTTCTTTTTAATTCTCTCTGCATCTTTTAGATGTTCCCTCTGCTCCTTCTGCCATCGCTCTGCTGCTGTGCACCGGATCAGAGATGGTGTTGAGTTGGAGGGCCCCTGCCAATAATGGCGGTGACCCTGTACGTGGCTACTACCTGGACCAGGTGGAAAAGGGCATGGAAACGTGGAGAGAGGTCAACATCAAGCCAGTAAAAGAGCGGCAGATTAGGGTCAGTAAAACTCTAATATTATACAGTTATGGTGTTTTTCTTGGTCTAATGGTCAGCCCATCTCTTTGGACCAGGCTGTAATATATCAATAATTAGAGTGGACTGCCATGAAATTGTTGGCAGACACTCATGTTCTCCAGAGAATGAAATCTAATTATATTGGAAAGCCACCATATTTTTGGCTTTTAGTGAAGTAGCTTGACAAGTACCAGATGGATTGGAACAAAATTTGGTACAGACATTTCTTTTCTCTCTCTCTCCCCCCAATAATGGATCATCATGACTTTAGTGATCCCCCGACTTTTCCTGTAGCGCCAACATGAGCTTGACATTTGTGGTTTTTGTTGAAATGCCTTAAGTTTTTGATAGATTACCCTGACATTTGATACACATTCCCCCAAGAAAAATTGTAGCAACGTTATCCCCTAACTCTTTACCTACTGTTTCCAACAGATCAAAAATTAATTTGGTCCAATAATTTGCTTTGAAATACCTGGAAAAACTATTGATGTTGCCTTTTGACCCCAACTGTACTCGGGTGTTTTGTGTGCTCTTTAGCAAACATTAGCATGCTAACACATTATGCTAAGATTATAAACAAGATATTATTACATTAAATCCTCTAAATATCAACATTGCCATAGTGTCCATGAAGAGATTTTTTCCAGTATCTGAACACAGCCTCATATACCTGCTGGTTTATCCAATCTTGTTTTTAGATAAAAATTATTCCTGAATATGTGTTTTTCACATCATATGCACAGTGAAGTGAAACAGGATGTCACAGCATGAAATGAAAATGTAAAAAGACTTAATGTCAATTGAAGAAGTCAATATTTTTAGACATTACTGGGGATGCAACAAAAGTCATTTCTACATTTTAGCAGCTGTCTTTATTATGGTGGCATTATTGGCTGCAGCCCCCACATTGTCTGTATCACTAGGCAACAAGCAATGTCCACAGAGACCTTGGGGAAAGTTCATTCTTTGACTGGTTTATATCGACTACAGGTGCTTGTTAATTTGACATTGTGTGAATGTTTTAAAGATGAGGCAAAAAAAGAAAAAAAATGAACTGTACAATTTGTACAATTTATACTCACAAATCTTGGCATTTTGATAAATTATAGACTTCTTTTGACATTTTCAGCCACAACAGTGCCTCATACATGAAAGATAGCCTCATCTACTTGCAGATTATTGTTGCTGATTTTCCAAGCTAAAACTACTCAGATTTATTGTGCTCTAATTCTAACACTGCATTGTATTTTTTAAACTTATTTTATGTTTTTAACTTAAATCTTCCAATGTAAGTGTAGCCAATAAATAAACCTTATGGAATGAAAAGTATAGTTTCATTTCTCTCTGATATCTAGTAGAGTAGATGAAGAAAATGCAAGTGCCTGTAACCCAGGCAAATATTCTTTGTTCCTGTGCACCAGTGCTGAAGTTGCCATAAGTGAAGAATGAAGATGTTTTTATTTCGATTATTGATGATGTGTTCAGTCTTTCAACAACCAAATGTCTTACTATTTGTGTGAGCATGACATTGCACTCAAAGGCTAGATGAAGAATATGTCAGATTGATCAAGTACAGCCTGCTCGCCATCTAGTGGATGTAAACTGTACTTCACTGCACACTGATTTGGCAGGATACATTTGTATTTCTCAGGGTGGACTGTATATTGATTTGATAAGAAGGTTGTCGTTCTGCCTAAATGTGGTTAGAGAAAGATCTATAGATAACTAGGTGAGGGAGAAATTGGTTTTAGACAGCATTTACTATTTTATCTCTCTCTTATATGAACTCCTTCAGTTAGCTGCCAGGAGTGAGCTGAGACCTGTGGCAGAAGTTCACAGCTGTTCACAGAGGCGATAAAAGCCTCAGAGCCTAAGTGGCTGTGAATAGGAACATCACTGAACAAATCAATGAGGATAAATTCTCTCTCTTCCCAAAGCAACAGTGTCACAGGGATTCAGCTAAAAATGCTGTGGCAGGAGCAGCAGCAGAGCTATTATATCAGGAAGTACCTGCTTGGGTCAGGAAGAGGAGAGTGAAAGTACATGCAGAGAACATTTGCTCTTGTGTGATTTTACAACAGAGCCATGTTTACCTTGAGGTCAGACAGAATACCAGTATTAACTGAGTTATTTTGATTGATGCAAATCAGTTAAGTTTTTACTATCGTGTAAGCTGAGAGAGAATGTTTAATTATTTATAGTAAATCATTTAAAATCAAATGAAACTAATTCAAGCGAGTTCTTTATTGTCTACAGCATATATAAAGGACCACTGAAACAGATTGTCTATTAGACTGGACATATTATTAAATAATCCAGCTTCCCTTCTTTCCTCCAGGCTTTTTATCAAGCAAACTTAAGTATTTCAAAGTTGAACAAGCATTACAATTTTTAGTTATCTTTCCAACAGAATATTTCACAGGTTTATAAAACTTTTTAGTGGAAAATTGACATTCAGAAACCATCATGTGGTAGTATGGAGAATGTGAAGTTCAAAAGAAAAAAAGACTCACTTTCTGTTTCATCAAAGTCACACATCTCATACAAACAGTTTTTATCCTGAATATGTGAATTCATTGAATATGTGAAATCATCAGTGGCCAAAGAAAAGAACTGGTTCTCATTCATACGACTAAAATTCTCTCTGAGGTATTATACATCATTACCCGTGAAAACTGTTTTGTAATATGGATGTATATTTTAATTTAGTTTTTGAAAAGTGTTTTTGAAACTTTTTGGTCTGGCTTAAAATGCCTGAGTATATCCTAGGTTTATTTTACTGCTGTGTTCCCACAGGTTTACAACTTGTCTAGTGGGCATTTCTATCAGTTTCGCGTGTTTGCTGCCAATTTGGCCGGCGTCGGAAAGCCCTCTGAGGCCAGCGATGCTTTCCTGTGTGAGAAATGGACGATGCCGGAGCCAGGTAAGGCAGAATATGTTGGTCCGTTTTTAGATTCGTCTATTCAGCTGAGATGATTTTCCTTACAAACCGATTACCTTACGGAGGGAAAACAATGTCTCTGAAAATCTTAATGTGTGACAGGTGCATTGGGGGGCAGCTCAATTTAAATCAAAGGGGAAGAAATCTGAATACTGCATACCATCTTGTGCATTACTGCTGTATTTATTTGAAGTCTGCTCCCCTGGACGTGTTTTCTATCACACAAAAACTCTGCTAGGCTTTGATCAATTTGTGCTTGATACAGTTCTCTACAACATGTTGAATAGAAAATGGCATCAACCCCTTTATTAGAAAATTCAGAATCTATAAGCTTCCAGGTTTTACTTCTATTGAGCACAGGATGTCATCTATTCCAGTATAAAGATGTTTTCTTGTCCAAATCCAAGTTGTTTCCAGAAGGTGTGATGCAAAATTGTATAGACTATATCCATAATTTCTTTTCGTCTATATAATAATATGAGCAAAGAAAATGTCAAACATCCAAGTGAATCAATAATCAAACAATAATCAAAACATGTTTATTGGTGGCAGAAAACTTTATTGATTTAATATTTTAGAAACTTTTCAATTATTTGTAACTGTTGAGCATCAGATTTTTTTTTTTCTACAAGAGGCTCTGAGCTCTGATAACAAAATGTGTATTGATCCTGGTTTGCAAAGGGGAGCTGAAATTGATATAAAGCCCATCCATGCAGGACCCATTACGACTCACTACCATTTTATTTGATTTAAATGACACTATTAATTATGCATATGGTCTTTACACAAGAAAATAGACCAACCAAGATGAAGGGCCATGATAATAATCTGGCTATTAGCTTGTTGTTCCATTAAAATGCAGAATAAAGGCCAACGTCAGCAGTCAAGTGCATAGTACAGTAGATTAAATAATAGCCAGAATAATATTCTTGGGTTAGGGGTAGTTAGTGCAATTCATTATTTGTTATATGTATGGCTTGTCCTCTAATATTATTCAAGTGTCCTCGAACTAAGTATCAAATCCACTGTCAGTTAAAGAGTCACTACATGTGAAACTGGTCTGTAAGTGGTAAACAATAATGACTCACTTTAGAATTATACTTTACCTTTATTTTTAATCACACTTACACTTATATCCATATGGAACAGAATAATTCATAATGAAATAAATCAATGTGTTTTCCATGTTATTGCTAGTTTGTTAACATCTCTAGTATCTTAATACTCATCATTTTTGTTTATTAAATTATGTGGTTTCTTTTCTAGAAAGGATTGCTAGATGTTAGATAATGATAGGTTTTGTATTTGTAGTGCATATAATTTACATGACCAAAACTCAATAATCAGAGCTGTAGAAGCAGGTAGGTTGACTGTACATGAAGGAGATATTATTTTGATGAGTTTCTCTTTTGTCTCAAAATCCATCTCAACAAGGACACAGCTGAATATTTATGTTGACCCCGTCAGATTCAAGAAGAACCATCTGTGGAGGTGCTACAACTTTTTATGGGCAATATTGAATCTCACCTTCCTCATGTCTTCTGACTGATGTCCACCTTAAAGGCACACTACCGCCAATTTTACTTGTGTGGAACAGAATGAAGTGTGGGATTCCTTGTTCTGAAAATGGTACTAGGACAATACAGCATCAATTTAAGCGTGTAGTCTGTTGGCATATATGTGTTGAAGGACACACTGTTCCATATATCTGGTGCCGCATAAACACAAGTGTGAGTATGTGGACTGACCACAAACCATCAACTACGAGAGGGAATCTGGATATAGCTTTCAATAAAACTTTGGGACACACACACACACAAACAAAAGTCACACAAAGTCATTCCAGTGTGTGGTGGCTCAATAGACAGCCCAGCAGTTGTGGTCGCACTCATATCAGCCTCTTGTGACATTAATATTGAAAATGGAGTGAGCCTCTCTCACACGCCACTTTTAAAGCGCAGCTCATTAATCTTGGCAAATGGGCTTTCCTCTATGTCATTAATAATTTAAAAGTGACTGAAAATCATTTAGCAAATTAACTACTATATGCCACCATGAAGTCAGCAGGGGCAGATTAAGTAAAGTCACTGTACTCCTTTTGACTTTACTGTTATATCTGGCTTGTGTATCTCAGTGTGAAATACTGAATTATTGTTGTCTGCCATTCTCCAGCAAAATGTCATAGATCTTCATGGATATGCCTACGACATTTGCCCATCTCTCTCAGGTTGCCCCTATGACCTGGGGGTCAGGGAGGTGAGAAACACCTCCCTGGTGCTGCAATGGGCAGCTCCGTTGTATGAAGGACGAAGCCCTGTCACTGGGTATTTGCTGGAAATCAGTCAGGGTGACCAATCAGAAGACTGGACAGCTGTAAATGATGAGCCGATCTTTGACACACATTACAAGGTGAGGGGAGCTATAAAAATGTTTTCAAGGCATTATTATAAGATGACAATTAAATAATGCTTTTATGATTAGGGTTTGTCACCATTCTGATTTGATCAAGTACCAATAAATTGTTATTCTAAAAACATAACCGTCTTTACAAAAGCTTTGTAGTGTCCCAGTATTTCATTCAGTTTTCCATATTTATATGCAAATAATCCAAATGGGTTATGACAATGACCAGTAAATACTTCATGTGTTTGTTATAATATCCAGCTGGCAGATCTTCAGGCAGGTCAGACCTACCGTTTCCGTGTATCGGCTGTCAATGAGGCTGGAGTGGGCTGTCCTTCCCTGCCCTCTGAGCCAATCACAGCTCAGACTAAACCAGGTCAGCAGTCATAGTTCCAATATTGTGTGTGTGTGTGTGTGTGTGTGTGTGTGTGTGTGTGTGTGGTGGTGGTGGGAGGGCGGGGCATCAAGTCTTGTTCTGTCCAAAGACTTGTGTCTCCAGCTTAATTTGGTGTTAAACACTTTTTACATGCTAAGTTCTCTTAACTAGTATCATATCAAGAATATCAAGGTTCAGGGGTCAAGGTTGATTTACTGTCATTTGCATGTATCTACATGAAACTAAATTTGTCCTCATATTTGTCCACTATATGATCTGATGAAAACTGGACCGTGAACCATACTGTCCATTTTGTCTTCCTCAGGCACCAAAAACATCGAGATTGGTGTGGACAACGATGGCTTCATATTCTTGAGCTATGACGCTGATGAGATGAATGATGACAGCAAGTTCCTCTGGAGCAAAAACTACACAGATGCCATTGACGCTGAAAGAGCCCAAACAGAAACCAAGAACAATAGGCAGGTTGATCAAGTGTAACATGGCAAGATTACTGTTTCCTGTGATTAGGGAAATGACAAGGAATCTGTGAAAGTCTTTGAAGTCATTCAAGATGTTTGAGATTTTTAAATATATCTGGTTTCAAACTTGTGGAGGCAATAAATCCCTCACTTCCAGTGTAGCTGTAAGCCTGTCAATCTCTCAGTAACTCTGTCCGTTTCACACTTATAGTGTCATCTCTTGTTTTGTGACCCAGAAACCTTTGGCTCTGCACAGTCCCAGCGACTGTGAAAACAGTTGACACTGACCAAGACTGGATGGACAAAGTATAAGGCGAATAAATTGGCTTAGTTGTGTAACTCCTTAAAAGAGTAGGATTTAAAAAGAGGTTATTTGATCGAGTTTGAATGAATTAATTCAGTTTTGGGAGTATTTTTCACTGGATTCCCATTGAATGTCAGCCTCTCTGGATTATCTGATTTCTGAGCTGGAGGGATATTTTGTCTGCTGGGTCCCACATTTACTCCATTTTTGTCATTTATAGAATTTTAAACAAAATAATTGGTTCATTTTAAGTCCAGGTGGCTGGGAAGCTTTGATGTAAGCCACTGGGACAGGAAGCACAGTTACATTATAACTGACGGCGCAAAGCAGCACCTACAGCTGCTTTTGCCTGAAGGTTGGTAGATAAATACAAGACCGTCTAGATCCATTTGTTTTTTCAATTCATCCCTCAGGTCAATCCTCACCTTCACAGACCCGTCTGAGGAGGATCTGGGTCTCTACACCGTAGAGATGAGCGATAACAGCAACCTGTCGTCCAGCTACGACTTCACTGCTGAAGGTGAACTGGAATCTTTTAGTTGAAGTAAAATAGAGTGTAAATTTCATGTTAGGAAGCTGTCTCATCCAATTCAGAACAGTTCAGCTCAGTTTTCTTGCATAGAGTAATCAAGCTTTTCCCTCAAGCAAATAATTATGCCCCTCACACTCATTTCCACAAGGTCACTTGTCCAAATAAGTACATGTTCTTAATCAACCTTCCAGCATCGCAGTTTTAAAAATAGCCATTGTTCTACACACTGGTACTTTGACAATATATAAGTGTTACAAAATCAAAGTCTTGATGAAAATGTAATTAAACCTCATCTGCTGTTTTTTCCTAATTTGCAGACCTTGAACGACTCAAGGAGCTCAGCTGGCAAGTCAGAAATCCACGTATGTACCAAGATGCTGTGCCATGTGATGAGTATATTGACCTGAGGTCATCAGCAGTAGCTACCACTCATTAAGTATTCATTGATTAAATGATCACCAAACTAATTCAGCTTAGCTGGTAATACTGTTGTGTTTAATTTTAATTTGGCAGTGATAGCTCTGAAGACGGGCTGGCAGGTGGAGGTTTCTGAGAAAGGCGACGTTCGTCTCTGGCTTCAGACTGAAAGTCTAAGTGATGCTGCCGAACTCCGCCTCATTTTCAATGACCAGGAAATCACTAGCACTCCGGTAAAAACTGTTGCACAGGCTCTCCTGTGTTGAAGCTGTTCAAAAGTTCAGTGTCCCAAACCCTGTCAGGGTTAAAAAATTTGATTCTCACTCTTGTGCAAGCCAGAATGATGGGGGGTAAACATAGGGCTTTTGGGACAGCTAAGCACTTGTCCACTTTACCTGGTTTGTAATCAGATGAATCAGGAATCATTGGGCTATTCCCAACCAAATGATTGCATGCAAGTTCCCTTTCACTCTCCTACTCTCCCACACTGATTGGCCAAAAATGTTTTCTATGATGAAGCATTAAGATGTGTCCATGGTCAAGTGCTATGAGCAGTGATTTTTCATGAACATAGAAACAAAAATTTGATTATGAATAATTTTATTAGACAGAATACATTTTTATTTCCCTCGATCATTTTGTTTAACTTCAGATTTTTCTTCAAACTCACAACAGATCTGTAATTCATAGTGTATGTGAAATGGAAACATTTACAGTATTGTACATAATTGATGTCAACAAATTTATTCAGCTCAAAAAGTTTGGCGTCATGAAACTGTCCATAGCTTATATAACATTAGCAGGTACCTACATGCATCTGTCTTTATGACAAGTCAGCATGACTCAAAACCAGAACTTCGTGTTTTAATAAATATCCTGGAAGGCAGGAAATTGAGTCTGCCAGCAAACATGAAGAGCAGGTGTGCAAGGTAGCAGAAAGGTCTGAGAGCCAAGCTAATTTCACAAAGTCTGGAGAGACAGGAGGATCAACGGAGCTGAAGGTGAAGCAGGAGTTTACATCTGCTAATTATGGTAGTTCCGGTAAGATGCCAGAAGAAAGGCAGAGGGGGAATAAATGGACAATTCAAACAAACATTAATTAGGGTAGTAAATCAACAGCACGTCAGTCCCCAACAGTAGGTTTCTAGTATTGGGTGAAGCTGAAAACTGTAGACATGCAAGGACTTCTATGTAAAATACATCATAGCATATTATTAATAAACATACTGTTTCTAACGGTATCAGGTACACAAGGCATGCTGAAATGTGCGTACCTGCACTTGTTTTATCACATATATCAAAAATGACTTCCAAATCCATTTACTTCAGTGAAAGCCAAAGCTAGTTTCAACATAATCAAAAAGCATTTTCATTTTATCACAGACAGAATAACTGAATGCTAAAGCAGGAACATGGAAAATGGAGATGCGATGGTTATTCCACCTGCCATTTTAAAATGTCCAGACCACCTAAAATAAAGGAAGCATTATAATCATAGAAGAACATAAACTGAATGTGCATAAACCTCCTCTGCATTTATATACACTGTGACACCAAGATAATCTGCACTGTTGTCCAGGTTATTCAACCATGCACTAAAGTGTCCTCACTGCAGGGAGAGAAACAAATACAACACAATATATTTTTCATGGTTTTGCAACTCTGTCTGCTGAATTTTTTGTTTGTGTTTGCTCGAGTTTGTGAGGTGGACAACTGCTTTATATTCAGCAACTCCCATTTATCCCTTCTAGTTCGGTTTCATTTATTCCATTATTTTCCAATATTAGGGTTCCATCTGAGCAGTACTGATTACACTTTATTTCTAAATGATCACAGTTGAGGTTTGCATATTCAAAAGCCATTTAGCTGATTAAAGCCCTTAGGCTTGCTGTACGTCACAAATCACTTCCACCACTGAGGCCTATCAACATGCAAAGCATACGCTTATTCTGATGAACATAAAAGCCATGAAAATGAGCTCAAAGCCTGTTTCCTCTTAGTGTTTGTTTATCTGTGTTTCTCTGTGCACATTAAGTGTGCCCATGTATGATGTTTGTGTGTTTGAGGGGGGGAAACGCAGTATTTCATCTACATTGTGCACATCCATTTAGACTCCTTTCATGCACTCCTTCCCACTAGATTCCTTCTGTATGACTAATCATATATGCATTACAGCAAACAGCAGGTCTACTGGTCATCTGCAGTCATCTGTCCACATACGACCTGACATGCACTGTATATACGGCAACGCTTGTTTGCTCTTATTTTCAGCACCACAAAATCAACTTTGACAAGGCCAAAGGTCTGGTGGAGATCCTATTTGACAGGCTCTCCCAGCAGGACGAGGGCTCATACACGGCTCAGCTGAGAGATGGCCGCGCCAAGAACCAATTCACATTGGTCTTCGTTGATCAAAGTGAGTCATGCGCTCACCTTTGACTGAACCATCACATCTGCTTTTGTTATATCCCATAATGAATGACAGCACAAAATGGAAATAACGCAAGCTCAGTTTTTCTTTTGGGTTTTTGGTGTATTATGCAATTATAGCAACCATCTAAGAAGTAAAAATTTTTAGTCCAATAAATAATTTCTTTAGTAATTCCCCACTACATTTCCTATATTCCATTTTCCTATGTTATCAAAAATAACATATGATTTTAAAATAAAAAAAAAACCACAAAAAATACACACCTGAATAATTGACAAGCAGAATAATTGTTCATAGTTGTTAAATTAGTGAGCTACAGCTGTGGATAGAAATTACATTTTTAACAGGAAGCATGTTCAGGACTCTGCAGGTTTTTTCAGGATGTCAGAATTGTACTTTTCCTATTTCTGGCTGCCAAATATCTACTCAATTGTATTATTATCATCATCATTGGGTCATCAGCAAATACAGGAACTGATTAGCATCATAACAACTCTTGGTTCTCTGAGGGGCCAAAGTATCACCTTTTAATGATTGTATTGGAAAATATTTTAATTTAAGAGCTAATCCCAATTTAAATCTTCTTTTTAATTACTCTTGTGGGTCCTTTTTTAACCAAAAACTTCCTGATTTGGTTTTAAAGATTTCGACACTGCTGGGCTCAGTCCGATTGATCTGATATAATATTTTGTGTTTCTATCAGAGTTCCATCAGGCCTTAGCACTGGCAGATGCAAAACGCCGTGACCTTCAGAGAAAGTCAGGTGAGAGATCGTCATCATCAAACATCAGAAACATGCAGTAAATGTAGTCAGACCCTTTGCTACTTGGTCCAGTGCTGTTCTGTTGTGTTCAAATCTCAGTCAGGCTCACTGTAGTAGATCACAATAACGCAGTATTGCTAAAACAAGAGTTGCATCAATGCTGCTTTAAAATGAATAAAAGTGATTTTGTCTCTCTTTTCATTCCAAGGGGAATATTACATCAAACAAATGCAAAAGCTTTTCAGGCATATTTGCATTTAATTTTGTTGTTTTGTCTTGTACAAATCTCTTTACCTCAAATGGTTACATAAAGAAAAGGAGGAAGCTCCCTGTGCTATGAACTACATGCACTGCACTCAGAAGTGCTAAGGAGAATACAACTCTTTTGTGTGTAGGGGTCAGTGTCCTTGTTCAAATACACCATCTCACGCCATGTTCACTATTCAGAGTCCAAATGAGACTCAAAGTCCACATGACACACTTTTCTATCAGTTGCAAGGTAATACAATGCAGAGGAAATTTTTAAGCAAGTGGGACAAATGTTTTTGCAACCACTGCATGTTGTTTCAAATAGTCCAGTTGGTTTTAATTCTGTCACTCTCATATCATATTGACATTTTATTGCACATTACGGAGGCATCTGTTGTTCTGAATAATTGATTGGTGGACACTGTTTCTTTAGTTTAACACAAACTAAAAATTTTTGTTTGTTTGGGGGTTGTTGTTTTTTTTAGGACCATATTTCCAGGAATTCTTGTCATGGAGTGTCAATGAGGATTGTGAGCTCATTATAAAGTGCAAGGTACTTCCACATATTGTTAAACAGATTGGCCAATGGCAAAAACACAATTATCCTAACCTCATAATGTGAAATATTATGCATCTCCTTGAACTAACCAAAGTAAATTATTTTTGTGGCATAACTTTTTGAAATGGCAATAACAAAACTAACTTGAAACCGCTGTGTTAAGGAAATGTATTTCACAAGACTTAACAAATGATAATAAAAAACAAAAGCCAAAATAACTTCATCAGAATTCAATGAAGTCTTCATTTACAAAAGGGGTTTTTTTTTTATATATATATATATATAAAAATATTCATCTAGCAAACACTGTCTGTTGCTACTGTATTGCTTCTGAAATAACATGAATTAATGTTTCGTTCATGCAAGTTCACCTTTATTTGCTGCTCATCTGGATCGAGGTTGTCTTATTTGTGATGATTTAGATGATTGAGTATGAATGATAATGTGTTTTGTTCAGTAGGTATTCAATTCGATTCCAAAAAAAGGTTTTTAAAAATTTTTTGATTTCAATTCAACAGAAAATGTGTTCATGAAATTAAGCCCTAACCAAAAATATCATCAGTAGAGAAAGCAGAGTTCTACTGTGGTTCCCTCAGAGAGTTCTGGCACATCTCTCCTCGCACAGGTGACGAATACAAGCAAGGATACGTCTCTCAAGTGGTTTAAAGAAGGCAGGGAGGTGACCCAGGTCGTGTACGAGCAGTCATCAGGGGTCAGCACACTCACCATCTCACAGGTATCCAAAACGAGGGGGCGTGGCTGAAAAGCTCAAATGTTAATTGGAGTTCATAAGTAGTAGCCATTGTAGTGAGAGGAAAAGAAGATAGTGACAGACCATTCATATTTATAGGATCAAGTCTAGACATTGACCTAAAAATAAAATGAAATGAAATCATTATTTTGGTGTTTTCCAGAGATGTCAGTGTTTCATTCCAAGGGTTATTAATATGTTGAACTTGAATACAGTGAATGGTTTTTTTGTTTTTTGTTTTTTTTTTCCTCAGGTTACAAAGAAAGAGGTAGGCTCATACAGAGCCGTGGTGTCAGATAAGAGAGGAGAGGACGTCAGCACCTTGGAGTTACTGGATAACGGTGAAACATAACCATGTGAACATCAAACAAATATCCATAAACAGTGGCACACATTTCTCTCTGTGTGTGTTTGAACTAATGCAAATCTGCTATCTGTAATGGAAATGAGGCGATTAATGTGTTTATTTTCCTCCATTTCTCGTTATGCATTCTCAGCATTCAGCTTCCCACCCAAACTAATTGTATTGTGTTTATTATTTATTGAGTTCTAATATCTGTATAAAGCACAATATGAATGCTTAATTGTTCTTTGTATTTACAGAGTTTGACAATCTTCTCCAGCAGCTGAGCAAACAGTGTGGTGAGTAATTCACAGTTGGGGCTCTACCTTGCAGAGGACCTTTGTGAAATGTGCCAATGGCTTGTTTTTTTACACCAGCTGTGCTGTGTTGGGATGAAGATAATACAACTAAGAGGCATGTTAATTAATTGTGGTATATGTTGTTTCAGAGAATATTATTGTGTTGAGCTCCAAATAGTAAAAAAAAACGTAGTGAAATGGATATGTACTCTTTTATTACGTAATAACGAACAATGCCTTGTCTCTGCAGCGCTGTCAGCCGGCCCACTGAGACTTCAGAGCACTGCTGAGGGCTTCAAGCTCTACTGTTCACTCAAATACTACATAAGCTACCTGAAGACCAGCTGGTTCTTCAAGTGAGTCCATGTGCAGAGCAGCTCTCTGACCTAACATCCTATGAGCAGCAGCCAGTGAGAATTGAGGATTGAAAGCTTAACTTCTACCTTTATCGAACCCAGTGTAAGAATGTTGAAACTCAACGGGCACCTGCACAGGAAAGCAAATGAAAAGCAAGCCCAGGTTTTTATCTCGGCTTCAGTGACATTAAAACAGTGGGGACGTTGTTAAGAGCGAGCCATTGAAGTGCAACTTGGGAAATGCAACATGAACGGACAGAAAAATTCACATAATATCCTAAGCAGCCTAGAAATATCACTACTATGACAGCTGTCCCACAAAACACGCGTGGTTAGAGACACACACACGGCTGCAGCTTGTGTGACTGTGCGCTGACTTAAGGAAATAACCTGATTCTGGTTTGACTGCTCCATATGCTCACAAACCCAATGGACATAACAGATAGATCCAAATCAAGGTACCGTGAATGATGCTGATAATAACAATGATATATGTCACTTTTTTCTACTCCCTCTGGCAGTGAAAGTAATTACACAAACACCGCTGCTTCCTGCAAGGAAAATCACCATATCAATGGTGATCTGTGTTTGTCTACAACATTAATCGCTTTCTTTTTATGGACTGTAAGCCTTCCTTTGAACACAGATTTCCTTTTATCAGGTGCATCGGAAATGTTCCTTGAATGCTTCTTTGGCTTTCCTACAATAAGCTCCACCATAGTCTTAGGCACCATTGTTACTTTAAATAAAAAAAAAATTAAAAAAAAAACGCGCACACACACATTGCTGCCAGTGTGGAAATGTCACCACAGTCACAAGACCTAAAACTCTGAAGAAATAGATTTATTTACCTGCTGCTGATGGGCTTAATCAGCTCCATGTGACTTCATTCGGCAGAGCTTAAACAAACATTCATTCATTTACAGGTAAAGGTCCCACACTCTAGCTTTAATCTACTGTGACATTTCTACTCTTGGCATCAAAACGATAGGACTCCCGATTAAAGTTCAGCCTCTAAAATGTTTATTAAAGTTCAACTGGTAACAACTGGTAAAGTTCAGAATCTAACATCTAACAGTACAACTGGATCCTGATGTCTAGATGCAAATGTTGTTATAAGCAACTGGGGTCACATCTTGGCCTGAAAACAAGTTCGGTTTAATTTTGATTGATACTTAAACTTCCATAAATTACACAACATCTGTCAAAAAAATTGAGCCAACTACGAAGCCTTAGGTTTGTGTTCCAAGTTGTAATAAAGTTTGAGTGAAAAACTGGGACCAAGCAGAGCAGAATTAAGAATGTGTGTATACTAACATATTCTGAATTTCTATCCTACGGCAGAGACAGACCAAAAAGAAAATAGAGGATGAAGCAGGTGCACTGTACTAACTGCTGATGGGCAGAAAGGTGTTTGTTAGCTGGTCAGGGTTTTAACACGCTCAAGCATGCAGGTGGATTTCATCTTATTGGCAGATTCTGTTGCAATAGTTTTAATTCCTCTGCAATGATTTATAGAACAACTGTTTATTTTACATGATTAAAACGTGCAGAATGATGTAGCTGGTTTCTTTAGTCAGGCTACTTGCACCATCTGCTGGGCCCTTGAAGAATGGCCACAGCAAAACACTGGACAGCTGATAATAAACCAACTAGCGTAATGCTGGCTGTCATACGATAGTTTAATTTATTCCAGTCTTTCAAATAACAGTAAAAACATCTCTTAATTTTCTTATCCACCTTTTCATCAGTTTCCAAACATTGATAATTCCACTATGGTTAAAATCACAGGGATTTTATAAGCATTGACACATATTTCACAAATTATAGTTAAAACAACATGCCTGCGCTCTTTCTTCTCCAGGGAGAGGAGGATTGACCAGGAAGGCAGGACTAAGCCTGGCTGCTCCATGCAGATGGTCTGGATTGAAATATTTAACCCAACAGAGAATGATAAAGGCAAATACACCCTTGAGATGTTTGATGGCAAAGACACACACAGTCGCTACCTTGACTTGAGTGGACAAGGTGAGTGTGAATAATCTCATGTTTTGCACGTTTGGATGGATCTATTGCACAATAAACTTCAGATTAAATAATATTAGATTTGAATTAGTGCGTCTTTGTGCTGATCATTTCCAGCTTTTGAAGACGCCTTGCTTGAGTACCAGAGGTTAAAGTAAGTGTTGGACCATGTGCCCCATCGCATGACTTGCTGTGACACTAACGGAAAACACTGAGGAGTGAGAAGCAAGACTGTTGTCAAGAAAGCCCAGCAGGGGTTTTTGTTCTACTTAAACTATCCACAGAAAACATCTGAATGCAGACTTTTGTCACCTCACACTGTGAAAAGTACCATTGATTATAAATTTAGGATTATGAAAGTATTCTGATTCTGATCTGACCCTTTATTTTCATCCCCAGGCAAGCTGCCATTGCTGAAAGAAGTGAGTCAAAGATTTCATGTTAATCCTAAAAAATTTTGTTCAACAACAAAAATAATTAAATAGTTTTTTCCTCTATAGTTTTTTCAGTAGATGTCAACACAGATCTGATTTTTTTTTTTTTTTTTTTTTTCAGATCGAGCTAAAGTGACAAAAGGTCTCCCTGACGTTGTTGCCATCATGGAGGGAAAGGTATGTCATTGTCAGGAAAGCACAGCAAATGCTGTAGTAAACATGTTTATACTGTATCGCCGTATTGATCTAAACTTTTTGTGTGAAGCAGGTGTATTTGTCTGTTTCCAGCCACCTCATATTTTCCTGACTCCTCTTTGTCCTCTCCTCAGTCACTGTGTTTGACATGCTTCATCGAAGGTGAACCAGCCCCAGAGATCTTCTGGCTTCGGAACGACAAAGACATTTTTGACCAGAACCAGTTTACCATCACTAAAGAGCCCAAGTGCAGCTCCATCACTATCAACAACGTTACCATGGAAGATTCTGGAAAATACAGCATTTTTGTGAGAAACAAGTTTGGCTCTGAGACAGCTGATGTGACAGTGAGTGTGTACAAATACGGGGAGAAGCCTCCAGCTCACGCTTTTGATATGAGTTAAGACTGCAGATTGAGTGAGACAGTTATATCCACCAGGATATTTTGCTGTTGATTGATATTTTAAATAGCAACACAGATGACTAGTTAGATCCGGTCCAATACTCAGGATTTGTTGTAAACATTATCTGCCATAGATGATTAGATGCTCACCAACTTTATCCACAAGCTTATTCTGCTGACTTCAACTCTTTTCCACTTGTGTTAAAGTCACACGCCATAATTAGCATGTGAAACCACTTTACTTCAAGAGGTCACAGACCAGCTGCAGAAGGCTCACCCACTGGCTTGAGCTTTGGGTGAGTCAGATATGTCAACTGTTTGTGTATGAAGTGAATAAAGCAAATTCAATTACACATTTTCACTGTTGTATGATTTTTATGTGCACTTAAAAACATTGTTTCACTCTCATTTTCTTTCATTTACTTTTTTTCTTTTTTGTCTGAAGTTGCAACATGTGAAAAAAAATGTTCAAGGTCTTTCTAATGCATTATATATCCAAGACAATTCTGCATGAATGAGAAATGTTCTGCTTAAGTCGTGAGGAAAAGCATGTTTGCAGAAATGTTTGAATTTAAAGCAAACTGCCCGTCGTGTCAATAACCTTACAACCAGGCCCCAGTCAGTCAGGTAGATTCAAATGAGGAGCTTCAACAGCAAATAGGGAAGCATGCATTAGACGCACGGTAAATGATCATATT
Organism: Remorina albescens; assembly: GCA_034769265.1. Classification (NCBI taxonomy): domain Eukaryota; kingdom Metazoa; phylum Chordata; class Actinopteri; order Carangiformes; family Echeneidae; genus Remorina; species Remorina albescens. The sequence continues at coordinate 5,918,473 of CM068486.1, forward strand.
GTGTTATTCCTTCTTCATGTGTTGTCATGTGCATCCTGTACTTCAACCTATCACAGATAACAACAATGCAAAAACGTTGCATGTAGAGATGCTGCACGTACCAATAAAATATGCAGGCTGGCGTAAAAAATATAATTTAAAATTGCATGTATATTAAATATACATGTATGTGCATATTAACATGTATATGAAAATACACAAATAACTTTATTTATCCCTGACGGGTATTTCAGTTTCTGCAGTCCACCGACATACAACCATTCACACAGCGTAATAGTACCAGAGGAAGCATATGTCATATGGGAAAAATCTACACACGCTTCCTGTCACCGCGGTTCTTGAACCTACACGACAAATATGACTTCTAAATTCATATTCAGTTTAAGTTGAAGTTTGGATTATCAGGAGTAAGTGAACTTCAGGTTGTGCAAACATCAGTGATTACTTCATATTGGTTTGTTACTCATTACATAGCAATGGGACTCTTTGGCCTTCCACTATAAGAAGGATGTGAGCACATTCAGATTCTCCACATTGTGTTGAGCTTCACACAGCTGTCACAGCCTCCAGACCACTTTGGTAAAGGAGATCGCAGACCTACAGACATGGACTTCAATGGAACATGGCAGGTTTATGCTCAGGAGAACTACGAGGAGTTCCTCAGGGCAATTGGTGAGAAAAACAGATGGGCCATATAAAAGAAAACTATATTTACGAGTAGCTAAAAGCAAAGTGTTGACTGTGTTAAGGCCTCTGGGATCCTTTATAATCTCAAAGAGCAAAACTTTGCAGCCCACAGATTGATTTTTGGATTTATTTGTGGTTGGAAAAAAAGTTAATGTCCTCTTGTCAACAGAACTCCCAGAGGATGTCATCAACATGGCCAAGGATATCAAGCCAGTTACTGAGATCAAGCAGAATGGCAATGACTTTGTTGTCACCTCGAAGACTCCTGGAAAGTCTGTGACCAACTCCTTTACCATCGGCAAGGAGGCTGACATCACCACCATGGACGGCAAGAAGCTCAAGGTTTGTCACTCTAGTTTGCCTTTACTTTGGAAGACGTTTAGTCTCTGAAGTCTGTCATATGAAGTGGTTCATGTTACGTATCAGTCTGTAGACACATTTTTTGAATAAGTGAAATATAAAGAATCAAATCAAAAGCTGCTGAAAAAGTCTCAGGGTTAGGATGGTATGACACGTTTCTGTAGAGAGTTCACATCTCTTTTAGGGGATTAATAATATGTGTTGCCTCTTCCTCTGACCACCAGTGTGTTGTCAATCTGGAGGGGGGCAAACTGGTGTGCAAGACCGGCAAGTTCTGCCACGTCCAAGAGCTCAAGGGAAGAGAGATGGTTGAGGTACTTTACTGGCTTTCTTGGCTGAATTAGAACAAGCAAAAATCAAAATGCACTCTCTTAAATGTTCTGCCTTAATATATCATCGTTGTAGATTATATGATTTATGTCCAGGCTGTAAGAATTGTTTTGTTCTTCATAATAAATTATGTTTGATGTATTTAACGTTCTCTTATCTTTTTTCAGACTTTGACTATGGGCTCCACAACCCTGATAAGAAAGAGCAAAAAGATGTAACCTTGGCAATGAAGAAACCACTGTCTAATAATAAAAGTGTTGCTTAATAACATTTGTGTTATCTTCCTGTGTAAATGTTCACACACATGCCTGTCTTTTCCACTGATCTACCCTGTTTTGTCCCATCTACTGCAAAGAAACTGTGAAATTGATTTTTACGAAGCATGAGAAGCTTTGTTATGGTTTGATACCAGACTGACTGTAATGGGACCCCTACTGGTGGTTTGAGTGTGTGCAGGGTATATGCAGGTCTTCAAAGCTTTAAAAAAAATACAACAACATTTTAGAAAGAAAAAAATATAGTTAAAAAATTTGCTTCCTTTGCTGTAGAAAGTTACTAGAAAGCTTGTCAACTCATTTTGGATAAATGTTGATTTTAGCAACAATTTCAGTGGCTTTTTTTAAACTTTTAATTTAATTAAATTTAATTCATCATTAAATGACCAACCCAAAGGCATAGCTGAGCCAAAACCCCATAAAGGACGACCAAATCAACATTTTTGCATTTCTTAAAAGTCATTCAGATATTTTTTATTGTTATCTCTCTTTGTGTATGTGTATGTGTGTGTGAGAGAGAGAGAGAGAGAGAGAGTGTGTCTCTTTAGAAGTAGCTTCACTTGACCCTTCAGTGTTTTGATTTGAATTAAACAAGGCGTATTACCAGCCGCTCTCAGGGTTTTGACCCAGGGGCCCGAGGGGTCAAAGGGTCCCCTCCATAGATGGATCCAGTTATCCAGCAGCAGTAAAGTAAAAGAAGACACTTAAGGGGAGTTTAAAAAAATAAAGTTAAGGACAAAACATCCAGCTGATTATTTTAATCTTGTGTGAAAAAAATGGAGAGCCCGTCCTGATTTCCTCGGAAGAGGAAGAAAGAGGGGCCATGGCTGGGGTCCGCATCTTATTTAGGAAGGAGGGGCTGAAAAGAGCCCAACTGCACTAAAAACCCCGAAGAAGTGCTTCCAGGACGGCGCATGCGCAGTGCGAGGAGGCAGTTTACCCACGTAGCTACCAGCTAGCGCTAGCAGTCGGAGCCGGTTTTGTGAAAAAAGAACCGTAATAAATAAACTCAGCCGTTGAACATGGCGAGGTACCTGAGGCCTCCTAACACATCCCTCTTCGTCAGAAACATCGCCGACGAGTCCAGGTATGTGGCGTTTTTTCAAACCCATGCTAGCGTGTATGTGTAGCATGGCCAAGCTAACGGCCTGCTAGTTAGTTAGCAAACATCTGCTACCACCAAAATTGCTAACTGCTGATGATCTCAGACACGGAGGCAGAGTTGGTGGCTATTTTTAACCGAACGGTGCACCGGATAACTATTAATAGCAATCGTTAAATATGGTTAGCATCGAATATCTTTGCACACTAAAATCTCTAAGACGCTTGTATTTGTATTTTAAGCATGCTGTGTTCACATTCTGGGTGTGAATTCACCTAATAGAGTTTTTACTGCAGTAACAGCAAGCGGTAGGTGTGTGCCAAATGCAGCTAGCATCTGCTAGCGTGTCCATTTTATTAACCAGTTTCTTAATTTGGTCCTTCGTCCAAACATGTCTCATTTGTTCGACAGTGAACTATCTGCTCCTTTCCACCCGGAGTTAAAACAGGTGCTGGTTACATCACAAATCCCGGTTTCATATTTTAATCAGTGATTGTTTTAAGATTTATGTGCAGCGAGCCAAATGAACTGTGCCAGACATTATTATGGCGAGTCAGTTTCTCTTAGTGCGGCCTCAGTGATCCCTCTACACTTAGACAGAGCAGGTGTAGACTTTCTCTGTATTATATTTTTCACAAAGAGCTGACAGTTTACACCAGGAGCAGCCACTTGGCGCGGAAAGCCTTCCTTTTTAAAGGGCAGAAGCAGATCGGGGTGGGCGGCCATCTGCCTCTAATAAAGGTTTCATATGTGCTCAGCCAACACAATCTCTGTGCATCGCCCACATTTACAGTTTCTCTGTTATTGTTCTGCTCAGCAGATTTTGCGGATCCTGGCATCTCTATTTGAGTTTTCCAACACTCCCTGCGCCCAATTATTTAATATCAGAACTAAGTCTCTTGGGACTAGATGTTGATCTCAAAGATATTAGACAAAATGCTATTTTGTTCTCGATAGACTTGCAACAACATGTGGAAAAACAACAAAAGTTGGCAAATCATTGCGTACCAATGTGTAAATACTCGACTTAGTAAAACATGAGAGATGTAGACAGATGAGACCACACAACACAGCAGGTACTGCCGCTGTGTCATCAGTCTCTTCTGCCTTCACTAGCTTTTCTTATCCGTTCTTCTTTTCCAAAAAGAGATGCTACAGCAGTAAATTTAACCATGTAATGGTGTTTTTCCTCGTGTAACTTTGCCTGTCCTGTTATTAAACAATGCATGATGTCGCTGGGGTTTTATGGCTGCTATCGATATGTTCAGTTGGATTTCTGAGCTATTATTTGTATGATTACACCCTTTAAATGAGAGAATGATGAGAGGTTTGTCTGCCAACAAGTGTCGTATGCTGTGCTGGCACCTGCTCTTGTGTATACCTTGCACTCTGGGCTCCAGCTAAATTCATATGGTAGCCACCAGAATAAATGTGCTTATTTCATGACACTTTAGGCCAGAGGATTTACGACGTGAGTTTGGTCGTTATGGACCTATTGTAGATGTCTACATTCCACTTGACTTCTATACACGACGGCCAAGAGGATTTGCTTACATTCAATATCCTTTATTCTTTTGATTTGGAGATGGTGTTTTTGTGAAGGAATTGTAAAGTATAAAATCTAACCATCTGTTTGCATTGACACCTGACCTGACATTTATTTTTGTTTTACAAATGTTTTCCCATTGCATTGAAAACTTTTTGTGTAGTTTTATTTGAAGTGTTACTTGTTATTTAGGATACTGTATTTCAATCCAAACCTATTCCTAACCAATATTTCCTCTGTTGTTGCCTTAGAATGGTAAAGATACTGTTCTGGAGACCCCACACCAAAGAAAGTTGAAAGGCGGTTGTAGAGTAGATTCAAGCCAAAGACACCCAGGCGACAAGCAATAGTGGAATTGGGAAAATAAAGAGAGAGCAAAAGCATGAAGATACAAAGAGGAGAAAAGAGAGCATCCAGGCTTCCATTTGTCTACCAAAGGGAGGAAAAGCAAAGTGTTTATTGGGCAAAGACAAGCAGGAAACCTCAAGTTCTTCTGCCAAGCCAATAAAGATCAAGCTGAAGGTTAAAGGTAACAAGCGAAACTTTTTGTATCCTACCGAATCTGATCACCATCAATATTTGTCTTGTCTTCACAATCTGAAATCTGAAACGAGCCTGTTTTGTTATTGTAAATGCAGTGGGTATTATTCCTGAAGACAATACATTTTGAATTCATAAATGATGCCAAAATAATGAATTATTCTAATTTTTCGAATTTTAAATTGTTACCGGAAACTAATTATTCACCACACAGATCCAGCAGCTGTGTGTTTTTTCATTTGAAGCTGTGAACTTGTGTTGCAACCTTTTTTCTGTGATTGTTGTGCATGTGTGCAGCCATCAGTCCCAGTGTTTCAAATTTCAAAATAAAAGACCTTAACAGTGCAGCATGTTTGAAGATGTTCGGGATGCAGAAGATGCTCTTCACAATTTAGACCGTAAATGGGTTTGTGGACGTCAGATCGAGATCCAGTTTGCCCAAGGAGATCGCAAGAGTATGAACCATCTGCTGTCCTTTCTGTGCATAACTTCTGTTACACTTTATACAATATTGTTTTAGAAATGCATTTTGTTTTAGCTAATGTTCTGATGTACATTTCCCCATCAAGCCCCTAACCAGATGAAGGCCAAAGAGCGCCATTCCCCACGCAGTTTCTCTCGCTATGATGATGATCGTGATAGCCGCCGAAGACGGTCTCGGAGCCGGAGCTACGACCGCCGCAGATCCCGCAGCCCTTCCTATGAACGCCGTCCTCGGAGGTCTGAAAGCCCCAGAGAGTAAGTTGTGTGCAACACTGCTTTATTTACAGCAGATGTCCCAAAGATTCTTTCAAGAGAACCTGTGATTTGTGTGACCCTAATAACCCTGCTGCTGAGCCATGTTAATGTGGTAAAGGACAGCTGTCCTAAAATATGTGTTAAAATTGGAGAATTACACCAAATAACTTCAAGTAACATCAAGTGGACGAAACAGATAAAAATAAGTTTTCAAACTTTAGATTGTATTTATAACAGATAAATATGTCTCCAGTATTGTTGTCAATGTCATTTAATAGTTTTAAGGAATCTTCCTGAAAGAGAAATATATCAGCAACTTTTTGACTTCACAATCTAAAGAGGTTTTGTTTTCATTTAGACAGAAGTTTCCAATTATTTGCCCAAAATCATCTTCCATTTTCTGAGCTTCCAATTAAATACAGGCTGCACAAGCTCACATGGCCGTGTCACTTTTTAGTTCACGTAAGACGCTCCTGTTCAGTGCTTGTTATGATTATGTGTACCAGGAAATGGTATTAACCAATATTGTCAGTGACAGAGTAGGAAGCCCCAGACTTTTCATCATGTTCATTGTACAAATATATTGTTCACCATGCTGCACTCGGTGTGTGGTTTTTCTTACTGCACAGCTCTCGGTCCTACAGTCGACAAAGACGGAGCAGAAGTCACGAAAATGAAAAGTAGGAGTATTTGATATTTTAATTAGCTAAATATAAATAATGGATTGTTTTTTATGGTTAATAATGTTTATCCCAGCAGGTACAGAGGACCTCCCCGTGATCACCACAGAGCACACCATGAACCAGGCTCACGGAGCCGCTCTGCATCCCACTCCCCTTCACCGTCCAGATCCAGGCCCAAGGGCAAGAAGAGCCCATCAAGGTCCCACACCCCCACCGAGGATTTCCACCCTGCATCAACCTCCCAAAAACAGTCAATGGGACGATCCCCGTCCCGCTCCTATTCTAGATCCATGTCTCGGTCACGCTCTCGCTCCAGGTCCTGGGCTGGACGTAAGTCTGGAGGTCACTGACTGTCTGGTCTTCCTGAGCCTCTTAACTATCAGTGTCTGATTTTTCTGTTCAACTTATGATAGAGTTATGCTCTATGTTTGCATTTGTTTTCTCATCACATTACAAAAAGTTGCCACAGGAAACAGCAGCAGCAGGAGTGGGGATAGTTTTCAGGCATTAGTGAAGTCAGTTCATTCCCTTTTGGGGTTTGTGTGTTGTGAGTTGTCGAAGTTGCAGATGCGGTTTCGGTTTGGCTTTGCCAATATTTTTTTTTATTCTTTAGTTAGACACATTTCCAACAACCCGTTTGTTAAGCCGACACCTGCCTCAGTTATGTTACATTAACGTGGATAAAATTTAACTTCAGATCAGTATTACCACTAGTGCCCTGGCCTCACAGCCGGGGTTCTGATTTAACAGGTAAACTGCAGTAGCAATTTCTGTAGTTACTATGACAATGCAGTCAGTTACTTTGTCTAGTATTTTGCTATTGACAATATGTTCAAGATGAGCTGTATTCATGTCGTTGAATGAAACTAATTCAAGTGTTCCTTAGTAGGTATCTTTATCAGTTATACTTGTTATGCTTTAACAATAAAGAATTCAGTTCTCAGCTCAGTTTCTTGAACTTCAAAACTGTTTTTGGATTGTGTGATGGTTGTTAGTTTGGAGGCCAGCTTCTTGGCTACAAACATTTCACTTGGCACAATCAGAAGATATTCAGACTCAGACAAAAGTGGGGAGGGGGGAAGGGATTTATTTTAATTTTTTGTCAAATTTGAGTGCATTTGCTTATTTTTTTTAGAACAATTCATACCAATCTTAAAAACAGGGCATATTTCAGTTCATATCTTGGGTGACATTATCAGTGGGACAAATTCATAGCCAATTCATTACAAGTTTCAAATTTGGAAAAGGAGACATTACCATGCATGGCTCAATCGGGGAGTGAAGAAAAAAACAAAAACAAATGTACATGACCAACCTAAAGAAAGGTCACATATGGGGGGGCCAAGTTCAATTGTCAGCTGGCGGAAGAACAGCTGAGAATTAAAAGTGGTCCTAATAAAAAAAACCATCTTGTCAATTCGTGGCATTGCCATCTGAAGAAAATTTGCTTGTTATGGGTCTCAACTTAGGCACAAACAGGTTAACGCAAGAGTAATAAACAGGCTCACGTTCGGTAAGCACATTCAGAACTCAAATCCATACATATGCAAGTCTCCTAAGAGCCAATTGGTATTAGTTGCAGTCTCAGTTTGCACTTAGCATCTCTCACCCTACACTGCATAGTACAAAATAATAAAAAACATGTGCAAGATCTCTGGAAAGATAACAGTGCAGGGTACTGACAAATGCTTTAGGCAGATTTTTTAACAAAAATATTCTTCAGTATTGAAGTCAAGACATTTCCTTAGCATGTCTTATACATTCAGTGTTATTACTAAAAATACTTTTGTCAGGCAGGCCTCAAACTTGGTCTGCAAATGTACATATGCTACAAGTACTTTATACATTTCATTATTTACATGGCTCTTGAACTCACTAACAAGCTCATACTTTGTTTTGTCATCTATAAGCTGGCCATAAACAGATCCAATTCTGCAAAGGGAAAGCAAAAGAGCCCCGATAAAGGATTGGATCACAAAAATAGAGAATCCATTGGAAGATAGTCATTTACGCCTCCAAGTCTTCAACAGCTTCCTGTCCTGTAACTAATGGCGGAAAAATCTTGATTGCAGTGCAAGAGTGTAAATGAGAGGCAGAGACAGGAGGCCGTAAGTGTCTGTTGATTATGGAGTGGTCAACCACTGACCTATTTTGTAAACACAAACACTGGCCTTCTGTTTCTTTTATTCCCCAGGGCCACTTCTCTTCAGAACCCATCATCAGCTCTGCCCTAACTTGTTTACAGATACATGCAGCTAATAGAACCATGTCACGTGACTTTGATAGTGAAACTGTAGTCCCACATCAAAGCCTGGCCCCCTTCCGCATATTAAAGCTGCAGCGCTGTCCTGAACAGGCAAGGACTGGGGAGCAATAACAGTGCTGATTGGAACAGATACCCAATGAAAGGTAACCTTAGGGACTCTGACCCATTCACCACTTTGGCCAATGCCAACCACGGAGAGGATGTCTAAAATAAGAAAAAATTTACAGCCAAAAACATTGCTTTGGTTCCGCACAGCACTTCATACATCACAACAAAAAAAGAAGACCTGTACAAAATAATGCTATGATAGAGTGTTGAGGGCCTTAGACAAGCTCAACTCCTGTAGTGCATGTGCGCACAGCGCAATAAAAAAAGTACAGGAGTTGACATGTCAAGACCCGTGTGCCATGGTCTCTTATTACCTTTCGGTTTGAGGTTATACTTTTGACCCATTCTTACTGACTACAGCTTATTATCTACAGTAAGATAGCCTTTTCCCTGCAGAATTGCAGTAGGGTGTCTTTTCTAAACCAAACAAGGAACATAAACACAAGAAAAAGTGTTGGGCCTTTGTCACAAAATGCTACAAATATGCCTTAGCACCTGAAGCTTCAGAAGTGATCAGAAGGATCATCATAAAATTTGAAGAAAAAGAAAAAACGGGGAAAGAACTAGTCAGTCCACAGAAATGGACAGTAAAGGTGATGGGAACTTACCTGACCTATACTTAACACCACTGTTTGGAAAAGAAAACACACCCAATCTGCGTTGACAGCCAACATTAAAAGGAACAAAACAAAGTACAAAGGATATCCAGTTTGTCATTCGTTAGACTTCACTAAAGGCATCGCCAACCAACAAGGCTGCATGGCTTTAAGTTTTTGAAATTGGTTTCTAAAAAAGGGTGTAAACATTAGAAGCAACACACTGCTGCAATTGCCCCCTAACCCTTTAGTTAATTAATCTAAAAAACTGCTAAAAGCATTACAGCAGTGCAGTGTTCTTGGTTGGTGATTGCCTTCAAGAGTCCCAGTTCATATATTGGCTTTTTTTTTACTAATAAGTCTGGGTATCCCTCTCAGGCCTGCACTTTGAGGAGGCTCTTGAGTTGGAAGGCCATCATCTCCCTGTTGTCACAGGAACCAATTGGGAAGGACACCCAGTGACTGGGGGGTTTAGGCAGCACGCTAGGCGAGGGTGGCTCACTGAACTTAGGCCCTGCGTAGCTTGGACTTCCCTGTGTGGCAAGGAGCGTGTTGAGGTGAGACACTGCACCCTCCCAGTTGTGATCATAGTTGGTGGCAAAACGGACAGAAGCATTTTTCTCTGCAGACGCGGCCTGCCGCGCCTCTGGAGACCTGTGGTAAGCTGCGCCTTTGTCGCTCCGGCGGTGGCCATGGTGCTGAAGGCCCCCTGCCCCTCCTGCAGATGCTGCAGCTGCTCCGTTCTGGTCACGGCTTCTCTGCTTAGCCCGGCCAAGTTGATGGTTCTTCTTAGGCAAAGGGCGCTCAGGGTGGGAAACTGGAATGTTGTACCTCTCTCCACCTCCCATGCTGCTCCTGCACTACGTGTCACCTAAATTAATGAAACATTTTTATGAGGACAAAACAAAAACATGCGCCGCAACCTTGGAAATATAGTGAGCCATTAACAATTATAAGCAAATAGGTCAGCAGAGAAATCACACACTTCCTCCATAAAAAAGAGAACAAGTACAGAGGCTACGTGCAGAAGCACCAGTCAGACAGGGCTGCACCGCCCCTCCTCCACACACAAGCCCCTCCCGCTCACCTCTTTGTTGTCAGAAAGTTGATGTAGCAGATATCTGTCTTCAATCTTTCACCTCCGATCGGTCCCCAGGTCCTCGAAGTAGTTTTCTCTCTACTTCTCGCTGCACTTTTGTGTCCAGCAAGGTCTGAGGTTTTCATGTGCCAATGAGCGTTGTTTTCTCGTGGAGCCGAGCTGAACATCAATTCACCTCGGCACACGGTGCTCCCAGAAGCCTTAGACCTGGACCATTAATAAAAAACATACATTTCATTATCGGTGTCCGAAAGCTCTTTTTGGTAAACAGCACCAGTTTCTTCGGTGGGGGGGGGGGGGGGGGGGGTATTTGTGAGTGCGTCATTACATCCTGTTTGGGAAAAACAACATTAAACGAAACTATAATCCATTTGGAAGAGTCGTGGGGGTAATAAAATGATTATAAATCAGCTCGTCTGATGGAAAATGGTATGAAGAAGTGTTGCATAACGAAACTGCGGTGTTATCCCGCTTCAAGCTAACAACCGTGTTTGTCCTGCCAAAAGGCTTTAGGTTTAGAAACTGTGTACAAACGTATAATATCTTTACACACTAACGTTTATTACTTGTAATAGTTGATTAAATAACACTAACCCGAGCTGGGTCACATTACTTTGGCACCAAACCAAAACAAAGGAACAGGGAGCTCAATATGGCGTCCAGGCGGAAAGCTGCTTCACTCACCGACTTCTTCAGGCTCGGTTGTTGAAGCCTTTCGTCAGAAGAAAAGTGTAAGAATCGCCCTCCGAAATCTCACGGTGGCCTCAGGTAGGAAACACAGCGGGCTATATTTCCTACAGATCCGTCACCCTGGAGTAAAGGTGGTGTTGAAGGTGGCGGTGAAACGGACGCCACTCTTTCTCTCCGGACTCCGTCTGAAATGCAACAAAATGGAATCCGGAGCGACGCTATGTAGCTCCTTCTGTCCGCGGAGGTGACCAATCAGACGCCGAGTACAGAACAGCGGGCCAATCAGCGTCGAGACGGACGGACGCAGCAACGCCTGTTGCCAGACCGGTGACGTCATACCCAGCCCGCCTCTGCTGGCTTTTGTTGGTCCGGTCGAAGAGAAGCGAGAAAAAGGACGAAAACACACACCGATGTCGGCCTTTCCCGGCCACTTCCCACACTGTAAGCCCTTATTTTATGGGAAATACCTCCGAAGTTACATAATACAGCGTGTGAGAGTTCGGGGTTTACAATAGAGGTATTTTTTGGTGTTGTGTAATGTCCATCCCTTGTAATAATGACAACCTAAACACGTACTTAATTTAGATTTATCGAAGTACTGGATGGCTTTTTTATTTTATTTTTTGGATGAGGAAACATCCATCTTTCCTCTTTGTGTGAATTCAGCCTGCTGTGTTCTGAAACCACAGCCTGCAACAGGCTGAGATGGTGAACAGCTGCCCATCCCCCGCTTCATCTGCCCAGAAAATCCAAACAAAACCTCCACCATGTTATTCCCATTCAACCCCAGTGGATTACACTAACTAACAGCTTTTATCAAAGTTATTTACCTAAGATTGTAGCATTTGTGTATTTTATATTTGGTGTTTCCATTTTGGGCTACATTGTCCTTTTATCACATTTAAAGGGAAAGTGCTGTATTTTTTTACACTTTGGTGATTTTCAGATTTAGGTTTTTTAACAAGTTTTCACATTTAAAACGTGATATAGACTCATAGTGGCTACACACAAACAATTCTGAACTCCACACTGTGGCAGCTGCTGCAGATTGTCCCAGTTGCTCATGACTGGGAGCAGCTCTTCAAAAGTGTGACTTCCTGTGTTAACCTCCCCCGTGGAGAGGTGAGAAAACACTTACTTTCCACTGCTGAGTTTCATTCCTTCATTTAAACAATTGTGACGACTGTAAATGTCTGGCTGAAATGAAATTTTAGAGAAAAACACAGATTTGCTTTGGAATCAAAGGTTGGGAACCGTTTCGCTTGAAATAATTAAGTTGATCCACTTTGACCTGCTGCAGTAAAATTCTGTTTTAAGTATGTAACAGTTCATACATTTACTTTTACTTGAGTAACGTTCTGGATGCCGAACATTTCATTGTAATCGTGTATTTTAAAACTATGGTATTGGTACTTCTGCGTAAGTAAATGATCATATTTCCAGTCGCGGTCGGCTCTCAAATCTTGAGAAAAGAGTAGTGAAATCATTAGATGAATTGTTAAATTGTGATATAATAGACTCAGTAATAAAAACATATGGGAGATGTTAATATGCCCTCTGTGTCATAGAGAAATTCAATGTTTAACAAAAGCCAAATTCAATGTAAATTAGTACAACATAAAAGTCACACTGTCGTAAAGCTGTAGCAACATTTGGGCAAGTCATTTGGATTGACAGAGTGAGAACCTCCCCTTGATGTTTTGTTGAAATAACCCAGTGTCACACCCACCTCCAGAGTTTACAGTGGACTCTAGCATGCTTGACAGCAAATGTTTGTCAGGATACGTATTATTAGTAGTATATATTATATATATGGATGACATTTTCAGTTGTTTGTGTTGTAATTTTATTTCACTTTCTATTTCATGTGTTTCAATGGTGTCATTTGTCGGACACAGTCTTAAAGTCTTCAAGCAGATTTTATGGAAGTGTGCTGGTCCAATTCTGAAGAATACAAAACAACAAACATTACTAATTGAACCATAACAAAGTCCAGTCTGGACCATCCCTGCCATGTATAAAGCCTGAACTTTTAAAGAGTTGCACAACACAGTGCGTCAGTCAGTGCTCACAGCTGAAGGCCTTTAAAGGACACTCCCCTAAATCAAAGCAACATGTAAAGGGGGTTGTGCCCATGAAGAGTCAGCTATGTATGGAAAGTAGGTCACTGGGAGGCTTCTGTAGGTCGTAGGGAACGTAGGAGAAAGACACTTTCCATATCTGACTGGTTGCCAAAGCTTGGAGCGTCATAGTCATAAGGATTGTATACCAGGTCATGGAAAGAACTACATAGAAAACAATAGAAGTGTACAAAAGATACCAGGTTCATTCTTCCCAAGCAAGTACAGATAACAAGATGGCCTCTCTTGGTTGTCCTTTCTCTGTCTTATTGGCCAATTTGAGAAGTTACTGGGTGTGAAAAGGTCAAAGGGAAATGATAAGAGGAGTTTCACATGAATTGCCTGAGATGTGTTGTGACTCATCCACATAAACTGAAATGGTTTCACACCCCTCAGCAATAATCTCACCCAATACCAAAGACCATTTACACTACCAGAAAACACATTCAAAGGGAATTGGCTGCCAAGATGTCTTGTTTATATTTAGTTTTTTGGACACTTTCACATAACACATAGTAAAAGGAGTAAAAAAAAAACCTACCCTGTGATTCAAAAACTGATAGATGTCCCAGAATCTCTTTTTAAAATTAAAAAACAAAAAATAAATCCTTTAGTTGGCAGATGAGCAACACAATTTCATTCCCTGTGTCATTATCAATGCCATATATCCCATGGCTGAAAAATGTATTCATAAATGTTCAATTAAAATTGTATACGTTTTAGAGGATGTTTCATGAAAAAAAATACATTTTGGTATGTTGAAGTTGCACATTATTTAAGTTTCTTCGGCCATCAGCCAGGACAGGAAATACAGAGAATCAACACTTTTATAAACCCACCAACAATAACTTTCTAACTCTAAATTTCTTTTAACATTTTTGAATACCTTTGTTTTACAGTTAAATTCTATTTTGTTCTAAACAGTACAGTATTTAGTACATTTAACATCAAGTAATTTGGTTTGCGTATTTCTGTGATCTGATACTGCTCTCTGAAGGTCTGGCAATCTGGAAATGAGGAGAGGAAATTTGATTAATGTATTCAGACTGAATCAATCTGAAACTGCAAAAAGAGCCCTGATGTTGGTGTCCAGGGTGATTTCTATAAAGGGACTATGTAACAAGATGATGCAATCCTGCTGATAATTGAACATTTCAGGCTTTATTCTGGCCTGTTTTGCTGCACCTGGTCAGAGACTGACAGAGGAGAAATCTTATTGAAGCTGTGCTGTCTGCTGCTAATCACATTTCCTGCTTTCTGGTCTTCTGGCTCTGTCGTGGCAGAGGGGAAGAAGACACAGCCTGTGCTCCAGATATCCTATTTCAAGAGTAGTTGTTTTCTGGTTTGGCGTTTCAAATGAATAGTGTGTTGGAATAATTGCTTAATAAAAACATGTCATGAAATATTTCTTTCTGATCTATTTTCTTGTCATGTAATTTAAAATATTTGTTCTTAAATTGAGACAGCTAAATAGGTTGTTCATTCATTTCAGATTGCCTCAGGAATATGATTTTGTGACCCGATTAAGTAGTTATTGAACTATTAATGCCTACTTCATTTTTTCCAGAGGGACATATGCTAAATTAAATGGCCTTAATTGCTGAGCAGATTTCTTACCAAAGTTTTATTTTGCATTTGTGAAGAACACCAAAAGTCAAACACTGAAAGAGATTTGATTTTAGGATCGTCTTTGTGATTCTCCCAGTCTGGGGACTCATCTTTGCGTTTGTCCATTGGTTAGGGTTTGCTGAGCATTGCCCCCTGTTGTACAACAAAGAGTATTGCACACCAAAATTGTCTCCAGTGGGTATTTGCATGTAATTATGACAAACATGTAAAACATAAGTAAACATTTGAAATGAATCAGTGCTGATGAACAGATTATTATAATATTGATTCTGGGATAAACAGGAAGATATAAAATAATGACAATAAATGAATCAAATAGCATTGTGTCTTTTTTGAAAAACATTTCTTATATTGTCTGTGCTAATGCACCTGCATGCAGTGTTTAAATTAACAAAGCAGACAAGATTAAACCCCCTTTTTATCATGTTGCCCATCCTTCATGCAGACAAGACAATCAATTAAGATATTCTTGCATTACGTCAACCAATGTGATTTAAAAATAGCATCAACATTGTCATCCTACAAGGAAAGTGTGTGTATGTATACATGTGTATGTGTGATGGTAGATATTGTCTGTAAAATGAAGATGGAAGGTGGAGGAAAGTAATTAGAAAAGGAGGTGGAAGGGAAAAGTCTTGCTGTACAAACAGACATAATCCAATGGCTAGACGTCTTTAGCTGCATTAAGTAGGAAAAAACTATATATATATATATATACATATTAAATACACATCCATTCCTTCTGAATTTGAGCATGACAGTGCAACTTTGACCGTATAATCTAAATTCAAGGCTCATTTCATGGTGTAATAATGCCTGAAAGGTGGAGGGAGGAATTCATAGTCTTTCAAACCTTCATGTAGGTTAGAGTTCTATGGTTTGGTCTTTGGTGTGTTTTCACACCTATCATCCAACATCCTGGTACCAGTTCTAAGTGCTCCCCTCTCCAGAGTCCATGACCCTGCCTGCTGGAAACACATTACTATTGAGGGACACAACACTCAAGTGTGTGATCACAACATTTGGCCTCTTAAATCTCTATGGAAAAGATTAATTTCACATTTCTAGCTGCCCCCCCCCCACCCTCTCTCTCTCTCTCTCTCTCTCGTCACCACAGCCACCCTTCAGATCTTCTCCTTTAAACGCTGTTTGTCACCAGTCAGTAGGTTGTGTAGTCATGCTGTGGTTGTACTGCTGCTGAGAGAGACAGGAAACCAGCTTATTTACACCCCAAAAAAACAACACCAGGTAAAGAGATTCACTTTTTGAGGTTAGTGTTTAAATTATATTTTTATTAAAGATTTCAAATTTGAATTAGCTTTGGAATGGGGTGTTTTGACAAAAGGGATTTAGACATTTTTTTTAAGGTTCAAAGAAAATGTATTCTTGTTCTTAGGCAACTTCTCTTGTATTCAATACGTTTATTTGTGCAATAGGTGATGTGTTACTTTTGCCCTATTTCACTGTGCATCAGTTTTGCTGTTGCTACAAAACACCAATGATTTCGCTATTAATGCTGCTTCTTTGGTATTTTGAAAAAAACTGGCTTGTTGCAAAAGTGACACGTCTTATTGCCACAGACAGCGATGTGACTAATAGGGATTGCCTGTAGGTTTTCATGGGTATTAATGAAGGGTTTTTTGTATTTCTTATTAGAGAATTAGGATTCAAAACAGAACACTCTGTCAATCCACATGGGAGAAAAAGACACAGCCTGGGGGGTGTAATATCCACAGTGCATGCACCCATTTAGTGGATTTGAGAAATATTGTCTCTCAGGTCAGTGAGCGGTTTCATGGAAAATAATTTACTCAAACCAATGCTTCCCAAGTATATCTTTTTCAGATTTTACAAATCTGTGATGACAAATAGATATAATGGTCACTGGAAACAGAATAAAGGGAAAACAGTGACCTGACTGGGTGAAAATCCTCCCTTTAGTGCCCCTGAGGACGGAGATAAAAGACAAGTTTGCTACTTTCTTGATCGATATAAATTTGAATGTATTTTCATATCATTTTGTGAATGTTCCCAAGTTTCTCTGAATACTTTTCCTTCAAGAGTATTGTGATTTGAATATGTTTTCTCTTCACTTCATTATTTTTCCAAATATATATATGTAGAAAATACCCAGTTATAGGTGGCCACTCCACTTTATCACAGCATTAAATCAGCATGCCACACTGACTTTAATCTATTAATTGCATACAGGTGATGTACTTTACAGCAGATTGTTCAGCTCAGTGGTGACCTTCACTGTCAGATTAAGTGTCCAGTTAAAATGTAATCCTTATTAATTCCAAAAGAGGGCAGCCCTCATCATGTCAAATATGATATTATACTTAAGATCAAAGGACGGACCTCTGAAAGTTTAGCTTAGTGCAATTACAGTAAAAGCCCAAAGGGACTGTGAGGATATAAATCATGTGTTTATTACATAAATGAGCCGAGTTTATGAAAAAATTACCAAAATAAGAACTACTCCAGACTACTGTTCTAAACCCAAATCCTCTAAACATTTATTAGAAGTCTGAATTTAAACATAAAGTACATGACATGCATACAACGACATACGTGACAAAAGATAAGACAGCTTTATATGTGTGAAAAATTTTTACTAATGTGCAATAAAAGGAGCTTTCAAATGAGATGCAAATGAAACAATATATATGTAGTGATCATCAGGAAGTTGGTTCTGACTGCAGGCTTGTTGTTCTTGTTCCTTGAGGAAAGTGTCATGGCGTTATATGTCTCCAATATAATCATTAGCTGATGCTGTAATGATTATTGTCTGTTTACTCTGATCTCTAAATGACGTTCTGTCTTGACTCACATACGTTAATGTTCCCTTTAAGCAACAAGTTCAATATTGACCTTTTTTACTTAACCACATCATCCACATTTTCCCCAATAGAAGGTTTCAATTTTACCACTTGATGTAAAAATGGCCAGACGGCAAAGGTTTGTTTTTAATCAAATAATGTTATTTGAAAGCAATTTTCCAAGTTATAATATCACCAATATAGTGGAAATTTACATTTTTAATTTAATATTCCTTCAGTGAAGCAATGATGACTTCTTTCATTGGTTTTGTTTCACACACAGTCGTTACTCTTTTCATAAAGAACATAATAATCATCATCATAAAGAACAACAGATTTAATTAATACTTTTATTTCCTCATTAAGGTATAGCATTAGCCTGAAGGATCACCGCTGAAATGGAGGGCACTGCTTCTTTAGAAGCCAAAGGGAACGACTCATTGCCAACAGGTATGCATCCATCTTTAAAAATGTTGCTTCAACAACTTCAACACCTTATTGTTGTATTTATCATCAAAAGCACTAAAGTCAGCAGCAGGGGTTTCAGTTAAAGATTTGTTTTTACATACATTTGTGTTTTTCCTCACAGCTGACTGGTCTAGTGAGAGCCTGGAGTGCTACATGGTGCTGATTGACGCGGAGAAGACAGCCATTGGCTCCATCTGTTTCCTGGCGGGTCCTATTACACTGCTGGAAAATGTACTTGTGTTGGGTGTGATCGCCGCCACGGCGTCTCTACGGCAGCGCCCTTCCTATCTGTTCATTGGCAGCCTCGCTCTGGCTGACATCTTTGCCAGCTGTTTCTTCACCACTAGTTTCCTGGACTTCCATCTCTTTCGTCACAGTGATGGCGCCACGGCCTACCTCTTCAAGTTAGGTGGTGTGACCATGGCCTTCACTGGCTCAGTGGGAAGCTTACTGCTGACTGCTCTGGACCGCTACCTGTGCATATACCACGCATCTGGGTACAAAGTGATGCTGACCCGTCAACGAGCCCTGCTGAGCCTTCTGGCTCTCTGGGGCACCACCATCTTCATCTCCTTCTTGCCTCTCATGGGCTGGAGGTGCCCCACAGAGCTTAAGCCACCCTGCTCACGTCTGTTTCCCTACATCAACCAGGGGTATCTGGCCTGCTGGGTCAGCTTCATCCTGGTGCTTCTGGCTCTTATTATGGGGGCCTACGCACTCATCTTATGGAAGGCCCACCGTCATGAATCCTCCATGACCAGCCTCCAGGGAGCAGCAGGGACACGCCAAGCCCGCATGAGGATGGATATCCGGCTGGCTCGAACCTTTGGCCTGATCCTGCTCATACTAGTGAGCTGCTGGCTTCCTGCACTCTCCTTCATGTTAGCTGATGTCTCTATAATCCTGACCCACACCCAACAGAGAGCATTTGCCTTTGTCAGCACCCTCTGCCTGGTTAACTCTGCAGTCAATCCGCTGTTGTATGCTCTGCGCTGCAGAGAGCTTCGAGTGGCTCTGCTGAAGTGCGTGCAAAGGCTGTGTGAGTTTGGGAGATGTCAAACACCTTCAGCGGACTTAACCCCAGGACTACAGTCTACAGAGGACCACAACTTCTCTGGCATCTCTGAGACGGAGGAAAGCCGAACAGGAACCAAACAACTTGAGACAATCTCAGAAATGGTAACAAATCCACAGGTGGACAACAGAAAATGAAGATAGAGTGTTGAGAATAAGACACAGATGGAAAAATGTCCAAACTCTTGTTAAAAGCACTCAAATCAAATTTCCAATGCAGAATCATGGGATTCATTGTCAACAAAGTATTAGCTATAGCATAACTGGCCTTTTTAAACTTATTGAGGTAGAAATGTAAACATTTACTGAATATTATAAGTAGTTACAGATGACTACAAAGTGAAATATGGGAAACAGGTCATTTGTTTTTCTTTGAGGAGAAAACATTAACTGTGAGTAATAGTTGGTCATTCTTAGGCGTTAATTCAGTCATAACACTTAAAGCATCGGGAGTTAGTTGGATTATTGTTAGGCATTTGCTTAAGACATTCATAGTTTTTAGTTAAGTGAGACGATAAAGAGTTGCCATCTGACCTGTAACGCATGACCTCTCTGCCTACCATAGCAATGGTTCAAAGCGATGACTTACCCCTGGGACATACTGTATCTCTGAAGTGACCTGTTGACAGACTTTTTGGGTGGACTACATCCACTGGTTGTTCATATGGTAACATATCTCTGAGTGTTGGTCAGTGACCGTGCTGGAACTGTGTTGAGCATCTTTTCTGCACATGAATGGCAGAATTTGACAAAAGCCCCATGCATGGGAAGATTTCAAACGGCAGCTGCAGTAAAGTACATACTGACTTTGACTCACAGCTGCAGGGACAGTTAGAGTGTCACATAAATCTTAATCTTTTGTTGATTATAGGTCAGAGGATAGTATTCACAGCATGCTTCAACCACTGTGTCAACTAAATTAAAAATAATACTTGATCCTACCCTGTTTAGACTCTGCATTTATTTTCAAGCAATTTCACTCGCCTGCTCACTAATGCTTAGCTGTTCAGTGAAAAAAAATCTAAATAATAAGTAAATAAAAAGCAGGAAACCCTCAATTCTTTCAGTGCCAATGTCAAAAATAAGAAATTTTAAAATTAAATAAGATTTTTTTTTACATTTCTAGCATGGCCTCCCCTGACTTAAGTAACACATCTCCGTGCATAAAATAATTTAGACCTTGAGTATTCTACAGTTTGTAGAGCTTTGACCAGTGAAGTGGTAAACTGTTGTTACTGGCACTCAAATTCCCCACCCAGTGTGTGCCAGTGAAGTCACATAGCCTGTTGATCTGACAGTGACAGTCCAATCACAAGGCAGGGTGCTTTGGCGTTGCCTTCACGTCCACGGCAGCTCCTGGAGGATGTAGAGTCTCAAGATGGACGACGACTCAGAGTTATAAACAAAAGCTGTGACAATATAATATCAGCATCAGCGGTGAAGGTAACGGGACTTCCTGCCCTCTGTTCGGATTTTAACTTTTCTGTTGTTGTCCTGTCAGGTTGATATTTTTGTGTGTTTGTTTTATTTTTGTTTTGTTTTGTGTTTATTGTAAACGGGTCAGTAACTTTATTGTCAATCGTAGTGGGGAACTTTGAGCAACTCGTTTTTCTCCTCTGCATCTAAACATATGTTGACAAAAGCATTTATTTCAGTGTCCTTCTGTCATTTCATTGACACAAAAATATCACTTTTAAGGAACTCATCAACATCAAAAATTATATAAATATGATTTATCAATTTTTGGGCTAAGTGACCATCTACTCCCAACAAAACTGATAAATGTTTCATTTATATTAAATCATGTTTTTAATCATGATTTGGAACCAAATAGAATCCGTGTTTGAATAAAGTCACCCTGATACCTCAGATTATATTTATCCCAGCAGGCAGAGTGGATGTTTGGTTTAAAGAGCCTGGACTGAGCGCTGAGCGATGCAAAGTATTAACTTGCCTTAATACCGCATGAGGGCAGTATACAAACAGCTCAGCTTCTGCCCCCAACTTTACTTTGTGCTTTTGTTTTTATTAATAAAACTCTGGACAATGTCTGCAACACAAAACCCTCAAGCTTTAGCGAGTGAGGGAAATAAAACGTCGTAAGCTGCAACAAAAATCCAGCAATTATATCAGTAAGTGAAAGTATAAGTCCAACAGCAGCTGTACAAGCTGAATGTTAGTCATAAATTATTATCCTTAACACACAGTCCATTAATGTGAAAGCAAAGTCGACTCCTAAATGTTTTTGTAATTCCTGCGCCCTCAGAAAGTTGAGTCTGCCAACTAACACTAACACTGTGAACAATCACCAGCTGTGTATTTCATTAAAATAATTATTAAATATTGTAAGTGACAATGAAAACATGGAATTGCATTAGCCATTCAATGACCCTCCCCCCAACACAACAGGAAAAAAAATACATAGTCTTAAAGTGTAGAACTTGCAAGTTTCATATTCATTTCATAGTCTCCTTGATTCTCTCTACACCCATAAAGTCATCAACAGATAAAGTATCTGTTGGAGAAACACAATAGACCAAAGTTGTCAAGTTATTATAGACATTTTCATTAAAATGATAGTGTTCTTGGATTACATTAGACATGGTTTAATGAAATCAAAGCAGGAGACACCATGGGAAAGTATTTAATCTTTAGCTTGCCTTCAGTCAGGTGGTGGTGGTTACAGTTGAGTGTTCATAACTCTACAAATGAAAGGAAACATACACTGCTCACATTATCTGAAGCAACAAATAATCCTAAATCAAAATCAATCTATCAGTGCATTTTCACTTTGTCAGAACAAACCATGAACAACCACCATATTTGACAACATAAGTAGAATGAAATAAACAAATAATATACAAAAGTGAAATGATGGAAGGAACAAAGTCAAAGAACAATCAAGGCTGACCAGTTTGTCAAGCCAGCAGTCATGTGACCCCACTTCCAACAGGATGAGTTATGTCAGGAAAAAAACAGTAATCCTATTTTAATTTTATAATTATATTTTCAGAGTTTTCTATGCCTTTATTTTAGTTAGTATTTGGAATGGAAGGAAACAGGAACAGAGAGGGGGAATGACATGCAGCAAAGGTCTGGAGCCAGATTCCAATCAGGATGTTGTGTTTACATGACATGCGGTCTAACCACTCAACCACCAGAGCTGCCCTTCATTTTCATTATGGATTGTATTTACATTTACACGTCACTATACTCTTTTGGGGTTAAAATGAAAAAGAAAATGCCCTCAGTCAATCCTCTCATTCAGATAGATCATTAGTGAGGAGGTCAGCACCCTGTCTCTTGTCACTTTGTCTGTCAGATACATTAGCAGTGGCTTATTTTACCAGTCCCATGTGCCAATGTGTTTTATACCAGTACAACTCAGTGATGATTAATATTTGTAACATTTAAATTATTTGAAATATATTACATGATCAGAAGCTCATATCCCAATTTACAGCAGGGATGAAACCAACTGGTGATATCAGTGCAGACTAGCTGGGTGATGACTGACAGAACATAAATTATATAAAAATCTCTATGCAGTATTTAGTGTCACCGAAAACTTTGTCATTCCCTTCAATCAGTCAAAATAGAAATAATTTTTTTGAACTGCTGAATATAGAGTTGGATTGTTTTGCAGTAATCACTCTTATGAGTGTATAATGAGGGTGAACTCCTCCAATCTGACATTTACTTAACACCAAACAGTAAAAATTTGTGGAAAAAAGAAAGAAATTACTCAACAATTCAACACAATAACTCAAGGTGGGATTTCTGCAGCATCAATATGAATTTTTTTTATCATACAAACAATTGAAAACCACTATTTAAACCTTACTAAAATATGCTAGGCTTGATGCTTTCTTTCACTTAGCTAATATCCATCAATAACATATCCACACTTTGAGTTTGACTGTTTGAGGGGATATTTAAAAATAGAACAAAGTGTTTGTTTTATTAAAATTGTAAATAAATATGATTAAAATGTACTTAGTACTGTGGGGGCTTTGATCCAAAGATCACTCTGGATCATTAGTAATCCACCTGAGTTACCTGACCACCAGCAGACGTCTGGGGAACCTTCATTTTGAGTTCAACGGAAAGTGATCAACGACAGGAAAAAGGATTAGCATCTAATAAAATAAAGTTTTAAAACGACAGCCGTGATCATAACACAATGAACACGGGCATACATCACGTATTAAGATAAACAAAAACAAGACTGTTGAACAGTACGAAAGTGTTGGTTGTAAAAAAAAAAAAAAAAAATTCAAACACCCCTCCCTTTTTCTCCCAATGGTAGGCTCCGCCATTGTGACGTTTTAAAAATTCAGCGTCGGTCGTCGGCTCGGCTCAGAGAAGAAGATCCGTTGTTGTGGGAGGAAGAAAGAGCGAACACACACCCGAGGGACGTCTAACGTTCAAAGTGCGACCGTCGCCCCTCAAACTTACTTTTATTTCTTCGTTTTGTCAAGCTAACATGGCTTGCGGAGCTACGTTAAAACGGTCGATGGAGTTTGAGGCCCTCCTCAGCCCCCAGTCTCCCAAGCGGAGAAGGTGCAATCCACTACCGGGGACTCCTGGCACTCCGTCCCCGCAAAGATGCAACCTCCGTCCCCCGGTCGACAGCCCCACGCATTCGATGTCCCCTCCGGCCTTAGGAGGCGAACACAGGCTCACCCCAGGTATGGACTTAAAACCAGATTTGGCGTCTTTCTTTTTTGTTTGTTTTTTTTTTTTTTTCTACGTTTCAGGGTGGGTGTCATGGGGGAGGGGGTTTGGGTGGAGTGGAATGGATAGCTAGCTTGTTCGGAGGAGCAGAATGGGGGTTGGAGGCTAAACGTTAGCCGGGCTAAGCTAACGTCAGGAAGGAGACTGTCGTCGCCAAGTTCCTCTCAAAGATAAACGTCCCGATCAAAACAACGCCGGAGACACATCGAGTAGAAGTGGCTATGTCGGTACTCATCGGTGGCCTCATCCCAGCTCATTATATTCTTGTATAGTTGACTGAGTTACATTACATAGGCTAATGTTTATTAGTTAATCAACGTATCAAAGCAGAGAAGTTTTGTGATTCGCTAAATTTGATCCATCTATCACCGGAGTGGATGAATGTATTTGACAGTTATGATCACTAATGTCCATACCACCTGCATTGCCGGTGGAGGCTGATGGATATATTGATATATTTCAAGCCTTAAATTGAGGTTGAAGTAAACAAAAAGATCCTGCTCATGTGTTAACATTAACACCTAAGTGACAGTGTAACCTCTTGGATTTAGTGACAATACAAATAGTATGAAAACAGCAGGCGCATCAGATAATTAGGAGGTGCCTGGGTAATGCCCCTTTGCTTTACTGCTACAATTGTCTTGCATTTAAGTGTGTGTGTTTTTTTTCGGGGGGGGGGGGGATATCACTAACCATTTCTTTTCCTCTTCAGGCCTAGCAGGCATTGTTCATTTCCTTTATGCCTGTACCTTTCTCTACCATTGACTTGAAATTGCAGCTTGGTTGTGAGCAATGAGCAGTGTGGGAAGCAAATAACACAAGCTTCACCAGATACGAGATAATTGCCGAGATGCATCAACTGCAATCTGGTAGTTTATTGTATGTGCCAGTCACTTAGATCTGGGCACCATTAAGGCAGTGAGGCCTAATGCTTACACTTTTTGAATTTTAATTGAAATAGTTGCTACGCATTCATTTATTTGAGTAACTAAAATGTAAGTGGGCTCTACATGGCTGAGGAAGCTCTTTTACATACACCAGGCCCTTATTTGAATTCTTAAATTAATATGATGTACCGACAGCATCGTGAAAAGGAGGTTACTCAGGGTGGGCTACTATAATTGCAGTGAAGTTTGTCTCCCATCTTGTCATCAGATAAAAACCATTCCAATGTCAAAGAAGAAATCAATGCATAGATGCATCCATTATAGCCAGTTTTGATAGGCATGGACCTGTTTGGAGAGGAAATGTTCAGATTAGATGTGTTCCTACCCTCAGAAGTGCCCATTTACTGTGTGTTGAGCTGCTGGTGTCCTTTACTAAACTGGTTACTTCCTCAGAGATTTAAATTGTATTATTTCAAGCCTTTTTAAATATCATAGATTATTAACACTTATCAACAACATAATCAGGGATGGGCCAGGAAAATTATGTATTAGTGCTGTGTGACGGTTGGACAGCAACTCCCTTTATTCAGTGCTCTATGACTTATGTTTCAGTTGGTACTCTTCGTGAAACATCTACATGAACAGGCGGCAGAATAACCCTTCTTACCTGAAAAAACAAAAGTGAAATGTGAGATTATTTTCATTGAAACAAAGAAATGAGATCCCACAGAGTCTCTATTTGTACTGTGAAGTTTGGGTATAATTCATTAAGACAAAGAGCAAATCATGGTTTCTGTTCTTCTTGGCTTTATACTGTGAGAAATAACATGCTTAATGGTGCTCATCAGTGCAAGATGATGCTGTGGTGAAATGCATCCCTAGCCCCTATTCCACAGTCTGTTTCACAGATGTATGCTGATGCTGTCACAACTGGCTTCATTTAAAATGCATTTATTTTTGCTTCTAGTGAACTGTATGACTCTCGCTGTGGTTGGCCAAAGGGTCATCATCATTTGGAGTGTTTTGTTACTAAGAACCTCATTCCATGTAGTTACTGTTGCCTGGAAGTGAAGACATTTATTCTTGCGCCTGTTATTTCTCATGATATTTATGCAATCTGACTGACTCATTATGTTTCCTTCAAAGACAGGTGTAAGGGTTAGGAATATGTCGCATATCAACATTTTGGTGTTTTGCAGAAGGAATGATTAGTTTATTTAATGTTGTCTGCACTGCTAATGCTCTGTTGACTGAACTTTATTCCAGTTTGGTCATGTTCTTCAACAGGCTTTCAGTGTGTCCCATTTCTCTCATACCCTGACTATCTGGCTGAATTACAGCATGACAGCTGCATGTAAAATGCAAAATGTAATTTAGATTTTTTTGGTTGTAGACATTAGGACCAGATACTCAGGTATTATGCTCACCTTCACCCAGAAAGAGGCCCTTCTTGGGACTGGTACTGCAAGCCTGCCTTTCTGCAGCAGTTTGCCAAGTGAAAGCAGTTTTGTATTTAGCAAAAGGTCAGCTGTCAACCCGCCCCCGTGTCTCTACCTACACTTGCTTTCTTGTTAGTCAGGTTTGTTTTTGTAACCAGGACTGCGCGCTCGTGAGAAATACAGGGTTATAACAATACCGAGGTATCTTTAGGTTTGGGTGGTTGTTGTTTTTTTTGTTTTTTTTGCCCCCCCCCCCCCCTCCCATAGCATTTATGGGATCGTACTCTCAATTCTCCTCTGCCTTGTTCTTATGCTGCCAGTCTGGGCTTGTGCTGTGATAAAATTCCCCCAGATGACAGATGAGCCTGGTGTTTTCCTGCAATACAGTGTTACCTGAAAGGCTTGGCTGTTTGACTTTTTTTTGGGGGGGGGTGCAGGTCTTACTTCAAACCTCAAATCTGGACCATATTGGAAAAGTATTGTGGGCTACACATAGCCTATGGGCAGGAAGAGATCAAATAACAATGAATTTTGTTCATGAGTCTAAGATTAACGTATCACTAGTGAAAACTAGGTGACAGAAAGAAATCTTATGTGAGGTTTATAGCTCACATCACTGGTAGCTTATCTACCTTCTAGTAGTTGTGTTGGGATGATTGCAAAAAAAAAAAAACCCCATGTACTCATTTAGTTTGTTTGTGTTTAAAAGTGGATAAAATTAAGCCATCATATTTGAGAGCTATTAATGCTACATTAGCCAACCATTACCGATCAGTATTGTCTGGAAATAATTTATTCTGCGGCAAGCTTGTTGGTAGTTTATTGTTTACCTGGTATTTCTGCTGGTATTTCTAATGGCAGTCAATCTTACATCTTGTACTCTAGAGGGGTAACTTAAACTGACCCATAATACATCAAAACCTGCTTCCTGGCAGTTGGGACATTTGAAACCCACCTCCCCCCACAATCCTGTTGCAGTGGAGGGTGAAATGAAATGAGTCATCTTTGTTTTCTCTCGGCCACCATGTCTAAATTATCTGGCCGATCTCCTGTTGTATTCACTATTTGGCCTGGCCCTAAGCTTTTTAGCCAAGGTTTTCTGCACTGTGCTCTCAGTTCTCCCGGAAGTCTCTGTGATTGATTACTTGGCCTGTTTGTAGCAGGGTCATTGTTGCCAAGCAACGCCCAGAGTTGAGCTACCAGTCGTTGGCAATAACTGGAAGTGGCAGGAAGCAGTACAGGGTTTTAATTTGTCAGTCAGATTAACTCAGTGGTGCTAGTAATCATCCGTTGGTCGTGAAAGTGTTCACTAGCTTCAATCAGACACACAGATTCACTGCTATTACTATCAAGTCATGTCTTTCATACAGGAAATAAACAAGAGGTATGCATTCAAACAATCAGACCAATTCACAAGACAGCTGCCTTGGATTATGATTATGGTACATTGACATTATGGTACCAAATGAAATTGAGTTAGCATGCTCTCCCATGCTCAGCTGCTTATACAGCCTTTGATTAAACAACAATCACACAGTGTTCCCATTTCTAATACAAGGTTTCCCCAAAGGGACTTGTTAAATGGAGATGGTAAGATCTGGATCACCTACTCCCTGTATGAAAAAACTGCCAGTTTTTGTTGTTTCACTTGTCTTTCTGTTTCTCGGGGAGGGGGGGGGGTAGCCACAGTTGATCATCATCCAGGTTTTATGCATTTCTAATGCAATGTGGGTTAAGAGAATCCAACCTAGAAATAAATAAATTCTTGTCAATTTTATTAGTCATCACAGAGTTGTGCACAGTATATAATTTCTGTACAGGGAAAAGTGCCAGTTACATGTTCCAAGGTCTAAAGCTCATCCGTGTTCATTTTGTCAGCTCAACATTTTTAAAAAGGATTTGACACAAAATCTTTATATATATATATATATATCAACAAGTGTTTTTGCTCAAGAAAAAATGCTCCAAATACTCCAATTTCACAGCACCTTTACTGCTTCAAAGATTTATTTACTATCAAAATTGTTGTCAATTTATTGTTTGCCAGTCTAGTAAACTGCTAATCATTGTCAGCTACAGTTGGAATTAACCCACACCTGTTTGTGGGATGGGGATGCTGTTGATCTTTGCAGTGCAAGTTTTATCAAGAGTGAAAAGCCCAGTGGTAGCTAAATAAACAGAGCTGCAGGATTAGCATCTTGTATTGCTGATACTGGAAGCTTTTCAAGGCCAGATGTAGCAAGAGGCAGGGTCTCATTGGCAGCACTTTTTCAGTAATGCCTGGCAACATAAATGACTTTCTCAAAATAAATCAAATAAGAAGAATTATTTTACTTGTCAAGAACATTTCAAGTGAGGGCGAAAGCGTGCTTTCGAATGCAATAGCAAAAAATGGCTCTAAAGAAAACACCCTCTCCTCGTCATTACCAAAACAAACTTGATGGTGAGCAGGCTGGAGTGCAACATGGCTTGCTCTCACTCTCTCCCCACCCAAGATAAATGAGGCACCAGTTCCTAGAGAGGTGTAACATGTACAGTGACTTAACCAAAGCTGATAACCAAATATAGATGAGGGAGTTTATCTTACTCAATTCAACAGCTTAAGGCTGGGGGTTTTCTGTTGGTTTCCCAAGGACTAAACTGTTTTGAGACTGGACAGAAAGGCAGTATAGGGTTCATTTTTAATGAAAAGACATCTCATTAAGAATGCTGGCCACCATTGTAGGGACCACGTCTTAATGAGCCATCATAGCTTTATACATATGCACCTACTGTTGTTCAAAATGTCACGAAATGGTGAAAAATGCTAATCGCATTCACAGAGGAGTACATAGTGACATTATTAAATTATCCAACCAAGTTCACCAACCCAAAAAATGCTAAAGTCTCTATCAAAACTCGACATCCTTCTTTGCTGTCATCCATTGTCTCATTAATTTTTACTGTGGTTTTAAAATGTCATGGTGGAATGAGATTTGTGAGCGGGAACAGTTTCAGTTCATTCTTTTTGGTTTGTATGAAATTTAGTTTATCATGGTCAAGTTGGTCTGTCACTGTGCAAATAGCAACATTTTCAGAGAGCATTCTGTGCTGCCCCACTATGTTACCGGATGCTAGTTAACTCTGTCATCTACTGCTTTGTAAGTGAAATCTCTGAGACCAGTTTCACATTTGTTTTCTGTCCCTATTTACTCCTTATGTAGATAAACTAATTGTGACATCAGCATGAATTCTGAGCACATTGTAGAGAAGCTCACCCTCAATTACATTATATCCATGATTTCACAATAATATACCAAACCTGCTGTTGTTTTTCTTACATTAAGCTCAAACCTCAGTATTCACAAGATGACAAGGTTTCTGTATATCTCAAATATATGAGCAGATAATCATCATGCAATCATGATAATCATCAGTATTGTTCAGATTCTTCTACAAAAATCTTTATATTTGCAAACCCCTCAACAATCTGTTCAACCATCAAACAGACAGGAGAATGAGGCTGTTTTACTTCATTACAGGCTTGTAAATAATTAATCTCAGGGTCAGCGTAGACCCAGGTCTCTCTCTCAGCTGTAGCTTGACATGATGTGATGACATGAAAAACTTGAGAAGAGATGTGAAAGTAATACAGTCACACGGTCAGATTGTATTTGAGTCATCTGTGTATGTTTGCTTGTCACAGCTGTAGTTGGTATGCCAGTCCCCTACATCCTGTCAATGAATGTACTTTTTGGAATCCATTCTTGGTGCTAGATAACAGAAAGGAAATTATCATGGCTGTAGTTTATCTAAAGAACATTGAATGATTACATCTCCCCACAATTGTTTTGTTCATTTATATTGTACAAATCTGGTTGTGGTGGTTGTCGTTTTGAACTCATGTTACACTTAAAATACTTTTAGTTGGAAGCTTTGGTGATCGAGCGGTTTAGAGCGCGTGCCATGTAATAACAGCATCCCTGGTTCAAATCTAGCCAGGCACCTATGATGCAGGTCATTCCCATTTCTCTCCCTGTATCCTGCTGGCCGCTCTGTCAGACATTGACAAAAAAAAAAAAAAGCTCAAAAATAAATTTTCACTCTTAGAGCAGCAAAGAAGTGTTATCTGTAAATAACTGGGTGTAAGCAATTACCTTCAGTCCTATTTTTGTTTCTGACCTTGCTCCTATTCGCTGTCTACAGAGCAGATTTTCCAGAACCTCCGCCAGGAGTACAGCCGGATCCAGAGGCGGCGGCAGCTGGAAGGGGCATTCAACCAGACTGAGGCTTGCAGCTCCAGTGACACCCCCAGCCCCAGTTCATCCCTTAACGCTCCCAGCTCCCCACCAGGTAGGCGAATCCTACTCTGTGCACAAATCCATACGTTATTATTTGGACTGCAACTGCAGAGGCCAATCATATACAGATGTGATGCATACTAAACTGGTACAGGTGTACAAACGCCATTAAAAATCTGTACATTTTGAAAATTAAGTGGTAGTTATTTAGGCCCTAAAACAAAATTTCTGTTGCTGTTTACTCATTTCAGATTGCTGTAAAATTTGAGTTTTCTTTCATGACACTTTACTGTGATTCAGAGGGATTTGGGTTTTGTGAGAGATGGAGGTGTTTTTAATAACAGATATGATTGGTTTTGTTGCCATCAAATAAAATTTACTTAATCCTACCAAGCCAGGTTTTTGATCATTAACACAGCAACAGTTACAATTCATACAGTAATTTATCCTGCAAGCCCTGACCAACTCATGTCTGAAGAAGCAGTTCACACACAATAACAGAAAAATTTCTTTGACATCTTGTTAATATAAACGTAACTAAGACTCACTGGCCTTGAAATCTGTGTACAGAACCAGATGCTTGTCTTTGAGCTTGCTCTTTTCATTTGAAATGTTCTCTGGCACACTGGCACCAATAGTATACTGAATCCTGCCTGTCTAAAACTGGCCCCTGATTATCCACATGGTTTTTATACTCCCTCTCAGTCTGAGAAGAGAGAGATCTCCAGTACTTTGGACGTTCCCAGCTGTATACAGAAAAACAAGCAATGTCACACTATCAGAACTTTGACCTCACTTTGGGACACAAGTACCAATCTTTGTGACATCCCCACTTACTTACTTTCTTTGTTATAAATTAATACATAAAATAGTCAAAAGAATATATCCTCTAAAGTGTATGTCAAGATATGATGTAACCCCTGCAAAAACCTGGTACTGAGTTTACATCACTGCCTGTAAACACCCACTTCATGATATAATAGAAACTGTCACTAATTAATTTTTTAACAAGCACTGACCAGTGGGTAAATGCCAACATTCAGGTTTAAAGGGCTGAACTCATTGTTGTGTTCCAGCCAAAAACTACAGCACAACTAATCATTCATGTTTAGAAACGGTGCACATTTTATCTTTCTCTGCTGCTCCCCATTGGTAACACATTTGTGCTGCAGTAACAGTGGAGCAGTTTGACGTATTCAGAGCAATTTTGGGAATTAACACATAAGATGTAATCCAAGTCCCAGACCGTCAGTACTGTGCTTCTTTAGAGCGCTCTCATACGTCACATATACCGAACTGTTACTAACTCAGCCTTTCCATCTCTAACCTTCATCCTCGCCCTACCATCCTCATCGATGATTTACAAGCATTTTAGTCTATCCAACTCATAGCAGATCTCAGAGCACAGGGTAATGAATCACCTCACTAAAGGTTGCTCTAGGGGTACTGGTGATAGACACATTGAGAACATTAGTGCTGCATGACCCCACTGGTCCGGCAGAACAGAAAGATGACAGAGAACAAAGCTGTAAATATGCACCTGGTCAGGAACCTATTTCTGGAGAGGTGACTTATCACTGCACTGGAGCTGCTGTTAGTGCAGTCTTTTTAAAGCTGAGCTGATATTTTTCTTTTAATTTTTTCACAGGTGCCTCAAGGAAGGACCAGCCTTCGTTCACACTGAAGCAGGTGAGCTATCTGTGTGAGCGGCTGCTCAAAGATCACGAGGAGAAGATCCGGGAGGAGTACGAACAGATCCTTAATACAAAACTTGCAGGTAAAATTCTTCTTGTTTTAAAAAGTAGTACTAGTTCTGTCATTTCAAGACTCAGAATTTATGTGGGCAAAATGTTTTAAATTCTGCAAGTGAAGATTAGTAAAGTGGCACTATAATGAGAAAAATCTCCCCCTCCTTTATGAGAATCTTTCACATTGTAACTGACAACTTCTGCAGTGCTGGCACCCATGGTTTCCCCAGGGTTCAAATGAAGCTGCTTAAAGCCAAGACTGTAAATGGGAAGGGATGAAATATGGCAGCTGAAGTGAACATTAAAATGAGTCATAATTTAGTTTAGCAACTGAACCAGCTTAATAAGCAAATATTCTCTTTAGCTTAAGTATAAAACCCATCTTTCTCTGTCTGTAGTCCTTCTGTGAGCACTAAGTTGATATAGTTCATATTTTCTTTACCCATATCGCTACAAAATGGTCTCAAGAGTGAATGAATATTAATGTAGTGTTGTTATTACACTGGGTAATAGAATTAATGAGCCAAAACATTCTGACATCAGAAACAAAAAAAAAAAAAAAAGTGTAAATAAGAACAACTGCTCTATATCTCTGGCTTGTCTGTGTCGGAGACAGATCATAGATCATACATGCTGAGACTTGGGATCCTAAGCAGATGTTGACTGTGATCTGCAGTCTTGTTTTTAGTGAAAGGAGGATAAAGAGGGAAAAAGATGTGAAGTGTTTTCCTCCTGTTCACACATGTCAATGTGGACAGATGTACAAACCTGCTAACATTGCTGTGGATGTAAAGTAATTTTGGTACACAAGTAGTTGTCTCAGTTTGGACAGGCAGTCAGTCCTCTGGTGTTTGAACCTCATGTCGATCTTCTTCTTTCAGAACAATATGAATCTTTTGTGAAATTTACGCAAGACCAGATCATGCGAAGATACGGAGCCCGGCCTGCTAGTTGTAAGTATCTTAAATCATCTTCCTCAATGTAAATATTTCTTGTTTTAATAAATGTTCAGAGTTAAAGGATCGGCTCACAGTCTTACTGCATCATTCATTTCATGTGTTTCAGATGTCTCCTGAACTCCTGAACATGGATTAGATCTCCGCTTCCTCCCACAAGATGGCTGCTCTTCCTCCTTCCACTTGATTTTCATTATACTCCTTGATCCCCCTGCTCCCTCATCTTAAAACTGTTTGGGTGCCATGGTTGATCCAGTTTTTAATCCAAAAGTTAATTTCTTACTTCAAAACTATTGCTGCTGGCCAAAAGTTAGAATCTGAAAGATAAACAATGTATGAAGCCTGCCCTTTTTTGCCCTTTTTCTTGTTGATATGCTCTTTCTTAAAATCCTGACTAAAGCAGATCTGTGTCAAATCCTTTGCCAGTGCTGTAGAAAAAAAGCTTATTGGCTCATATGAACGTTCTGTATAACCTTCCAGCAGCTGTATTTAATGGCTCCTGCTTCTCACATTGCCCCACATTTCTTTCCCCCCACCCTTCTCTTTCCTCACAACTCTTCAACAGAGAATGTGGATTTTTCTTCCCTTTTGAAAAAAATAAAATTTCTGTGTTTAAAATCTGTTGTCTGGGATGTTGATTTAAACAAAGCTTTATGTTTCAGTAGCAGGTGACAACACAGGTTCAGTGGTGGACATTGTTCTGGAGGTTTTGAGTATTATGTGTTTATCAGCAGACTCATTAACTCAATAGAAGGTTTTGAAAATGTTAAGATTGACTATTTTTATGACAATTTAAAGGCTTGCATTATATTTTAGCTGCATGTTGGTATTGAAAATAAAATCTTGGCCTTGAAAACTGTGGTGGTGGGGATTTCGCTGATCAGTGAAATGGTTCATCAAAACTTACTATTTCAATCAATAAAAAAAAAGGAAAGTATTTCCTTATCCAGCTTCCTAAGCAGCGGGTTTCTGCTTTTCTTTTGTATCACTATATTTTCATAATACAAAGAAACAGACAGTACAAATTTGACATATACAGATCTAAGATAAGCTCTCATAAACATCTTAACCACAGTCTTGCTTCATTTTTCTTTACTGTTCATTCTTGTTTGCAAAGTGTTGCAGCTTCAGTGTATGTTACACTTTGTCAGACTTATCTAGTTCTTTTTGTTAATGCTGGCAATCAAATTGACAACAGACATGACTGACTTACTGTGTTGCTCTAAAACAAGTAACTTTTAGTCAAGATTATTGTTCACATCAAACAAGATGTCTGAAGGGACTGTCTTTGGGAGATCAGCATTTTTTTCTCTCACAATTTATGCAAAACAAACCAAAAATTTCCATTTTCTCTGCAGGCAGTCTGCCGTGTTAAGGTTTGCTGTCCATTATTCTTATAGCGGGCTCTAGTGCCACCTGGTGGTGGATGTACGGAAACATCAATATTACAGAGTCTTTAATTAGAGCCCTCAGTCTGTGAGTATATGATCATTTGGGTTAAAGGTAGACCCTGTTGTTGCACCACACCCCCGGCTGTCGGGGGTGTAGAGGTGAATTCTGGGTAAATCTGATCCTCTGCTGCCCTGCATGAGGTGACGTCACTGACTCCCAGGTGTGGGAGCGCGCGGGGAGGGGGTGACAGGTAGGTTGTTGCGGCAGCGCGCGGCCTGTAAACAGACAGGGTTTAAAGCTGAGAGGGGCAGAAACAGAGGGCAATTAAGTCCGAGGAGGAGGTCCAAGCCAGGAAGGAGAAAGGAAAGGACTATAATTACCTCCAAGGGATATTTTATCCCGGTCTCTGGGGGGGGGCAGGGCAGTCGGGTTTGGAGAAGAAGACATAGTTCGCTGTCTGAAGACGACAGTGAGGAGTATTTTTATTTTTCAAGTCAAATACAAACGCACTCGGGTTTTATGTGTTTGTTTGTTTGCTTTTTTAGCTCAGTAGATTTGACTTCAGCCGAATAATTTGTTTTATTTATGTGTCTGCGAACCGGGAGGAGCCATCTGCACACTTCCTGCTGAAGGTTTTAGGTGAGCTGACCACATTTAACCTTCGTTTAATTTAAAAGCTGAAAGCAATATTGGTTTAAAAAAAAAACCCACTTAACATCGGTGAGAAATCTCTGTTAGATTTTACTATACGTTTTGGACACTTGCCTGAAATCACCAACCGATTCAACAACGCCCAATAAACAGGAAATGCTCCAGGCTGATGGAGGTCAGAGTAAGTTAGAGAAGTCATTAAACACATCTTCTCCACTGCTCCATTCACAGTATGTACACTGAGTAAGTTTAAGGCACGTGTACTTCATTCGACTAATTCCTTATAACATTAAACAATTATTTACCTCGCTGAATGAGATTATTTATACAAGTCGACTAATAAATTGTGATCTGTTCCGTCAAGCTCTTCAGCAGCTGAGAGTTGTTAGAATCAGCCCCATCTGTAACAGAGGCAACATTAGTGATATTTACACATTTACACTTCCATAGTTATAATCCAACAATGCACCATTTTCAAATGGACCACTCTGTCAGGAATATAAGTTGATGTGGTTTGATATTTGCTTTTATTGAAATGAATGCATTGCAGTTGTTGCAAATGTTCTTTGTCATTGAAGCAGGTACATGTGTTAATGTCAGTTGCTCTCCGTGATAGAAGATTCAGATATTTCATCAAAATTATGATGTATTTTTAAATAAATATGTAGTTTTAACTATCAAAGAAAGGACCTTTATTATACCGAATGGCATCTCATATCACATTTTTTGGTATTCTCACCTAACTAGTAACTACAACAGCAAAATAAATGTGTAAAATGGAAAATTGAGGTAAAATGGAAATATTAAAGTGGAGCACAAGTTTAATATTTGTGTTTTCCATAATTTATTCCTATTTCCCCCCCATTTAATCATATTGAAATTAGTCAATCCAATTAGCCCTAAGTTAATAGAGTTATTAAAGATGATTTAAGCACACACTGCTTAAACAGCAGACCCTGTTCTATTTTATTTTATTTACCAGTTAAATTTATTTTTTTTTCCACTTGAACACTCATTGCAGTAATCATCTTGATGTTATAACACTAAATAAGGAGTTTTAAGTAGTTAAATTTCAAGTTAACTACTGCTAAGAATGACAGATTTAAATTTGGCTTTTGCTGCATTTTTACTCACATTTGTCGTCACGTTGTAAGTCAGCAGATCTGACTCTGCTCTGCAGGACTGCAGCAGTGATGGACAACAATGACATTGAGCAGCAGGTGCCGTTTCCTGTGGACCGTGATGGGAGACAGTATCAGGGCCAGGAGGACCAGCGGGACGGTAACAGGAAGCCAGGATGTTGTGAGAGGTTCCAACAGTCTGTATCCAGGTGGATGCTTCCTGAAGATTTGCGCAGCAAGTACCTGGAACGTGCCAACTGCTGCCCACCCCCCATTTTCATCATCCTCATCAGTATTGGAGAGGTAGCCCTGCCCTGAATGTACATGACACACATCCCCATCTGAGTACTGGGACAGTGGCTATAGATTCTGTGATCCAATTATACGGCATGCAGCCCACATTGGCTTATATGCTGCCACAGTGATAATTACTGTATAGATTTGCTTTAATTGTATTTAGTAGAGAATATATTGAGGTAATCTTATTAAAGAACAAACCAAATGTCTGTAAACCAGAGTTTGAGGCTAAATGTCTCATTAAACTCTCCATAACTAAATGTTTCTTCTTCTTCTTTTTTTTTATTAGGTTTTCACAATGTTTGAGATCCAAACTGATATTCTCTTGTGCAAGCCACGAGTTTTCATTTCTGTCTGTCTTCCTTTTCAACTGGCATCTGCACCACCTTCTCTGAATGTTCTGATTCATTCCCTGCAATCCTCACATAAAGCAGTCGGCATGGGTTGAAGGAACCAGTAGTTTCCATGAGTGGTACATTTATCTTAAACTAGTTACAGATGATCTTTTATGGTGGGATTAAGAGATGGTTTTCATGAACTGTGTCCTTTTTGGCTCTTAGATCCAAATAAACACATCTGGTTGGATGTGGGGGAGCCATTAGGCTAAACGGGGGCATGCTGTGGTTTTATTTCCCTCATGACTACAGCTTAACAAAAGGGAGCATTTTTGAGTTATTTATGTAGCAAGGATGATCCCATATGTAACACTTATTATGGTTTTAAATGTCTCCCACAAGGAATTCCTTGCTAGAGTTCCTGTGTGTGAAACTGAGGTGATCTCATTCAGAAGCCATTAGACCTTTAAACAGCCGTCATCCAAGAAATGGTCAGTTCAGTGTATTGTTGGCTAATGCTTTTAAACCTTTTTTGTCTCTTTACTTACCATATTTTGGCCACATTTATAAGAGTTAAATAAACAGATCTATTCATCATTTTATGTGAAAATGACTACAACTCCTTCTGTAGGCACCTAAAGAAGCACACTGATTTATAAATAGATTATGAATGCAATGTAGAGCACTGTAACAATGCAACATGTTGTTGACAAATACTGTACAAGAATTAACACTATTGCATAATAAGTGCTTAAAACTATATTATGGTGTGTTATAAACTATTGGTTAAATGTTTGTATAGTGCTCATTAATATTAAATATACCTGTAGCCAGATGTTATATTTTTAGATTATTCTTTGTATGTGTTTATCATTTTTGGCCCATTTTTTTATATGCTTAAAACATTTAAATTAAATAATAACAGTTTCCCAATCAGTCCCATGTCATATTCAAATTTGGTCGAAGGCTGTTGCTTCATCACTAAGCTCTTGGCCCAGTAACTATTCTTACATGGGAATATAAGAGCTCCCTCTTTCTGATTTACAGATGTCCAGTGTTTAAATTTGAATAGCTGTAAATAGCCTACTATATTTGCATGGATTAGCCATTTATTCAATAATTCATTCATCCTCTACTGTTTATCTGTTTTCGGGTTGCGGTGGGTGCTGGAGCCAATAGAGTAGCCATTTATGTTTCCTAGAAAAGATCAACTGAGCGTCCGTGTAATTGTGGATGTTCCTTTGACTTATATTTATACAAATACCAGCATTTAGACATCTGAGCAGCTCTGTATGACCACTCTGGAGGATTTCTGGGCATCAGCTCAGTGGGACATGTCTTGGTGAAGCATACTCCAACATCTGTATGTCTGATTCACTCTGATCATTGTTTTCTCAGCTGTTGGAGATTTAGCCTTCCCATCCCC
The DNA here is from genome assembly GCA_034769265.1 of Remorina albescens. NCBI lineage: Eukaryota > Metazoa > Chordata > Actinopteri > Carangiformes > Echeneidae > Remorina > Remorina albescens. The sequence goes on from CM068486.1 coordinate 5,956,875, forward strand.
CATCTATTCTACATTTTCTTGAGTTTTTTAGGGACTTTCTGGATCAAATACTTCAAGCTAAATGTTTATGTCCGCTCTCTGTTTTTCATCAGTTGGCAGTGTTTATCTACTACGCTGTATGGAAGCCCCAGAAACAGTGGGTGACCCTGGATGATGGCATCTGGAACAGCCCCCTCACCTACAAGCCTGAGTGTAGGCAGGAAGCATGGCGCTTTATCTCCTACATGTTTGTCCATGCCGGGTAAGCCGGGACAGGTCCTTTAGGTCCTTTGAGTTGATGAAAGCTTGAGTCAGTGTAAAACAGGTCAAAACCCCACGAACCACTGTGTCATAGCCTCTGTGTCCAGTAAACACCAGTCTGATCCTTGTGAGTTTCTATTTTTGATGCTGATTCATTTCTGCGGTCATTTTGAAGACTTCACATTGTCAGCGTCATCTCTTTGCTTATCCTGTGTTCAGTAGTAATGACCATAACGTTAATAATACCGTCTGTATTATTTCATATTGGGTCTTTATACTGATCCAACAACAGTTGCAAATCAGTTAGTTAAAGGGAGTCATATCCTGATTTATAGTATTAACTTTAACATGATTTCTAGATAAATCAAGGTGGTTTATAAATTTATATTTAGGGTGTTATTACCAGATGCTGGCACTTTTTTATGCAAAGCAAAATACCTCAAATACGTAAACCAAAGGAACGGTGGAAAACAACAAAACCATGACAGCACAGAAGCACACAGGAAAATTAGATTAGCAAAGGAAGAGTGGTCACAATCACTGGCCAGCACTAACTGAGAGACACCAAACAGGATATTTGTTTAAAGGATACATCTGGAGATGGTGTATATTTTTCTTACTGTTAACAGTTTCCAAGAGAAGTTAAAATTACAGACGCACAATTGTGAGACGTGTGTGTTTGTTCTGTCAGTGTTTTCTTGGGTGTGATGTGGTCTACTTCTGTTTCGACAGCTGTTGCTGTGGTATCTGGATCTTAGAATAATCTGCACAGATGGAGCATAAACTATTATTTGTTATGGTTGTGTGAGGTCTGAGACTGGGGGGGGGGTGTCATGGGGTGTTGCCTACAGTGACACCAAACCCCCCTCTACCCTTTAAAAACCATAGATTGTTTAAAGCTATTATTCTTAAAGGTGTTTCTGTACATTTCTGGGATATTTACCATTCATGCTCGAATATATTGTACTCCTATCATCACTAGTGTACAGCACATTGTGGGCAACCTGTTGATGCAGCTGTTGCTGGGGATCCCACTGGAACTGGTCCACAAGGGGTTTGAAGTAGGAATGGTTTACCTTGCCGGAGTCCTGGCTGGTAAGAAACGCCTTTATAAGACACTTTTCTTCTGCACATGCAGCAAACACTTTCAAAGTCTTAAAATAGCTGGACTTCGTTCATGTTAATGAATGCTGTGCACACAGACATCTGACATTAACTCATCTTGATGTTGGTTTTTCCTGTTTGTGTTAGAGCAAGTCCTAGCTGCCAGACATTCCACGGACGGTAAAACTGATCATTTCTATGGCTGTTTCTCCTCAGGCTCTTTGGCCAGCTCCATCTTTGACCCACTCAGTGCGCTGGTGGGGTCCTCTGGGGGTGTTTATGCCTTAATGGGAGGCTATTTCATGAATGCTGTGGTGGTAAGTTTACATCTACTTAAATAGGAAAAGCTGGTGTAAACAGCAGCCTGAGGTACGTTTCAGTTTCAAGTGCTAATAGTGTTGTTAATGTGTGAGAATGATCATCAGTATGTTTTTAAAGGTTAGCACAAGGGTTGAAATGATTATTTGGTATTTTTCCATAAATGACTGACATGGTGACTTGATCCTTAAAGGATTTCAGCTTCTCAAATATAAGAATTTTATACCTTTTTCAGCATGTTTAATAGAAAACAGAGTATGTTTGGTTTTTGGACTGAAAGGCGAACAGGAAATTAAACATTTTAATAGCAATTTTAAGTTTGTTATTATTAGCATTAGTTTCTTATGGGCAATGTTGAGATAATAATCTGAAAATGAGCCCATAATTAAAATAATCCTTAGTTGCAGCCACAGTTAGCACAGTCTGCACTATTTGCCTTAAACGTTCATATTGTCCTCTTTATTATTGTTACTTTATCTGTTTTAGGCGCTGCACAAGTTCATATATTTGTTGCTTCAATTCACAGAATTTCCGAGAGATGATTCCTCTCCTGGGTGTGTTTCGCATCCTTGCCATTGTCCTTTTTGGTAGGTCCCTCTGTGTGATTTCACCCTGTATTATTTCAGCTCTGATCATGCATGGAAATAGTTTTATTGACAGTTTTATTTGACCTTTTCCAGTTGGTGTAGATTTTGGATTTGCCTTTTACAGAAGATTTGTCAACGATGAGGCTGGAAAGAAGGTACGATTTAGTTTCTGTTGTACTTTGGAGGGGAAAAAAGGCCTGTTTTAATTTTTTCTGCTGCAGTTAGGGCCTTGAGCAGCCCAGTAAATCCAGCTAACCTCTCCCAAGATGATAGCGTTTGGTGATTGCTTAGTTTGCTTGTGGCTAAAGACAAGATTATCAGCTTTTGCTGGGACAAGATACATCATGTAGATACCAAGCTCTGTATGAGCATGACGAAGAGAGAGACAACGTACACACCTTTCCCCACCTAAAGACTAATTCACATCCATACATGTTGACAGTTGTTCTTGGTTTCAGTTTTGAAGCATAAACCTCAAGACATCCAGTATCATATTTCCCTTCCCCTCCCCTTCTTTTTCCCCCAACTACTAATTTGTGTTGGGAAACTGGTCCTGCGGGTTTTTGGGCGTTGACAACATTTCAAAGAGATCAGATGGCACTACGGGCGGGGGGGGTCTCTATCCATTTAACTTTGATGAAAGGGTTTATGGGCCTAATCTGATACTTCACTTCATCTTCTCTTAGGTGTCATTTGTGGCTCATTTTGGAGGAATTTTGGCAGGGATGACCATCGGCTACGTCTTCTTCAGTGATTACAATAAGAAGCTACTCAAAGACCCACGGTTCTGGCTCTGTATAGTGGGCTTTGTAGTCTGTGTGCTCTTTGCCGTCCTCTTCAATATCTTTCTCTCACCAGCACTGTAGGAACCATGAAGCTGCACCTCAAATGGCTGGACTGTTGTCAAAAGCTTTAATGTCCCACTCAGGAACCTGAATTTTACTGACATTTTACAGACTTTTTGTACATTTGGACATTTAGTTTTTATCTTCTTTTTTTTTTACAGTGGAATTTGTGAGTTCAATTTAAAGTGTAGGGGCAGCACGGTGGCATGGTGGTTAGCGCTTTTGCCTCAGAACAAGAAGGTTGTGGGTGCGGTTCCCCAGCCTGGGGCCTTTCTGTGCAGTTTGCATGTTCTCCCCGTGCCTGCGTGGGTTTCCTCCCACCGTCCAAAGACATCATGTTTGCGTTAATTGGTGACTCTAAATTGTCCGTAGGTCTGAGTGTGAGTGGTTGTTGGTTTCTGTCTGTCTCTGTGTGTTGGCCCTGTGATGGACTGGTGACCTGTCCAGGGTGACCCCGCCCTCACCCAGTGTGAGATGGGATTGGCTCCAGCACCCCCAGTGATCCGGAAACATATAAGCGGTAGAAGATGAATGAATACATTTAAAGTGTGCCCCCTGCTGTTTATGTGTAGCTTTTGTAGCAAAAGGATTTTAGACTAAGTTGATGATGACATGTGCCTTCTACAAATATTTCTTTCTCCAGTTATGATCTGTGCTGTTGATTTTTTTTTTTTTTTTTTTTTTTTTTTGCTACATTTTTGGCTTTTGGTGTACTTTTCATAATAATCAGGATTAATTAATGAATTATTGAATGCACTGGTCGTAATTCATTGGACTTCTCTTTAATAGGAAGTCATAGTCAGACTTTTTGCTACAGGATAACCATGGACCTTTGGGTATTACTGAAAATGTGCCTTAAAACATGATCACTGCACCACATTAAAACTTAAATTTTACTTATAAGAAGAAAGAGAACAACAAAGCTTCAGGGAAAAGGGATGAATGTCCCAAATGTTATTGTTGTTTCTCTTGTGACCACTGGAGCTGTCAGACCAACAAGCCTTGGCTTAATGCCTTGTTATTCTTTCAACGTCATCCTGTTGACAGGACTGGGCTTGTTGGAACAGTGGTGATTAATTTTTCTGTCTTATTTGTTTTTTCCTGGGAAATGCAAACCTTTAACAGCTTTAAACATTAACATCTTTATTTTTCGGAAATATTATTTACTTTAAAGGTCGATCTTAACAGTCTGACTGAACAAACGCAACAATAAATATATATAGTAATTTAGTGACAATATGTTTTCTGCTCTATAACCCTATAAATGACTGATTTATATCTGCTGTAACCAGGAGCTTTGTGTACTAGATGATTTTACTTTTGAAAATGTATATAATTTCATGAAAGTTATAGAGAAACTGACCAAAGTCCAAACAGAGACCTCCTACACATGCTTTTGCATTTCCACGACTCAACTTGAATGTATTTTGAAGTTTGACGTTTATATGTGTATTTATATCTGTGTCACCTGTGTGGAAGTGACTGCTTTGCTATTTTACAGTATGTGGAAAGTGACCTGTCCAGGGTGTACCCCACCCCCACCCCAAACATTGGCTGGGATTGGCTCCAGCACCCCTGTGGCCCTGATGGATAAGCGGTAGAAAATGAGTGAGCGTGAGAGAGAGCATGTGGAAAATTTCATAGTTCCCAAACTCATCACATCAATATAATTTAGTCTATCGATATTCAGTCCTCACAAATCTGATCCTGAACCAGCAGGGACATAAAGTCAACAACATGGTATGTTTCCATGTATAGATCTGCATGAGATAAATGTAACAACTTAAAGCAAGATGGCTGCCTGATCTGCAAATTAAAAATTTTCCTACAAGCTGCAATCGCTTTAGTCCTTTTAGATTTTTTTTTTTTTTGATTGTTAAGAGTGCAGAATAATCTTATTTTAATAATGTGCTAATAGTTATATAATGATATATATTTTAAGATAATGAAAATTAAAAGTGGGTTCCTCTATCCAGTTTGATTCATAATGACGGTTCAATATATTGATTGTAAATAGATTGTCAGTTAACATGTGGGTGCAAATTCTCAGAGCAGATTCAGTTTTTGGCGAGGACTTTTCCTGTCTCGCTACACCGTCCTGTCTCATAATAAAATACCATAAAATGGCCCGAAAATTATTTTTAAAAAAAGAAACATATCCTGTTTTGTATGTGTAATGTCTTGTCTACTTAATTTTTTTTCTCATCTTTCAATGTTTGTCAGTTTTAAATTGTAAACACAATTTGATCAAAAAGGATTTTATACTCTGAAACAGAGAGGATTATGCTAATGAACAATTGAGTGGAAGGTGCCTTCCCGATACCAAACAAATTTGACATGGGGGCTGAAGCACAAGTTAAAACTGACTGCTGTGATTGGAAGGGGAAAAAAGGAAGTAGCACTGGGATTTTCCCAGTATGTTACCCCAGTGTGACCCTCTGTACCCCTAATGTGTTTGTACCAGACTGATTTAAATCAATCCTGCTGGGCAGAATGAAAGATTTCAGGTTGGAGGGGAAAAGTTCAGCCTAGGATGGTTTCAGATCAACAGATGGTGTGAAATAGTCTTGCGCTGAACCAGATCCTCGACTGCTGGTGGGTTCCATCCAGTGACCACTCAAAAATAAGTAGTTAGGTCCTGTAGTTAGGTTTGCTTTTTCCTATTCATAAAAATCACCAACCCGTGTAGATAACTTATCATTTGAAGTGCTTTGAAAATAGCATATTTTAACCCACAAAGGCGTTTCATGGTATTCAGAATTGGACTGTGATATTGGTGAACAAGCTAATCCGTTGTGATAAATTTCTTGCAAATGGGATAAAATAATGTGTCAAGTGCACAGGGAATTAATTACATCCAGAGAGAATGCAGCAGAGTATGAAATTAGACATGATGACTCATTGATTACTTTAGTACAGCCGAGAAGTATTGATCGCACAAGGCCCAATGATAACTGACTGCTACTGATAACAAACACTGTTTTTCTTAATCTTCATTTGAACATATAAAACAACCAACCTTGAATAATTGAGGGCGAACAAATTCAAAGCATGTAGCCTGGACTTGTAAAGCATTTATCTGGAAACATCTTATTAAAACTCAAACCTAATGCAAACACCTAAATTAACCCCCAGCAGTATTTTCAGCAGCCATCAGTGCTTTCAAATGCCTGAAAACCTTTCAGTGCAGAAAGGTAAAAACAGTCTAATGTAATGCAGTTAGGTCAGCACAAACACAAAGAGAGCCCTGACCTGACAGGATCGAGGTCAGTATTGGTGCTACAACTGTTTACAACCCCATCGCAGTGGGACCATGATCTAAATGCATCGGTGAAGCTGCTGGCATCGACTTTCTCTGGTCAAAGTAGTGTTGGCACTCTGCCCTCCACATTTCAGTTGTTCCCACTTTGTTTCTGGCAGCGCTGAAGCAAAGGCGGGTCACTGTATTTTAGGTGATGTGCAGGGACTCATGTGGAGGGCAATAACGATTTTTAAAACTTTTTGGTGAGCACATCAGGGCTGCATGACCCGAGGAGATTTAAGTCACCACCGGCCGTCTGTCCACGCTTCTGCAAGGTAAATGGAACCTGCACAGACCTCTGCCCAGCTTTATATAACGGCCCACTCAGCTCAGAGGAAGGCTTTTATTATGGCTGAAGTGGACAACTGGCAAGACTAGGAAACATATCTCTGGATGCACAAGTCTTTTCTGTCTATTTTTAATATTATTTTTTGTAAATATGTGACAGTAAATTTTTCCTTCTAGCTTCTTTTCTACTAGTTTTTTTTTTTTTTCCTGTTAAAAGGTACTGTATTTTTTGATACTTAAGATTTACTGGAAATTCTAGATTTTTATTTTCATTAACACATTTTTTGAGGGTTTTAGTACTTTTTAAAAACAAGTTCTTACACGTTTGTGTGCTCATTATATTAATTTTATGTCTAAACTGTTTATACAACCATCAATCTGTCCATGTCACTAATCTCTCTTTTACTTGTTGATCTCGGAGCAGTCATAATGGCAGAGTGAAGATGGGGGACTGGAATTTCCTTGGGGGGATTTTAGAGGAGGTGCATATCCACTCTACTATGGTTGGCAAGATCTGGCTCACCATCCTGTTCATCTTTCGTATGCTGGTCCTCGGTGTGGCAGCGGAGGACGTGTGGAATGATGAGCAAGCCGACTTCATCTGCAACACTGAGCAGCCTGGATGCAGAAACGTCTGCTACGACCTGGCTTTCCCAATCTCCCTCATCCGCTTCTGGGTGCTGCAGGTCATATTTGTGTCTTCCCCCTCTCTGGTTTACATGGGCCACGCACTCTACAGGCTCCGGGCACTGGAAAAGGCCCGGCAGAAGAAGAAGGCTCTGTTGCGGAAGGAGCTGGAGTTGGTGGATGTGGAGTTGCAAGAAGCCCGGAAGAGGATTGAGCGGGAGATGAAGCAACTTGATCAGGGGAAGCTCAACAAACCTCCTCTGAGGGGCTCTCTGCTGCGCACATATGTGGCACACATTGTAACCCGCTCCATTGTTGAGGTGGTGTTCATGACAGGCCAGTATCTTCTCTATGGTTTTCACCTCTACCCCCTGTTCAAGTGTGAGCTGGATCCTTGTCCAAACGCTGTAGACTGTTATGTTTCCAGACCAACAGAGAAAAGTGTCTTCATGGTGTTCATGCAGTGCATTGCTGCGATCTCCCTCTTCCTAAACATCTTGGAGATCATGCATCTGGGCTACAAGAAGATTAAAAAGACCATCTTGGACTTCTACGCTCATTTAAGAGATGAGAAAGATGAACTTGATGAACTCTATGAAAATAGATATAAAAAAGAGTCTGTTGTTCAAATAGGCACCAGTGCAGCTCGAAAGGCAACAATCGCCTCTGCACCCAGTGACTACAACCTCATTATGGAGAGGTCTCAGGGCACAGTGATGTACCCCAACCTTATCAAACCCTCAAATATTCTACCTCTTCAGGGCGAGCAGGCCACTCAGCAGGATTTGGATGATTGCAGATGTTCAGCTCAATGCCCCCCAGGGTGTACCTGCACTGCGACTACCAATGAGCCCTGCTCGCCGTGCTGTGACTCCCTGATTAATCCAAAGCAGGAGACTGAGGACTTTTTAAATCTTCCTCAACGCCCAGAGGGAGACAGCAGTGAAAGAGAGAGCCCAGACTCTCCAAAACGCCCACAGAGGGCAGCTCACGTTTGCTCCTTCCCCACCCTGCCACTGAGCTCATTGAGGAGACCGTGGCTAGCTCACGGCTCTTCCAAATGCTCCACAGTGCTGGAGGGTAAAAGCTCTGATACAGATTCATATGGAGGTACAAAAGCCAGCAGTGGACCTCCATCCTCTGGAAATCAGTCCAAATCAGATGAGAAACACCAAAGCCGGGCCGCCTCCCCAGAGTCACCAGACAACTCCAGCTCAGAATCAGGGCAAAACACAAGACCACCTTCCTGCAAAACATCAGTGGCAAGTAACACAAGCAGCAGACGAGCTCCAGACCTGCAGATCTAACCTCTCCTTATTTGCATTATCTACCAACAGACTGGTCAGTTATATTTGTTTGTTCTCTTTATGTCCTGCACTTGAAACCGTTAACAATTCAATCTCATTTATGTGTGTCCTTTAAAAACCCACTGTCCTAAGTGGTGTTTTTATGACAGTGACAAAGAAAAAAAATCTTTTGAAGTATAATTTTTAAAAATATTTGATGGTTTTGTCAGAAGTTTGCAGTTTCCTTAAATCTTTATTATAATTCTAAAACAAGATGCTTTCTGGCTCAGCGTTGGCATCATGTCCTGGGTGTCAAACATTGTCATCAGATTTCTGAGCATATCAACAAGTAGCAGCACTATCCTCACTAACTAGAGTACTGCTGTTTTTTGTCTTTGATAGTTGTCACTGCTTGGTCCTGATGAATTATATGAAAATTGTTAAAATCTGGATGAACCTGCAAAAATACCAGATGTGATCTGGCCACGGACATCTTTGTCTCTGTATCAGTGTTTGGGTTGCTTCCTCAGGGGATTTTAATACCACATAGAATGCATTGTGAAAATAAAAATTATCCAGAATTATTTCCAAACTGCATGAATGTCATCAACAATAGACAAGTACAGAAAATAGATGAGTCATCTGGGTTATGAAAAAGTAAATGTGACAAATAATTGACAGTTCCAGCACTTTCAGGTTTGATGACAAGGAGCAGTGATTGTGTGTTTTGTTAGTTTTCTTTCCTGAATTATTGCATTATTAGAACTGTTTTAATCTGAGCTATAACTATTAATTATATTAATAATTTATTATGACTGAAGATGTAATTATATTTCAGACCTCTGTAAATGTTATTCATGAATGTTAATACCGTCTTGGATCTTTTTTAAGGAAACTGAATTCGGGTTGTTAATTTTTCAATACCCTGAATACTCTCTGAGAACTGTAACCACACCATCAAGTTCCTCCACGAGAGGCCTGATTGAAAGATTGCTGTTCAGAAAATAGCGATTGACCTCATAATGCAGTACTGTGCTTTAATTTACAAGTGACATATTTGTGAAATTTTTACAGCAGTTCACTTCGAGCAGACCTTTGAAAATAAAGAATGTGTGTGTCTTTGTTACATCCTGTGTTTCCATGTACGATAAGTGTATTTTTATAACAAGAAGCTAAAAAAAACAACTAATTAGCAGTTAAGTCGGTGCTGGTTATGGAACACCTTTTAGTCCTCTCAAAAAATTATGCCTAGAGTCTTAAGAAGTGACTTGCCCAATGATACAAAAGGAACTCTTGGTGAAGCTATTGTAAGGAGTGAATGAGTGAGAAAAGCAACATACATATGTAAAGGCATGTACAGAATAAGTTAGGTTCTAAGAAAAGGAGTAGAAACTAAGATTTACAAAAAACAGCCCAGCGATATAAAAATGATTGGCCGTCACCTAACAGTGCCACCTCGTCTTGTAAGATATATAAACAATAACAACAACAACAAAAAAAAAAACTTAAACCAAAGCCCTGCTGTGGTCTACTCAGCTGTAGCTCCATCTTCTGATACTGGTTCATAGTGCTGAAGCTGCAGAGAGTGAGGGGGAAAAAAGGGCTCTGCTTGTTAAGTGCCTTAAACAGTATGTTGAATGTGTTGACATACATTTAGTTACTAAGCTTACCCTTGTTTTGAGGTCTTTGTTTTCCTCTGTGAGACGTGCACACCTCTGCCTTAGGTCAAGCACCTCCTGCTGCAGAGCCTCGGAGTCGGCTGAAATCATCCCAGCAGCACCGAGATGCTGCTTCACAAATCTGGAGCGAGTTGGTTAAAAAAAAATAAAAAAGAAACGACAGAAAATGTGTCTATTGCATCGGTGAATCTTCTTTCATCGTGTGGCTACGCAAATTTGACTCTACTGCTCAACCCACTACAAACCACAGAATTATTTGACCATATCAAGATGAGCTAAATGTGCGCAAAAGGATACTCCAGGGCATTGCTGGGCCTATCAGGTTGTTCATACAAAGCCACGAGTACTGAAACAAAGACGGGGGAAAAAAAGCATTAAATGAAATTACAGATCAGACTAATACTTTTTGGGTCTGACAATGCAATATGGAAACGGACTGTAATTTGGAAATACTTGGCAAGATTCCTGGACTTCTTTAGTTAAAACTGATATATTTTGGTAAACAGAAAAAAAAAAATGGTATGTGCTGTACTATATTCCTTATTGGGAGATACTGAACAACATTTTTCTGGAGTCAGTAAAGAAACTCCCGTATCATATTGATACTAGTGGTGAAATTTTTTCAATGATGCCCTTCTTTAATTATTAATATGCTTCATTTGGTCTCAGTGTCTTGTATTAGATGATGATTTAATGTGATTTACTCATCACACTGATTCTTTGTTTTGCAATTCATTGGTATTTTCAGTTCAGTCCTATTGGAGCAGGATCTGTGCTCATCATTTGTACAAACACGGTGAGTTTCAGCTTTATTCTTGTCAGAAGCTCTTCTGGTTTGGCTTCATTTGCTTTTTGTGAGTTGTTTAAGTTGTGAGGAAGATTTTAAATAGTGCCTCAGCCAAGAGATAAGTTATGTCCACATTCAAAAAAAGCCATACCACTAGTAAGACTGTCAACAACACCGGCTTTCTCCAAGTACCTCCGAAACTGCTCCCTTTTGGTGTCTGAAACCTGTGGGGAGGAAAGTCAGGCATTAGATTACTGACATCTATATTACAGCCACATAGAAAAAAGAACAAGACACACAGACAAAGATACTCTCTTGGGGTTACATTGTCTCTTATTGTCTTTCAGTGTCACCTTGTGTCTAGTCATTCTCCTTCTGCATCTCTTCCTTGTTCAAGATCCAGTAATTTTACCCCTGTGATAGCTGAGCTGCTCTTTTGGGTTGTTCTGTGTTCATTTGTGTTGTGTTGTGTTTGTTTTTAATAATTAACTGTTGATGGATTTAACATGGACAAAACATGACATGCTGTTAAATACGTTTATAGTTATTACTACTTTCACATTTTGTTATACACCCTCAATTTAAGTTACTTAACACCTACGACCCCAAATCGTGATAAAAATTAAAATTAAAATAAAAACCAAAAACCCAAATGATCAGCTCACAGGTGATTGATGTATCACTAATCAACTCCTACTCTTCCCAGGTTGCTAACGTTAGCTTAGCTAGTTTATGGATATTAGACTGGGCACTAGTGCAAAAAAAACAAAAAAAAACAAAACAAAAACACAACGACAGCAAACAGACTTACTCTAGAATGAGACATGGTGATTTAAAGTTGCACGGTTGACGTTCCTCTTGTAAACACGGTGTCTGCTGTCCACCTGATGTCACGGTGGTTAGTTGTGACTGCCAAGTCCAAACCGAGCCGGAAAGTTAACTTTCGTGTGTCACCTTCCTTCAAGCAGCCGGTGATGCCTTCATGTGTTGCTCGTAAAAATAAACTAAAAGGTGTGCCAAATAAAAAGCACCGACTTGCACTAAAATGGTGGTAGTTTTAAAGAAGTTCCTAAATATTAAAAACATACTCCTTCTATTCAACCTTTTAATTTTGTCTCTTCTTTAAAAAGAAGTCTAAACGCCTATCAACACTCAGCGCTTGGTTAACATTTAAAGCTAATGATACACTCGCGCGTCTTAATAGTGACCGTTGTGTATAAATTCCGACATTTTTTAAAGACTTTTAAGGTCACATCCAGACTGTGATGGGTATCTGCCGCCATCTGCTGGTGACGCGGCGTAACGACGCAATTGCTCAACTTCTATTTAGTTTGTTGTTATTCTATTTACTTTGATAGATTTTATGCAGATATTTCGTTTTTATAAGCCCAATAGTTTACTTGGATGGACCTTTAAAAATCCGTGATAAGAGTGTTTTGTATGTTTGTCACAAAACTAGTCTGAGCACTGGTCAGGTGACAGCGTCAGTCCTCAGCAGATTGACAAGGCGGTCGGACCAATCACTTCTCGAATTGTAACCGCTACAGCCAATAAGAGTGAAGAGGCGGGCCCAAAGGGGGTGATGATTTTTTTTTTTTTTTTAACAGAGGAGAGGAAATCCATAGGAAATGTGTGTGATCGGGCTCTGTGTGTCTGACGAGCCAGAGCTTTAGTGACAAACTATTTTCTCTGTCTGGCGTTAATCTGCGGTGCACAACCACCGTCTGGTATCAGCACGGGCTCGGTAACCGAAGACTAAACCGGGGGAAGGAGGTGGAGGTGGAGGTGGTGGTGGGGGAAACCAGGGGAAGCCACCAGTCGTTGGGTCAAAATGTCGATTCAGTACGATGTGGAACAGCTGTCTGACAGCTACGGGGTTGCGGACTCCTTCCCCAAAGATTTCGGTTACGGCGAAGAAGAGGCCGACATCGAGGACAGCCCAGCGCCCTCCGACAGCAAACCGAGGATCTTGCTCATGGGCTTGAGGAGGAGCGGCAAGTCGTCCATACAGAAGGTGAGGACCGGGCGGCTAGAAAGTTAGCTAGTCCGTCCAGGCCAACGGGGGAGGTTAGCCTAAAGAGCTAGCGAGTTACTTTAGCATGTCGCAAGTGATGTAAACTATATCAGGAAATAACTAAAGTGTGTGTGTGTTTTGCTACGCAGGAGGGGAGAAAGTCCAGTCAAAGCAGCTCTTCCCGTTAGCTAAAATGAGTAGTTAGCTTTCATTAGCTAGCAGGGGAATCATTAACCCGGCGGATGGACAGAGGCGCTCGGTGTTTCTGCACTCATATGTGGATGTGCAGCATGTGACTGTCCAGTTAACAGCTTGTTTGACATGCCAAATATATCTTAGTCCCACCCAGCTGTGAGGCATAGGGTTAGGACTGATGTGTGGCTCTCACATGACAGCAAAAAGGGACCACACCTTCAGCTGTGCAAACCCTAACACTTAGTTTTAAATCACTACAGCAGCACCCGGAGCTATGACGACAACATCTCTGCAAATGTGTCTAAATCAGGGCCGGATCAACCATCTGGGAGGGCAAGGGTGGCTTCAATATGTTTGCCCCCCCAAAACCATAAGCATGCAATACTCCAAGTTTAAAGTAGGGCTGCAATATTTGTGATTGGTTAGTGATTTATCATTAGCCCAATGTGATGTTTTCAAACCATTTTTCTGCATTCAGTGTGCAAAGATGTTCAGTTTACCTCAATCTAAGACTGGAAAGTAGTAAATCGTTACACTGTAGCAGCTGGAAGTGTTACATGTTTGGCTTGAAAAATTGAAAAACAAAGCAGTTGCACATTGGATTTCTGTCAACTGAGTCCAAAGTTTCAGCTTCAGCCCAAATAAACTAACATTCCCAGAAGAGTGTTTTATATGTGATGGTAGATTTTGCAGATCCTGGTGTAGCTCACTTAGGGATTAGGGGCGGGATGATTATGGATTTTAATGGTATGATTATCAAGTATCATCATGTTTTTAACTATTTAACACGCATGTGTACGCAGACCAGTCGTACACAACATAGTGCTGTAGCATAGTTAAACTCTTGTGTACCTTTTTAATTATGAGCGAATCTCTGAATGGTGATCATGTAAATGTTGAACCCCTTGGCTGCAATTTTCTTTCAGCAAGTTTTACAGATTGGGTGGCCGTCATCTTTAACCCCCCTGGTCATCCTTTTTATAATTGAAATACTCCCACACTAATGATTTCCCTTGTTTTTTCGGTGGATAAAGATGAAGACTCCATCTGTCATTGTTCCTGGAGCAGCGTTGGCTTCATTGGCAATTGAACCAGCATCCAGATCAACTTTTATTCCATTCTGGTCCCTTTAAAAAAAAAAAAAACAAACAAACAAACAAAAAAACTCTGTATTCTCTATATTGGGGAATTTTTCTAAGAACCTGTTGTTCCGGCTGCAGGGGCTACAGTGCAAGTTGCTTAACAGTAATTCAGTAATTTACCATTAATGCCCCACATTCTGTGACCATAATCACTTTGCCTTTTTTTTCTTTCTTTTCTTTAAATTTTTGAATAATTATGATGTTTTAAATCACTGTTAATGGTAAACCAGTTAATAGTACTATCCCTACTTGGGATTAATTTACCCAGTAATTGTGGTTGTTTTCATACAAGTGTAATCTTCAGCTGTTTATATAAGTATATTCAATGATGCTGTCAAATATTGGTGTGATATCTGACTACTATGTGAAAATAATAGTGTATTGTCAACACAATATAAATTGGATAATAATACTTTTAAGGATAGAAGTTGACAAAGGGTCAAAAGACATGGCCATGAAATTTCCCTTATTTGATGTTGTACCTGAGTGGTGAAAATTTCTTAACATTTTTGTAGTTAATGAAATTAACCATAGCTCAAAATCAACAGACATGCAGTTAATTTGAGGTGGGGGGCAGGCACTCAGGGTTGTTTCTTACTTTGCTTTCCTTAGAACACTAGCTTGTACAATAAAGTCAGCGGTCTCCATCATATTCTTCAGACCACTTCCAGACTAGCACCGTAGCTGAATAATAGATGTGATGCAGTTGTTCCTTCTGTGCTATTTTATTATTCATATTAAAATCCAAGGGGGAAGTTGAATCAGGCTAAATATAGCGCGACATGCTAAGAGCATATCCTAAAGACAATGCCTGGAAGAAATAAAAGGAAAGAATTTCATGTGTTCTGTTTTTCAGTAATCCTCAAGTCCCAGAGCAATACTCCCCTGTGAGACTCGAGTATGGGCTGAAAAACATGTGATTTGGCTTGTTGCTGGTTTAGTGGCCTGTGACCTCAGTCACCCGTACACTGATTCTACATGGCAGTAAAGGCGCAAATCTCCACCATAATCCATCCCAATTTATTTTCTACCTGTTACTGTATCCAGTAGACCAAGACTCTGGTCAGCCCTAAACTACACTTGACTGTGCAGCTCCAGTCTTACTGTCTGCTGCAACTGAAAAATGCTGACTATAGAGTGACATCTGTTGCATCAGACCAGTGAGTCTGCAATGTTTTGCCCTTTTCCCTCTTGCTCTGCATGTGACAACCAGATGATGTCTTTGTCCTGGAATCATAGTATAATGCTATCACGACAATCTCTCGTGAAACCAATGTAATGACGATACAAGTAACACATGATAATTATTCACAATACATCTGTGTAACTGTTAAAGAAAACACACCAATCACTCATTCAAAATTTGTATACTACACAAAAAATAAAATTCTTATTATTTTCAAAAGCATGTGCAAGAAATAGTCAAAAGTCTTCAATAAAATTAAAAAAAAAATATTCAGAGATGCTAATACAGCTCAAAAAGCAAAAACTCACATGACACCCTGAAAGAGTTTCATAATGTGTCAGGAAAGTCACATCAAGCCTGTCACTCCAAACCCTAAATACATTTGAAATAAATGGAGTCATTGTTTAAGCCTGGAATAGCTCAGGTATAAAGAATAGTTGTCTAATTTCCTTCCTTCATCTCTGCATGGTATGATTACGCAGAGCAGTGTTAAAGAACTGTAGTTTTATTAGATCGGAGGAGTATCTCAGCTGTTATATCAGAACCTGCCAGGGCAATGTTTGCATGTTAGCTTAACCAAAGCTTTGTCTGGGTATTAGATTAGGAACTGTAAAACTGTAGGATTGTGCTAGTATTTATGCAGCATTACTTTGTGTGAGACTTTCTAGGTTGGTATTACAAGGAAAACCAATACATTTCATCTGCATGTGTTCTTTTCCCATCTCTGCTTTCAGGTGGTTTTTCACAAAATGTCTCCTAATGAGACCTTGTTCCTGGAGAGCACCAACAAGATCTACAAGGATGACATCTCCAGCAGCTCATTCGTCAACTTCCAGATCTGGGACTTCCCAGGCCAGGTTGACTTCTTTGACCCCACCTTTGACTATGAGATGATCTTCAGAGGAACTGGGGCTTTGATATTTGTCATTGATGCCCAGGTGAGGAACAGCAAACCACTCGTTTGTTAGATGCAGCCATGAACACAGCAAGTGACTGTGCTGTTTCTTATATGCTTGACTTGCTCTAAACACAGGAAGTAAACAGTCAGATTTCTATTAAATGTGCCATAATTGCATGTAAAGCAAGAGGAAGAACAAAAATCTATCTTTTTAGTCATCATATTTGAAATGTGTCAATATTCTGGCTCACTTTCACATATATTTTTTCCATTTCATGTGTGTACATGATGAAAACAAAATTTTTTTACTGGTCGCTGACACTAAATACAAGGCAAAACACAAGAGAAGACCGTTTCTAACTCCTTGAGATTTGAGGTCAGTGATGAGCAGGTAGAACAGCCAGAATAAAAGACAATTACAAGCCTTGGCTTTTATCCCAGTGACATCCACAGGAGCATAAGTGCTTTCAAGGAGTAATCTCGGCTACAGTGTAAGCCACAGCCGATCTGATCACAGAGTTTATTTCCACTCAAGCAAGTGCATCGGATTCAATTTGTTTCAGCACTTGGCCACACAGCGATGTCTGCGGAGAGCTGTTTTTGTCTTGCTGTTTTGGAAGACAATGCAGTGGCACATTTCTTCATACCTGGTGCAAAACTGATGAGGACGTACACCTCACACTGTCTCGGGGAAGCCTTTAATGATTGCTTTGAATTCAGCTCACAAAAGAGCAGGTTGTAGCAGTTACACCTTTTAATGGGCTGCACATCTTGGTTTTCCTGTTCAGTGTATTGATGGGAATCTGCAAGGTTATGGTTATTGTACTGTAATTTGTTTTTAACTTTTAAGTATAAGATGTAGGTGCAGTGAATCACTTAAATGGCTGTTATCAAAGTTCACGCAAGCAGAAGATTGTCACATGCATTTTTTTACAGGTTTGAGGCATCTAAATGTTGAAGAAAATTTTATTGTTTTTGTCTGTTGTTTTAACTATGCTGACATTTAGCAGAAGCAAATGTGACGAATTAATTATGTGGTGATTGTGTGTCTCAATGCTATCATAGAAGGTAAGTGTCATCTAAAATAAAGACTGTAAGGTGGAGAAAATTTTTGGAATTTATTTAGCTGCAAAGCTGAGTGTAATGCTGCTGTGTATTAATATATCACTTCCTTCCTTGCAGGATGACTATGTGGAGGCTCTGGGTAGGCTTCACCTCACTGTGTCCCGGGCCTACAGGGTAAATCCAGATATTAACTTTGAGGTTTTCATCCACAAAGTTGATGGGTTGTCAGACGATCACAAGATTGAGACCCAGAGAGACATCCACCAGAGGGCTAATGATGATCTCGCTGATGCCAGCTTAGAGAAACTGCATCTCAGGTACATTTGGTTTAATATTTTGTTTTTCAATTTTTTACCCATATCACTAGCCATACATTCAAGGATTCAAGGAAGATTTATTGTCATACCTACAACATATGCATGCACATGAGGGGGTTACGAAATTAAGAATTGAGGCCCGATCAAGCCAAGAACAACTAAGAAAAGAAAGAAAAATACAATATAAATCTAAATATATATACAGTGTGTTTTGGTAATAAAAAGTGCTGTATTTACTTTAAATATAGTACTCAAAAAAAAGAAGTAGAAAAAGTTATAGTCCGGGTGGCTAATTTAGCCATGGTGTGTGTGTGTGTGTGTGTGTGTGTGTGTGTGTTTAAAGGCGGCCAACAGAGTTCAGCAGCCTAACAGCTTGTTGATAAAAGCAGTTGTTGAGTCTGGTGGTTCTGCTCCTGATGCTCCTCCACCTCTGGCCTGAGGAGAGGGGAGTGAACAGTGGGTGTGTGAGGTCCCTCATGGTGTTGGAGGCCTTTTTCTTGCATCTGGCTGTGTAGATGTTTGTGGTGGCGGGTAGGCTGCCACCCACAATCCTTTGTGCTGTTTTCACCACCCTGTGCAGCAGAGCAGCCGTCATGCCACACCGGGATGCAGGAGCAGAGGACACTCTCCACTGCACATCTGTAGAATGAGGTCAGGACTAAGCTCCCAAGTCCAGCACGCCTCAACCTCCTAAGAAAGTAGATGGCTGGTGGGCCTTCTTAACAAGGCAGGAGGTGTTGTTGCTCTAGGTGAGGTCGTCAGTTAGGTGTACGCCCAGGTACCTGACCCTGGAGCCCATCCCGACAGCTGTTCCTCCGATGTGCAGGGTAGAGGCGATATTGTTGTTCCTCCTGAAGTCCACAACCAACTCTTGCGTTTTCTTCACATCGATGCAGAGGTTGTTCTCTCTGCACCAACCCTCTAGGTGTTCCACCTCCTGTCTGTATGCGGACTCATCGTTGTTGTTGATGCAACCCACCACTGCTGTGTAATAAGCAAACTTAATGAAAGCTGGGGTGGTTTGCCGTGCAGTCATATATCGGCAGGGTGTACAGGAGGGGGCTCATCACACAGCCCTGGGTGGAGCCAGTGCTGAGGGAGATGATGAAGGATGAGGTGTTGTGGATCTTAACAGATTGTGGTCTGTCTGTTATAAAGTCCAGGACACAGTTGCAGATGGAGGAGCTCAGTCCACGTTTGTTTAGTTTGGTCACCAGAGTCTGTGCCACAGACTCTGTGGTATTATTGTGTTGAATGCAGATGTGAAGTCCACGAAGAGCAGTCGGACATATGATCCATATCGGTCCTTGCTCTCCAAGTAGGTGAGGGCAGTGTGCACCACAGACAAAATGGCATGGTCAGTGGATATGTTTCTCTGGTAGACGTACTGGTGCAGGTCCACAGTCATGTCGACACGGTTTTTTATGTGGGCCATAACCAACCTCTCAAAGCACTTCATGACTGTCGGGGTGAGTGCAACCAGCCAATAGTCATGCAGTTTCTTTACTGCTTCTTAGGCAGCCAGTGAAAACCCTGAAAGCAGGTCCATAGGTTCCTTAATATAAAAATAAAATAATAGTAAAATATTTGATTCATTTAAGATAAATTAAAAAAAATGGACAAACATAAAAAGTTGCTGTCCAGAAATCAATGTTTCTACAAACTGAGGTTTACATCAATAAGGGGAAAAGACAGCTGAACACTGAATCAGTCACAAAGCTGCACAGCAGGACTTTGAATCACAGTGAATTTGAGCCTTGAAGTGCTGCTACTGTTTTGTTCAGCACATTTCCACAAATCTTATCAAAACACAGCTTAGAAGTAAGCTCAAGCAGGTTGGTACAGCAGCCAAACAGAAAGTGTTGTTGAATTAAACTCGTTGATACAGATTTTTATTTTTGACACAGGTGTCAACTGTGAAAGTGAAAATTGTATTGTATTGTATTGTATTGTAGTGTATTGTGAGATCTTCCTGAAATGTCACTTTTTAAAACCTGAATCTGCCAATATAGAGCAAAATTACTAGATATGGTATACAAGTGCTAAAATAAGATGTCTGTTAGATAGATAGATAGATAGATAGATAGATAGATAATAATACTAATCTATATTGTTCCTTCTGTTCTAAAATGATATGTGTTATTTTATTACTTGTATGACCATGAATCAGGTGTTGACTTGTATATTTAACTTGATGAAACCCTGTGATAGATGTTTGGTGTTCATACCAATCCTCTGTTACATATATAGCTACCTGTGCACGTGAACGTTCTGCATACTCTACATGTTACTGCAAGATTCCTCTTTGATCTTCTAATGAAGACTCAATGACGTGCTTCATATAACAGAGCTCTTATGATTCAGGCTCCAAAGAGTGGACATCTCTAAGGTGTACAATGGAGGCTGAAGTGCACTTGCAGTTATAAATGATTCAGATATTTAGTGACTGGTTTGTTAGGAAAATATTGGCACATTAACTGTGTCATATATCCTAAAAAAATAGCCTAGAAATAGCCACCACTGCTGGCTTAATAGCTTAGTCAATACACAGAAAACAAACTGATGACTTCATTGATCATTGATTAAAGTACTAGTTTAACTCATTGTATTTTGGTAGTTATTAGTTGGGTAAATGTGAGTATTTGCTCTGTTTTAGACTGCACGTTCTATTTGGGGGCGCTGGAAACTTTAAGCTTCATAAATCTTTTATGGAATCAAATCCTGATTGAAAATATAGCTGGAAGACAGTTGATGGAAAGAAACTTAATTTGCTTTAATTCTTTTAACTACATTAGGTTTGTTTTTTTTGGGTTGGGCTATTAGTTATTTTTTGCTGTTTAATTAAATTTAATAGACAAAAAATGTTGAAATATAATAAATAGAAAAAATCTGATTACACATTAATGAAAATGACTGTTTGTTAAAGCCTTAATCAAAACATAGAAAATGATTGCTAATCACAGCCTTGGCCCTGAAACACTGCGTAGGAAGACCAAATGTGCCATGTACCATATAAAACAGGTCGTCCCGGCTGAGCTCGGTCAGCTGGGGGAACAGCTTTACTGTTGATGTTTGGATGCTGTTGGCACCAGCTTCACTATGTTTTATGTGGGGTGAGATTGTTGTTTATTCTGGTTAGACAGCCATCGCGGACCTGGATATATAGCAGAGCTAAGAGGGCTGTTTTTTTTTTTTTCCCCCCTTTGCTCTGCCTCATGGCGCTCTTGTGCTCTGCGTTTTTGCCAAGTGTATGCAGACAGTTCACTTTGGTCGCTGAGATATATAAATGAAAGGCCAGTGTCGGAGGAAAGCAGTGGCTTGAGCTAATGTGAAAGAAATCATGTGCCCCCTTTTCCTGCAGTCATATGAGAACAGAAATGCTAATTTCATTTCCATTTCTGTGATCTTATATATCTAAATTGGGCATAAATGCTTAAATTCTCTCTCTCCTACTGCCTTGCCTTTGGCTGTCATGTGATGTTGTGATTGTCTGTAATTGTACCTGCTTCCATATGCTTTTTCAGGAAGTGAGAAGTGACAGCTCAGCAACAACTTATTCACCTCCTCTCTTCTTCTGTCTTTTCAGTTTTTATTTGACAAGTATTTATGACCACTCAATCTTTGAGGCCTTCAGCAAAGTGGTGCAGAAGCTCATCCCTCAACTCCCCACTCTGGAGAACCTTCTAAACATCTTCATTTCTGTAAGGGAATAACCCCAAGCTCTTTGTCAACAAACCTTTTTAGTGATATTGTCATTGAAGACATGATTTGTGTGTGGCAGAGTGAATATGAGTCACTTAAAGCCCCAAGGCCACTGTTGGCAGTTCTTCCAGCACCCTCACAGTCTTTTCAGGCAATGTTTGTGGTTTGATGGTAAAGCTGCTGAGGGACTGATTTCTAAATTGTTTATATTTTTGGTTACATATGTTGAATTTGTCATTTTTTTATAACACCCAAAATATTGCTACCAGAGGTTCATCAAGGCAGAGCTCGCTGTGTGTCATCACATACTACTTGCAAATAATTGCATGCCTTTTTTAAATCTAGTTTGGTAGCATTTAGCCTATCCAGATTGTTTTTTTGTTTTTTTTTCAGCAGATTTTCCAAAACACTCTCTTCCTCTGGCCAGTTTGACCATGAACAAGAATGGAAAAGGTCGAGAAGAGACCCATTAAATTTGTACTTCATGGCCGATTTAACCTTGCCAACAAATGCCAATACATTTCCAATTATCAATACACAGGAAAAAATGTGCTAAAAGGTGGTTGAGGATTCCTATTGAGATTTACTGATCAATGATAAGAAAAAACATAATTTGACATGCGTACCTGGCTTCCATATGAATCTTCACACAACGTTTGGTACATTTCAGTGTAAAAAGTTCAGGAAAGTTATTAGATAATATATGAAGACAGGAAAGTCTGTTTTTGTGTCAGTGAGCTAATTAAGAGATTGGCAGGTCAGGGTGGTTTCATCATCGTATTGCTCCAAAATTGAATAAAAACTTTTAAAAAAATAATAATAATAATTTGGCTGCTTTCATTGATTTATGACCCAGCGATATGAAAAGGAGAACTGCCCTGGTGTAAAAGTTAAAGAACTTCTCGGTTCATTGATCTTTAATCAAGATATTATTCAGCAATAAACAGTGTCTCATCAGTTATTGACACGTGTCGTCATATTACCAACCTAAGCAGTCTTATCAGCTCACTGGTAGTGCTGTGTTTCTTTACCACAACATAGTTTCCTAATATTTCCTTTCTTCATCCCACTTTCTCTCTCTCTTCCTCCCTGTCCTTCATCTAATATTTGTCCATGACAGAATTCAGGGATAGAAAAGGCCTTCCTGTTTGATGTGGTCAGTAAAATTTACATTGCCACAGACAGCTCTCCTGTCGACATGCAGTCCTACGAGCTGTGCTGTGATATGATCGATGTGGTCATTGACGTCTCCTGCATCTATGGGTGAGTGTTGGGGTTTGTTTTCTGTGCTTGACAATTTATCCTAGAGGTCAGAGTTGGGTTATGCCACTTCTCTCTACAAATCTTCATTCAATGTAACAGGAAAAAGCTTTACAGGGGGCACGTTGAAACATGGGGCAGTATTTATATATAGTAGATTTATTAACTTCCAGTGTAAATTTGCATATTAACCACTCAAACAAATAAGGCGCATTTAGTTTACTTTCCCTCCACTTTGTTGATGCTCTAAGATATAGAGTTCACCCATTGTTGTCTCACGATGTTTTTATTGAAGCATAACTTCAATTATATATTTATTTGCTTAATTAATGACATTATTGGTGAGCTGCAGTTTATTTTCCATTTTACCCTAAACATTGTGATGTTTTGTTGTGGCACAATAGTCTGAGGGAGGATGGCAGCGGCAGTGCCTATGACAAGGAGTCCATGGCCATCATCAAGCTCAACAACACCACTGTGCTGTACCTGAAAGAGGTCACCAAGTTCCTGGCCCTTGTCTGCATCCTGCGAGAAGAAAGTTTTGAGCGCAAAGGTTAGCTGTCAGAAAAATCTGTGATCCTCGGCACCTCATTTGGCTTAATTTGGCTTAATGATGCTGTGGCTCGAGTCAAGTGTTCTCTGTTTTTTCTTCCTCTTGTTCTTCTTCTACGCTTTCCTGGCATTGCACACTGAGTGTGCATCTGCATGTATGCAACACCTATTCTCTGTAATTTGTTGTAATTAAGTACATCAAAGGGTAGATCCAGAGATTTAGTTCGTTTCACTGGAATTATAAGAGACCTATTTTTGGGGAGAAAGAAAGAAAAAGCTAAAGGAATCCTGACTGTAACTCCCCTAAAATAAACCGTTTTCACAACCTTAAATCAGCGATGTGTTACGCTTAAGTCTTTACTTTCACTTAATGTTGACGTTTTATTTTTATAGTCATGAACAGTATTTGACTTTTGATTGTGTTTTTAAATAGACTTTGAGATTCCATTAAAACCACTTTTATATTTCTTGTTTCTTAGGATTAATAGACTACAACTTCCACTGTTTCCGGAAGGCCATCCATGAAGTATTTGAGGTGGGTGTTTCCACTCAGCGTCCAGTGAGTTCCCAGGCTGTTGGCTCCCCCTGCAACAAGGCTGTTGCAATGAACGGCACGCCGCGCAACACTGTCTAAACACTGATACAAAATTAAAAATGAAAAAGATGAAAAAAGAGGGTGGAGGGATGGAAAGATGGAGAAGAACCAGGGAGCCTAGAGGTCAGACTACTAAACTCAGGGCTCTCCGGTGCGCCTATAACAATCCCTTGCTCCCAGCACCGAAAGCACTGAGAGACAGCTTGAGCCAAGAGAGTGTGGGAGCAACACTGGAGCACCGAGGGGGTCAGGCTTCTCGAGCTGTGATGGAAGGGAAATTCAAGCATCCGTTTCAGGCAGATGCAAAACACCGTATTGGCTGTGAGGAAGTCAAGAGAGTAGAAACGCACCTGGACTGGAAAAGGTGTTAAGTCTCTTTGGATTTCCTGAAGCGGTCAAAGACTGTGATATTTAGCTGCTGGTCTCTCTGTATGAACGATGTGAGAGGAGGGAAAAGGAAACCCTTCTTGTAACCTCTTGTTATGGACGAGCTGTGACTGCAGTCTAGAGGATTCTGTCTAGTGATGAAATCACCCTGACCACTTCTGTGCTGATCTAAAAAAAAGTAATTAAATAAAAAAACAAGGAAAAAATGACTGTGAACTGCTAGTCCTAACCCACACCTGTTCAGAGATGGCCTTATGTAGATAAAGCTTGACTGCATTGCAAGCTTTTTCTCTCCACCACTCACCTCACCTTACCTGAATGCTGCCCAAAACTCGCTTTTTGGTTTCACTTATGAAGGGGAAAACAACGTTTTGTGAGCAGTCCACAAAGGGATAGTGCTGTCGATGGCTAACTTGTTGTGCGTGTGAATGCGTATGTTGAAATATGTGCGTGTGTTTGTGTCTGAAAGGTTTTGACGAGATCCCAGACTGGGCTCCTTATTGATACTGGAGAAGGATGTCTATGGAAAGATATGCGTCCTTTTCAATAACAGCAGCTTAGCATAATTAAAACTCTTCAGTCACTGAAAGTAAAGTGTCCCTGTGTGTGCACCCATGAAAGTCAGACTTTTAATTGATTCTCTGATAAGTTTTTGCTGGAAATTTGGAAATGTTTTTACAGAAACACTGCCAAAATGGAAAAATAGGAAAAACATCACTCGATTGAACCTTTATTTGTTGCCAACGGGAAAAAAAATGTATTAGGGGCTGATGGTATGAACTGGTTGAAACTTGCATATTTTTCGAACTACAGTTCTTGCCCTACTGAAAACTATTGATCCATGTCTCATAATTAGTTTGGCTCTGAGTAGGTTTCACAAAGACAAAATGTACCCATTCCAAGCATGCATACATCAGTGTGTCATCTGCTTCCATTGTTCTCAACCACAATACTTCTCTTTGTATGTAAAGGTGAGAAAGTAAAGCTAATCAAGGAAATTCAACAGAAAGGAGGGGCATATGATGTTCATGCATTTTCTCTTTGTTTATATCTGGGGTGACATGTCAAAACTCAGACCAGCTGCATCCAAAGAGCAGAAAACCAGCGTTATCTGGATAACTTAACAGGGTAAACCTGAATTCTGTGTTTTACTGAGCAAAGCTATTCAAATAACTCTTCTTCTTTAGACAGCCCCCCCACCCCCAAATTCTTCTCAACATTGTCATTATCAGTCGTCTGAAAATAAACACTTGCACATCAGAAGCTTGATGGATGATTGATTTCATGTATTGTGAGCTATACTGTGTGAAATAAATAAAAATTTAAATTTTGTTTCTGTTATTGTAATAATTGGTCTGAATTTTAAACAGCCACTGCTGTTCCTGGGACAGTGCTGACTGAAACAGAAAGATTCTCTATACCGGTCTCTTGTTTGCCATTTTATGTAGCACAGGTCTACAGTCAAACACAAGATGGCGCTGGAGGTTCGCTCAAGCATTTCCTACAACTGTATTGTGATTCATTATCGCCTCTTCTCCAACCTCAATAACTTTTGATACTTTAAAATTTACAGCAAGCATGCAGCATTGGCTGAACCTGTATTCTGAATTATGCGCCCTGTTCAAGTTTGACTATAAACGTCAGCTGCTTTTGTAAAAAGAGGGATCCCCTGTTTGATTAAGTGGGCCTGCCCTGTGAGCATAACAACCATAGGGTACATTGGATTTCTGAGCAGTGCCAACACACACTTTAGCTTTGATCTCATTTATAAAGATATAAAGTTATGGATAATTTCTATGTGTTAATAACAATTGACCTTTTTAACCTTGGTAATTTGGGGAAAAACTATCTTAAATGATATGTAGCCGGATAAACTGTCAGTCCTCTTGATTTTTTTCTGTTTATATGGTGTCATAATGAGTGAGGAAAAAAAAAATCCCCCTTCTGGTTTAGTGCATATAAAAACAACTCTGTGAATAGCTTCGCCATGCAAGTTATTCACCAGTTAAGTTAAATAAGCCTCACAGCTACTGTCATGACCCATTATGTGGGGAGTAGGCGAGACAGCTAAACACCACTTCCACACAATTTAGATGCAATAAAACACTGACAGCTTTTTTTATCCACTTCATTAAGCCAGTAATTTCTTATAAAAATCTCCCGCATTAATCCTGGTGATGGTTTCCCTGCGGTTCCTTAAGCTCTCCTCCAACCTCAGCCGCCTTGCTTTGATGCTTACTCAAATAGGCGCTAATTTGAGATAAATTATGCATCCGCATGTAGCCCACCCATGCCAAGGAATATAAAGTGTGACACTCTGAAAGATGGTGAATTAAAGCAAAGTGTGATATCTCGACGGGCTAATGGCAGATAGGTTAGACAGTCTCAACCTGATGGTTTGTTTATCTGCCAGTCACTTCATATTCCGAGGAGAGAGGTCATGCTTACAATGTTTTCAAGGTCATCTGGCCTTAGTGCAAGGCTGTTTTTTTTTTTTGGCTGACCTCAGGGCAGATGCAGGTGAAATTACTTAAGGACTATTCTTGTGTAATTAGTTTAATCTTTTTAATGTACGTGAGAAAAAATACTATAAATTTCATTAATCCCACTCAAGAAAATTTAAACATTACAGCCAAAGAAATACACAATAATACAAACCGATAAAGAGATAAGTTTAGACTTTCAACAAAAAATACCATATTTTATATATTATGAACATCTAATTTATACATAAAGGATAAAAACTAATTAAATAGAAGTCAGCAAAGAATATAAACATTTGCGATATTATAGGCTGCAAGAAATAAAATGAGCTAATGAAGTTCTGATTAAAAAGTGCAAAACTTGTTTTGAAATCAGAAACCACACTTGAGGTTGATGTGTCCTGGTTCTGCAGATTACAAAACAATGTGTGCAGAATTGGCTAACAGCTGATTTGGACTATGTGATTAATAGATCATCCTGCGCATCTTTTATCTTTATAAATGAAGTCTCTTCACTTGATGAAGGTGTTTAATTAACGGCACGAGTCATATCAGAAACCCATGCCAAATCTAAAGAGAATTAACAGAACAAACAGGACCGCAACATAAATCATATCAGGTTTAACGTCCAGAATGATCTGAGTCCAAATTCTGAACAAAAAATGTGAATGTTGCCAGATCGCCTGATGTCCACTCAGTCATACAGTGACATGGCGCAGTCTCTAGATGGGGCTGTTGTCTGCTGCTTTGGCTGCTCCTCTTCAAACCTCTCAGCCTTTCTGCTTCACAGTGCAAGCAACATGGAGATTAACTTCTCATACTCAGTACTTCCAGAAAGAAAGTAAGCTGCAGAGAAAGGAAGACTGAGGGGAAGTTGAAGAAGCAGCAGAGAGCGAGCTGCAGTTGATGTACAACTATAATTTGGCACTGTAGCATCTCCTGATATTGCCTTGCTTTATCAAAGGCAACACTGCTTTGCCCCCCATTCCCTAATAAGGAAGCTTAACCAATAATGAAATAAAGCCAGCAGAACATACTGTGATGTCACTCTCACTTCCGTCCACCGGCCTGCCCTTCATCTTGGACGTCTCACTATCATTACAACAATGATATTGCCTTTACGTTCTTAATAAAACTCAGTCAGTGGTGTATTATCTCCCATCTTTACATTTTATTAGCCATGCTCATGAGAGACGAGGGGAAAATGATGTGACTAAGTGAGACATCTCAGATAGGTGACAAATGTAATACAGACTTCATTTGTTATATTGTAAGGCAATGCAGCTCCAGTGAGCGCAATTATGCAGTGGAGACAAATGCAGTTGGTGCTGAGATGGGCAGTTTAGAGATTGTCTGACATTACTGTACAACACTCTGTAAACACAGCTCTCAACAGCGTACAACTGAAAAGTTACGAAGTTCCCAGTTTGTCATAAAGTCACAAAATAGCAGTGGTAGAATAGATCATGGGTCTGTCGCAAGAGACCCACAAAATAACATCTCGCATACACAAATACTCAGTGATATGCCTCTGGGAAAAGGGAAGAGTTGTAAAAATGGAATAAAAATAGATGTTACAGTAGAGGGTCTGTAGCTAGGACAGTCGTACATAAATAATTGGATATCACGTACCAAACCTTTGTGTTTTTGATGAGCTTCTATTTCTGTTTTGAATGAGAGTCATAACTGTGAAACATCTATTGAGCCTTCTAATTTTTGATGCTTTTTAATTACCCAAAAAATCCATTTCTTTCCATTGAAGATAATGGATAGAAAAAATATATTTAACTAATAACCAACTACTTTGATAATCAATGATATCACCCCTGACGATTTAAAGAATATTTCAAGAAAATATACTCACAATCCTAAAATTTCATCATCATCTCAGCAAGAACTTGCTGTTTGTCTTTGTAAACCTGATAACAATCTGTAAATAATGGACAAAACAACCCCTTTCATAACATTTGGTCTCTGACACTCAGTGGGCCAAATAATTAATTGGAAAAATGATTGGCAAATCAGCTGTTAATGGAAAATAATCATAATGGTTGACTGTTCTGCTAAACATACTTCACACTCCAGTGGGTCAAACATATGGGGCATTTTAAAATATATTAATGTTTCAAAACAAGATAGACCTTTTCAAAATGAAATCTATCTGGATTTTAGCATATAGCAGACACAAAAAGAGAAAACATAATTTGAAGCTTCTTGGTAATCTATTACCAAACTGAATTACCAAATGGCAGCTGCCATTAGACGTTCACCTTTTTAAGCTTGGACCGCTCCAGGTTACCAAACTACCTTTAATCCGCAGCAGTGTGAGGAGGCGGATGAGGACAGGGGAGTGGGAGAAAGATAACGAAAGAGGGAGTTAGAAGAAGGGACAGGCGTCTCCTGTATTTTCTCACTCAGGCAACAGAGCGTGGAGCAGAGGGGCCAGCGGGCCAGCAGCCAGCTAATGGGGACCAGCAGTGAGCAGGGGCCGGGGACAGCGCTGACAAAAGGAGCAGCGACAGATGCCATTATCTCAGCCTCATGCAGATACAATGGATCTGGACGACACAGCCCCTGACACTGACAGACATGCACGCGTGTGTGTGTATGTTAGTTCATGTGGGCTGATACAAGGAGTGTGTGTGTGTGCTTGCGTGTGTCTAAGCAGTGAGGTTAATGGAACACGATAGAGGAGAAGTGGATTATCGTGGCGACTACAATTTCTTGGTAACACTTGTCTGAGCTCCACTGCACCCCATGCATGCATGTGTGTATATGCGCGTATGCAATTCCAGTGTGTATTTGAGTATAGCCTACATGACCCTGTCTTGTTACAGACAGACAGTCAGATCAGTCACCCATCACTTGCTTAGAATTCAGGGGCATCGTGAAAAACACATTACATCTGGTCTCAAATTTCTCTGGATGCCACTCTTGGTCTTAAAATATGCAGAATTCACTTCACCCGAGCATGTTCTGGTCATTTGGAGAACCAAAAATGTGACAGGGAGGGGGTGTGTGAGGGGGACATATTAGGGGGATATGGCGATGCGTTTAGCAGGATTGGCAAAGGCAGAGAAGCGCTGTTAAGCAGCACTTTTTAGGAAGGATAAGAAATGTGAGCTTTAGCCAGTGTAGTGTGGCGACATGGGACAGCGTTATTGACTGTGGCGGCCCATGCTGACAGTGGATTGTCAAGCCCTGCAGTCATTTGCCAGACTGAGCGAATGCAGGGATCAGACTTTTTAGAGCTTAGAAAACAAGAGAAAAGATGAAGAAAGTGAGAAATAGAGGGATGGAATGGAAAAAAAAAAACCAAGAGAAAGCAAGGACTGGCAGCCGTTCAAATGCTTGAATATACACATTACACACAGACACAGAAAAACACACTGAGCTGTGGACGCCCCGCTGAGTGTCTGACACTGATGCTGCCAGACTAATCAGGGTACCCTCTCTCTCCTTCTCGTTTGCTCATTAGTGTTATAGTGGAAACCAGACAGTTGTGACGTTGTAATGACGTTGTGTCTTCCTCATGTTCCAATGTTTGGTGTGAGGGGCTTTAGTCAAGTTCCAGATTTTTCACCTTTCTCAAAAACAGGTCAAAGTCCTACTTCTAATTTTTCCTTCAAATGGCGTGAGTAGCAGTATTATACCACGTTTTTATAATATCACACAGATAAAGCACCTTATCAACATGTGTCATTCGAATTCATTACCTGAATTGCTCTTGTCCAAAACCATTGAGGATACAGGTCTGTGGTTTGCTGTTGACAAGGCCGCATGAAAAAGTGTACTGAACTTCAAATTGGATGGAAAAGTGTACGGTGGACCAGGTCGAGTTGGCATCCGCTCTGTGATGATCACAGCAGTGAAGAAACAGTTGTAGTGATATGTTAAATTTAACTACCATCAGTTTCTTGGAGACGTGGATATAACTTTTCTTTACATTTTATGGTTTGCTTGTAGATATATCTTAGATATATAAATACAGAAATATGTGTTTGTGTTTTATAGCAGTTATATATCTACTTGAACTGATATTATTCAACAACAATATTAGCATAGTGTTGTACAACATGGGCCATTCTTGGGAGCCTCAGCTGCTTCTTGTTGTCCACAGGTTTCTGGATTAACTGATGGAGAAACTAAGATGGTGATAGACAGAGCTTGGTAACAAGATCTCACACACTCTTCAAACTGTGCACTGACCATTTGTCCCCTGTATGGATGCACCCATGTTCACTTAAGTCCCTACACTAATTTATTGAGGTGTTTGCTTTAATGTGCTGCTTGTCTGAATGTCCCTGTTGTGTGGAGGCTGACATCCTCTATGTTTTTGGTCAAAGAACATAAAGAATCCTTTGCTCTTCTCGGGGGGGTTTAGTTCAATTAGTAGAAGTTGGGTTTAAAACTGAGCAAATGTTACTGAGAGAGACCCTTGATGATTATTCAAAATAAAATCTTAGAAAATCTTGCTCATGCATCCTTAACCAGCTCATAATATATCAGCAAGTCCTTCACAAAACGTTGGGACACACAAAGTTTATTAGCCTTTCCAGTGATGTTTGGCTTTTTTTAAAAAAAAAAAAAAAAAAAATCTTTTCTCTTTATAGCTCAGCCTTGATTTATTGTTCCTGATGGGAGAAACACCAGATAAAAACAAAAAAGAAAAGAGAAAGAAAAAGAAAAAAATACTGAAGCAGCTGCTATTAAAACAATAAACAGTGGGGGATTTTGATGCAACTGGACATTAGAAAGACTGACACAATGCACAAGCTGAGTTGAGGCAAATTTAGTCAAATGGCTTCCAATCTTGTGGCCATTGAAATGTATGCGTTAATTCGATCTTTGTCTAATAATTATTTATTTATTTTTTTTAATTTAATAATTTTTTTTTCATGGAGTCATGAGCAAAGAAGATTGGGAACAACCATTTTGATCTTTAACAAGTGTATTTTACAAGCTTATTATACATCTTATAGTCTTAAATCTTTAGCGTGAGGTGAAAAGTTAGTTGCCGTCCACTGCTGCAGGAATCAGTGGAGCATAGAGATAGCAGCTTATGAAAGTTGGTCGATGTCACAGACTGTGGAGGTGCCAATCATCAAGTCTGGAAGTGGCTGAGGAAGACAGAGCGAAAGGTCAGAGGATGGTGTTTGTCTTTAAATTACATGTGCAGACTCATTACTGGATGTTCACTTGTTTCCCTTAAAAAAACTTTGGAAACTTGGGGTATTATTTCTTCCTTCTTCTCTTCCTTTCTCTTCCCCTTCCTTCCCTGCCTCCTTGCTCGCTACCTCTCAATCTGGCAGTCATGCTAATGACCCTGCTGTCTGCCCCGGCAGTTTCTCATAACATAACTTATCAGCACCGAACAGGAGTATGGGTATTTTTAAACTCTGCTGCAACCCCCCCCTCTCTCTTGCAATTGCACACAGACACACACAGCTGCATGCATATACTCTGTTACTATTCAGTAGGGAACCTATGCTGAGGTCCAGATTGAAAATGCGATGTGTGCTAATGCATTCAGAACAGAGGTGAGGCCAGTCCTTTCCCTTTCTGTAAGCCAACAGTGGGAACACCAGCCCCAATACGGTAGGCTAGAAAGGCAAGTACATTACAGTGGCTGAGTAATGAGAACCATGGAGCTTCAAGTCATTCACACACACACACACACACACATGCTCACACACAGGCCGGTCTGTGGGAGTGTGTGAAGCCGCGTATGACTCCAGCAGAGTACTAGCAGCGCTATGCTCTCCTGATGGTGATGCTGTGTGAAGTGCAGAGCTGTTCGACACAGACTCCAGCTGCTGCTGCCCTGTATTCAAATGGCACCACGAGATACCAGCACGTAGTCTCTTGGTTCTTATTAGACTCAGCCTCTCACTCTTTTTGTCTGTCTTTTGTCTCTGTGTTTTTTTTTTTTCTTTTTCAAAAGTCTCTCGACACATTCCACTTCTACTTTGCATTTTTTTGCTTCCCTCCTCTTTTTGCTGCTCTCCTCTACTTCTCATGTGGGCTGTGCACTTGCGATTCTCGGGCATCAAATTGTGTCATATCACAAGAGAAATAAAAAAAAAAATGTTGCACATGGAAAGAAATTGATATGTTCTCTCATTTTATTTGCTGACTGCCCTTTATGAGACATTAAAGAACTTTCTTGCTTTATTTTTGTAACATTTATCTTTTTTCTTTTTTATTTCATGGTGATGTGACTTGCACTTCAACTTATCTGAATTGGATAAACTATTCTATATGCATATACACATTAATGCACAATTATCATATATACATACATATTTCAGTGTGTATATTTCCATGTATGAATGTACAGGCCAGTGAGTGGGTGTCTGGTGACATCTAACTTTTTCAAAAAGTGTAACAGAGAGGTAAAAAGAGGTGGATTGCATTCTGCAGCTGTAATTGTGTGAATATTTGTGTGTGTGTGTGTGTGTGTGTGTGTGTGAGTGAGTGTGTGCACTTGATAGATTGCAGGGCCAGAAAAAAAAAGTGAAAAATTAATGAGAAGATGCTAATACAAGTATCGATGAAGATCACAGAACACATAGTTTAGACTTCTTACAAGTCTATTTAGAATTCACCTGCTCAGGTAGAGATGCCTTCCTGATCCCACAAAGCACAAACAGTGAGTCAGCCGTTTGAAACATATGCATGAGGCACACTAGGCTGAGAGGTGGCGTTTGTCTAAAGGTCAGAAAGACTCATTATTTAGACGGTAGGTAGGTATACACATAGCAGTAACACTGCAACACTGACACATTTCATAAAAGCACATAAGTAAAACTTTGATCATATGGCTGTCACAATGAACAATTATGATATGATCTAAAATATGTGAACTTTTTTTTAGGACAGGCTGGTGCCCTACGACCTTTGACCTTACAACTCCAATATGGCTGCGCTTCGTCATTAGCCTCAACTCATAGCTAGTTGAACGTCACTTGTTTCTAATGAGACCTGAATTCAGCTGAAATATCGATGTGAAGTGGGCTCCAGCAACCTCCAGTGACTTTGTGCGGACTTTTTAAATCTTCTGTGGACCCGCAGGGGAGTTTGGTGCCGTAATTTAGTCGCCAAAGGATTAATCTTAAGCGTTGGAAGACGAAGCTAGCCCCTTAGCCTAGCTAACCGTTACCAAGGCTAACAACATGGACGTCCATCAACAGAGAAGAAATGGAGCGGATTACTTCACAGACAGGCGGCAGGAGGCCTTTTTTGGGTGAGTCCGCCAACGGTGTTTACATTTTCCTGTGTCCGCCGTGTTGCTGCGTTTTTCTCAATCATTTTTGGACCATTGTGCTGAATCACTGAATTGAACGTGTCCCAGTAGAAGTACAGGTGTAGATAAGAAACCAATGATGTCTACTCTGGTTTGGTACCTGCTGGCTTTGGTATGGTATTTGTGTTTTTCCTCCTAAAAATCAAATGTATGTGGTGGAACAGAGCTGTTGTTAATAATAACTTGGAGCTTGTGCATGTGTTTGGCTGATGATACGGATGTATTGAAAGTGATTCATTATAGAGATCCCAGACTCCAGTTTTACCTGCATGCTGAGACCTTTCTGTATGGAGTTTGTCCAACATTTGTCCCATGTTTGCATGGGTGGTTTGCTTTCTTCCAACTCTCAATGGATGTGTTGATTTCGTAGTTGCTCTAGTTTGTTTGTGTGTTTGATAATGTGTTAGCAGTAGAGGATGGAAAAAAGGAGGGTCAATAGTGCTCGTAATATGTAGCTAAATTATGATTCTATCAGTGGCTTGGCTTCCTCTTGTGTCTCTTTTTTGTGTGTTTACAAGTCATAAATTTCTAATTTATGATTAAGATTATTGATTATCCAATGATTACATTGGATTAGATTCAACTTTATTGTCATTGTGCAGAGTACAGATACAAAGTCAATGAAATGCAGTGAATATCTAAGAAGTGCAAAAACATACAACATAAGTGATGCTATAACTTACACTATGGACAGTGGATGAAAAATATTATATATGTAAATATTTTAAATATGTATAGACAGAGAATTGGACAGAGTAAACATGTGCAGTTGGTTAAATGTACAGTCACATGATTTGAACAGTGAAGGAGGTTTGATCTGCCTTATGTTTCTGTGAGGCCGCAGCAGGAATTAAGATGTTGTTCATAATGAGCTGTCCAAATTAATTCATGACAGAAATGCTGAATGAAAGTCCTGCTGTAACTTGATGTGCCTTATGTAGCACCATTGATGAAGCCACACTACAATGAGAGGAAAAGTTTAAATAACTATTGTTTCTGAAATGACAATTATGATAGAAACCCTACAGCGTTACCCTGTCCACCTCTTTACCCAGTGCTGCATTAATTTAGAAGATAGGCAGCTCATCCACAGAAGAACCCAGGGCCACCAGTACATGCTAATGGGGAAGCTCCTTGGACCTGCATTTTTTCATCACACAAGCGATCGGCACAACACAGTCAGTCTCTATTGTAGACTGCTGCAGCCTGCCTCCCTCTCTCTCTCTCTCTCTCTCTCTCGCTCGCTCTGTTTTCCTGTCTGCCCCTGTCTCTCCCTTAATACCTTTTCTCAAACTCACATGTATGTTGATGTTTAAGAAGAAGCAAGTGCACCTGAACTCACATTTAACACAAACATGCGCACACAGATACACATACACACACATACACACACACACACACACACACACACACACACACCAGGAGTGGGGCCTGCAGCTCCTGGGTGTTTTGCGGGTTGGATTCACACCGATGCTTTCTCTGACTGCACTATTGTTATTTAAATGTGGGAGGGTGATCAGCAGCAAGCATTAATGGCATCCTCAGCACTGCAGATGCAGCACAAGACACACACACACACACCTACACACACAAAGACATCTGCACATGCACATGCAGACACACACTTTCACACAAGCCTTGTGGATGCACCTTGAGGGCCATATGAATAACAAATACCTCTGCCATCTGCAATACCACAGAGTATTTTCAACCATTTCGGCGCATTAGTCAGCAGTCCTTTGACTTAAGCTCTCCACGCACCACTTGGTGTATTAGCAACACTCTCCTCTGCTACGATACACTGCATTTAAGGCTGTAGTTTGAAGAGAAGTTTGTTTTCTAAGATTAAACTTTATGTCACTGCTGATCTGACCTTGTCCTCTTGAATTTGATGTAGTGGGAGGTGCTTGAATCGTTTGCTGCGGCGATGTTTTGTTCTGTCAAGGCCAATCTGAGCCTAGCTGGAATACCTGTGGTGATGGTATCGTTTTAAACTGCTGAAGACCTCCCCCACTCTCCCGACATTGCCAGACCAAATGGGATTAGACAGACACCCCTGGCCATTAACACTTGATCCTTACCTGATTTGTTTCTCCCTAGAAAACCACAGAGAATCAGAGAATCACTAGTAAACCTTGCCTTTCAAGTCAGCATGAAATATGAAATGTTCAAAACAGCAGTTCCCAAAACATTGGGTGACATCAGGGTGGGTTGCCACTTGGCAGAATTTGACAGATATGTCCATCTAATTGTTTTTTCTTGTCACAGTTTCCCAGTCTTTCAACTCACCGACCTAGACTAAACGGGCCTTAAAGATTATCATGTTCAGATTATGTTGAGAGCGGATTTTACTTTGTAATCATTTTGCATGCTGCAGTTTGTGTACTTAATAAATAACTCATTCTATATTGATGTCATTCGACATTATTAAAAATGCTGTGATGATGGGCTGATGGAAGGATTTATTAGCTGTAAAACTGTTTTTATAATTATGATACTTAGATGTAATTTATAAGAAAATGACTCGATCGCTTTGAACCGCTCAAAGCTGCATTTGAGCGATGTACGTTCAAACTGATTCACTCACTTTAACCCTGTAACAGACACAGCCATGTTTATACATAAGCTTCAACAGTATTTGTAGCGATATTGGGGTCCTAAATGCTTTGCACACAGAGAATCAGGTGATTTTGAACTTTCAAACAATATATAATTTGTCAAGGTTGTGGGAAGATAAAGCCAGGCACAGACCAAAATACATCTGCTACCAAGGCCAAGGTATCCCACGGGTAGGATGGTGCATTTTAAAATGTTGAGCAGCTTTACTTTTTTTTTTTTTTTTTTGCACCTAACCTGTATTTCTACATTTGAACCTACCAAAATGATTAATCAATTGCACATCAGCATTGCATTGACCTCTCTTATTCAGGTTCTATTCAGCATACACAAACATAAGATATTTAAACTAATTTGAATTCATAACTTTAGTTATATGTTTAATCATAAATTTCTACATGTGCCTGTTTGGAAACTTTAGAGCCTAAATAAAAGAGACTCTGTACCATTATTGTATGCGCTTCCATACAAGCTTAGCCCCAACTGCACATGGCTCCAAGTCCATGCCGACTGTACCACTCAAACTCCCCAGCATCTCTTTTGCTTTTGGAGAGTTTGGTGTGTCCATCAAATATTGAACATTTGTCCTGAAAGTTATTATTATTTTCATGAAATTATATCTTTTCCTTCATCGTTGGCACAGTCGATGGCTGCACATTTTTCCATAACAGAGTAATTATCATCTTTGCTTTCCATGTAAATGCATCTGATTTTGGCATCTATACTCTCTGGATTCTTTCCAAATATAAATTGCTTAACATCTTTTTTCCATGACATATTTTTTTCTGTTTTCAATAATGTAAACACAGCATGGTAGATTCGAAGATAATGTAATTTTAGAACATAAAATATTCCTCTGTAGTGAGCTATAGGCCATATCATAACCTCATTTAATTTAACATGGATTGTTTTTTATGCTCCTCATTTCTGTGTAATTTATGCACCACTGTTAATTAGCGACCCATTGTAATCAATTAACTACAAAGCAATTTTGTTTACTGCAATTTCTCAAACATATTCATTTATATTATCTAATATAAAGAACAAAAGGCCACATCATTGGAAATGTACAACTCATGTGACATAGTGTGACTAAGTGTCATGTAGTCCTGCCTGTTTTAAAGGTTTGAGTTGCATTGGTGTTGTGTATCAGCTTGTGTGTTAAAATCTGAGCCTTTTATAGTGACAAGCGTGGATGTGTGTTTTTGTGTGTGGGCAGCAGTGCATTTGTGTGAATCGGTGTGTGTGTTTCAGAGTGTTGTCAGAGGTGATCCCATTTTCATTACTCACTGGCTCAAAGAAGGAGTTGAGGTCCTGGCTTGCAGCAGTGATAAATGCATTACCCCAATAAACCCCATCTCTTCTGAGGTGCTGAATGCTGACACACACACACACCCAGACACACACTGAGGACAGGGGAGAGAGGGATGGATAGATAAAAGGAGAAAGAGACAATCAGATGGGAAGAGAAAGACGGTGACAGGTAAGAGGAGATGAAACCGAGGATATGGAGGAAAGGAAAGGGGGGAAAAACAGCAGAGATGGGAAGACAAGGGAAAGAGAAAGGAAAAGTGACATGTGCCAAGGAAAAAAAGAGTGACAGGAAAGAGTGGAGATGGGAGGTGGAGGTGGGGATGGGGGAGCAGACAAGCACCAGAGAGATGGAGGTGGTGGTGGGAGGAAGTTGAGGGTGCAGGAAGACAGAAGGTTAGGGGTAGAATGGTGCTAATGGCTGTATGCAGAGCAGGACTTAGGGGCAGGCAGGGGCTTGTGGGGACAGAGGGTTGGGTGTGTGCATGGGTGGATGGATCGGTAGAAAGAGTTAAAGATGGAGTGAAACGACAGTGGAGGGAGGTGAAGGATCAGTGATGTCCAGCTGGCCACTTCCTCATCCCCTCATTAGAGCAGCACATGTCTGTCGGGAATCACAATCCATGATCAGCCAACAGTGTATATAGTGCATGTGTGAGAGTGGGCATAGTTAATATATGATATCATGTGTGTTGTATTTGTGTGTTTACCTATGCATGTGTGCGACTGAAAATCCTTGTTTGAGCATAGTATAAATTGTGTATATGCATATACAGAACATGGTTAAAGATGTGGTGTGTATAGCATTTGTTCTTACATTTACATGGTGTGGGAATATTTAGTTGAGGGCCTGAGTTTATAACAGTGTATTTTCAAGTGTGTGTGTGTGTGTCTCTCTGCCTAAAATCCTAATCACCAACTCTTTCACTAGCTCTCTCTCTCTCTATCTTCTTTGCTTCCTGCCCACCACTTCTGGTAATGAGGTGAAGGTGAGAACGGATCAGAACCCTTAGCAGAGTGGACCAGCCCCATCCTCAGTCGTAACTACATGCGGGTCAGGCCTCCCTCATTAGCCACCATCACAGTGACATCACAAGTGAAAGCACTGGTGTGCAAATTGAATACACCAAGTTCACTGAATCAATCAGAACCTCAGTAGAGACCTGCTGAGTCTCCACTTAAAAAAGGAAGAAAGGGGGAAAAATAGCCAAGCTGGCCTTTTTAATGTCTTTTTGGGATTCTTGTGAGGAGCAGTTGGATGTGGTGTGTCGAGGGGGGGGGGTCAGATAGGGAAAATGAGAGGCTGAGTGGGGTGGAGGGGAGAATACAATTAAAAGGGAGCAGAGAGTCAAGGGGACTGACCTGCTGATGGGAGGGGAGAGGGGGCAGTTCTGAGTGCACGTGCACCACATAATGAAAGGTTGAACTTTTTGTGGCCGGGGTGGCATACCAAATCAACTCACCCTGGGAGTGTTGAATGAGACAGAGCGGGGAAAGAGTGGACTGCAACCCGAAAGAGAAATAGTAACAGCAGGCGACCTGAGCAAAAGAGGCAAAGGCGATGGAGAGGTTGAGACTTTAACGAGGGACAAGGGAGGGAGAGAGGGACTGAACATGGGAGGGACAGAGGGATACAGACTGACTTGGTGAATGAGTGGAGAGGAGGAGGAAGGAGAAAGAAGGAAGGGAGGAAGGAAGAGACAGAGTGATAAGCCCCCGCTACGTGGCTGCCATGGGGGCCTGAGTGACAGAAATTAATAATTAGTGACAATGATTGACAGTGCTCCCTCCATCTGCGGCTCTCCGCCGCCTCGCAACGCCTGCCTCCGCCAGCGACCGCGGGCACAATGAGCTCCAGAGGGATTGTGGGAGACGCACTTGATTGACAACTGCCTCCTGGAGAGACATGGGGGGGGTGGAGGGGTAGTAGAAGCAGAGTAGAGAAAGGAGAGAGTGAAAGAGAGGAGGAGTGGTGCAAGCGAGTGGGGGTAGAGGGGTGAGGTGGGTGACAGGGGGCAAAGGGGGATGGAAAAAGAGGGAGGTGGGGATTTCGGAAGATGGTCAGAATATTTTTTTTTTCCTCCCCCCCTCTCAGAGATTGAGAAAGGATCTGCTGCTATCAACTCATCTCAGTCCTCTCTCCTATTTCCATCCTTACTTTCTCCATCACACCTAGGGTTGTTCATCTTGCCATCCCACTTTCACCAGTGCCTCACTCCACCCCACATCAGTGTATAGCACA
Source organism: Remorina albescens (assembly GCA_034769265.1). Taxonomy (NCBI): domain Eukaryota; kingdom Metazoa; phylum Chordata; class Actinopteri; order Carangiformes; family Echeneidae; genus Remorina; species Remorina albescens. Next base: position 5,997,208 of record CM068486.1, read on the forward strand.
TTTATGCAAAAGTGACAAATGTAGTACAGACAGAAGGAGAGGTCTAAGTAAAGAGGAGAAAATGAGAGCAGGGGATCAGACTGTGGGTTTTCTGCTGTTAGGGGGAAAACCTGTGATTAGACATCAGCAGGGAATTTGTCACTTTCTCCATCTCTGTCCTGTCTCAGCTTTCCTCCTTCCATCCTTGCTCCACCTAGCCATCCCCGTCTTTCTCTTTACTGTCAGCAATGACACCATGGAGTGGTTTTGCTATACATCTTGTTTTTCTTTGGACGTGAGAGTGCATCCGTGTAGGAGTAGAGCCTTGTATGATGATATTTTCACAAGCTGTATGACATGAAGTTCCACAAATGTTTATTTTTATCTCTGTTCCTTTCTTCTTCTATTTTCTGTCCTCTCCTTATCCTGTTGTTTTTTAAATTCTCTTTTGATCCATTTTTTCAGTTTTTCCCTCTGGTGTACCCCTCTCTTCATCTCTTTTCCTTCCATGCCAGGCCTGTTTCAGCCTGCCATGACATGGCCTGGGCTAATGTGCTCCAGTGTGGCTTAATCGCTGCACAGGTCTCTAAGGCTTACTGCTACACACTGTAACAAAGTACACAATTTACCTTAGGGCCACAAAGAGAATAGGCTTGCACAGAACCCAGTGGAATCCAGTGGGGAATCAGTTTCACATCACAACACATTATTGATTCTGCGTTCCCCCTTTCCAAAAAAAAAAAAAACAGACGTGTTTCATTGTTGTCTGAGCTTTACTTCCTATCTCTCTGTCCCTCACAGAGGGGTGCATGGAGCTCAGGATTAAGGTCATGCCCTAGAGGTAAACACTGTAATGTGTCTTATTTTTCCACCAAAACTATCCATTTTACTGTTTAATGGTTCTTTGTACTCTTATGGGGTGCATGAGCTGTCTGTTTGCCCTTGTTACATATCATGTTGTAACAGCTGTAGTGTTTTTGCTTTGGAAAAAGGTGAGGAATTTCAGGTAACAAAGGTAATGGCTACTCTGGCAATTGCAGGGCGGCATTGCATTGTTTACAGTAAGAGTTAAGCCGATCACATACCACTGAAGTCACACCTTTAAATTGCTTAGTAGTTCCAATTAACAGCGCAAAAAACAAAATCAAATTTATTTTCAAGGATCCAAAGAACACCAAACCACGTCTCCATTATTCATTTATCTGCTGTTTCACAAAATCAATTTTTGAGAAAATGTCTGCTGCTGTTCATTGATTGAGCATTTGTTGAATGTATGGTGAATCGTAAATGTCCTTGAAGGACCCATGCCATTTTCTTTCTTGCTTAACTTTGCTGCAACCCTAGTCTTTGCGTGCGCGCGCACACACACACACACACGCGCATGCATCCGCGCGCGCTAAACAGACGGCACAGAACACGTGGAATTGACAGCTGGTAACTGCAGGGTCCAGCAGGTGCAGTGTGAGAGTGTGTGTATGTCTGTCTGTGTGGTTGGCCCCAGGGGGCCACTGACTCATGGCCAGAGAGGCAGACAGAAGTGTGTTCATGTGTACATATATCTATATCTATATAGATATATATGTATGAGTGTTTGTGGATATAGTGGGGTCTGGCTGACTGACTAGCCTGGAGTTGACTTCACTTCAGCTCCAGTGATTGATTGGAATGGGCCTGGACATGGGGTGATGCATTGCCTTTGGTTACTACCTTTGACTACCTTCATTACATCAATACCAGTCGCTCTACTCATTCCTGTTTAGTTTTTGTTGTCTGTCTGTTTGTGTGACCTTTTTCTGAACTTTCTAAACTTTATTATGACTTATCTTCAAATCACCACAAAACATGTTTTACTGGTCCAGGGATCACATGGAGAGACTTGTGGGGTCAGTTTGATGAAATTGATCAGTTAGGGTAAAATATGGGGATTAGCTTGTCAACAGCATTTTTTCAGAAGGGACGTTTTTAGGACTGCACAGTAAAAAAAACTCTATCTCTCTATCTGACTTGCTCTTTTTTATTTCTCTCAGTATAACCAGCTTGTTTTTGGTCAGTATGTCATTTGATGGAGTGTGTTTGCCAGCCTGCCTGCCTCTGGCTATGGTGCCATCTTGAAAGGCGCCGCAGCACCAACACCTGGCCCGCCGGCTGCCTCTTTGGTCTACCTCACCTTTTGTCAGCACCATGTTAATGAAGGCCCTGTCAGTGTCCACCGCTCGCACACTGGGGTGCCTTTTAATGAGTTCGCTATTTGATCGCCATAGACACCCGACATTAACGATGCTTTTTCTTTTTTTTTTTATCCTTTATGGACGATGATCCTTCGCTCTTGTATATGTATGTGTGTTTACAGCAGTGGGTTTGTGTGCAGTTAAAGGGGAGGGAGACAAGAAGGAGGGGGCTGGTCAGCTGATTAGGACTAGTTTCTAATAAAAGGAGGAGGATGGTTGTCTTTTAGAAAAAAGAGAAAGAAAAGAAAATTATTATTTTTATTACTCCCTCCCTCCATACCCAAGTGAGTCGTGGCCCTCCCTTTTCAGGGGTAGATGAAAGCAGCTGTGCGCAGGGCTTCCAACAAAAAGTGCCAAGTGATCACAAACAAACCTTCAGATGAATCACATCAAAGGCGCTGCCCCAATTGTTAGCCCTCTCGTATCTGTGGAAAATTGGCTCATTAAGGGCAAAAAATGACATTGTTTACATTAGCCGGGGCCCTGATTAGTGCCAGCCATGTTTGTTGTGTTGCTCTGCTGTCCGCTTACCAACAGACCACTTGAGCCGCTCGGCACAATCGTTCCTTTGAAGGCTTTCTTTCTCTGGAAAAAAAGGAGATAGAAAGAGTGAGGACAACAACGACAAAAAGAAAGGGAAAAAACAGAGTGGGGGGAAAAATACACCCATTCACAGTAACACATAAACACATACAATTGCTGTTCCAAACTCCACACAAATGGACATCATGGCTGGTCTTTTCTCTCTCTGCCCCGCTACTCTCCTGCTCATCGGCTTTTCTCTCTTTAGGACTAATTAGGTTGCTTGTGGAAATGGAGGCGATAGGAGAGGACAGTTGAGCCAATGATGAGTCTGTTTGTGCTGTAATTGCACTGATAAAGAGGGTGGTGTTTGTTGGCGGCAAAGAAAAGAAAAGAAAGAGCTTGACAATGAAAGGGCCTGGGGCTCTTCTTTCTGCCAATGGCCTCATCTTGCTGAAAAGAACACCTTTTGTCGAGGGAGGCTTTTGTAAATTGAGATGATTTCTAATCTCTGGAAAGTGCCATGTGTTTTAGACAGGCAAGTGTGTATGTGTGTGTGTTTGATGTTGTAGATCTAAGGTGCAAGGGTCCTTTTACCTTCTTATCTCCCACTTGAACTCCTTTCTTCACTCTTTTCTGAGTCTGTTTGTATTTTATTCTACAATTCAGAATCTGTAGAATCAATCAGCACTAGAACCATAGATGAGATAAGTTTAATCTTTAATCAATTCTGCAGTGATATTCAATTTCTGCAGCAGCAGAAAATGATAATTCAGTGCATAAACAGAACAATATTTTTATATTGTCTTCATTGTAGCAGTTTATAGATGCAGAGATTTGTAAATAAACATACAATTGCCTCTCAATCTGAATCAGAAGTCATCATTTCCATCTTTTTAATTCTATCAAATACTTTTTGGTAACTTCACCCAGCAAGTTCCTTCAAAGAAACGTTTTACCGATTAAAATTCAGGAGGGGACATTTCATCTATCCCAGTCTAGTCTGGCACCGGTGACAGAACGACAGTCTGCGAAAAAAAAGGATGGGAAAAAAACTTGGGGAGTAAAACTTCAAGTTATGGGTGAGCAGGTCAAGCTGCATCGCTAACGACAGCCGTCGACCTCGAGCTTGCCCTGTGTTACCCTTCACCTTCCGCCGCTCCCCAGGCCACCTCACCTTTGCCCTGGGAGAGAAATGGAGTCTGAGGTAGAGGGACTGAGAGAACGAAAGAGCAGACCTCCCCCTCAACATAATGATAACCGCTGAGATCTGGTCACCGTCCCCCTGCGGCCCCCGGACACTCAGTCCCGCAGCCCACAGGTCAGCTCGGCACATTAAACCTCCTCACTCCTCCTGAACTCTCTGACTCCACATTTACATACCACCAGTTTTTTCTGCTTTCTTTCTTTTTTCCCAGTTTGTTACACTTCTCCTTTTTTTCTTACTACACCTCATTTTCTTTGCTGCCTCTGCTGAACTCCTCCCTTTCTCCTCTTTGTCTTTTGCATTTCATCTGTACAATCTAAGTAGTGTGTGTCTAGGTGTGTGTGTGTATATGTGTATAATAATTACCATTTAGAATACTAGCAGATCTCTGAGGGAGGGAGCCCAAGTTTGCCAACACTGAGGCATTGTGGGAGCTGTTTGGTTTGTGTTTAGGTGCCCTTGGTGTGCTGTGCTGAAGAATCAAAATTTCCTTGACTTTTGACCATCTTCGGCCCCAGGGGGAAAGCACGGAGGGATAGAAAGGCATGGACTGACTTCCATTTGCTGTTTAAGGACCCATATGGAAAATATAAATTGGTAACAGCAGGAAAGACTGAAACTATTGGCATTCAGGGCATCTGCCATTTGAATTCATGAGGTTATGTTGTGACTCTGCCCACTTCTCGATTGGAATATTTAAGAATGTGTCACACGAGGAGAGACAGATAGAGATGTCAGCACAGCTTGTTTCTGTCATTGTTTTCTGTTTGAAATCTTTTTAAAAGTCTCCTTTTGGATTTCCCTCTATTTTTTGTAATATATGATTCAAAACAGAATGAATGTTGCCAATTTGGATGAGTTGATTTATTTATTTTGTACATACTGAAAAATTCTGCAGCTTGGTAAAAATATATCTGATAACGGCAGCAACGGCAGCAGTCATTCTATCCAAGTGAGAAACTAACTTTAATGCAAGTAGCAAAAAATGTTTATACTTCTAAGGATTTGGACTAAGACCGTACATTAGAAATTTCCTATCTTTTTCAACCTTTTAAAACAATTACTAGATGTCTTAAGTTACAATATTCCATAGATTATGAGCAGTCTAACCAATAAGTGACTTTTTCTTCAGTCAGTTTTGTTTTAATAATTTGAGCCTTTATTAATTTGACAAGCCTGCGATTACCAGAAAAAACTAATTCCAGTATTCCATATCAAACCCTTACTCTATGTAATGAGCTGCAAACTGGGGTTTATCCCTCAGGTTTTTCCATTCTTTTCAGTTTTATATAGATTTCCAATCAGTGTATTCAGTAAGTTAAACAGCTTATAAGAACTGTATAAAAATGAAACAATGTCTTGTAACACATGCATAATGTGCCATCTCTTGAATCATTATCATTCTGCCTCACGTTTTCTTTCCAGGAACTACATGTGACAGCCACTAGGCAGCGGCTGTAAGGGCTAAAGCTTGCTAGGCGGATGGGAAGTGTATGCTGTGTGTGTTTTATGTATGTGTGCTGAAGACGAAGAGGAAAGAGGAGGGGTGCTACAATGAGTATAGGGCTTTACAGGAGCAGGCCTAGTGAGGGACTACATTAGGATGGGGTTGTGTTCTGCTCATGGGACAAGGGACCAACTGCGACCTTGTGGATAATAACTGCCACCAGGGGTCATGGCCAGCCGCAGAGAGAGGGAGAGAGAGAAACAGAGTGAATGAGAGAGGACAAAGCTTCATCACTTCCCCCATTCTCTCCAACTCACTCGGAGTGCACTCTCGTTCATGTCACTGCTATCAGTTTAAATGGAGCATTATGCAAAATGGAGATGATTTTGGCTTCAGGGGGTGTGATAGGGAGAATTGCGGGTTAATGTAGGGGAGAAAAGAAAAGAGAGATGGGGATTTTGTCGGGTGAGAAGAGAGGGTTAGTGTGATAGTGCTAGGTTGTGGGGTTTTTTGAGGGTTGTTGGAGGGAGAATTGGGGGAGTGGGGGGGGTATAAGAAGGTTAATAAAAGTGACAAGTGAGTGTTTCATTCTATCTAAGCCACCCTCCTAGACAGGTAACTCACTTAGAGGATTTGCTGAGTGAGTGAGTCAGGCTACTGGGGGAGATCGTCACTTCAGTGTCTGTCTCAATATAAGCCAGAGGCGACATAGGACCCCGGGGTCCGGCCTTCCTATATAAAAGCCCGCCTGAGAACCAGCACAATAAAGGCCACTCAGCCAGATGCAATAAACCACAAAGAGAATTTCCTGAAAAACTTGATTTAAGCTGGAAAGGAATTGAAAGTTATTTGCAAATAGTGATTTTCTAAAATCATATACCCCAGGCTGGCTTAGGAGAGTCATTCATATAAGATTGACTGTTATCTACAAGCTAAATAGATTTGGTTTTACCTGACTCAAAAGAAAAAGTTATTGGAAAACACACTTTACCAAGTCTCTCATCTCTTCTAGTGAACTTGTTGAGGGGAAATGCAGCGCTGGATATATCCTCAGAGGACTACATTTTCATCACATACACTGTTTTTGAAAGGGAATTGACTTTTAAAGATACTCAAATTTCAGACTTCCTCTAAATTTATTGTACTTGCCATGAATTGAAGATGTGATTATTTTAAAAGTTCAGCGTAATGAGAATTTTGCCTTCGTCATGTTTGTAGCAATATTGACTTTTTAAACCAAAAAGTTAATTTGATCACATTTGTTATTGATGATGTGTCTCTCCAGATTATGTCAGATTAAAGAACAAATACAGTTTTTTCATTGTGAGGTAGGGATCAGTAATATTATATTTTCTGTATGAAGGCCATTATCATTTACAGTATCTTTTAATTAGCCTGACAACTTGCTCACTCCTGTTCCCTGTTGACCAAAAAGTTTGGCATGGGGACAATATGACAGGAAGTGGGGTACATTACATTTTCAATGACAATGTAAGACTGTGGCGTAAAAGTATAGTTAACGAACTGAATTACTGCTATTGGCTTAAAAAAAATATATAAAAAAAATTATTCTATCAAATGTAAGAAAATGTTGATAGATATCTTGTTTTTCATGTAAAATCTAAGGATATCCAGCCTATAAGGGGATAGAGCTGTGTAATGTTTAATGTATTGTATGAATTTATGGTAGTTTACCATCTTATGCTGGCAACAATATAGACAATTTCTTGTACATTTCATTTGACTGTTAGTCAGAGCTCACTGGCAGAAACTGGTTTGGGATGTTTTGAAATGATATTGCTAAAGCTAAGCTATGGCAGCATAAAACTCTTGTTGGAAGTGCAGCATTTTTGTGGGGGGAAAGGAGGGGAACTTCCGGCCAATGCTCTGGCACAGTTTGCATAAGAAATCCCTTTGGGGTGTGTTAAATTGTTTCTGTGTATCAGTATTACAGAGGTTAACAATTATTTTCTCCCTTGAAATGAGAGGCGCTGACCCTAATATAAGGTCATTTAACACCCATAATAAGATGATAATTGGCCAGTGGTAATGGTCTTGCCCCTTCCCCACAGCCAAAACTGTCATTTAATTGTAATAGATTACATCTGTATTAGTTACATATATTATTTCTAAAATGAAGTGAATGGAGATTTATGTGTATGAGTGTGCTGAGACTTGAGATAATAATACTTCAATCATTTCCTCTTTTTCCATCTTGACTTGTTTTTTTTTTTTTTTTTTTTCTTTTTTGTACACTCAATGCCCCACTTCCTCACGTGCGCGCTTCACTGATGACTGTCGTAATTGCGTGTTCACGGGCTCGATTTCCCCCGAGGGGTTCCCCAAATTAAAAGAAGTCATCCCACTCTTCCCTCATCTCCCTTTTCCTCCAGCACCCTGTTTTTTACACACACACACACACACACGCTCTTACTTTATCTCTCCCCCCTTCTTTCTGTCTCTCTTACAATCCCGCTCCGGGGATGCCATGCTTATTTGAATGGAACTTTCTTGTCTTTTTTTCTTCTTCCTTTTCAGGCCGCGTGTCACTAATGAATAAATAAAACACACACAAGCAGTGGATTGACTTTCATGCATGGGTGCACTGGCTTTGATGAGACACCCCCCCCCCCCCCTTCCAATCTTATAGACAAGCTGCTGAGGACAGTCACTCTCTGCTCTGCTAGGCTACTGTTAAACATTTGTTCTGTATGCAGATGATGCAGATTTTGAATTTGACAGTGTCTCTGGGGTCAAATAACTGAAAAGACAAAAGGATTTAAATTCCATTTTTTATTAAGAATTATAATCAATCATGCTTCAAAAACTGTTAACCCGTTTGATTTAGCGTTTCCCTAATAAACATAAGCTTTTCTGTTTTAAGAAGTAGTCAATTTTGCAACTTTTCTACAAAAACAGCAGAGTTTTTATAATAAACTGAATCAGGATGGGCAGTGGTAGATACGAAAGTGCATCACTTGCAGAAATGGACAATGATCAACAATGATGACAATCTTATCAAGAGAAAATCTGAGGCGATATCATCTTTCAACCATAGTTTGCTTGTGAAGCTGTTGCAAACGGAAGAGGTGCAAATGCCAAAATAAAATTAAAACAAGTCGGCCCTTCTAAATCTAAACTGTCAAGCAGTAGTGGGATATAATGGTACAAAGCTTTTGATTTGGCAGCGGACTGTATTTACCTACCTTTATGGCTACAGTTTAGAAGGAAAATGGAGCCCTGACTGGTACCATTAGCCTTTGCTTGTACTTGTGCAGCTAAAGCCAGCGCTGTTTGCCCTCTTGTAACTACCAGGGGCCTGGCCTGCTGAGCAGGGCAGAGGGATCCTGGCACTAATTAGCTGGTAATGGCTTCATAAATTATGGACAAATCAAGGCGGTGCATCAGACAGACGTTTTAATGAAAAGTTGTAATGGGTCACCCCCGGAGGCTTTAGGGCTGAGGTCCTCCTGCCTACCAGGGTTATCCATCACATCGCAGCTAGCAACAGTACTGCATCCACAGACTGGTGCAGAGACCGTGTGGATGGGCTGGAGCTCTCATTCTCTCCACCAACGAGAACTTTTTAATTGTTTTGCCATGTAGGAGATTCACAACCTAGCAGATTTGATGTTCCAGCAGATATTCCAATGAAGCAATCTTTTCCCCTATTCAGCGACATTGCATCACCTTGCATCACATCTAAAAACATGTGTATCATGCATGCCCACACACCAATCATGCATCAATTACGCATATGGGATGCAGCACAGATGATGACGCCTTGGTTTTTCTAGACAGAGGTGCCTCTTTCACCAAGAAAACTTTGAGAAAATGGATGTCAATCCCTGGAACGGATGGTCAAATAAAATCGTTCTGGGACATATTGATGTTTCTTTTGTCCCCCCGTTCAAGACCCGATAGGGTTCTGGCCGCGGCTGCCAGATGAACGTCTGAGAATCATTAGCAGAGCTGATTTGATTTACGTCCTGTGTAGATGGGGCCACCCAAATGATCTGCCTCTCCATGGCCGTCATCAATCACCGCCAACCAGAGGGCACAGCAAGCACGCATGGGAAAGAGAGCGGCATGGCACACCAAAGCACCCACAGGGCTGTGTGGATATGTGGGCATGTAAGCGCACAATGCACAAATGTATACTCATGTGCACTTGCCGAGTGATTCTTTTTTTCATTGTGTATCTTAATGTAGGGTGTATTTTGTGTGTACGTTGGTTTGTGCATGACTATGATTGTATGAAGGCTGTTGAATCTGGATCTGCAAATGTTAATATCAGCTGTTTAAATGACACTGTCGTTTCTTCAGTAATTTTAGGGGATGTATTGTTAGCACACAGGGCTTTTCTTTTTTTAAGGCCATTCTTGTCTTGGTTGCCTCACTCCTCTGTAGCTGTTAAACCACAGTTCACACAAAAGGTAAATAAACACTGTTGTGTTTTACAAAATGTAAAAGAAGGATAAATTAGGATTTTGCCTGTATCTTTATATCATACCAAACAACTTATCATAAGGGTAATGAAACTTTTGTTAGGCTGGAAATGTTGAGCAAGTAGGAAAACTTTTTTTTTTTTTTGATTGAAAGCCAGACTAATTGAATCACAGATCAGATGTTAAATCTGTTATTTTCAAATAATATATAATTATTGATGCTCATTAAAAGTGGTGATTGATATTTGTAAAGCTTGTCTAGCAGAAACAGACCCTATTTTGAATTTTATCCACTGATAATTTTTTCACCTAAGGCAAGAGACCTTGTAAAATTCCCATGCTGCTCATGAGGTCAGCTCCTCAGGATTAATCAAGATATCCTGGGGCCAAATCAAACTTTCCCCTTTACTTTCATTAGCCCTTATGTGTATGTGTTTGCACTCGTATGAATATCTGCGCATCTTTCTGACAAAAAATGGTGGGTTGGTGAGAAATGGGTGCGTTTCCATTCGAGGGCCCATGATTGACGGCTAACTTAGGCTTCCCTGGGAGTATGTTGTTGCTGGCAAGAATCCATGGTGCCTTGTTCACTTACAGAGAGTTGGCACAGGTTCCACTCCACAGTTGTGCACCATTCACATGCCATCGCACTGTTGCATCAGCAATAATCTCTTAAAACCAAGAGAGACAAGAAAATGGATCAGCGTTCCGTTAATCAAAATGTCTTTATCCAAGCCTCCTTCCATCGTAACCACCTCCACACTAAAACACCATGGCATTTGTATTATTGGAACATGCGTTCTCAAATATGTCTCCGTGATATGCTAATAAAACACTAATCCTTTATAGTGTGGGTCTATTTGCACTTTTATAGCATTGAATCCAGTGATTCCAATGGATTCACGTTAGAGGAATATCAGATTAGATATGCAGTATGAAATCATGAAAAAATGACTCAGATATGAGCCTTGTTTGTTTTGTTGTTGCTAATACACCAGCACTGTAGAGTTGATCTTCAAACAGACTACTTGAAAATACTAATCCAGAAAAAATACACACTGCGTATTTTATTTGAAACATGAATATCACACAGAAGAGAAACTGGACGAGCTGTGTGTGTGTAAATATATTTATATAAATATAATATGACTGTGTGTCTCTGTATGTGTGCACAGAGGGTGAAGGCCAAATTAGCCAGGTTGTGTGAGCAATTATTGGGGCACACTATGTACCTAAGCACTCTAATAGGTATGTAAAGGAGGCATTATTCAATTAGAGTGGCGGTTTGCTGTAGCGAGGAGCAGAGCAGTGGTGACAGCGCCAGTGTCTTCTCCTTATGAAACAACCTATTTAAGCTAAATCAACTCCCACTTAAGAGCTGCGGTAATAAGCGCGCGGTGACGCTCGCCGGCCCGCGGGGGCCCATCCGTCATGCTGTAATACGGAATCAGAATGAGTGATAACACCTAGTCCTGTTACAGCGCCTTAGCTGCTGCCGCAGGAATGGCTCTCTCTCTCACACATACACGATAACATGCGTACCTGCAGACACACATGCACACATTGTTAGCAGCATCAATACTGGTGGATGGCTCTGCTCATTTTCCTCTCCCACCCACCTCCTGCGCCACCAACTTGCATATGCGGAAGGAAATTGTGTTTCTACTGATCTGCTACTATAAGCCTCCTGTTTCTTTCACATTTTACAGTATGTGGGTCAAAGTTTGTGCATCATTTCTATAACATTCAAATGATTACCCATGTGTATGAGTGATCATTTATAATCTTTGTTAATCTGCAAAATGTCAGAAAATCAGGGGAAAAGGTCTGCAGAAGTTTTAGGAGCTTAAGTCTTCAGTATTAACAGTTCAAAACCTCAGAGTTTTAATTAATGGTGATATAAAATAGAATTTGTGCAGTAATTGTTAAATGGTTGACATTTTTACTAGTAATTTGGTGGACAAATTACTTTTCAGAATTGCTGCTTATTCATTTTCTGAAAATTGATGAACTGATTAATGTCCATATTGGGCCCATACAATCAATCTCTGTATCTTTTCACCAATCAATATTAGCTATACTAAGTCCAGTCACACCTTGTAGTACATTACTTACTACCAGACTGCAATATCTGTCTCAATTCATTGCGCACGTGTGTTAGTCAGTCTCACTGTAAGCACATTGTAAAGCTGGCAGATCAAGCAGTAAAATGGTAAAAGAAGCAGCAGCAGTAGAACAGTAACTGAACTTTTAGGAGCCACAGATGACAGGAAATAGCTGCAGTTTCAATGGACCTCAGAGCTTCAACATGTCAGGGAGGTAATAAACTTATAACTTTGCTGTTCCTGATGTATAGAAGACCCAAATTTGCTCAACATGGAGCATTTATATCAATATTGGTGCAGCCGGGTTACATACCTACATACTGTACATAAAGTAAAAACCCTGATAACGACAAATAATTTGCAACATAACACCCCTTGTTGCGTTTTCCCTTAGAATGTAGTCCCATCAGTTTCAACTGAAGTATTAAAAGTTTTTACTCTACATTCACAGGCACATGTACAAATAAAAGTTATTACAACAAAGCTCAACAAAAAAATATAAATAGGAAAAAGATGTCAAGTATTTTCCCCGAGTTGAATTATGGATAGATGAATGAACAGATGAAAAACAACAACAAAACATCTACTGAGTGATGAAAACAGAGGAGGGGAAAAAACTCAATAAGCGGCATGTTTGAAATGTTTGAGAACCATAGTTTCTTGGGCATCCTTCTATTTTTTTTTTTTTTTTTTGTATCTTGTTTGTTTTTCTCCTCCATTCATTTCTCTCTCTTTCTCTCTCTCTCTGTCTCCCCCTCTCTGGCTCATCAGTGTGGCTGTTCATCGGTAATGACTCCCACTGTGGCAAGGCCCCTTTAAGGTTGAGGCTCCCCCCCTACCCACCACACACACACACACACACACACACACCCACCCACCCACCCACCCCTTCATCCTTCCCCCTCCTTCAGTCCCATCCGCTATGCATTATTCATGGCTTTACAATCAAATGAGGGAACAACGGTTGGTAGCAGGAGACATGGTGCATGGCTCTTCCTCCCCAAAAGTCCCCTGAGGTGCCCCAGTCTGGTACCCACCATCACCCACTCCCCCTAACTCTAGGCCTGACCCACCCTGCCACCTCCCACTCACTCCTCCTGACATGGCGGTGACAGATTTTTATTTTTTTTTTTTTAAGTGGGGTGGGGGTCCAGACACATTGAATCCATCTTGCCCTTCCCTGGGGTTGCTGGCAGACACAGTGGTCAGTAGTGACCTCTGTTGCCCTTTGGGGTACTCATCACTTCCTCTTCCTCTCCATGGGGATGCACCCAAAGTGTCTGGCACCTTTTTTGGAGGGTGACTAAGGATGGGTGGGTTGTGCATGGGATTGATTGTCTTTCTTTTGAAAGCCTTTTCACAATAGCTAACAGACTGGTTTGGCATCACTGACAAGCTGTTAGACTTGTAAAGATGTTATTTTGTCCAAACTGTCATTGCAAAATCTGGGAATGCCCCCCAAGTTCAAAGGGGGAAAACCCTTTGAACTTGGGGCCTTACAACAACAGGCAACCAAGACATCATCATTTGTATAGTGCTTCTTACCAAAGTTACATCATTCATTTGGTGTGAGATGCACATTGTCTTTTTCAAACCTGCTGTTGCCCGAACACCAGAAGACTAAAACATGGAGGAATACAAAGGAGAGACGAACTTAAATCTCCTGTAGTGCTCCACTTAGATCAGCAAAAATACTTATCATCTAAACATCGAATAAAGGAAATGTATCTGCCTTTGTTGATGTTTGCACTTAAGCCCCCCCCACCAAAAAGAAATTAGTTTATATTCATTGATGGTGGCAGGATGACCTGGATAAGCAGAGACAAAGTACAGCAACCAAAATAGCTCTTTCAAGAATTTTTATTGGGTATCTGCAAGTATCTTTGTATTAGTCTGGACACAGATGTGAGAGAGAAATGCGCCATAGAGAGTGAGTGCAAGTAGGCACTGACGATGGAAAGAGGAAACGACCGGGTAAAACTAAACAGCGTTGAAACTTCATGCATTATTTCGTACTTTGTCATTGTTTGTGCACACATTGGGAATAGGTGCATGACAGCAGAATGCTGTAACATCAGATATTGGTATACACACACACAGATCTTCAGTAATGTGGAGATATAGCTTTTTTGACTCATGCTTAGTTATTTTAGACAATTTATAACTTTAATGTTAGACATGTATCAAAGACTCACCTGCTGAGGGTATTTGAGCCCATGTTGTATACGCTCTAACCATTTGGCAATCAGATCACCCCTCAGCCCTAAGAGAAGTGTATTTTAAAGCAAAGCCTACACAAAGTTGTATTTTACACCACTAGTTGACATTGTCTGTCTAGCCGTTTAAAAATTCCCATCCTTACTTTCCAGCATTCAGTCCCCAGTGCCTGTGGTGCAGAAGGGACTTTCAAGATTTGAGTACTGGAGGGAGAGACAGAAAAGGAGAAAATTCCTTCAATGCAGTGCCAGTAGTAGAATAGTTGAATGAAGAGGAAGATTACAAATTAACATATTAAATGCCAAGATAGGCCCACCTGGTGTGTGACAGATCTTTTACACAGCGCAGCCAGTGGAAATGGAAATGTATCATAACTAGGTCTCTTGTGAGTAATTTTATTCTGATCACTCCTGGTGTACTCGTTTGCTGCCTCTTTTATTACAGGCTTTATATGGGAAGGATTAAAATCCTGTAATCATGTTGGTAATTGAAATTGTATGCTATTGATATTGTACATTGCTTAAAGCCATACAGCCTCATGCAATCACCTGTCTGTGAGTCACAGTTCTGCGCTCTCTTTTCCTTCGATTCTGAATAACCCAAAACGCTGCGGCCCATCTTGTCTTTTCCTAGCCAGCCCATAAATATGCCATTATGGTACTCTTATTATCCTCATTATTGGGGTGGCTGGAGTGGCGCTTGCGTCTATCATGGTCCTCTAATGTGGGTCTAATGGTTCTGACCTGTATGGGACACAGGTGGTCCCCAGAAAAACCTTGATTGGGTCCATTTATTAAGCTGCTCTGGCGCCAGAGACGGTCCAGTCAGTCATTTGTGGGCAGTGCAGGTTCCATTCCCATGGCTGATGATGGGTTGAACCCCCCCCCCCCAAACCTTCATCTAACCCCATAGCCCCAGCTTTGTTCTTCTAATGGCTCAATTAAATGGGTTAATACGGAATGGGGACCCTCTTCAAATCTGTGATTATCACCTAGCCCCCTACCCTGCCACATCACCAGCACACATTCAAGCACACACACTGTTAGTGTTTCATTGCACAAATTCCCTGTACCCCCCCACACCGACTGCAAGCCCGTACATTTATTATTCATTGCAATCAAATAAGTGAGGTGGTTGAAGAAAGTTGCTTTTCTCTCTCCCTCACTTTCTTTCTCACCTCGCTCTCATGCTCCCTACCTCTGTCCCCTCCCTGCGCCTCCACTGCTCTTCTCCACTCGTCACCTCTTCTCTCTCAGGGAAGAATTGCTTTTATTGCGACAAACACTCTGTGGAGCCCTTGGCTTTCGGCAGCCCCAACCAGTCATTGATGCAGGTAGTCAGGGAAGAAGGCAGCCAAGCAGCCAGGCAGCCCTCCCCGTCAGGAAAATGAGCAATTCTCTCATTGTAATAATGCGCCTCTGTCATCTTCCCATTATCGGCATGATAAAAGATGAAATATTCAGGGAGGCTGGCCTCCTAACCTGATCTGGGCGCGATATTGGGCCTGTGGAAAATGAGTTTTATCAGCTTTAATATACTCCTTGGCAGACTGACCCTTGAAATTAAACATTATTACAGAGCGGATATTTAAAAAACCGGGGCCACAAATTACATCAAAATGAAAATATTAAGGAACATTACGAATATATCAAGTGGCGCTTCTCTCCCTCTCTTCTCATGCTCGCACATTGGCTCTCCTCATCCTGACACCCCCTTTCTCATCCAGTCTCACCCGCATCGCTACCCCCCCAAAACTATCCTTGATGAGCATGGTTGGGGATGCGGCAGGCGACGTTGTAAGTGTCACTGTTGTTCTGTGTGTGTGTGTGTGTGTGTGTGTCTGGGCTGGCAGAGAAATAATAACAATGCTGCCTGTCCCACCAGCTTCATACGTCTGCATAAACTAATTAGACCTTGGCGCTCTCATCACCTGCTTTATTGAGAACGGAGCAGCAAGTGTGGGACT
The DNA here is from genome assembly GCA_034769265.1 of Remorina albescens. Taxonomy (NCBI): domain Eukaryota; kingdom Metazoa; phylum Chordata; class Actinopteri; order Carangiformes; family Echeneidae; genus Remorina; species Remorina albescens. Next base: position 6,013,327 of record CM068486.1, read on the forward strand.
TGAGTTGCAGTGTGTTTCTACACTCGTGTGTTTGAGCGTACTGGTGGGACTTAAAATACTGTATATGGTGTACATATTTGTGTGTGTATGGTATTGAGGAAGGTGCAGTTACAAGTTTGTCAGATAGATCATTTTTCCTCTAATATGTATATATTTATGTATTTATATATCTCTGGACTCCTAACATGATATATCATGTACAGTAAGAGTCATGGAAAATAATGGAAAAGCCAGTAGGAAGTGAGTTTCTCTAATCACTTTAAAAGTAAAAAATCCCCCAAATCTATCTTTCCCCCAAAATGGAGAGAAAGTCATGTTAGTTCTGTGAAGTGTGTGGTGATTTGTCACTTTGTGATGGGGGATATGAGAAATGCAATAAAAGGCGGAGGAGAGATGTGATTTGAATAGATTTCCGAGGAAGTCGGTCCTTGGGGGAGTTGGATGAGTAAGCAGTGTCCCCAAGGACCGAATTAAAACTTTACTTTTGGTCACGGCGCCCCCTTCCCATAGTGCTCCTTCGCTTATCGCCTGCATGTGCAACTGTGTGTATGCATGGGTTATATTATTTGTGTGTGTTGGTGTATGAGCATGTATGTGTCTGACTTTTCTGTTTGTGTCTGTGTGTGTGCAAATTTGTTTTCAGATGTGTGTGTTTCCACTTGTGTATGTGTGTCCCACGCAAATGGAGCGCCCTCCCCTGCCCCTCGCCCCGAGGTTATGGGGGGATACACACAGCTCCCTCTGCCAGGCTCAGATGAGTATTCACAGCAGCACGCCCCTCTCCCTTAACCCAGCACAGGGGAGCTTTGCATATTGAGGCTGTGTATGTATCTGTGTGTGTGCCCACGTGCGTGTCTGTGTACACGCCTGTGTGTGTGTGTGCGTGTGTGCGCCTTTCTCCCTTGCTCAGAGATGAACATGCGGTCCAGTTGATTCCATGCACATGCATTATTATTATTCCATTGGTGATTCATATGGCTTGGTTGGTGCTAAACCCAGAGCTGCTAGCATGCACAGTGCCTAGACACGAATTTCTGCATGATACAAGCTTACATTTTTGCTGTGTGTACATTGTGTAAATGTTCAAGCACCCATCGTCAATGGGAGCATTGATAGCTTATGTCTGAGACAACAGTAAACACACGTGAACCATTGCGTAACCTCTCGATTTGTTGTGTCCAGCTCAACTTGTAATGCTTGAATGCTTGGTGTTTGTGCTGTGCTGAAGGTAGAAGCAACTGCCTGATCAGGCCAAGCAAAGAAATAAAAAGGGGGATAAAGCGGGAAATAATGGAAAAAAGGCAAATGCAGAATAGAGAGAATAGACACCACAGGAGTTGGTTGCCAGGAGGGGAGAAAACAGCAGAGGGAAAATGGCTTTCTGCATCCCTTCCACCCTCCCTCTTTCTCTCTCTCTCTGTTTCTCCCTCTCTCTCTGCCACTTGATTCATTATGCTGATATACACAGTATTTGCTTCCTGAGTGAGCCCCCCTGTACTCCCGCCCTCCTGGAATGCACACACTGGCGAATTTACACTCTCATAGACACACACACACACAAACACACAGCAAGGTGGTGGTTGTGGTGGTGCCATAAATATAGCAAACGACACAGCCTAGTAGTCGAGCAAGGTCAGCCGCGGCCCAGGATGACAGTGCCGTGGGCGCTGCACCGAGCTCTTGTTAGAAATGCACACAGATAGCTCATTAGGATGGGCCCCTGAGGCCCCCCAAACACACACATGCACACACAAACATATACAAACATTGATCCATTTACAGTTTAATTGCAAAGTTACTGTGTACGCTCTGCTGTAGAACATGGACTGCTCTTTGACAAGATTCAATCTGTTCCCCTTATCAGTAACAGTGTTAGTCCATGTGCAAGGAAGTGTGTGTGTGTGTGTGTGTGTGTGTGTGTGTGTGTGTGTGTGTGTATATAGCGTGTACTTGGAAGAGTGTACATAAGATTGTTTTTAATTTGAATATCTTCAAGGTAAATGTTAGACTCATACATTTACAAATTACATATGCATATGTTGAATTTGGATGTATTTGATGTATGATATATTTGTATAGAAGCACACAACTGTTCTTTTTTTCGCTGTCATTGCAAAAGTTCGCTGTGACGAACTTAAAACATGTTGCATAGCTGTGCGTTTGTGTCGAGTACGTATGCATGTGTTAGGTGAAAATGGAAGAGGGCAGGTGTGCATGTATAGGACTGTGTGTGTGTGTGTGTGTGTGTGTGTACTTGAATGTAGTAGAGGTCTACGGCTCATGCTCTGGACACGCCTGAGAGACTCTGTGAGTGTTGCCCTCCTCTCCTCCACGCCAGCCTCAGACACACGCTGGGACACACACAACTAGTTTTTTTACTCTCCTTTATCCTTTTTTTTTCTCTCCCATCTCATTCTATCGGTTCGCTCACAGGTAATACCTGATTTTTATTTTATTTTTTTTTTATCAGACAGTTTTTCTTTCTTACCGTACTCCACAGTGATGGGAGCTCTGTGTGTTGCGTGTATTTCTATCTTTTCTACTATATGTTGAGTAATTGCTGTCTCTTACGTTGTCGCTCCTGCTCTCTGTCCGTCTCCTGAAACAACCTCACTCCGATGCCAGCCGTGGGAACAGTGACACACGATTAACTGTCCCTTGTCTCAGTGTCCTCTCCAATTCTGTCCTACTATATGAAATAGAAAAATGCAGTGGATTGTGATTGTCCCCTATGCCAACCTCCACCTCTGTACACCCCATCCTTGGCCCCCTCCTCTGCCCCATCTCTGCCTCCTGCCCGGCCGGGGGTGGTGTCAGTCTGGCAGGCCTTGGGGCCCGTCAGGTAACCAGTGGGCTGTGACGGGCAGCAGCTCTGCGTCCCTCTCCCTGCAGTCTGGCGCCCGCTGGGGTCTCGTTCGGGAGCCCAGCCTGCCAAAGTGACCTCACTCCAACTGAGTGAAAAAAAAGATTACACAGGCCGTGGTTCATGCCATTTTCACTCTAGCAAACTGGACAGGACTGCAAACAAATGAACCAACACCGGTTAGTCATCAGCAGAAATTGTACTCACGTTCACAGGGAGGCATTATTAAATGTTGCAACAAAAATGCTGACTCATCTGTTACGTACAATGATGTTTAATCAACCATCACTGATCATTTAAGTGTTTTTACTTTCACAAAACTGTTTGTTACCATGTAAAACTATTTTAATTAACTTAAGAGTTTATTGCTCTGCATTTTGAAGGGAAGTCTATTATCATTTGTCAGACTTATAAATAGGTGAGGAATATTTTTCGGCCTTGAAATTGTTTTTTTTTTTTTTTTCTTTTATCTGTAGATGTAGTGAAAGATTCAGCTCATGGTTTTAGATAATTTCTCAAGATATTTGTTTCTGAAGTGAGTCAAAATTCATTATACTAATGTTAAAGAAGTTGAATTTAAAATTATGATTTCAGTAAGATCTGTTCTGCATTCAAAGAAAATTTGTTTTGATCTAGGAGAAGTGCCTTGATGCCAGGATAATTTTCTCCCTCTTTTAATCCATTTCTATTGATATTACAAAAATACTGGAAATCTAGTATTATCTGAAATACTACTCAGTCATTCGTAATCATCGTCTGATGGAGACACTTGTACATTCATCTTATTTTTGAGGACTTTTGAGGCAGTGTTCAGCTGCTCTTGCAGCAGATGAGGGGAGTAATTATTAGTGTGCTAGAAAAGATCCAGGTGTGTTACACAAACAATTTCCTCGCCACCATCTCTGGTGGCAAAAACACAACATCGCTGTCTCTCCTGTGACCGAGCGCTGAGCTGTGCCTGTTGAGGCGAACCTCCCCCCTGCATCCCTGAGAGGGTGATGCAGCGAGGTGACACCGTTAGGGAGGAGAGCTCAGGGTATGTGTGTCTGTGTGTGTGTCTCCGTCACTGCTGTGAGTTTTTCACTCTGCCTTTTCGTGTGCATTATTGTGACTTCACATCCAGTTCAAGTACTGTTTCCAGGATAATTTTTTACTAGTGTGTGTGCAGTCTGGTGTCCCACTGTATATGTGCACCCAAAAGTGTGTTAGTGTGTGTGTTTACAGTGTAATGTACTGCGCTTTACTTCCAAACCCCACCCCCCACCCCCTCTCCCTGTGCCCCGCCCTACCCCAGCCCCATGGAGAAGCGTTGGGGTCAGGGAATATGGGGAGAGGAACACAGGGAGGCCACACTCCACAACTTGAAAGGAATTCTAATGAACCAGCACAGTCGCACTGCCTATTCCCACGACAACAGGCCCCAAACAAATAGCTGCATTTGAAGTCCCCTCGTTTTATGACTTTGAAAATGCTGTGTCTGTGCGTGTGCGTGTGTGTAGTTGTTTTTGTTTTTGGGGTACAGTAAGTGTTGTGTGTTTTTATCTGTATGCTACCTCCCCATTTTTTTTTTCTTAGAAATTGGCCTGGGAACTGATTGACTTTAATGTTTGCACTAGAGGATGTTATTACTGTCTACTATGACCAGAGCTAGACTTTTCTTTTTAAAATTTGTAATTACCAGACTTGTATTAGTGTGCTTCTTCCCCCAACACTTTACAAGTGTTATGAGGAGATGCAAACTCTGTCATGCAGGTATGAGAGAACAATTATACAATAATTATCTTTATGTTAAATTGAAAATAGAAATTATTTAATCCAAAAGGCAGGTAATCAGTGAAATTTTGCCTTCTTTGTGGTTTTCGTAACTCCTGGTGTTAGTCCCTTAATTTATAAATCCTGCCAATTACAGGTAGTATCATTGCAGAATGTGAGTTATAATTGTTATCATTTGTGTGTTGTCATAACTGATTGTAGTAGAAAATGTTTTCTTTTCTTGCTCCAACAAACATTACTGATTTAAACAGACTTTAGAAGGATCTGAAAACATTAATGGGGTGAAAGCAAGTTTCAATCCCGTGTTTTGAATTTTGGTGTTGTGGGGATCTCAGATTAAGCCTTTAAATCATTTTACTTTTCTGCTATAAACCCATCATGCGTGAGGCAGAATTTGAACGATTCTCAATCATTTAGCAGAAGCTGGGGATTTTCTTTGTTTGTTTGTTTTTTTTTAATGATCTTAGAATTACCATAGAAAAAGAAAATCAGTGGTACGCCATTCTTTCTTTCGTCTCGCGCCAAGAAAAACATTATGTCACATGACGTACAATACTTCAATATGAAACACCTTTTCATACCTTTTGCACCTGTTATCATACAGGACACACGCCCCTGCCCTGGCCTTCTTTTAATTCACATGATGACCACTTTGAAAGAAAATGACATGGGAATGAAGAAATAGATGAGAAGGGTAGCGGCCAGTTAGTTGCGTTGTTATTAATATCAGTAACCCCTCCATGCCCCCCCCCACTTTTTTCCAACCCCCCTGTGTGCATGTGTGTGTTTTTCTTTGACAACCTCAGGATGCATGTACAATGGCTCCTATGAACCGAGATGTCTTTTATTTCTCAGTCCAGTGCCTTTGCATCAACTGAGTGTGGCGAGGAGCGGGTGGCTGCCCAGTTTGGTTGGCTTCCTGCTCTGGCTGGTGGGCCCAGCTTGTCTGTCTGTGCAGCGTCTTGTTTCGCCTGCTCTGCGCAGACGGTGCGGGTGAGAATGTCACTCCACAAAAGCAGCATGAGTTGAGTTGTGTAAACAGTAAATAATAAACAAGTGCTCTAATACATTATTGAGAGAATCACTTTAGGCAACTGGGACAGCATGAAATGCAAAACCACTGCACCCCCCCACCCGTCCCCAAAACCACCTTCCTCCCTCTCCATCTCTTTCCGAACTTGCACTCTTTATTTTTTGGGTTGGTGGTGTAGTAGATAGGCAGCAGCACTGTAACACTTGTGTTCAGTGTCAATTATTATTTAGTTTTTTTTTTTGTAATGCTATATGATAATAACTTGGATTCGTTTTACATTTCTTTTGAGATGGTGATGTGTAAATATTCCTGCAGCTTCAAAAGTGTATGACTTTTAAAGCTGCAAATAATGGTTAATTTCATAATTTATTAGTTTGCAGATTATATTTTGGTCACCTCATCAATTGTTCAACTTATTAAATGTCTGGAAATTCTGTAAAAAATGCCCAAGGTGAAACCCAGCTTTTTTTAATTCAGACAGAAACCCAACCAAACTCAATTTGTGTTATAAAATAGATAAAAGCAAGAACGGTTCATAGAAGTTGGAACCAGCATATTCTTGGCATTTTTCATTGATTAATGACCTAAACAGTGATTGGATTATCAAAATGCATGTAACTGATTGGCTAATGGTTTTATCAGCAGTGGCTTTATCAACTGTATGACATTAAAAAGATCTATAATTTGATGATTTTCAACTTGTTATTTCCGTAATCTTTGCCAGCAGCTTAAAAATGCATAAATGAGACCTCTTCCTGACGGTAAACTAACAGCAAACTGGTAAGAAATGCATTCCCCCCCTCCCTTTTTAACCAGTTGTATGTTTGCTAATATTGTCTGAGCATAAAACAGCACCTGAATCTACCTGCTTTCGAGCATGTAGTAAATGGAATATCCTCCTCCAGTGGCTTATTGAGCAGAATAATTACATTGCACATATTGAATTCCACTAATGCTCCAAAGGTAGGTCTTATTTAATACCACAACTCCCCGAGGGGGCAGAGCATGATTTGGAGTACACATCTCTCGACTGTACCTAATGCTTCAGATAGATTTGTACATAAAAAAAATATGTCCAGAGCCGTTCCAATAGTAAACTTGGCAGAAATGGTGTGAAAGCTACCTGGGAATAGAGTCATTATTTCTGTGAATATGTCTGTGATGGTGTAAAGCACAGCAATTATTTTGCCTTCAGCGTGGCGTAGATTTATGTGGTGACTGTTCTCCTGTTCATTTCCCAGACATAAACAATGCATGCTTTTGAGGAAAATGATTAAAATGTATATAAATTTGCAAGAATTTCAGCTGAAGATGTGTGTTTATGTAAACAGATGCCACACTCAATGACTATGTGTAATGTAAGTCTTAGGGTTATGGCTTCTACAAATCCTTGAATGAAATTAGAAGAGATTAGGGGTGGGGATGTCTAATTTTCATGAAGGAACAATCACCATGTTTTGCTCTAGGGCTTTTAAATCATATCTATGGGTTAGGAGCGGTAGTACTCACAACAGCCTGAAGATGGCAGCCAAAACCTAGTTAGCTGCAATCCAAACTTTGAGGGAAATTTTCAAAATATTACTTCATAGGTCAAATGTATCTTCTTTGGTTGAATCATGTTTTAGCTGCATGTGTTCATATCACTTAAATTACAGCAGTCAAAGTACCAATAAGACAAATTTAAGCTTTGTTACATTTTTAAGTGAGATGCATTTTCAATGTTCTGCAATAAGAGGGAGGTTAAGCATGATGGATGACATTCAGAAAACTGAGTATAGCAGTTGCTACAATGAAAACAGGAGAAAGAAAATTTGTATGATTGGGCAGCAACTAAATTGAGGATGTCTGCTGTTTTATCAACACTTTCGGGACTGAAAATGTAAAACCTGTGAGAGGGGAATGGCTTAAAACATGGAAATTACCAAAGGTCTGTGTGCATTAAATAAAAAGGCAAAAGAGTTATGCTAATTTCTAATTAAATAAAGTGTGAATTTGTTTTCAATTAAAAAGTAAAAAAACAAATGCTAGTGACGCAGGTAATTTGCTCCCAGATGCATTTTACCTACTGGTGTAGTCTCACTTTCTCACTTTTCTAAGTTAAGTGTGGGCAAAGAACACACCAGTTACCCATTTTTAATTTTTTTTTTTTGCCAATCTGTATGGTGAACCTTCTAGTAGACAGTTTTCTGCATCAGCATCCTTCTTTCATCGGCTGCTCATCCCTCCATACTCGGCTGAGACAATGGAGGGAAGGGAAAGAAACAATGGGAGGTTTTGGTGGACAAGTGAGGGGAGGAGAGGGGAGAGACAGAGGGGGGGTTAGGGGAAAAGGGGGTCTGTATAGGGTGCACACAGGGGACAGCGCACATGCACAGGCCAGCACATAGACAGAAGGAGGGTGGCCAGGAGGGAGAGGTCATATAGGTCACTGATCAGGCTCTCTTTCTCTGCATGTGTGTGTCTGGTGTGCATTTGGATTGTATGGATCCTTATACACGCACACGCACACACAACACCATGGGCAGTCTGGGTCATGCTTGTCTCTTCACAGTCCACTGCTCCATTATTGACGGCCTGAACTGATACCCCAACAATAAGGCTGTGCATGGTCATGTGTTGTGCGTCGATGTGCTCATATATGGGTCTGCAAGCGAGTGCACATACTGTCTTTTGTGTGTCTGTGAGTGAACATGAGGGGATTGGTCGGTACCTTTAAACATGTCAGAGAAATCCAAGGCCCAGGTCCTCTTTTTCTTTCTTTCCCATTATGTCTTCCCCTTTACACACACATGCACATGCACATGCACACACACAACCTCTGTTGACACACCAACTGCTGGTATTTTTCAGCAGTTGGCCAAGGCCCAGTCTCTCCATTTCTTTCTTTCCCTTTATGTCTTCCTCTTTACACATACACACACACACAACCTCTGTTGACACACCAACTGCTGGTATTTTGCACACACACATACACAGGCACAATAGGAGATGGGTGGGGAGCCGAGGAATGGGGGCCCCCTGTGGGAGGGGCCTCCTCCTGGTCCAAATCAATATATGAGAAGCCATGCACGTATAACAGAATCATTACTCTCATAGGCCTTAAAAGGGTACAATACACTATATGGTTTGCGTGTGTGTGTGTGTGTGTGTATGCGTGCTGACACCTGTTGTCTCCATCCAGCTGGTGTCATTTTTTTAAGCTGACTCTTTGATATCATTAGTGTTAAAAGGAGAGGGGTTGTCATTTTGCATATTTGTCGCTGCTTTTGCAGCATCTTGTGTAGTGCTTCCTCTCACAGAGCTGAGTACAACAATGCAAATGCACACATCTAAGCAGCCAGTGTCAAACATGTGCAACACTGTAAGTTGACTGCGATAAACAACAAGCTATTGCTGCCTGAACCTGTGTCTAGCAAGACTTTGTATTTTCCTCACTAATCATGATTACTGCCACAATCTTCCCCTCCAGCCCACCTTTCTCTACCCCCTCACACATCAATGACAACCTCCTTTCATCTGCCGGTGTGCAGCCCCACATCCACAATGTATTTACAAGGCCTGAAATGAACAGAGCAATTATTATCAGTCATGCTAATTCTGCAGATAATGATCAAAAGGCGAGCTCTTCTTTCTTTTTCCTCTCTCCCTCACTGCCTGCTCTGGGGAACTAACAGCAGTGACAAACCTCCCCTTTTATTATTCCATGGCCTGTTTAAAGATTTAGTGAGGCCCACAAACCACTACTTTTAATGACCAATTAACAGGAGCAAAGCTCTCTTCGGAGCACCGCGGCCTCGTTCAGGATTTGCTAGAGTAAACAGTGGTGCGGCATCGGTTGCGGTGGAGGTGGTAGAGGGGGCGTATGTCTCGTTACTGCCTCACCGTTCAAAGTCGCACACATACAAACATGCATGTACACAAACTACGCACGCACACACACACATTTACACACACACACACACACACACACACACACACACACAGACAAACCCTCTGCTCGCCTGCTTATTAAAACCTGGAGGAGCAACAGCAGTGCTAACCAAAACCTTGAGAGAGAGTCAGTCAGCAAGAGTCAGAGTGGAGTCCTGCTCCCACTGGGTATGTGTTGGTTTTTTTTTTTTTTTCTTTCCTCTCCCTTTTTTTTGTTGGAGGGGTCGAAATTTAAAATGATAAAGCTTGCCACAAAATCAGCCCTGCTAAATCTGATTCGAGAGGCAGCAAAGTGGTTTAGAAGAGAGAGTAAATGAGTAGAGCCTGGATCATTAGCATTGCTCAGTAATGTAGCTGGGGGGTAGGACAGCCCCACTCAAGGCCACAGGCTTTCTGAGCGGCTAATTTGGACCCGTCTTGTTTATGAGTATAGCAAGCAGGCCCCTCAAGATGACTGTCAAGCTGAGGCTTGTTCCCCAAACTAAACAAACACAAATGAATACACACTCCTTGATGAAATCCACAACATGCATGAGTGATCAAGCATATACCAAAACACTACTGTAACTTCTCAGCAGTTGGAGTTTGAAGTAGCAATCTACCTATTTAGACTTAAACTGTGATGAAGCTACACTATTGTTTCCACTTGGGAATTACTTTTTATGATCTATTTTATATTAGATGTAAAAGTGAACAGAAAATATGTGTTTTATGCAACCAGTGGAATTTAAGGTAACTTATAATTGACTATTGTGAGAGTCAGTTTAATGGTGTAAGTCATGTTTCAAGCAGGAATACCAAACAACTCACTAGTCACAGCCTCTCAAATGTGAATTTATCTTGGTTTTCATTGACTTCTACACTGAACGTATATGTCAGACTGTTAGACAAAACAAGCGATTCAGGTATGTTTATTTGTGATGCAGGAAATTGCAATATTATTTTTTTTCCAAACAATTTTTCAAATATTTTACTGACCAAATGATGAGATGAAAGAAATTCTTGGGAGATTAATCAGACATGAGACTGTTAATTACAGTTTTACCTGACAACCTCAATCATCAAAACCAGTGCAATGCAATCTTGTTCATTTTTCAAATATTGTCTTTTTTTATGTTTTATGTGTTTAGTATCTTTCATTGTTTTATTTTTTTATCATACTATAATTTTAGTAGGTATTATTTCTTGTTAAACCTCTGCTATTCTGGTCTTGAACTAAATAAGTAAAGTGGGATTTCTTTTTTTGAAGGGTTAGGGACGTAAACATGGCTACTCTTCTCATTACGTATTTCAAACTAAGTGATGGACCTAATAATGCTTTGAAGCATCTATTACTTTACCATTTCCCATTAACCAGTGTTGTATGCATATGCTAACATGTATTTACATGCACTCCATTGTCTATCCATCAGCGTATCGCAGTGTACAGAACACACATGGAAACAGGGCATTGTCTAGCAGAGGAGGTGTTGGGGTGGGTAGGGGGAAAACCTGGTTAATACGACAGTGTGTTGATTGTATTTGTTTTCCATTTGTCTCTCATCGTTTACATTGAAGACGCTCAGCGGTAATTAAGCCACTAAGGGAAAGTGAAACAGGCGAGTCATGGGGTGAGCTCCACAGATGCATTATGAGTTGAGAACAGACATAGAATGACAAGAGCTTTGAAGAACAATGCAGGGAAATGGAAATCCCCCCCATCAGGAAGATCCTATTGTATCAAAGACAAAACTAGAATAGACAAAAAGGGAAGAATGAAATAATACCACAATGTCGGATTTATGCCAAAGTGTTTAGCATAACACAATGAAAGCAAGACGTTTGTTGGTTCCAATGTATGTGAATATCATACGCCGTATAAAATCCAGACAGCTTTAAACCTCCGTGGGAGTTCGCTAGGTGAAACTGAGTGATAAGAAGGCGCCGAAGAAGCCATATGTAAATTAATTATGTAGTGATGCGTACGCCACACTGGCCTGGTTGACTGTGAGGTGTTGTTTCATGGGGTGAAAGGCACGTGTTCTGTCTCAGCTTTTCCCTTAACCATTCTTCCATGTTGTGTTGTTCTGTAGCCAAGGGAAAGAAACGCATAGAAACCTAAACATAAATACAGAAAACTCAAAAAATAATTTTCAGTGCCATAAAATACAGAAAAGTAGCAAATCTAATTAAAAAGGTGGAATGAAAACTCATGACTACAGCATTATTTTATGTCATTAAAGTATTGATAAAATAACAGTGTACACAACCCTGGTTTCCATATCCATCACACCACTGTTCATTCTCTCTCAGGAGGTCCATGAGAAGGACGAAGACCCTCTTTCAGGCTCTCTTGGATTCCACTCTTTGGTCTACTTCCTTTCCCCTTTTCTCTTGCTTACCCAATGAACCCCAGCAACAAATCAATGGCCAGGGATAAACACAAATCCCCCGTAGAGGTGACTTATAGAAAACAATTTGAACCTGCGCACCTCGCTTAGGCGGCCCTGCACAGCCTTTTAACTCTATGGGTCTAACCTCAAACCTCCTCTGTCTGGCAGTCAATTGAAATTAGATTCCCAGGTAGAGGTGGGGGGGCGGTGGAGGTGGGATGCGGTGGCGTCAAGAGGGGAGCACTGGTTCTATGCGAGAGGAATATGTGGTTGTATAAACACAGCCAACGAATGTTAACGTTTACAAATATTTCAGCGTTTGAAAGGAACAGATAGTAAGTTGCCGTTATAGGAGATCACTGCTCTTTACAGTGTTTCATTATCAAAGTTATTGATAATGTGTTCAAAGATGCAGGTTCACTACATTTTGATAAATGAATGGATAATTAAAGAACGCATACTGTATACTGTAGAGGAGCTGTGTGTTTGTGTTTCTGTGTCAAGGGAGTTCAATGTCATTATTGAAGTCATTCTGGTAAATTTATCCTGTATTTGAAATGAGCAAAAGAATATAGTAAAATCCAGCACACACTATTATTTTACCTCAAATGCAAAGCGACCTCATGGCACCTAATGACCTATAAAATCAAATATGACACACAGGATCTAATGAGAGCAAGGCTGTAGAAGACACAGAGATGATGCCCCTGCTTCCTCGGGGAGGGGTGTGGGGGGGAACCCAGGCCCAGTGCTTGCATTGGGGTAGTCCGGGAGGAGGCAGCAGGGGAGTTTGGGGAGCTAGGGTGAAGAGGCTGTGATGCAGGAGAAGGAGGAGGTTGGTAAGACCAGGGCCTTGTGCTGAGTGGGCCCTCAGAGGGCTCCATCCCCTATTTGCAGATCTTGTGAGGTGGGGGTGCTTCTGCATTACCTCCTTCTTTATTCTGCTCAGCCCCCCCTTCACTCTCTCTCTCCCAGTCTGTCTGTGTCTCTCTTCCTCTCTGGTCATGCTAATTGCTCCCAAGGTCAGAGCATCGGCTGCGCTCCCCTGAATGCCCCCACCTACCCCCCAAGCCCTGGCTTTGAATGGCATGTTTTGATCAGACCTAATTTGATTGGTCGACGCTGTCTGGGGTGGATAGGGACAGCACTTTACAGCCCACTGCTTTTGATATGTGTGGATGTGTGCATGTGTGTCAGGGTGATGCATGTCAGGTTATGAAATGTCTGTGGATGAGTGCATGAGAGTGTTACACGTCAGCAGGGAAGTTTTTTTTGAGGGGTGTCAGAGTGTGTAAGGGGGAATGTGTGTAAAGAGTGGTTTATGTCATGGGCCAGGGTGATTTTGTGTACTTGAGTGTCAAGGAGAGTTTGATGTGTTTTGATACAGCATATGGGAAGTGTGTTGGGACATACAATCAGACATGGATTGAAATGCTTCAGCTCAAATGGTGATCTTTATATTGTTAGTATAAAATTGTGTACTGAGCTGAAAAATCACTATAACATTTGTTTTAATGAAGGGACTGATTTTGCACAGCTGTTAGTATGTCTGTGTTTATTGTTTTCATTTTAAATACACTCTTTGTTGTATTTTGACCAATAATGGATATTCTTTAATGTTATTAAGATGATTTACAGTTTGTATATTGGTTTTGGCCTGGCTGCTGTCTGATACTTTATTTCCTTTTTGAAATTTTTTTGTTTAACCAAAGACCTCCCCCCCCAAAAAAACTGAACAAAAACACGTTGTGCATTATTTACATAGGTTACTAAGATTTTCTCAGTCAAACATCGATAGCATGATTGTCCAAAGTTACATATTGTGAATATGTAACTTGTGCTCACGAGTTTCATGCCTGACAAATGTCACTGGAACCTTGCGGGTAGACAAAGTTAAACCTTTTGAAAATTAAAAATAAATTTTTCATCAATTATTTTAAAATATAAAAAACCTTAGGTACATTGCTCTTCATAGGTGTTGAAACATCAAGTTAATATCGTCAAATTACTTTTTTTGTCCATGAGGATTGACATCAAAATGATATGAAACACTGAAAATCAGTGAATCCTGCCTTTTTAAAATGTGGGACTTTATTGCTTCATAATTGGCTTAAAGAAATTGATAATGAATTGTTCATTTTCCCATTGAATTACTGTTTGACACCAAACCAAAATAAGTTAAGTCAGATCTGAAATTCAGACGTTTTCCTGCATGTAGAGCAAATGGTTTTAACTCATGTCCCAGTCCTGCCACTCTGGATGAGAAGGGCTATAGTGTCTCCCTCTCTGGAGCTCAGGAACAGCAATAACTCCTCTTTGGACCTCCTTTCTCAGCCGCAGTCACATCCCCAGTGAGTGCTACTGGACTAGGTACAGTAGGAAGTCCTCAGCAGGCAAACAGGCCATGTGTGTCTGCTGTCTGACAGCAGCGCTGATCCGGCCCCTATGAGTGAGATTGATAGGGCCTGTGATCAGGGACGCCGCGCTCCCTCCATCGTTGGTGAGATGGATCACATCACACTGCCGTCTCCTCCGCTTCCAGGATAAATGAACTGAGGGGGAATCTATCACTCCTTGAGAACGAGAGAGAGACAGAGAGAGGGGAAAGAATACCTTACAGAGAAACTGACGATGATACAGAAGTTGGAAGGAAAAAGGGTAGAAAGTGAGAATGCGAGCTGGGGGAAGAAAAAAAAAAGAAGACAGGTAGAAGGGGAATCGGATGGAAGGAAAAAGTGGCACGGGAAAAAGAGAGACAAAAAGACAGCTGTGAAGCCTGCTGCGAGGTCAGCCCCCTCCTTTGCCCCCAGTCCCCCTCACAGGTTAGGTGTTAGGGTGTGGGCTTTTTTGTGTTCGGCTGTCAGCCTGCTATTTGTCACAGTGAGCGATCTGATGCTCCGCTGAATCAGTCACGCAGGAGCGCTGTGGGTTGTGTGCACTGTATACATGTGTCTGTGTGTATCTCTACATGGAACTGTGTTTGTGCTTATACATACATGAATATATGTGCAAGGAGGTGCGAAGCCCAGGAAGAGAGCCGCTTTTCTCTCAACAGGCGGTGTCGGTGAACATACGCTATGTCTTCCTCACACCGACCTGAGAGCTGCGTTTTTAATGGAATGGGTCTTTTTGCCCCAAAGTCAGTAATTTATTCATTTATTTATTTTTATACCGCACTTTCCATTGGTCATGATCATTACTCGGCCCCTAGACTCCCTCTGCTCGCTCTTGCTCATTTGGTCTGGAATAAATTAGACTTTGTCATGGCTGATTGGGAATAGGCACCTTATTGCATTAGTCCATGGCTTATTAGGCAAATGCTCTTAAGAAAAGCCTTGCTTAACTGGGTGACAGCATCTCAATTAGGTCGTGTGTGAAATATGCCTGAGCTAATTGCCCCCAAACACGAGCTCAAGAATTGACTTAGAACTTGTGCTGTTTTGCTTGTACGGCCATGTTTTGGTTGGCGTTGACAGTTATCACGGAGCTCAAAGGTGATTGTGATTGTGAATCACATGATTTCTGAGGCACTTGATGTTATTTAGATCTTCCCTTTGATATTATTTGTGTGTGTGTGTGTGTGTGTGTCTCTATGCCTGTGTAATATGCTGCATCTCTGAGTGTCTTGTGCGCGCACATGCACAACTAAGTTGATGCATCCTTCTTTGGTTGGATATAGTGCTCGTGACATCCCACTTTTCTGCCTGCTTCATGGAATGACAGCTTCAAAAACCTTTCCCCAATGATTATAATTGACTGATTGTTGAGTCCTTAACTTCATCTGCCTCCCTCAATAATCCCAACATCGCTCTCAAGTGGCTCTAAGCTGTCTTTATGAGTGCCTGCTTGTGTGCTTTATGATTGCCTAATGTGAAAATAGCAACGGTGGTGCGAGGGGGTAATTTGTCGGAACCCAACAAAGAAATGCTGTAACAATTAATCACGGGGTGAACACTGAAGAACATGGTAATTATGTTCATTAAGTGGCGAGCACCAGGGCAATTATCTGGCATCAACGTGGGTTGTCACACGCATGTCAGGCCAGGATGTTGCAATAACTCACCATTTCTAAAGGGTTATCAACCTTCATGTAATATGGTCAGATGGGTAAGGAATAGTATGCATTTATGTATATGTAGTATGATGGCTACAGTGGAGTCACGTGGTTGATGATGATGATGTTTAAGTGCTCCCATGTGGCCTTGAGTTTCTGAATAGATGCAGGAAGTGACCTGCTGTGTAGGGATACTAATAAATACACTCTGAATATAAAAAATAATGTTGTCTCCTTCTCTTGCGTCTCCTTCAGATAGTTACATAAGAATTTAACAAAAGGACTCAAGGAAACATAGTCATACAATAATGTCTATTTATGTTTTTATCATTATCACTTCATGAAACCAATCCACTAACAGTCCGAGAGACCGGATTGTTAGAAAGTACCATGTTTCATTTGGGGGATCCTTTTAGTCTAAGTGCTCTATCACAAATCCATATATAATCCACTATATAAGAGGTAGGTCAAGGTGGGAGTTACAGCTTTATTCACTGGGCCATTGTTGACATGAACAATAGTCTATACAAAATATCATCTGACCACATCTAAAGCCCTGGGTGATTCTGGGTGTTATGAATGACGACGCAGTTTTTGTGTTGACTTTAGGGCTGTGTGTCGTTCAAAAAATTTCAACAATGATACCAATACCTTGACTTTGATACCACTTTCTGAATGATACTTATTTCAATACCAATTTTATGAAATCTGTTTTAAGTCTGTCTCAAGTTTCCATTTGAGGAGGTTTCCTCAACCAACACAGATTTGATTTTTCCTTTTGTTGCTCCACTGGAACCAACACTTTAGGGGCTGTTCAGTCTTTGTTGTGATTTATTTGCTAATTTTCTAATTTCTGGGTTTTCCACTTTGATTTTTAAAGTGGAAATTAAAGAAGCTCATGAAAGCAGGAGGACAGAAACACATTTTTGCTTTGAGAAGTGAAACAGTTAACAGCGCACACCACTGGATCGTCTCTTCTCTCAGGCTATCCTAGTGTTGAATTTGCTTGTACAAACATCAGTTGAAGAATTACGTGCAGAACTTAAAAAAAACTTGAGAGAAATTCAAAACCTCTATAACTTCTTGTAAAATTTCCAAAAGTTGGACCATATCCAATGTCTGATAGATTAT
The DNA here is from genome assembly GCA_034769265.1 of Remorina albescens. Lineage (NCBI taxonomy): Eukaryota > Metazoa > Chordata > Actinopteri > Carangiformes > Echeneidae > Remorina > Remorina albescens. The sequence continues at coordinate 6,030,483 of CM068486.1, forward strand.
TTTTTGTTTTTTTTTTCCTGACAGGATGAATTGCACCTTTAGTATTATACTACACACTTGATTTATTCAGGCCAACATTATTGCTCTGGCTTACATTTGCTTATAGACACATATGACTCATTTTGATTCTCTCAAGCAAACAGAAAATTAGTTGCCTCCACAACTGGAGGAAAAAACACCTTTACGAACCTGTATGAAACTCCAACCAATGATGCATATTTACTTTCTGTCTGACTTACATTGAAAGACACTTGCAAGTGCCAGTGGAGCCTTAAACAAAAGGCTGAAACTTAAATCCTTACACATAAATCTCAGCCTTGTAGATACAAAACCTGGAAATACCATTGGGCTAATTAAGCTGATTGGCTCTGTCTGTCCTGAAAGAAGGCCGGCCTGCCAATCAAATGTGGATGTTTCTGCTGTAACAAACTCTGACAGTGGCTTTTCTTTCCCACTTGAAGCCGGGGGAAGAATCAGCCTGACAGTGGAGCGTGTGATTGGACAGAACTGTGCAGCCTGTAGTTGTCAATCAGTCAGTGAAGAGTTGAATATTTCTGACCCTTCTCACAACGCTGCACACCTCTCAAGCTGCCAGGCGTGAAAATAATAGATATTTAGGATAAAGAGTCCCAGTATAATTATACAAACCTGCAGAAAGAGCCCAATGCTGTATGGTGTGCTCAGTTCTCACCTGACATACTCTCTCCTCTCCTATCTCTGGTTGAAAAAACATCTCCAGGTATCTATGCTCTCGAGGAGGGCAAGGCAAGAGAAAGACAAATAACGTGGGCTTTTTATCACCAAAGCCCTCCTGGAAACAGACAATAGCCACACAGGTCTTATTTTAGTCACTGCCTTTTGTGGCTGCCAGCTTTCTCAAACTCCCTCTCTTCCTTTTTCCCTTTTATTTTCTTGTGTTTTTCCTTGGGCACAGATCTCTCTCCCTCTCTTCCTCTTTCTTGCCTTCTGTCTCAATTGCAAGCCTATTTGGAGCATGTTTGTTTTCACGCTTTCTCCTCTCATTCTCAATCTCTCCCTCCCTCTCATTTTCTCTTGTGTGTGTGTGTGTGTGTGCTGTACATCCATCGATGGATGCGAGGCGTGTATAACCTCAGGTAAGCTCAATGAAGCAGCCTGACTAGCCAGTGTGTCTGTGGGAGGCTCTGGCTCATCTCTGCCTGCATCCCTGTAGCCTTAATCTGTGACAGACCATTTCATAATCACAGCCAACGGGGCTTCTCTCTCTGTGTCTCTCGCTCCTCCTCCTCCTCCTCCTCATCATCATCATCCTCCTCTTCTTCTCTTTCTTCGTGCTCCTCATATCCCTCTCTCCCTCTCTTCTTTCTTCTTTTTTTTTCCTCTCCCAAAGTGCAATAATTCACAGGCATGCACCCTCCCACAGGCGGATTAGTAGGCGGCGTGCTCGTCCTACATAATCGCAGCACAATGAAGCCCAAACGTGCTGCCGCCACCACCACAGCCAAAGGGCACAATGCATCTGTGATGTCCCCTCGTACCAAATTACACGGGACAAAATGGACCCTATCTTGCACCTACCACCTCCAGTACAGGCCCAGCCGCTCCTCTGTAGCTCTTTGCAGACTGATAAACAGCAGGGATGCGTCGGTGACAAGTGCTGGGAAAAGTTGAATTTCCTCCTCTCCAGATTACATTTGGAGAAACTCTTTCTTTCTTTGTCTTGAACGCTCTTTTTATTTGATTGTTGCAAACCAGCCAGAAAACCCTCCCTTCTGAAGAAGATCTTATAATCAATACTTTAATTTATTCAGTTCTCATCTTAAACAATGTAGATGAGTCTATGTATGTGGAAGAGTCTTTTATAAGTAAGAAAAACAAAGAAACTCCTCACACAGCTCCCATCTAAAAACAGAAGTTCCTCTTTGAAAAAAAAAAAAAAAAAAAAAAAAAAAAGCAAATTGTGGCATCCTTTCCTTGATCTTGATGTAACATATGAAAATTCTGTGAACACATTCACTGCACAGTGTTCGCCTCCAAACTATTCCGTGAGCCCAGTCGATTACAGTGTGTGACATTAACATATTGTAAAAAAGGAACAAGCATCTTATGATTCATTTTCATTGTCAGAATAATAGCTGAGCCGATTAGCAGCATTGTTTCCATTGGAGAGGCAAAACATCATTACGCTCCTCAATCTGTTTGAGTAATTAAACCATTTGGAAGAATCATCTCACGTGTTTGCTGATTCAGTCAGAAAGGGAAAAAAAAAACTGCTGTTGAGCGCTGCAGCCATATGTAATGTTACATTTATGTATTAGCTTTAAAGGGCTTAAGTGTGGAGCTGTGCACAACTGCTCTGGTAACGGAATGTCAAATAGGATCCGTCGCTCCATTCCAACGCTTTTCATATAATACTATAATGAAAGGCGAGGATTTATACCGCATTAGTATCAAGCTCCATCAGATTTAAAGCCAAAAATCCATTCTATATCCTCCAAGTTTTCCTCTAACATTTTCTGGGTGCTTAATTTAATTTTCTCTCAAAGTGCCAGGCGACCGCTGTTCTTTGGTGTAAGGTGAATGAAATAATTTGCACATACTTTGCGCCTAAACTGTGGAAATCCGGGAGGCAATTGCATGCTCTGCTATATCACACAAATGCACCAAATCTTCTTTTTCCCTGTTACTGTGTTATAGAAAAATGCACTATTAGGCTTACTTTCAAACCACGAATGTGGAATACCTGACTATCCTATTTGATTTTTTCCAGCTTTGCCTGAACCAAAGCTGCTATGTTCCTTCAGCAAAACCAAAACCTGATCGTGCCTTTAGCTTCTTTGTGCAAACTTTAATGGCAATAGATGATATTTGTTAATGTTGCGCTCCAAAGCATTAATTTGAAATGCTACAGGTTTGCTTGAGACCCGGCCTATATGTAAAACATGGACACGTACAGCCCGCTATAGCTTTGTCTCCTCCTCTTATCCCTTTCTATTTTGCCACCTCAGCACAAGCCCACACTGTGGTAATCCCTCACAAGTCAGGACAAAATGAGTGACACTGGCTGGGTCACAGCTGGAACATGCACAGCCGCACATAAGATATCTCCTAGATTCTGCCTCTACCTGGGCATATAGACAGACCTGGAATATATTAGCGATTTGGCAAGTATTATATCCTGGCATGCCACATGCCTTATGGCATGTGGGCCTTTTCACACATGCAGGTTTAAACACACAGGACTTCATTAAGAGCATCACTGCGATATGATACTCGATATATGTAATCCACATGCATGCTCACCCCTTTCCGCTTAGCAACTACGAAGAGGCTTGTTAATCCTGGCCTGTGTTTAGCCAGATGCTGAAATACCATTGCCAGTTGAACAATAGTACCAACAATAGTATGGACACAGGCACACTCCTGTAAGCCATTGTGTGCACACATCCACATTAGTGCTTTAATGTGGATATGTGCATTGCAGACAGCATGCATTATGCTGTGTGAAAAAGAAATATGTATGAACATGTGAGGTGTGTCTTGTGGTTTAAACAGTTATTTTCCTGCTTCTCTTTTCTGGAGAGCTTATCCCATGGGCACCTCAAACACATTGCTGGACGTCTGTTTGAATGAGTAAGGTAGAGAGTTGGGGGTCAACATGACCATATATATGAGGGACTGCACTTACATATGACCTCGCTGGGGAAGGAAAAATGTGAAACATCTACAAAAAACATAAAAGCAAATGGAATTATAGAGTGTTAAACAACTACCTTCAGGTCATGGGAAGAGTTAATTCTATACGCTGGTCAGTCTAAGCATTCGTAATGTTATGTAGACGTCGTCTCACATTTGGCTTTTACTCTCATTCCCTCTTTTTCCTCTCTCCTCTCGTCCCTCTCCACGTCAGTCAACTGATTTATAGCTCTGTTTAAGCGAAGGCCACATGTCTCTCCCGACGCTGCTATTTGTTTCAACCCTGTTTCATTTTTCCACTATAACCCCACTGAAGGCAACCGGGAACCAACAAAAATTAACCCTCGGTTCTTATGCACACAGCAATGTGTGTTTTCCTGGCTCTTCCCAGGTTGTAACTGCCTCTGGGAACGTGACAGGGCTGCATGGCGACTCCACTGTTGTTCTGACAAAGCAAGCAGTACGCCCAGCCCTCTGCTGTTGTTGTTAGGAGCACGTTGGAGATGTAGAAAAATGACGTGCCACAAGGATGCCATTAATAATGCTCACAGGCAAGGTTTTCTTGACGTGGGGAAAAATGGCCGACGTCACAAGGCCCTTTTATCAGCCTAATTTCATAAGAGAATTTCATGTCTGAGCAGGGAAAAGTGGCTATTTTTCCTCTTCTTTTATCTTGTAAACAGCCATTACTTGGAAAGGTATACAGGCCTGCTCTGGCGGTAAGTGGATATGAATTTCATGACCAAACCATCCTTTTATATCAGCCCCTCTCACAAATGCTTTGACACAATCGTGACATCAGACAGGCTTACTTTTTTCACTGCACTTGGATACCAGCTGCCCCATAATTCATTGCATTTTCTTGATGAAATTTTTTTCCCTGCTATCAGTGATACAGAAAATTAGCTCTTAAAGATTTTATACAGCAAGATGAAACAATTGTTGACTAAATCAAAGAGGCAGCTGAAACCATAATTACATATTGTTAGTGCGATTGTGTGACCGTTCATTCTAAACGTCTGAAGCTCTGAGAGGAGTATGTCTGATTTGGCTTTGTGTATTGTTGCTGGTGTTTCTGCTTCTGGATTGTTGAACCATATTTGCACTTTTCTTTTCCTTTTCTCTGTCTGTGCCTTTGTGGCAGCCTGGCATGGAGCAGGCTGTTGTTTACCCTGGTAAGCTGCCCATTGTCTCTGGTGGGAATTCCCAATGGGAGAGAGCGTCACGGGAACAAGGCTCGGCACTCCGTAAGAAACTAACTGCAGAGCTAGTAGTACAGCGATGGCGGGGGCTTCTGTGTATCCGCTGGGATCTGGTGCCAGGGGTAAGATGGTCATCCCCTGGGACTGGGAGAGATGGCAAGATAGAAGCAACAAAGGGGAGAGGGGGAACTACTAGCAACAAAAGGGGGAAGAGGGGGACAGACGAGGGATCAAAGTAGAAGACAATTTAAAGGTAAAAAAATAAATGCCTCAAAAGTAGCAGTAGTTGTGTGAAAAGCAAATGATCTTGAGGAAATAACTCTGTTTGTACTTATTGGTTCTGTCCTCATATGACACCATGTATCACAAAGCTGAGAAAAAGAATGAACTAGAATTCCCCACTTTATTCACCTGGAGACATCCTGATATATTATTAACTGGTGACCATTTCATTCAGGCTAAAGTGGGAGAGAGCGAGAATTGGAAAAGAACCCCAACGCCTGTCTAAAATATTCCACTCCCTCTCCTATCATTTCTAAATGACCTAACTCCTCCTGCACCTCTTCACAACAGTCAGTGCTGACTTGAGGCCCGGTGCGCCCAGGGCTGGAGTGGAAGGCGTGCCCCAGCTCAGGTGTGTTTTTAATGGACGCAGGGCACTGACAGTTTTCGTTAGTTATCTGCTTAGATGCGACCTGACAGCAGCAAAGCTTGCAGGGCCCAGTAGGCATGTTGGGTGCTAAGGGCCTCGCAGTGAACCTAAAGCACACAGAACGGCACTGAGTCACAACTGAAGTCGACCAGGATGAACTGTTGGTCAATCAGTGTCACTCCCTGTAGCTGTGCGGTGTTGTAATGATAACTACAGACAGCTCAGTGGACCTGTGTATATTCAGTATTTTTTTAAATGGATGTTTTCAAATTATTATCAGTAAAATTGTCTACTTGTCATAGTGGGCTACATACATTAATGGTAATCATAAAATCGTACTGCCATTTTAACTATTTTATTTTGTTTACATTTTTTTGTTTCAGCCAAATGAGAATCACTCTTGGTTTTTGAAGATGCAGACTTAATGGCTTTGTGTAGTTTAGGAGCATTCCACTACTTTGGAAGAGGTTGAAATGCCATTGGTTAAGATAATGGAAGAGAGGCATGTAAAGTTCAGTGGAAGAGAGCCTAATGCCTTCTTAAGGTGAGCCATTTCAGCACGCAACCGCATTTGTATACGTCTGTGTATTTACCCGCGAAGGGAGGGAGGTGACCTTTCCATCTGGAGATGGTGTCTGCATGGAAACGCTGCTTGCTGCATCCTAATGGCCACTCAGGGCCACCTCGCCTCCGCGGTCGTCCTGATATTTGCCTAAATGTGTGGGTGAAAGTTTTTTTTTTTCCCCTTTTTTTTCTTTCCTAACCCCCCCTGAAATATTTACTGAGAATCTAAGGTCAGCAAAAGTGAGGTGAGAGGAGTGAGATGGTGGGAGTGAAGGTCCTAGGGTCAAGACAAATTGAGAGCTCCTGATTTTAGAGCATTCTGCAAAACAAATGGACCAAAGGGAATTTTCCAGTTTGACTTTGAGCTAAAAGTAGGTGATACTACTATGTAAGGTCTTAGTTTGTGCTTCAAAAAATGAAAAAGCAGTTTTGGAACTGACATACTTGACAGTGTAAAAATGACAGTATAATTAGTAATGCTGCTCTGAATGAGGGTTAAGGCGGAGGTCTCTCAGTCAACATGGTTTCCTGCCTCCTGCTGCTCTGTGGATCATTAAGAAAATGAATGATTGGAGGTGTGTGTGAGTCTATGTGTTGTGTGTGTGATTTTTGTGCCACTGGGCTGCGGGCAGCCTGATTACTCAACTCTGTCTCCTACTTACATGCCGGCCCAATGACTTACCTTCAGCATACTAACTCCCACCAACTCAACACACACACACAGGAAGGAATCAAAAATGCATTAATTTGTCTAGATTCATCTCTGCAAAACTTCTGAATGTATCACATCTTGACAGATGATTCTAGGCCAGTAAATCTAATCCTCAGGGTATCTGTGTACCTTTGGAGGGAAAAAAAAAAAAATCCCTTTAGCTTGTAAAACCCCCTCACTACCATCCGTTTTTCTTCTCTGTTTTATGTGTATATACCCAATTGTATACTTGGAGGCAAATGGCACACATGCATTTTAAAGGCACATCAACGACGACGGCAAAACCCCCAAAAGGTGGGAAAAATTACAGGATCAACGATTGATGTCAGGGGAGCACATCTGAGCAAGGGGCTGGAGATTTTTCCCCTCTGCTAGGGCGTTTGTGTGAGCTGTTCCCATTAACAAGCACAGGAGATAATGTTGGTGGATTGTCACAGTGTGTGTGTGTGTGTGCGTGCGCTGCCTTTGGCTGAACCTACGTCACACCACACGTGCTGAGCCTGACAAAACAAGGGATGGAGGTAATGTCAGACAGTTTCACTTTGAAACCTTGAGTTTTCAATTTTTGTCAGTAATATAGAAAACAGATGTTCGGGGAAAATAGTTTGAATCTGCATGTATTTTCATAAAATATCAAAATGATATAAATTGCATAAAATACAGAGAGTGGCTTTTGAGCAGAATTTCAGGTACTGTTTTAAGGAAAACAACGGTCAGCCCCTGACTATAGAAAGAAAATAAATAATTGTTAAATTACCAAAAGAAACATTTGCAGAGATACAATGTGTAAATTTGTATATAATTTCAGACACAATTGTTCACAAATCCACCTTCTTCCCTTATTAACCTTATTGTTCATCTGGAGAGTACAAAGAAATGAAGTTGTCTTTTTACAAATTCCCACCATTCTTTATTTTGCTAAACAAACAAATTCACACTTTTGTGTTCACACATTAATTATGCAGTTGGAGAAAAGCTGCAATGGTGGAAAGGAAGGTGAAAATGAGGAATTCAGTTTCATGTGCTTCCTTGTTGAATATTCATACAAGATCAATTTTTGATGCTTTCGGGCGTTGTTTGTTCCAGGGTGGCTCAGTCACTTCCTATTTGTGAAGCTGTTAGGTACCAGGAAATGGGTGAATCAGTTTTTGGTGAGAGGAGAAAGGTGTCTGTGCTTCAAGGTAGACATATGTGAGGTGTCTGTAGCATGCTCTGGAAGATATTTAAAGTGTGACTTGATCATCAGCCCCACTTCCACCCAAATTGCACCTAAATTTCATTTGATTAAATTTGTTTGGGATGTCATTCAGCGCCATGGCGATGTTGATTAGCTCTGACAGTCGGTGACGACCACTTTTGTAGCTCTTTCTAGTTACCTGTCAGGATTTTTCTTGGAACTCTGCACAGTTTGTTTCACCTCTCCAAGTTGTTTGAGCACTTAAACGTAATTATTGCCAAATGATGCTCTAATGAGGGGAACAACTGTCCTCAAGTCTTTGCGTGAAAACTGGGCCTTCTTGGTGTGATGCCACTTTTTTAGGCATCATTTTGTTTGCCCGTTTGACAGCGTCAGACTTTCTATAGATGCTGCCTCAATCTGACGCATGCCATAATAATTGGCTGAGCGCAGGAGATGCAAATTGCAGAGGATTTATTAAAATGCACCTTAAAGGGGTTAGAAATGTCTGTTCGCAAGTCAAATTACCATTTTGCTTCTCTTTGAGTCTTTTTTTTTTTTTTGTCAACCCCTCTTAAACTTCCTGCGCTCTTGGAAGAGGTCAGACACAGCCCTTCATTTGTGGAGGAGGATTTTCGTCTCCTGTGGAAAATTGCAAGGCATTTAGAGCTATCGGAGAGGGTCAGGGACCTTTCCTTTAATTTCCCTTTATCTTCTCTACCATGCTGCACAACCCCAAGCACATCACAGTGCTGATGTCTGGCCTGTCTACGCGCATGCTGTTTATTTGTGTACCTGTTTTTCCCCTCTCAGTCAAACAGGATGGAATATTCCTGCCAGAACTTGGCCCATGCATCCTAGATATTTAGGTCACTTTTCATACCTTTCTAAGCTGTGCAAGTTAAATGTGTTGTTGTTTTTGTTGTTAAATTCCATTCACAAATCAAAGCAGTAACATTAGATCTTGTAAATGATTTTTCTGGATTTGCTGTTGAGATAAACGTTGAGTTGGCTGAGGTGATGTTTGCTGGAAGAGCCTTTGGTAAAGTCTTTGTGTTCCAGCCTGAACCTTCTCCATGAGAATATTAATGACTTTGGTTAATTTTTTCCATTTAACGTGCCACTTTCCACGTGGCTGTTGTGCATCTCCTTTGGTGTCTCGAAAATCCCTGGTTACTATGGGAACACGCATTGTATCACTGGTCAGCCGTGAGAGACGGTAGCTTCTCATTTGTGACATAACAACACAACAATAAACGCAGGAGGACAGGAATGTTCTTCTGCCCGGCTTTTTGGAGGAGATGTCAGTGCAAACATTTCCCCAGTAATCCGTAACCGAGACTCGTAAGCAGGGGACTGGAACTAATGAAGACAACTATTCAATTACCAGCTCAATTAATGCATGTGCCTGGAAGCGTGGCTCACAGATGAACCTAGCCTTAGATGTTATGGACCACAACTGGAGGCAAACAACACATTGAGTTTCTCCCTCAATCCCTTGTCTTCGCGCTCATGCCTGTCTTCACTTTAAATGGCTTCCTGGGCTTGTGAGAGGGACTTTGGAAAGTACCTCATATCTGTGGCTTCTATCACTGTGTCATGTCATAAAGACATGAATCGAGTGCGTATAGATATGGGCCCTCAATCTCTTCTTTGGTATTAGTCTGTTATTGCCATTCTCTCCCGTGGTTCATCTCTAGCTGCACTAGATTTGATCAAACACAACAAAAAGTCCAATTTAACCCAATTTCCCTTATTCCAGCTTTGATTCTTGCTTTGGCTCATATTGATTTCATACAACTTGTTATGTTCTCTCTCTTCTGTCTTGTTTTTGGATAAATCCATGTTGTTTACAGTGTGTGATGATCCGCAGGGCATCTAGATTCTTCTTAACCCTCTTCCTTGCTGCGGTTTTGTGGTGTATCGATAGTTGGGCATGTTTGCTTGTAATTAAGTCCCTACCATAACACAAATGGGACTCAGTTCAGACCTCTTGGCCCAATTAAAACAAGCTCCCCTACTTTAGCACTACCTGCTTTGTCACATATATAAATACATTAGTTTGATAAAGAGGGTTACAGCAGCAAGGCATTTACACCAGTTGATACATGATGCTTTTATCCACATGATGCAAAGCCACTGTGAATTACCACACAGTATCACATCTTTACATAAAGCACCTAGTTGCCTTAAGGGAAATGTTCCACACTGATTAAAGATTAAAGATGAAACCCCCCCCCCCCCCAAAAAAACCCCCAAAAAACACAGGCTTTGCAAAAGAAGGAAACATCTCTAATTATTTCCCTAGAAATAGAAAAAAATAAAGGCCACTGGGGAGTTAGGTCTAATTATTTCATTTATCTGTAAAAGGCCTCGTGAGGATGTTTCCATCCTTTACTTTCATTTGTCGTCTCATTTTACACCTTAAGCACTTAGAATCTTCTCCTTATTGCGTTGTTTCATTTCTCGCTTTCCTTTATCTTCGCCAAAGATTTTGAGGATAATAACTGACATGCATGTGTTCACTAAAGTAGAAGACAATGATAGTAAAGGTGACTGTAATTCCAACTAGTCTGCAGTCCTCTGTGGCTCATTAGCCGAAGCTGTGCTCTATAGACCTTTGCTAAAACCATGGACAGGAAAAGGAACCACCCCTCTTCTTGATCACACATTTAAAGACTATAATCAGCACTCCAGTGTTTGTTGTACATTAGAAAGCCTGTGTTTTTCTGTAATTGATGTGTAAATTACCACACCTGACCCAACTAACCACAGTGGCTCAGGATGACTGAAGATGTTTTCTGTCCAACGCTCTCTCCTCCTCTTAGCATTATGTATTTCTCAGCAGTATTTTTGGCCCGCAAGCACGCATTATTTCAATCATGAGTCACAATTTGTAAAAGGCATATTTCATGACATGATTCAGTTTGTAACACTGGCTCTCTTTTTTAAAATTATGATAATAAAATTTTAGCTCCAAATATTGGCAGTGTAGTGCACCACTGTAGTATTTTCCATTATTTTTGATTTGGCAAAACTTCTGATTCCATTTATATAACATGAAAAAGGGATTGGTCATTTGCCACCATGAGCCCCGTAATGTCACCATCAGGGGGTGACTTTCTTTCATAGTTCTTCATCCCATCAGACAAAGTGCAAAGTTTTCATTTTGTCTGTTGTTGTTCGCAAAAATCTAATCATTTTCTCTTGTGTGATGCTTCTGCAAGTGTTCTGTCAAGTCTCTTTGGTGTTAATGCCAACCAACACTGATTGCGCCCCTTAAAACACAACACATATTGCACTTTTGGCAGTCTGTTGTTGCTTTTTATCCCCCCTGCTTTAGCATAAAATAACATAGCTGACATAATGATGGCAGGCAGCTGCTGGGGCTACTGTTAACACATTGCATGTTGCTACTTCGCTTTGCCGTTGTTTGCAGAGAGTGTACCAATACAAGTATTTAAGTCAATAGTTTTAAAAAGTTTTACTATGTTAATTGACCCATATATATATATATATATATATATATATATATATAATTTATAGATTCTTTTTCTTCAGAAAACTGGTCCAGTGTTTTTGGGGCTTGTATTGGACTGATACAGATACTGACTGTTGGATCAGCACATCCTTAACTATGACCAAGACTGGTACTGCACAGCTCAGGCCATGTGTGTAAGGAGCAACCACAACAAGCTTCCCCTAGTGAGGTGACAGAGGCAGCTAAGCCTGTAAACAACAATGACAGTAATCATATGTGTTTGTGGTGCTATGCTTCATCACCTGTCCAGCACCAAGGCTTGTTAAAGGACAAATGACTCTTAATAAAGCATATTCTCTCCCCTCATCTCTCCCTCTCTCCTCTCTGTCGCTCCTGTCAGTGTTCCTTTGCTCCCCCTTACAGCCCTCCCCCCACCTGAGGAGGCCAGGTTGCCAGGCCGTAGGGCGGTGGGATTGGCCGGCTCCACGCTGAGATTGATTACCCCTCTAATCTTAGGACTGCCAGTGTGTCTCCAGGGTGAAAACTCCAGCATGATTCCCCCTTCTGCCCCAACTCCCACCCTTCTTCTGTCTCTGTACCTCCTCTCTCCCTCTTCCTCCATCCCCTTCATCCCTCTGTCCCTGTGCTGCCAGAGGCACTGAGGGACGACACTAAGTCACAGCTCCAGACAGGGCCACTCGCTTGCAGTGCCTGCCTTGTTCGCCATATGTCACGGCAAATGGGGCTCCCGTGGACTCTGCCATGGACTCGCACGGAGGGGGAAAAAAAAAATGACAAGGGGAGGTGGATCGGGGATGAGGGTTGGAGGCTGCATGAGTTGAACAAGGGAGCAGCAGCACAGCAGAAAAAGCAGATTCAAAGATCTTTAAAAACCATAGTGCTCTTGCGGGAGTTGTCCAAATGTAAGAGAAGTAAGAAAACCTATATGTGCGTACGTGTGTGTGTGGGTGTTTGTATGTGTATATATATAAAAACACACGTGTAAAAAAAAAAGGAAACTTTGGTTTCATTTGCTCTTGACTGCAGTTATGACTCCTTGCATTCACACATGATGAACACAGGGGTGCAGGTGATGACATTACACCCCTCCACAAGATGCATGGCAACTTGCAAAGGCGACAATTGTGCTTGGTGATGGTACAACCTGTCATTTAGACGTTGGTGAAATGAGCTCCATTGGTGGCACTGCAGCTCTCACTAGATTTCAAGAGTTTTCAACTGCAACTGGTGCTGACATTAGCTCTCAGAATGTCACTTTGGTATTCAGCTTCTCTTGTAAAGCCTGATTTATCTAGGATGAGAGTGGGAAGAGAGTGGAAAGCCACTGACAGAACAATTAGCACTGTTGAGATCCTACACTTAAAGAGGTGGCAGGACAAAGTGGAGACATTGAGGAATATAGAAAATATGTGAATCTACAACTGAATATGATATTCCATCAGTTGCCACATATGAAGTCCTGGCTGAATGACATCCACACGTTTTTAGATTGAACTAATTTAAAGACAGCTGATATTTTTTATTTTGTGGACATTGTCAGGTAACAGTTTTTGTTTTTCTGGTTAAAACAAAAACAAGACACTGAAACTGAAACAAATGACCTAGTGACTGACGTCTGGTGGCGACTGGTCCTGTGATTCACGGCTGCAGCAAGTGTAGAAGTTGGGGGCTAGGTTATTCTATGGTTAAGCTGATGACATGTTGCTGTTGTGATGTGGTGTTTATATGCATTTTCATGTATGTATCTGACCCCCCCCCCCCCCGGTCAGATTCAGCATGTGCAATCTTGCAGTGCTCTGTGTTTAAACATGATAGAATTTGTGCAATAAGTGAACTGAACTGAAAGTAAATTTCAGCCTTGAAGTGTCTGACTGTAGTTTTAAACCTTCCAAGTGGAAAAAAAAAAAAAAAGTATAGCACATGTGCTGACAATAAATGAGGGCTAATTTTAAAGGGAATGTGAGAATGTGGGAATTTGAATGTGATTTTGGGAGAACCATATGTGACAGAAAGAAACTTGTTTATTTTCAAGGTTAAACTTTGTTTACTAATCCACCTGCACCACAGCTATAGTCTTAACACACAGGATGAGTAATGCCTAAAACCTGAGTTCATTTTTTTTAACATATGAGTGTGTCCCCAAAAGCACACGGAAAGGGCCAGACAGCCATCAGAAGACTCTTTGAAGTGCTCTTTCAGGCCACCATGGATTGCCCACACACTTGAGAAAGTCTTTGAGGGCACTGTTTTCTAATTCACCTCTGCACCTGTTTATACTTTCTCCCCATTCTTCCTTTTCTCTATGTCTGAGTGAGTCCGAGTCATGGGGGGGAAAAAAAGGAAAGAAAAACAGCGTGGGTGAATCTGAGCAGAGAAACATCCTCTGGGTCTTTTTCCTTTTTTAAAAGAACTCCTCCGGATCTCATGTTTAATTTATGAAGGAGGGCTCAGGCGTGATACATCTTGGCATGACAGGCAGAGTCCATCTTTGCCTGCGAAAAAAAACATGGATCGAACCGGACCAGGGGTTGATGTGCCAGTCCCCATCAAGACCCCAGGGTGCCGCAGACTGGTCAACAGCTGGAGGCGAAAGCAACCCTTTCACTGGAACCAGAGCGTGGTTAATTAAACAAGTTCCCCTCGGTCAGAAAGCAGCTGGAGTTGGTTTACTCCATGTGCCAGTCAGTGCCAGGCTGGCTGGAAGGCACACTCCAGCACACAAAAGGAGAGGAGATGCGACAGTGTTCTTCAACATAGGAATGTACAGAACACCAACACATGAGAGGATGTTACTGTTTGTGAGCGTTCAGATTTCTAGATTGTGAGTCTAAGTAGAGGAGTAGGATGTGCTCGCTTTGGTTCACCCACATCCTACTGTAAGCATCAATCCACAACGCACACCCTTAAACCCAACTCCACAGCTTTATGCACGAGCACGACAAACAAATTGAATTTGTTTTAGCCTCTCCAGATCTGCATACTTACAGTGCAGACAACACACACACACAGGCACAAACACCACCACAAACAAACTCAAAACCAGTGAAATCTTGTCAAGCTGAGCACCGAGCTAAGATTAGGCATCCTTGTCCGCCTTCACAGCCTCAGATGTCGTGGTCAAACCTGGGGCGATTTCAGAGAGAAACGATAGAGAGGTAGCTGGTAGTTGACGGAGAGGATGCGAGGGAAACAAGACCGAGTGCTAAATTGATGGTGGGGTTGCAAACTGGGGGAGGGTGAGAGCGAGAGCAAGAGATGAAGACGGGGGGGCTGGGTACAAAATAGCCAATTTCATAGTACACATGTGGATTAAGTTCCCTCCTTTGAAAATGCTCCGGAATGCCCATGTACCAATTACGCCCTGGTGGTATAGGCGGGAGCTGTGGGGCCATGTTTTTGGATGTTCTTGTGCCTGTGTGTGCACGGGCTTGCCAGATTGTCTGCGGGCAGCGTTTGTGCCTGCTTTGATTCGGTGCCAGCAAGGCCTCGCAGGCTCTTGGCACCCTGACACCTCGCCATCAATACGCTGGCACCGTGTGGTAGGGGGTATCAAAAATGACCCAATTAGAGGATGGCAATGTGTTCTGACAGGCACTACCTGCCCGGGTGTGTTTAAAACTGCCATCTTTCTTTCTTTTCGGTGCACACTCTACCTCTCCTCTCTGAGTCTTACCCCTAGCATTCTCTACAACGTGTGCTACTCACAGCGGGTGACAATGGTAGAGATGTGAGTGGGTCTGCCTGCCTTGACACTCTCTCTTTGTACGATTCTTTCAGCTGTTTTTTTCTAAACATCCCGGCACTTTGCGAGTTTACAGATGTGAGGGGATTGGTTTTGACTAAGAACACTGTGATTAGAGTGCTCAGTGACAGAAACATTATCCACAGAGTTGGCTTGTCAGTGTTCATTGCCATGACTGACAAGTCTCTGGATCTCCCATTCTCTTTTGCTATGTCTCTGTTTTTCCCTGCTGCTCTCCATCCTCCCTTGATATTCTTGCTCTGTCTGTCTTTTTCCATGTGCAGCTTGAGTTCAGTTGAAATCTCAGCCAGCATGTGTCAGCGTGAGACTACTTGTCATTTAAGAGCCTAAAAATGTGTTGAGTCTCATAGATGTATCTCATGTCATTAAATGCTCTTTAATTGGAACAAATTATTATATTTTATTTGATCCTAATTGCTTCTGGCAGGTAAACCTGACTCACTGTACATGCAGTTAGATTTGACTATTATATTAATTGAACTATTTCCAGAATTATCTGGTTCTATATCTACAAAGTCCTTACTAATGAATTACATGCACATACACTTAACAAAAAGTGAAAGGAAAAGATGACTACCTAGCTCAAGTTTTTTTTTTCTTTTTTTTTGGATAGTACTAGCACTCTGCTAAAGATGTTTTCAATTAATTGAAAATAATTTAGAGTTTTCTAAGGCTGGTTCCTTCCTGTTCCTGCTTAAAAATTTATTGCATTCCTGCAAAAATATATATATAAAAAATATGCCTTAAAGTTAAAGCCTGTAAATGTACATCTTTGCCAGAAGTGCTCCAAAAGTCTCTCAAATGGACAAAGACATGCATCTCTGTGTGAAATGACTTGCATACATTAAAAGAATGGACTGATGCCACACCGAGAACTACTTTCAGAAAACCACACCATCACAAACGCTGCAATCCTATAGTGTTGGACCTCTGCCAGGCCGGCGTATAATTTAGTCCATATCTGTCAGCTCCCCTTGATGTTTTGACCACCATGATGCAACAGTCTGTGATTTAAAAGTTGTGAAGAATTTAGTGCAGACAGGGATCAAGTTTGCCGAAGAGAAGGGAGAGTAAAGGACTGGGAAACATTTTGGGAGACCATCAGTTCTTTTCAGAAAAGAGGAATGTTTTTTGTTACTTTTGTTGAACTATGATATGCTTTTCTTTAATTTGTGGGAGGGAAATGCTGGAGAATTAATAATTACCACGTTTGTAATATTTACAGGGTTTTATTTTATTTGTTAAAGTGCGCCAAATGACTTTTCTCCTAATAGGATTAGGGTTGGGTTAGGGCTAAGTTTATATCAGTTGTAGTTAACAATTTAACACCAATGATTCCTATTATCCACCTGGACTTTTTGCATATTTTACCCATAAAAGTGCCAGAAAGTGTCCTGTCAGTAAGGGCTTTCTCCAATTTCCAACACTTAGAACTTTCAATATTTAGCAGTTTACTGTATGTCAAAAGAGTGTATTAACGGTGAACAATGATGGAGCGGATTTGCTGACTTCTGGCAACAGCATGAGTGGGTTATCGTAATGAACCTATATTGGCTGTGAAGCGCAATTTCTCAGCTTTCAGAAACTGCTGATATTTCTCCAATAGAGCAAACATTCGCAAACTTACGGTAATTTGAAGTGCGATGGCCGCCAGCGCCAACGCTCAGTTTAGAAGGATTAAAATGTCCATTTCTATTATTTTCACGTACACTCTGAATTACTTTTCACATTCTACTTAGATTAAATGCCTCACTTGGTCCATCTGAGAGCCGACTGTGAAGGTTTGGCATCTGATACCCTCTGGCCTTATACTGGTCGTGAGCTGAGCCCTCACAGGTCTCGACTGGCATGTTAGAGCAAGCTGCCAGCCGAGATGGGCAGTTGGCGCCAGGTCCACTACCAGCTGGTGAGGTTCTGTGCCATTCTCAGTGCCATCAGGATCGTCTGTCAAGATTCCTGCAGCTCCTCCTCTTCGTTTGTGTATTTAAGTATGGTGTTACTCTGCAGCTTTGAGTAAGCATGAATGACCCGTAGAAACCTGGATTCAAAACCAGTTGGAGGAGAGAGATAATGTGCTCAGCAGTGAAACACTATTTAGTCATTTTAAAAGAATGTTGTCTGTACAAAACACAAACAATAGGTTGGATGGTCATTTACATCTTCAGTATTAAATTAGTCTCACTGGTGTACCAGAAAAGGACATAGCCTGCCCCTGTATATGGAGCTGCTGTGAATCCTTACTCCCAATGTAACTGCTATACGTCTTTTCCACTTATTTCTTGACCTACCCCAGTTTCTCTCTGAGCTATTAACCTTTTGTGTAATATACTTGCTTGTGTACTGTGTAGTGCACTGCCTGTGTGTCTGCTTCCCCTGCTGATTGATTGGATGTGCAGGTTAAATGATCAAAAAAGCTTTTACGATTATAGGACAACTCCTTCTCTTAAGGCACCTGTTAAGTTGTTTGTTTGCAGGAGAAACAGACACTTCATCATTCTCCAGTAAATGATTTTCCTGCTCCTTCACCCCCAGCTCCCTTTTCCTCATTTCATTTTATAGAGGGGATATTTTTACAGGAGATCTCTCTCTCCCTCTCTCTCTCTCTCTTTTTTTTTTTTTTTTTTTAACAGAAAAAACTGTGGATTTGAAAAAGGATGTAGTGCTCTTTGAGGACAATAGCTTATCTGAGAGCAACAGGGCCTTGGCTAATTTGTACAACTTGCCACATCCTGCTGCAGTGCAACAGCTGAGTGCTTTCAGAGAAAGACTGATTTGACTTTGGCCATTATCTTTTGATAGATAAAGGGTCTGTAGGTGCTTTTGTCTGTCCTCGGGGTGTGGTTTTGAAGATGGAGGACATGTTTTTACCTAATGACATTGATGCAATACAACCCAGAAGCAAAGGTACTAATGTCTATGTGGAGTCCACTCAATCCTGGAGCCTAGTGTCCTCTCCCTGCCCTGGCCACAGCCTGCGGTGCCCTATAACCAAGGAGTGTGCCCACAAACCATGAGTCATTAAGGCTTGTGTTTAGACAGGGCTAGGGGTCATTGTAGTGGATGGCGATGTATAGTCTCTGGATGGACTTTTGTTTTTCCTTAGAGGAAACAAAGAGAGAATGACAAAAGAAGTAAAATGATTGCTCTTGCAGAAGTCCACGTAGAAGTGAATTTAGGTAGATTTCATGTAATTTAGCTGTGATCATGTTTTGATTATTCAAAAATATCTTTAAATACAGGCAAAATGTTTTGGCAAAATTATCATATTACTCTGATTGCGAGGGGAAACAGACTAAAACTGGTATTTATCTTGCGTAAACGGAGCATTTTCTGTATGTAAGTTTTAAATGGCAAGAGTTCACAACTATTGGGAAAAAAAAAATCACACTTTGCAATTAATTAAAGTAAATCCTTTCAGCGTAGTTTTTACAACAGTTAAAAGCCTGAAACTTGACCATTAACCTCCAAATGGATGTGAAACACCACTAGTGTTCCCCTTCCCCTTTCCAAACACAACGTGCCACCAAAAGGACTGTAAAATGAAATGATGAGTTTTAAATGTCTTTTTTTCAGGCAAACTCAATTAGCAACAAGTTTTTTTCTCCCCTTTTGCAAAGAGCCCTACATTAGCACCAAGCCTAGTTATTATTTCCAGCCCGCACATCTTTACAAATCATTTCTCTGTGCCTTTGCACCGCTGACTCCCGTGTGCCACAATGTTCCAAAGTGGGCTCCAATTATGAAAGCATTAAAAATGCTGGTGAAGGATTTAGGTACATTACACCACTCAATGACATTCTACTGGCCATTATGTTATTAGCAGAGTGCTATGTGGAAAAAGGGCCTTTAATTGAGAAAGTGTTGTGGAAAATACTTTTAAAACAGCCAGTACTCCTGTCCCTCCCTCCCTCCTACACTGGCAGCTGTGCTCACTGCGAAAAGCTGTGCATCTGGGCCGATTTGGCTAAAATCCCTCAGCCATGGCAGGTTATTTTAGGGCGCTATCTACACACAGTATTCAAGTATGTCTGTGCACACTCAGGTAGACGTGCATATATGCATATTATTTTGTCTATTCAATCTTTTTGTGAAAGTCCTTTCTTAAAAAGTCAAATATAAGAAGAGGTAATTTTCTGCAGAGTAATTAACTAACTATTAAAAGACAGAAGAATGTTTATTTTGTTCAAAATGCAATATAATACAATAAACCAAAGCTATTTTGATTTGCACTGGAGGAGCAGCATCAGTGAATTCTGGAAAAAAGATGGTTTAATTGCACTTAACATTTGTTAGAAATCAAGCAAGGAATCATAACCTTGGATTTTTAGAGTTCAAATTGGTCTGTGAAGGTTTGTGAAATAATTTTATTTCTATGTATATGGAAGTATGCCGTTGGTTGTTGAAGTGACAACATAGATGTCTCCATCCTTTGAAACGTTGTAATTGAAAGAAAGTGTGCTGTAAGTGTTCAAACATTGTGTTGTGTATTTTCTTTCTTTCTTTCTTTTTTTTAAGTCCATCATCTTCTAACATGGCAGAGTAACAGATGGAGTTTGGGTTCTGTCCTGTGCTGCATCCACACACCCTGTGTGTAATCTGTCATTATATTCAGGTCATTGTTAGGAGCTCAGTGGCAGCGTGACTGACTTGGCCACGGCTTGACAACTGTCTCTGTTTCACACAGGCAGGGAGAGGATAGGCAGACTCCTTCAACAATTAGAGGGCACAAATGGTGTGCCATTGTATAGCCTAGTTCACTTTCCCAAATTAGGACTAAGATGTTATCCATAAATAAGAACAGCACAGTGTGGAAAGGGTGAATACTATTAACTGGTGAGGAACAGATTGCATGTTGCCCTCTGTCGTGTGTTTTCCTGCATGAATCTATGACATTTGTTGTGTTACCTTAAAACCTTACAAACAGAGTTTCTTTTGGGACAGCAGCTGTTGTAGCTGTGCGTTGTGTTGCATTATAAACTGATGTTGTTGTCTTCTCCACTTGAGTATTTGTCTTTTCACTTACCAGGAACAGAAACCCACTGTCAGTACATGACATATAACCCACAAGAAAACAGAAAAAGCAATGAAAGCAGTCACACAGCTTACGTATCTGGATCATCTTAAGGTTTAAAGACCCACGTAAAAGACACTGTGATCCAGTTCTGTCCCTTTTTATTCCATTTTGAACTTGCATTAATTTGATTGTGGGATAAAGACTAAATATCCAAACTCCAATAGCCTATGAAAGACTCAAAAATAATTCATTCATTATAGTTCCAGTGAAGAGTAGCTGTTAGCTTTCTCAGCTGTGACTCTACATTTTTTTTCCCAGGGTTCATAAAGTGTGAAAAAGGTGAACAGAGTGCAGGAGTAGGATCACCGGGAGAACAACTGTCCCACATGTCAGCAAAGCTCTATTTGAGGAGACCACTGGAATAAGGTCCCCTGTTTGTAATAAGCACCTTCACTCTTTTATAATAGTGGCCTCATCCTGAAAAACAGAAAAATCAGCTGACAGGGATCGACTTAAGTGCCAAAGCTGGGACAGGAGGAGTCTTTTGAAGGGGTCTATTTTTTCATCTGTGGTCACAAAAAACGGGAAAATGTGGTAGCACTTCTCTGAAGATGTCCACCTTAATGTTCCCCCTCTGATTTCATAAGTACCTCCATGCATCATTCCTCATTTCTGTTATGGGAAAAATTAAAAGAGACATTACTTTTCTGTCTTTCTGCAGTAAATAGTGACCATGGCCAGCAGTAAAATATTTTTTTAAAGCGTGATGTTACAGTGGTCGATGAAATTTTATTGCCGTCAAATATTTTTACTTGAAACTAGAGGTTTATCGTTGTCTTCCTAAAGATGTCACCTGTGTTAACAGCACATTCACTCATTTTCTCAGTACAGAAATTATTTCAAATTTTAATTTTAATAACCGATAACACTAACACTAATATACTGTCACCATACAATTTTTTTTTAGATAAGACTACTTCTCTGCTCCATGTTTAATCTATTTATCTGTCTCTCCATCTATCTGACCATCATGCACTGAGCCAGGGCCCCTACAGAGGTTGATGTGGCAGGTTTTTATTAATGCCTTCAGAGTTTAGACTTTTCAGAGCCATCTCTTTGGCCTTGCTCCAGACCTGCAGGGTCAGGGCTGCCATACGGGCTGTTGATTATATATGTATGCATAAATCTAACTATAAGCTGGGCTGACGGTATGTATGCGCGTGTGCGTGTGGTCACATGGTGGTGAAGTCATGGATGCGAGCGTGTAGATGTCTGCTTATGGTTGCCTACTAAATGGCTTTCTGTAATCTGACAAATCACATCGATGATCAACCCTCATCCTCTGAGGGTCCATGACTGCATCTTATATGTCTCAAGTGTTCACCAGGACCAATTCCTTGTGTCACTGATGAACAGAATGCCCTCACACTGATGGTTTCCCCTGGCTTAGCAGCACTGCTAAGTTTTACATTTAGGTGTACTAAATTAATCCTTTGAAGCCCATTTATTAATAAGAGCTATTGACCAGGAGTATTGACTGAGGCTCGAGAGCTTGTATCCAATAAAATCTTTTAACCTTGTGTCTGTGAAGAAGTATGAAATTGGGCAATGAGAAAAAAAACAAACATTTGAATGTATGTTTATGACATGTTGAGTAAATTAAATGTTCTGTTTTCATTTCGGAGCATCTCCCTCCAACCGTGCAAGTTACCACAACCAATCAAACCTCCCTTAAAGATCAAACTTTCAGATGCTCAGCTGCTGCATTTGCTTTATTATCATAAGTATTTTTAATTCTGTGTTCACTCAGCCAGCTTTAATGTCACAAAACCGACTGTTCCCTTATAATTTTTCACACCTTCCCACACTTATGCTTGCACCAATAGCTCGGTCACATTTTCTTTGTGTGAGTGTGAAGCTCAGCCTTTCACTACTGGTAAGGGGGTAACACCTCTTTCAGGTTTCAAGTCTTTTTTTTTTTTTCCACCTCAAAAAGAGAGCGAATAGCAGCATTTTGTGTTCCCGCCTCCCTCCTTCCTTTCCTTGCCTTTCCCCACTCATCTGTCAATGAAAGACACAGTTTTGCCACAAGGCATTGTGTGTTTAGTGATGGTGCCAGCAACTGCCATTTGGGTGCAGGGAGGCAAGGGGATCCACCCCCTTTGAACTGCTGCCAAGCCAGCCAGCTTGCACCTTCTTTAATAACTTCCCCTGAAGGCACTTCCCTCTTTCTCTCACCCTCCTCTCTCTCCTCTTTCTCTCATGCACTCCCACCCTCCTCTCCTTCCATTTTTTTTTTTAAATGACTGCAGTTTTCACGGGTAAAGCTGTGATGCTGATAAGAAAGGCAAGGCTGCTTTTAAGTGACAGCCTGACATCAAATCTGTTTGGAGAAAAAAAGAAAAGAGAGAGAAAAAAAAAATGCACAAAGTTGAGAGTTCACGTGTGGACAAAGTATGTTTCCAAATGGATTTTGTTGATTTGTGAATTATATTGTCTAACGTTAATAAAAATTAATACAATAAAAATCCACTGAGATCTATTCTAGTTTCACAAAACATATTCATTCTCTTAATCACGGTGGTATATATGTTTCTTTGCAGCTCCTGTATAAACAATCAATCTACCATACATTATTATATTACATTAAATAAAAAAAAAAAAACCATATTACAATCTTCAATATACCTTTTTTGTGACAAATATAGTGTTTAATGTAAAATAGCATGAATTCTTTGGAGAATTATGTGGAAGAGAAATTGTGCAACTTGTTTAATTTTGAGGCGGTGATCAAGGCATTTTTATGCGTTTAAGTTGTTTTAAGGGAGATAAATAAATATGGGCGCTTATTTTTGTACTTTTACTACTCAATCCAGAAAAGTACTGATGATGGTATTGATCTGATCTGATTCACTTGTCTACAAGGAGAACACAAGTGATGGGTGAGACAGAAAAGTTGGGGAGTCTTCATGTGGTATAAATCTTTGTTGATTCACTTTTCTGCATAAATGGATTTCATCCAGAGTCTTGTACAACTTTTTTTTGCAACCATTTGGTGTCATCTGACTTTTCAGGCCAGACAGTCAATGCTACAGTGGTGCAGGAAATTCTACCACGGGTACGAAAATAAGACATAGACAGAAGGGGCAGTTGGAGAGAGAAAACCAGCCCCCCCCCAACCCAAAAAACCCCCAATGGCCTGGCTGATAGTGATTCATCTTCCCTCCTCTCCTGTGGGCCTCTCAGGACAGGGTTAACTCACACCATACAGGCACTCTGTAAACTCCCAATCTGTCAGTTCCACTGTACAACACCATGGCCTCGGGACAGACAAGCTAGAGTGTCGAGGTAAAGAGGAAAAAAGCAGAGCGACCTGGCTAAAAGCGCAGGAAGCAATGGGTGTCATATTAGGGGTGTGTAATACACTATGTCACCTCAATGGTGTATGGCCCATTAAGGCTATAACCTCATACACCGTGGCGTTTATTTTGTCACTAGGGATTATTTGGAACAAACAGGCTTGCCGGGGAAATGAGGGGTTGTTTGTGTATGCGTGTGTTCTGTTTGTGAGCACTTTGAATTTATTGCTTGTCCACTGTATGTGTGTCTGTGTGCGCACGCACCCTGATGTATATCATCTTCAGGATATTTCCCTTTTTAAATCCATGGCCACCATTTGTTTTTATATATATATATATATATATATATATATCTGTGTGTGTGTGTGTGTGTGTGTGTGTGTGCGCGCGCGTGCGTGTGTGCGCATATGGTACGTACTTTACGCAGTGTGTCTGTGGCGATGTATTAAAGGATGATGGGTTGGGGCGGGGTTGAAAATGAGAATGTAAATACAGGCGTGAGCACACCCAGCACCCTCCACCCACCTCACCCCACCACCATCACCTCCTCGTAGTTGTCCTCCTCCTTCTCCTCCCATGTGAGGGTGAGACAGCTAGTGGGTGACCTTGCCCAGTGTAATTAAAGTGAAACACCTTGACTTGTCACCATTGCCTGAGACAGCTTAAATCTCCCTAATGTAAATGGAGGCTGCTGCTGACGTGCTGCTAGGCATGGCCGTGGAGAAGATACAAGCGCTGGTGATCCATCTCTGTACCAGCGCACACGCGTGCACCTGCACACGCACACACTCCCTCTCTGTTTCCCTTTTTGCTTTTTTGCACTCTCTCTCTCCTATTTTGACACACACATACAGAAATGTACCCAATCTTTCTCTCCTTTTTTCTGTCTTTCATAAACACCCTCTTTCCTTTCTCCTCACACCCACCCTTGGCACTCTGCAACCCCCACCCCATCTCGCTGTCCACCTCCTTTATTTATTTTACATCTCAGGCAGCTCACTGCTTACCTTTACAGCGACAACAGCAGCAGCAGCAGCAGCAATGCCTCATGGGATAGCTCAAGTGTTGGTGTGGAAGGAGGCACAAATGGAGGGGTTACCATATCAGTCACACCAACAATAGAACAATATAATTGATTTCCCTGTTTTTGGAATTATGATTTGTAAGAAAAATTGTACTTAGAAACAGCAGGTTACTGTCGGTCTCTGTACTTTATGGCACCTGATCAGGTTGAATGATTGCCAGTGGTTCACATCTACTGCCTCCATGGGAGTCCAACATACAGAAATGGTAGTTAGAATTGAAATTCTGTTGACTTTGTCCTTCAATTAAAGCTCTGTAATACAAAAGTCTTGTTGACCCTCCTGTCCTGCCGTCTGTTAGAAGTCATGGCAACACATTGCTGAAAGTCGTCCCACAAAATTCCAGGCTCATTTGCAGTTTGGGGAACTGGGGAGTGCCTGGAACGACAACACAAGCAGGACAAGGGGCTTCTGCCAAAATAATTGCCCTGTCTGAATGCCACAGTGGCATGTGAAAGAATGCTATATGCCCCCTGTGCCAACATTGCCAGTTGCTGTTACCCTGTGCCAGCCCAGCCCCCAGCCCCCCATCCCCCCATCCCCCCATCCCCCCATCCCCCCTTTCCCTTCCCCGCTTACCTCCTTTGCCTTGCCTGGGCAGTGGGCATCATGACAGGAGCCAGACTCCCATCATGTGTCTGCACCAGGCAGTATGCCCTTTTGCCCTGATCCCTGGGGCAGCGTGGGTTCCATCCCCTGGTCTTCTCAGGAAGATGCCAAGGTATGTGGGTGGTGCCAGGAAGCAGATATGTCCTAGAGTACACACACATACTCTGATGGGCTTTGAGGCGGCCCGGTGGTTGCATGGCAGTGCCAACTTGACGGGGAATTATCCTGGCAGAGAGGACTGTTTCTCTATCTTTTCTGCCCTTCAGTATTGCTTTGCTTTCACCATCCTCTTTCCTTTGATAGATTCTCTTTATCAGTACCTGTAGAAAGAAGCCGATTGAGGCAACATGATCTTTCTATCATACAGATATGTAACTGTGAAGATATATTTGAACATGATCCATCAGGAGGTTCTTTCTTGTGGAATTGAGATTTGATAAAGTCAGTACATCCACAAAAGCAAATTCCATATTTTCTCTTCTTAGAGAGACTTGAAGGTGCAGACTGAAGACAAAGATAGTTACCTGCTTGCACACTGTGGTATCATACACAAGTGTTGCTTTAGACAGAAAGGCAACAGAGAGAGACAACAAACAAGCATGCTGCTATTGTGATAGACAGCTTCCACTGTGAGGTTCAGTATGTCAATGTGTTCAGTGTGTGATGTAGCAACTGCTCCAGCCATGGGGGTCTGTCGGAGGGGGTGAAGAAAGCAAGAAAGAGAGAACGCGTGGGAGAGAGAACAAGAGAGAGAGAGAATGAGCAATGAGCTCAGGTGGGTCCGACATCTGCATTCACTTCCTGTCTTCTTTTGAAGGGAGGGAGGGAGGAAGGGGAAGAGGAGAAAAGGAGGGGGTAGAGGTGGAGGAGCAAGGGGTGGAGGCGGGGGGGGGGGGGCTAGATTAAAACAAGAGCGAGATGAAGGCCTTTCTGGAGGCTACAAAGGAGCTGTACACTGGAAAAGGGCTGGGGAACCCTCAATGGGGCTGAAGAACACACAGACAAAACGGAAATGATGGACCTGCTGGGAAGTATAGTAGTCGTAGCAGTTGGGGTGAGGGTGGGGGGGGTCACCGGTATATATGCTGAGCGAAAGGCCACTGAGTTTTCTCAGCTATTCATTTGAAAACAAACTGTGCGACCAGCAGGCACAGTCAAACAGCATCTGGGTGTGGAGTGGATTTTGTCTTGTTTCTCCAAAATAAAAGCAAAACAAAAAAAGAAAAAGCGCACCAATGCTCCATGTGTGGCCCGATGCTAAAAGTCAGGCCGAAGAGGCCAGAGGAATCTAGAACAGGGCTGAGGAGAGATGAGAGGAAACAATCAAAAACAAATGAAGAGAGTTGGTGGGAAAGGAAGTGAGAGTGAACAGAGGAAATTCTACTGATGATGTCATTTTCACATAATCCTAACGGCAGATGATTTTAAAAATGCAGGGATGGGATTTTCTCCTTCACCTGCCATTCATTGGTTTTATGCACATTTACAGTTTCAACATGTCATCACTTGTTCTAACAGCCGTTTATTATTTTATAGAATTTCATTTTGTTTCAAATCTAAATTGTGTGAATTCGATCAAAGTAAGCCAGAATCAAAGACCTGTGTTGGTACCGCAGTTGGCCTCGGTCTTTATTGTAGGCACAACACACAAAGAAAGAAGCCCGGGTGACAGTGAGCTGTTTGCATGTCCTTGGGATGCCAGTGTCATTGTCAGGGCTTATCAGAATCTAGGTGCAAAGAATGAGTGGAGGGTGGGAGAAAAAGGGGGAGAAAAGGGGGACGACAAATGCACATGGCTTAATAAAACTTTATCAGGAGTTACCTTAGCTCTGTTTCCCTCCCCCAGTTTCCCCTCATCTGCTCCCCGGTAACACCCGGCTCTGATATTTAAAGAGCTCGGGGTGCACGGCTGTGGGAATGACGTTTAACTTCACCAATTTCTTATTGCCTGTCAGTCTCTCTAATTTGATCCGGCGTCGGACAGTTACCGTTTTGGACAGTGGAGTCACGGCACATATTGGCAGGGAGACTGGCAGCTAATAAAAGTCAGCTTGGTATTTACTCCCCTTTTCCTTTTATTTATAATATATCTCAATATTGTTATTATGAATATATATGCATTTAAGCCTCACCTATCTCTCTGGGTGGTGCCTCAGTTAATAATGTGTTATTGATTTCCATACTGGCCTGGCTATATATCTGTTTTAATTTCAAGGCCTTATCACTCCCTCTGTGAACCCTTCCTTTTATTTTTTCTTCTCTTTCCTTTTTTTCCTACAGGCATTATTAAGTCTGTGTAGGAGTATAGGTAGCATGCTTTTTACAGTCTGAGTGGTTACTTTATATGAGGGAGGGATACTCATTACAGGCCCCACATCTTTTCCAAGTCAGCCTTCATCTTTTCTCTGACAGATTGGATCAAGGGCAGATTGGGTCAGTTAAAGTGCCTAGATTTAGATAGTTTCATCAAAGATATTTTTCCCAGAGAAGGCTCAGTTGTGGATATCGTAAAAATACTGACGTTGTTGTAATTTGGTAAAAGTCATTAATAGTTCATCAAGATTCAGGTTCATCCATACGGAGGACAACAGACATGTTTTGCCTCATGCTCTGGAAGCTTTGACTCATCCTATGGGATGGTTAGACCACTGAGGGCATCTCCTACTACCAGAATGATAAAGGAGTTGAGATGAAGGAGAGGAGGAAAGGAGCCACAGAAAGAGGAAGATGAGGAGAGCTTGGCGAGGAGGAGGAATAAGCAGCGCATGTATATATGCGAAATATATGCGCCATCAGCAGAAAAGAGCCTGAGTCAGCCATTTGCTGGGCTTCGCCGCATGCTAAAACACATAGAGGCAAGGCCCATTAAAAATGAATGCCGCGCGATAATCACATTCTCACTTAAAATTTAATGTTGGTATGCGGCGACTGACAAAGAGAAGGGGGCATAGGACACTGTGATTATGACCATGTCTCCTGTACTTCCAACTTTGAGGTTATGCCTTCACGTGGCCTCAGACAGTTTTTTCTGATTCACAGGGAGCCAAGGCTAACACTTGTAATCTGATTGCTGCAATTATTAAGGACCATACTGACGTCTTCATAAAGGAGAGAAACTGTCCGTCTTTATCAGACGCGTAGTGGAAATTAGAGTGAATACAAGTAAAGCTTACCCCACTTAAAAAAAAAAAAAAAAATCTCAAACAGGGATTCCTTCTCTTTTTGTCATTCAGATGTGTTCCTTTTTCCCCTCAGATTTTCTTTCAGTATCTTTTTTTTCTGTTTAAGGGAGTTGAATTTCTGATCGTATGATCTTGGCTTCATCTTGACTGTTTAGTCACTTTGTGAGGCTTTTATGAAAAAAAAAAAAAAAAATCAACCATTATGCTAAAACTGTTCTTAATATGGTAATAGTTCTCGTGATAATGAAAAAGTAAATGTGTTTGTATTGCATTGGGTCACTACGCCAAAGACATCCCTCACTCTGTCGTTTTTACTTTTTGCTTTCACTGTTGAGTTATAACCAATGCTTAAGTAAAAATTTCCCACCTGTCACTATAAAGGAGAGAGAGTAGAAAATGTAACAACTCTATAACTCATTGGTCTCCAGCCATCCTAAAATCTTCATAAGTTGAAGCCCCCATCACACTCTGCGGGTGAGACTGCATGGGGCCTTGAGGGCCCTCATATGGGGAGGCCGCAGAGACAATGGATGGGTGGGTGGTGGTGGCGGGAAAGAATGAGAGGATCGGGTGGGGGGGGTCCTCTCCAATTCTAGTTCAAGTGGGCTGAAGATGGCCGAGAAGTGCACTTCCCCTCAGAGAAGACAAATTAATGTTCTTGCCCAAACATAATATTGTCAGAGAGGTGCACAATAGGAGCCTCTCACCAATGTTTTCTTTTGCGTCTCTGTGCCTTTACAGTATGTTTTCTCTGTGTGTGTGTGTGTGTGTGTGTGTGTGTGTGTGTGTGTGTGTGGCCATGAAGGCCCCACTTAACCTGCCACCCTAGGTCCATAAGAGAGTAGGAACCTCCTCCTGGTCCTTCTTCAAGGTCATGCTAGAAAGACTCTCCCATTCAATTTTACCTCCTTATTCAGGCATAGTATCTTCTTTTGACGATGACAGGGTCCTTGGAAAGAGAGGAAAAGGAAAAAACAAAAATAATAACAACACTTTCTTGAGCGAATGAAGAGAGACAGCAATGCAATCTAGGCTAGCCAGAAGTTGACTGGTTGACTACAGCTAGTGCTATTCATCTCCTTAAAATACAGGCTACTTTTTGGCTCTGCTCGTCTGCTCTCATCTTGAAATGTTTAAATTACATCTTTGGACATATAAAAATCAGCTCCTTGGAAATAATAATGATGCAAAATACAGTTTTAGTTTTTATTTTATTATTAAATTTGATTTAGTTTTATTTGAGGTCATCCTTCTAATACCAATGTATTGAAAATCATGCATATGTAAAGATGCAAATTATGCAAAAGTCTTCTATTTTGAGACAACTAGACCAATAAAATGAATAGACAAGTGTCAAACATAGACGAAGGCAGCGCTACCTATAAGAGCAAAGTTTTTTTTTTTTCTTTATCTAGGTCGCAATATGTGGAGCAATTTCAACAGATGGGCTGCAGAGTACTCCCCAGGCGAACAGAAGTTAGTTTTTCTGCTTCTTCTCCCTACTGATGTCCCTGTGCCCCTCCTCTGCCGTAAAGGATTCCATCATCAGTAGTTTGTTGCAGGCAAATTTCAGTGCATGTCACACACACACACACACACACACACACCCGTTATGGACTTTGTAAGGACAAATACAACATGTGGCCAAGTAGGTCAGAAATAATTGTTTTTTTTACTTGGTTGTGAAATGACTTCAGAGTCTATTGTAAACAAATGTATTGATAATGACTTTGCATATTTAAGAGAATATTTAGATATAGATTTATCTTTAGAGATTATTTAGCTAGACTCCTTGAGAGAGAGAAAGTGTGGAAACATTGTACTTGATTTAATTCAACTTACACAAAAAATGGTTCTCTAAACTTTTCTTGAAATGTCACCAATTAAACAAAAGGATATGATATTGATCCTGTTGACCTCTTCACACACACAGTGATGCATTTGCGCACTGTGTCTCATACACACACACAGCCCATGAAGAGAAAATGTCACAAAGTATTTGGGTGACAAAAATGGCACCCTGGGGGGAGACTGGCGGAATAATGTTTGGAGGCGTTGTGGCCCAGCAGCAGCACACACAACAGAGAATTAGCTTTGAAAAACACAGATGCATAATCATAAAAAAAAGTGGTGATTGCTGGTGGTATGCAAAAGAGTATATGTGGTGTGTGTGTGTGTGTGTGTGCGCGCACACACATGCGTTTGTGTGTGTGTGCGCGCACACATGCGTTTGTGTGTGTGTGCATGCACTTGACTGTGTATGTGCGTGAGAGAAAGTGACACAAAAAGAGAGTCAGAGGTAGAGTGTGTGAGTGTAGTGTGTGAGGGGGTCCCATATAATGGAGAGGCTCCACCTGTTTACACTTCTTTGCCCCCAGCATTCTTGTGGGGGCCCCTTTAGAGGGCCCTCTTTCCAGACAGCCAGCTAACTGCTCTTGGGGAGCCCTCCGCAGGGACCACAAAAACAGCTGAAGCCTCGAAGTGCTTCCTGAAAGGGAGAGGGAGGAGTGTTGGGAAGCGAGGGTATGACAAATAGGCAAGCTGGAGCAAGAATAATAGCAATAAAACTAAATGGAGAAAGCAAGCAAACAGACAGTGACAACGTGAAAGAGTGTATCGCTGGTGAACCACTTCCAAACAAGCCTTTCTAATGAGGTCCGCTATTAACACAGAAAAGGAAGAGAAAAAGCAAAAAGAGTGGAAAGCAAAAAGCAGGAGGGGCTGCCGGCAAACGAGGAAAAGAATGAACGAATGGGTGAATGTGCTTGAATGCCGTGTGTGTGTACTGAATCACTTTATCTTTGTTTTTCTGCAACTGTACAATGACCTCTGTTTGGGGCTTGGATGAAGACAGTAGCGGGCCGAGGAGGATGGGGATGAAGAGAGGGAGGAAAAGGTGGGGGTCGTTGGTTGGGTAGTGGGAGGCTAACAGGCTACACACCAGGCCTTTGTGTGCAAATTTCCCAGCAGCGCCTTACCAGTTAATTAAGGAGGTCAGTGAAAGAGGGAGAGAGAGAGATGGAGAGACAGCCAGAGAGAGGGAGATGCAGAAGGTGGGGGTTGGCTCTAACGAGCTGTCCGCAGCAAATGAATGAGGGGTTTGTCCTAAACTAAGCAGCGAGAGGCCAAACAATGTCAGCAGCAATTAGCAACCAGTGGTGGGCAGCCAAGGGCCTGTTGACTGAGCAAGCAAAAGATGTGAGAAAAACCAAAACAAAACGGTAGGAACATGGAAATGCAGACATACATATACAGTAACACACATCCAGGAATAAATAGGATGGAGCTGCAAGGAGGCGGGTGGCGATGGAGAATAGTAGTATAGGCAGGGGCGGGTCATGTTGCCTTCACCCCTCCACACAACGCGGCCTTGACCCTGCAGGCTGAGTGCTTTGAATCTACAACACTGGCAGAAGGTAACAAAGGCCACAGGTGTAGCAGTGTGATCTGTGTGCTCAAGTTACACTTGATATGGTAGATAGAAGTTCTCAGCACAGAGCAGAGAGAAAAGCTGCTTTCTCTTGGCATAGAGATTCTGCCTAATTCTTTCTCCATTATAAGATTTGAGAAGATTGATTTGTTACTTTCTTTTGTGCATTACCTCATTAGAAGGACATTGAAATCCTTTTTTTTTTTTTTTTCTGGACAAGTCACTCCAGTCAGCTCTCCAGCAAGTCTGTTTTTGGCCCCTACCATTCTCCTCTCTTGTCTCTTACCATTCTTGGCACAATGTGAAGACTCCGGTCTTTGTTTCATTCTAATCTCGGAGGTGAAGTGGCCCTCTTGTACCTCGGGCTCTAATCGTTGGCAGAGACAGTGTTCTCTAGTGGTGCTGGGCTACGATGGAAACGCGACATCCCCACAAAGAGAAGAGAAGAGAACTGCTGCGCTCAGGCTTTGTGTGCAAATATAAAAGCACACAAAAGCGGGAGCCTGAGATAGTGTCAGAGTTAGAATGTTTTCACTCTCCAGTTTTAGATATGGATTATATATAATATATTTTTTAATATTGGGGTTATTTGTTGGCCACTTGTTGGGAGAGGTGAGGTGCAGGGTGTTGGGGGGCCTTGGGGGCTGTGAGAAAGTGGAGCCTGCAGATTGTTGGCTCTGAAGAAAGAAGGTGTTGTGGAAAGGCGAGTGGGTTCACTGGCTGTTGGAGACGATGGTCACAGAAGGGCATGAGAAATGGGAGATCTGCACATTGTAATTGGCAAACAGGTTTCTGAATGTGCTCTCAGGCTTTTCATTTACTTGTATATTCTTATGAAACGTTCCAGAGTAGGTATTCTAACTTTTTAACCATCTATTATGAATCAGTGTAGATATATTATGAATGACATCTCTGTGCATTTACAGACCTCAATCACACTAATTGCACTATTCCCCCTCTCGGTTATCTCAGTAAGATATTGCTCAAAATGTTATGATAAACCAATCTCAAATCCATCCATTCAACAGCCAAATAAATCCATTCATAGTTTCACTTCTGAAATCGAGCCTCTTGTGTACTCTAAAGTGTGAAAAAGATTCATGAGGATTGGTCCCTCCTGTCCTTCAGAGCAATCCATAATGATGCTCAGCCAGTAATCAGGGCATATAGGGGCTGGATGATCAGTGACAAAAGCTAGGCAGGGAGACATCAACCTGCTGGAGAAGAGTTGGGGAGAGGGGGGGCTGGCAGGATGAGTGTGGTGGCGGCAGCGACGGTGGAGGAGGAATAATCAGAATCCCATCCAGCGCCAGTCTCTAGAAATTGCCATGCAGATTTAAAGCCCATAAAGGAGGATCCTTGGACTGCTCCTTCTCCCCGCTGCCACTCCGGCACAGCACAGACCTCCGCTCCCCTCCTGCCTCTCTCCCGCTCCCTCTCCTCTGTGGTGCTAATTGGAGCCGAGGTAGCCCCCAGATGCAGGGCCCAGGTTACCGTAACCTTGGTGGTGAGATCGGCTGCTCGGCTTCATGTGGCCGGCTATTCATCAAAATGGTGGTGTGGAGGGGTGGTGGTGGTGGTGGTGGGGGTGTGGGGGATGGTGGCAGAGGGGGCAGAATATGCAGCAGGGGGAAATGAGCATCTAAGACTGCTTCCCCAAAGGGTAACAAATCACCCTCCTTGCCCTAATCCACCAATGGGGAACTTGATGGACCAGTGGTCACAATATGTGGCTGCAGAGACACATAGGTTTGACAAATCAAGTCTGTGTGTGCAATGGGATTTAAAAAAAAAAAGAAAAAAAGTACTAGCTGGCAATACTCACTGAGATGCTCTACTACCACAAGTTACAGTGTATTGTTCACACAAATATAAAGAAGCTGATTTATATTTGGTTTGCTTTATTAATGTGGCCCATGCTGCTAAATAAGTAGATAAATATTAGAGGGGGTAAACCCACAGACTGCTGCAGTAAATGCAAATTGCCATGCAAGGCTGTGCAGCAGGAGTCTTATCAGCAATATCCGTCTGATCGATCGCTGTGGTTGCATTATCAATCATCCATCATCGCATTGATATCTCTGCAATACCTATAATCTCACCTGATCAGAATCATTAATCAATACTGTAGCAGGATTGTTCTCCCACGGCAGCTGGGTTGTAAGACAGCGAGACAGGAAATGTCGCAGTGATGTAAAACATTTGCAAATGAGCAGCAGAAACCGTTACACATAGGCACTAAAAATACAGGCACCAAATTTAAATACATGACTGCGAAAATAGCAGCAGGGCTGTGCGGAGTGTATCTTATCTAAATTTGAAGCAAAGGGAATCCCATTCCCCTTACAAAAAAAATTTCATGTGGCATATTACAATGTAATTACCCCTGATCTCGCATTTGTGAAGATGGTCTTCCTCCCCGTTGGAGAATACTGAGCAAGTCGCTTGTATTCAGCAGGGAAAACAGGCAGCCACGGTGCAGCACCACGCAGAATCTCCTGTGTATAGGACCTTAATCATCCTGGCTCAGTGTGCATGTGCATATAGGGAGATTTGTGCATGAGCAGGTCGTGCGTGCGTGCGTGTGCAGTGGGTGTTTTCCAATAAGTGTGTGTATTTGTACGCTTTTGCGTGTATTCTTCCTACAGTGTTCCTGTGTGTGTATAACACAGAGAGAGAGAGGGAGAGAGAGGGAGAGAGAGGGAGAGAGAGATTGAGAAACTCGTTCCCCCAATTCCCCCGTGAAGCCTTCTACACCAATTTCCAGCCATGGGCAATCACTCACTCAGCATACACATCTACATAGAAGCTGATGAGATCCTCCATGGGCTTTACCATGTGACTGGAGCTCGTCATCTACTCTATCTGCCTCCACTTTGCTCTCCTATTCTAATACTATAGTCACTGAGGGGAGAAGGTGGTGGGGGTGGTTGGGAGGGGTTGGGGATGGTGGGGGTATGGATGATCTACATACACTTATGATACATAGGTGATCTCTGAGGGGCAAATCAGAGATACTCCCTGCTATGTTTCCCTTTGAATTCCAGAGGAATCTGTCACTTTTGCATGCCCATTATTGGTCGAGGTGATATGTCTTCCAGTTTTAGATGTCCTTGCATCTGGATAGCGGCGCTTTGGTATATTGTGCTAACCAATGACTGATATGAATGGGAAAGGTTGTAGACTCAAGTATATAGATTAAAGCTTAAAATAATGTCCACCCTCCAGCTGTGATGTTAACATTGGCCACTGTGTGCTGAGAGTTCATTAGTGTAATTGCCAGAATATTACCCATTGGCGTGGTCAGAATGTATAGAATATTAATGCTATCAATCTCCATTCCACTTGCATTCAGCACGGCGACAGAATAACCAACATCATTGCATATTAATGACAAACTTTTTGAGGAGAGGAGATAAAATGATCTTGTCTGTCACCCGTCTGCTCTTCCTGTACACTGAACCATTTATATCTGCATCTGTTTTGTTGTGCGTGTATGTGTGCCGTAGCTGCCTCTGTCTCCAGGGGAAAATACTGAACGCCCTAAAAATACTAAAAGAGGGAATTTCCTCTGAGTTGCACAACAGGGCACCCCCCTCCACCTCCTCTTTCTAACAACAAGCCCTCTCCCTCTCTGTATGCTGATGTCAGCACATAGCCTACTATGGTTCTGGGAGCTCAATTGCTATTCAAAGAGTAGACAGATATGTAGATGGAGGGTTAATATGGGCTTCTGAAATTGTCTGGTTGGTATTTAGAATAAATGATAGATGCATTGTTTTTGTGTGTAGTGTTGTGGTGAGGGTAGATACTGTGATATTCTGCAATTAGCATCACTTAGTAGGCCAGGCTATATGCTTGTAGCTCAGTGCTACAGTACACATAGGACTTTAAGTTGCGCCCCAAAGGTCAGTCTTTCATATTTGTTCGTACCCACTGTCTGCTTTGTTCAAACTCTGTCCAAACAGCTTTTAACTCATTGCAACTTCAGTGGAAGTTTAGATATGTATTGGCTACAGAAACATGTAAGTAGCCAAGAGAAATCTTTTGTTAAGCTAAAGTTAAAGGGCATACACCTGTATCATTTAAAGGCCAAAGCACACAAGGGAAGGGACACACAGTTCTTAAGGCATTCATGATGTTGTTTTAACTTTTAAGTAGGCATTAGAAAGGGGAGGCTGCAATAGCATATTCTGTAGCATTTATTTTTTCATTCATTGATCTGACCTTCTGCTGCCCAGCAGCAGCAGATGAAATTACTTCTAGATTTTCTTTCACAGACTTCTATGTTTATCTTGCCAAGCTGTTATACAAATTCTGTGTATATCTAAAGCCTCTAAACCCTGAACACGTCACATTTCTACACCAATTACCCACTGGGCATGCCAATTACCAGTTTAACTCACACATTTTAAATCCACATAATCTGTAGTGAATGTTATTCGCCCACCCTATTTAACACCATGTCATTTTTTTGAGCAAATGGATGTTAGATGAATGGAATGGTCCTCTCCTCTGAGAGTTTTTCCTCATGGCTTCTGGCCACTTGTCTCCAGCTAGCTGTTAATCGATGCTGAGGAGCAGCTAGGCCATAATGGAGGATTTATCTTAGTTCTTCGCACCACTTAGTGCCCAATGGACAACTCTATACCACCTCCTCTCTTCGTTTCTGTACCTTCTTTCATTTTTTTCTTAAACCCCCCCCCCCCATATCCCTCAGCTTCCTCCACACCAAAGGCCGTGATGGAAACGCCTCTCCTGAGAGAGTTGTGTAGGCGGAGGAGAATGGGTTAGAATGAGGGACAAAATAGGTTGAGAGGGTCGTTAGATAGTGAGCAAGGGAAAGGGGTCAGAACAATGTTGCTGACATGGTCAGAACTGTTAACGCACATGAGAGGTAATTTTAGAGTGTGTGCCTGACCTTGCACAGATCATAATAACCATTTTCAGCTTGCTCTAGAAATTGAATAAGTTGACTTGCATGTTTAAAAACATATACACCCTTATTTATATTTCATACACACGTATACCCCACCTCAAACTGTTTCTGACTATTGAATGCATAGGCACTCTTGCTTTAGAAGTGCCAATTTTCCATGATGAATTGCCGAACTAAAAGCCCATAAGGGTTAATACTGGTTAGTGAAGTCCTGGACTGTGTAATGTGTTAGTGACGCAAGGAAGAGCCATGAGAAAATGCAGCGGTGCTGGTATTTACATAGTAGTGGAGGATTTACGTGCTTGCCCACATGCACATGGGAGAGTTGGTCATTTACCAACCGCAGTGCTGAGCAATAAATCTGAGAAAAGAGCAAGTTCGATCATTAGCAGAGAAGCGCTCCCTCTCAGGTTTTGTGTTTTTGTTTACATCGTTCCCTTACTGCCTGCCCAGTTCAAAATCCTTCCGCGTGTCCAGCGCATGCTGTTGCTTGTATACATCCCTTGACTTTCCATGCAAATTTATGTTTAAGCATACTTGTTTGTGTGTAAGATGGGGAACAAACACATACACTGACACACTCATGAGGGTGGAGGGAAACCTGGGATGGGGGAGTGTGGGGGGGTATTGGTGGTGGTGCAAGGCGGTGACAGAAATTGAGGGGGACGGGGTGGCAGCTGCAGGCTGCTCGGTGCACTGTCAGAGCGGAATGATTAATGAATGGCGGCCCCAGCTGAGCCTAACCTTTGGAGAACCGCACAGGACATCTGCAGAACTGTCAGCGCTCTGACAAGGACAGAGCTGAACAACCAATTATTTCGCCATCACTAAGGTGGGCTGTCAGCTTAATCCTAGCCATTCACTTAGGCAAGGACAGGCAAATTTCTCCTTTACATACACACACACACACACACGCACACACACAGATTGAGCGGACCACGGTCCTGCGTGGACACACATATATACAAGTGAACAAACAGGCATGCACGGACAGGAAAACATGCCCATGTGGACATGTACTCAGAATGGACTGGTGCTCACACACACACACACACACACACACACACACACACACACACACAAACACTCACACTCACATATTCAGACACAGGCATGAGGTCTTGGACAAAATAGAGTTAACCCTTCTGCTGCTGGCAGTGGCAACCCCATGCAGGTGACATATATTAAGGAAAGCAGGGCGAGCAGGGGAGGTTTAATGATGACAAAACAGGGTTGCTGGATGCTGGCTGGAACTCTGAGCTGGACACGGGTGGGGCTGCAATCTGGGGAAGACACTCTGTCTGGTGCATGTCAGGAGGGAGGGAGGGGTGATGGGAGGGAGAGAAGGCAGCAGCTACAGAGGGAGGGGTGGATGCCCTCATGTCTACTGGATGTGTTTACATTTAACACAGGGCCTGAGATGGGGATTGCATGTTTTAATTAAAGTTGTTCATAAATAGGATTCCATGTAAAAGTTACACTCAGTAAAAAATTGGCAGTAATTATAGCACATTGAAGTGCATTTAGACGAGGTCTAAATTGTGTGGTCTGCTCATCCTGGACCTTATGTATATTCTTAAAATTTACAGTGTGGAAATATAGTATTGATTGACCTTATGGATTATACAAAATGGATCCTGTTGCTTTGAGGAAGATTAAAAAAAGGAAGGTGTTTGAATAAAACATGATCGATATGATAATCAAGATATCTAATCAAGTTGTGTCAAGAAAAGGTTGACACAGCCACCATCAGCCAAAACCAGTCAGTTTGAAAGATCTTGTCCTAGAACACACTACAGTTCACACAAATATAAATTTTTTTTATACAAAGGAATAAACACCAAATTTTGAAGAGATCAGGTTGAACTGTCATTAGGACTAATGAGTACATGATCACCAGATATATTGATCAGCCAGGGGGACTTCAATAAGGTGTATATTAGCTTTAACATGTTTGGAATTTATCTGTGTGTACGTGTGCACTTTATGTGTCTTTGTGTGTCAAGGCCAAAGGCAGCTTGAGCATTAAGACTTGTTTTCTGGTTCAGGTTAGAATTAGGTTTAGATCAGGCTTATGGTAAAGGCTAAGGTGGGCATTTAGTTATAGTGCATAATGTGTTGTGCCAATGAGTGTCCTTTCAGACCTGTATGTTTGTTTGGTGCTGAGTGCTGCTCAGTACTGCCCATCGGTGACTGACTGGGATTTGATTGAGGTGTTTCTGATGCGATAAGGGATCGAGCGTGGCTACAAAGCCTATTGACTGACTGCTGATGAAGCCAGAGAGAGAGAGCTGAAGAAATTAATAAGTGGATAAAAATCAATTAACTTAAAAACCGTACCTCATCAGTGGCTAACTGTGTGTGTGTGTGTGTGTGTGTGTTTGTGTGTGTTTATGTGTTTGTGTGTGTCATATTTCACCCCATATGTCCCATGTGTCTGCATTATCGTGCATTCACCTGCAGTAACTGCACACAAGCAGGCTGCAGTGTTTTGGGGTTGACTGACCTCCTGCCTTCAGACAATTAAAACATAAAATGCCAAGTCAAGTCATTGGAATCCTAAAGGCTGCTTGGCTTGTGTATATTCATGAGTGAGGCACCTTCTACTCGCTGTGAATGGCGAGGACTTTGATCAGTTCAAGTTATTTGACCAGGAGAATCTTAATACAGCTTTACGATTTGCAATTCAAACAATCATGTTGGTATCATCTACGACTCTGGGGTCTCCAGTGAATGCAAAAACCCATTAACTTAGGTAAGCAGCTTTTGGTGGTGCACAATGTCGGCCTAGAAAGCAGTCAGCATAAATGAACTTTGCTTCTAAAGGCAAAGCTTTACAATAAATGGGCTTGAAGTGCTGCACGTGGAAGTGAATGGATTTACCATGTACTAATATAGAAAAAGCTGTGTTTACAGACAAGAGTGTGAACTGATGGCTCAATCCATAAGTAGTTTTAGGAGCTCTACACACCATGCTCAAGCACACACACACACACCCATAGACCCACATACACACACATACTGTGTCAGAATGTATTCATTAGAAGCCCAGTCCTACTAACAGGGCTGTCTACTGTCCCAGACAAACTGCAGGAGGAAATGTCTGGCTGCTGGCTTTTAAACTGGGTTAGTGGACCAGGGAGGGAGAGAATGAATGAGGGAGAGACTGAGAGAGCATGAAAGAGAGTGGGGAAAAAGAGAGAATCTGAAGCATAAAACTGGGACGAGGGTGTATGAGAAGAATTTTCTCATCAATTGCGGTGGTACTCCCCACTGTGCGCCTCTGTACCACATGTATATCAGGATATAAGAGAGTGTGTGTTTTTGTGAATGTAATTTTATGTCTGGATAGTTGCACGTCCCGTCTTGTCTCTTGAAACGTCTATTTGTTATTGAAAAGTTTTATAGATGTCATTTTTTAATGCCTTGTGCTTTGTTAGCTTCATTCTCATGCCCTCACTTGATTTAGGAACCAA
Source organism: Remorina albescens (assembly GCA_034769265.1). Classification (NCBI taxonomy): domain Eukaryota; kingdom Metazoa; phylum Chordata; class Actinopteri; order Carangiformes; family Echeneidae; genus Remorina; species Remorina albescens. The sequence goes on from CM068486.1 coordinate 6,070,821, forward strand.
ATGGCAGCCCATTAACATGTGAGAATGATTGTGCAGCCTTAGGGTTGTAGCGCGGCAACCCATGGAGAGGTTTTGCGCTGCACATCTCTATGATTCTCGGTCTTCACAGTGTCGACGAGAGTTAAGCATCAAAGGCGATCGCTAACTATCTTCAACCTCAGTCGCTCTCTTTGTCTCTTTCTGGCCTCTGGGTTCACACTGTAATTTGCTCTGTCTTTTTCTCTCTCTCTCTTCCTCCTCTTTCTCTCTTTGTTTCTGTCTTTTGCTACCATCTCTCTCAGGGCTCATGAATGAGGAGAGGGAGGTGATGAGGTCAAAGTGAATCTTCCCGTCGCTGAAGATGATTATGTCTTAACCTGCAGTTATTCAAAGGAGCGGGGCCCTGTGGCCATGAGCTGGCCTGCCTGCCACGTGTCGGCGCTCAGAGGGCAGCACCTCGGCACAGTCGCAGAGCAAGAGAGAGAGGCAGAGGAGCTGTGCGCTCAAATGGACTCCCAGGGTCAAATGTACAATGCCTTGCAATATTTTTCATGTGACTCACTAGCCCATAGATCCACTGGGCTGATGGATGCTTGTCGTTTTTCTAATGGCTTAGGTGTCTAATCTTTGGGCCCCAAATTGATTATGGAGGCTGGTGACATCACTGAGAGCAGACATTAGATTATAAAGTTGCACCCGAGGTTGATGAATCGGTCAGTCTCGGCTAGTTGAGGTAATGGAGAACAACACCTCAGTTGTGCTCTGTCTCTGAACATGGCTCAAGGCTCCTCATAGAGAAAACTGTTGAGTCCTCTACCTTTATCTTTGTCCCTTCTGACTTTTCTTTAAGCCTCAGACTTCATATTCAGCAGCCCCAGGCTTGAGCTATCTGTCTCCCCCCTTATTCAATTAATTCTTTTAGAAGTGCGACACACTATTCCTTCAATACGCTTCCACAAATGGACTCAAAATCACAAGTGCACACAACCTGTGTATAAACCAATGGAAGCACGCATCCACGCTTGGAAAACATGTTTATGCGAGCCTTCTCACACCAACATCATGGCGTTTAGCATGGGTAACTAGGAAGTCAATGACCACTTATCTGAAATCCACTGGCAACACTAACAAGCCAGTGTGAGGTGTGAACACAGCTGTTTGAGTCACAACAAATCTAATACGCATTTCATCACTTTTTAAACAAGTCATCAGCAAGTCTAATGCTCTGGTATGGCGAGCAGCACTCCATGATACATGTGCCTTCAAAGCATTTTCTTAAACATCAGCACTTAGTGCATCTTCCCCACACCTCAGCATCATGTGTCTACCGTGGGTGGTGCTGCTGATAAGTCAAATTCATAATTTTTGTGATTCAGATTTAGAAAACCAACAATGCCCTAATTGATAACACCAACAGCTACCACAGATTTTGTCTTTGCACCTGATCTACGTTAAAGTTATGTCTTAATCTGCGTTTATTAAGCAGCTTTTGCCAGAATTCTGAAAGAAGCCTAATTTTTTCACACTTCTTGTTTTTTTTGGAACGGGAAAACACAGCAAAGCCGTCAGTGTCACTCCCGATTGAACCAAGTCAGCCGTAGGGAATCACCCTGTGTGTCTGTCTCAGGGCTTAAGAGTTACTCTCTCATGACGCCTTACCATTTTAAACCTTATTTGGTTTGCAAAAGTGAGACTAAGCGCTTTCGGGGCTACTCTTTTTTTTCCCCAAGTTCAATTTTTGGATTGCATAGCTTAAGACGGAGATAAGGAGGGATATGGGGATAACTTTTGGGGACAGTGAACGGTGGATTTCATGAGGGGGTCACTAGGGGACTGGAGGAAGCAACGAAGGGAGAGAAGGAGAGCACATGGGAGGAAAATGGGGATGGAGCCTGGAAGGGGTGGGGAGTAGTTGGCGGGGGCAGTGAGACACACCAGAGAGTTGACAGCTTCAAAGGAAAGTTTTCTGCTTTGACTGACAGGCCCCTAGAGTGAAGAGGACCTGGTGGCAAGCGGCATGCCCCGATCCCAGGATGCCCGGCGGTCTCCATGGTGCTCATCCCCCATCCCACCATATTCATCAGAAAGTGGGGTTTACATGATGGGGGGTCAAGATGTGTGGAAGGAGTGCCGTAAATCCCTGGCAGACTTGGTTTTTGCCCTTTGACCAACAGTGTGAAGGACACAATGAGAGGAAGGCTGGAGTTTGAAATGAACACTTGTGTGCAAAGTGTGATTGATCTCAAAGAAGCCTAATTAATCCTTTTAGCAGTTTAAGGGGAATACGTAGTGCACTTCCTCTTTGTGTGTGATCACTTCACACTTTATATGATATTTTCATCCCAGTTGGCTTTTTTTTTCTTTTGGTCCCTCACATAATGTGGAAAAGACATCCTTTTTTCATTTTCAGGAAAGACAGCAGAAATGTGCCGTTCCACTCATCCCTCTGGCTGCAACTTTTATATTTACAAAAATAGGATCATTAGCTGCATCGTTGCAGCTACATCTTCATTCCTGGTCCTGTCATGGCTGGAGTTTTACCTGTAGTGTTAAAAACATGTCAGCACTGTATTCCTAAACACATACATGCATGGTGCTCCCCTTGACATAGTAATTCTGAGAGTGCATGATAATCACTGTACAGAATATGCTGTGTTTCAGGGCCAAGATAAATGATGCATCGGTTCCTGGTCCTCATCGCAGGCTGATAGATGAGAGCGGGAGGGCTGTGTTTAAAGGTGTCTCAGTAAACACTGTTAGGCTTGTGTAAACAGCAGTGCATTGATCAACCCTCTATTCATGATCAGCACGTCTCTGCCTGCACTGGATTAGTCAACATACCGACCTATCTGTTTGCTCCACTGTAAACCGAGGCCAATGTCAATGCCAAAGTCTAATTATAATACTACACACCATTGGGGCATGGTTGTATTGATACTAGAGTCTTACATTGTCTCTTGGAGGTTTTTACTCCTGGAAAATATATTATCTGAAAGAACATTTTCACTTTCATGTCCCACAAAGGTAAAGAAGTAGACACTTATAAGCCCCTTTTACCTTAAACTCTCATTTATCAATTTGCGCGCGTACATACACACACACACACACACACACTCTGATGCCAGCTGACGTGCAAAGTGCTGGCCTGCACATCAGGAGCAACCCAGGGTTCACTGCCTTGCCCACGTAATGAATATAATAAAAAATCTTCTCCCTTATACATAAAATAGAGTACATGAACGAATGTGACACCTAATGAATCTTTACAGCATGTTAACACACTCCTTATACAACTCTGATTGTGAGTATCTACAATAACAAGTGTGACAGTGTGTGAGTGGAAACCCCAGGTCCATGAATATCAAGCTGGTGTCACTCACAGCCTCTCATCTTGCTGAGCTCCTCAGAGGAATGGACAACACTGGTTGGCTAAGCAGTGCCTAGTGTGTATAGCAGTGAAAAGAGAGAGAGGGAGAAAGTGAGTTAGAGAATATTAGCGACGGAGAAAAAGACAGAGCGGGAGAGAGAGAGAGGCATCGAAGCGTGGAGGGCAGCTGCATTGTATCACCCCATTTTAGCCCATTACACTGTGTATGGGGGCCTTTTCCCCCCTCTTTTGCATGGTAATTATTTTCCAGCCCAAAGGTAGCTGCAGGCAACGTCAGCCACTGCGTCAGGGCCCACTGCATTAGCCGCCCATTGCATTATTTATTTGTGCGCGGGCAGCCGGATGGATACCCCAAATCCACTGAGACTCGGGGCCCTCTCAATGTCACCCCGTGCATTGTGGGAGGCAGTTGCAGCCGCTTGGACTTGCACTGGGAAAGCTTAGGCAGAGAGTGGCTCAAGGGCAGAATGGTATCTTGGCGTTGGGGGACACATGCGTGGGAGTAGTAGTTGGGTGTGTAATGTATTCAGAAATGGGTCAGAGGTTTAGTAACTGCCCTCGCTTATGCAAGAGTCAACTGTGTAGGGTTCATTTGATACACTGGATGACCACCTATGGGGTCCTATAGGACACAAATGAGTACCAGTGCAGTAAAAAGTATAAATAGAGGGTCACACAGTTCATACAGCCTAAAGGCTTTTTGTGTAGCTATAGATGGTCATATGCAGTCAGTTACCCCTGGGTATCGTAGGTAAATAGACTTGATTTCAGTGTGTAGGAGCTGCTCTTACATTATGCCACTCTCCTTTGTGTATCAATAAAGGTTTATTACACCAAAACACCAGTGGGCAGGCTAAGGTCACAGCATGTCAGACTTATACGGAGAGGTTGAGCGACACAGCTCAGTGATTGTGACGTTTGGGGAGGTAATACCCTGGTGTGTCCTTGTGTACTACAGCACACACACAGACACACAGAAGCGTCCACAAGCTGCTCTTTCGGACAAGAACCCTCCTGACCTGTCATCCCCAGCCAGTCGCATCATGGAGCCCGCAATGACAGCTGAATCGCTGTCCCTGTCATGGCTCCTCAGTATAGAAACAAACACAGATGCACACAAACACACAGTGCACACATGCCCCTACATATCTGCTACAACGGTGATGCAACATCAACTCCCGCGGGCCTCTTAGATATATCTCTTTGTCTCCCTGCATGCCAGCCAGCTTGACCGCACGAGACGCTCAGACGGCCTTGTGACATGAAAGTGACAATGTACTGATGTTCCGCAGAGCATCCTCAACACCATCCACTTCATCCCTCCTGTCTCTCAGTTGACCCTTTAAGGAAGTAGATCTACCTTTGGGGAGAAGGTCCAATTATTGAGAGTTTGCAAGATTCATCTTTTGAGAGATCCTACCAATCATGAGCATACTGTTTGAGTGTGAGCTCAAATTTCTAAACTTATAAATGTACTGATGTGTACATAGAGCAATAGTGTAAATTACTTGAATGAGGAAAAAATGAGAAAACAAGACAGATAGAAAAGAGAGTCAGTAATAGAGATAGTTGGACTTTGCCCTGGCACCCAGTGTTCCCCCTAATGGGAGCTGACACTGCTGAAGCTGCCCATATGGACAGAGGCCCAGCTACTGCAGGCGGCAGGCCTCCCAATTATTTTTCTGGCTGATAAGTGCTGCTGCTTGTTTAAGGTGGCAGTGTGGATGGAGAGTGAAAAATGGAAGGATGGAGAAAGAAGATGATGAGGAGGAGGATGAGGAACAGAAGGAATGTGGCTTGGGCTGTGTTACATGACTGACAGGTTTTAATCTGGTAGGATGGCTGGCTGTCACACACAACTTAAGATGGGTTTTTTTCCCAAGGGCTTATACATACACATACACACAACAATGCACAACTCACATGCACTTATACACATCATGCATCATGAAAAGTTGTGGAAACAGACAACAATGTACACACATATTTACAAGGATGTCACAATAGACACACACACACAAATTCTGTGGACTTGTAATTCATACACACTGCATTGTAACGTGCAATTGTTGCTGTGTTACTTTTTTCACGTACTATTTTCAAAGACTACAAACCTGTGTCACCCAGACTGCCTGCAAAAACTGTGAACAAAATCAAAACACAAAACATTGTTTTTCCAGCAGCATTTGCTGGAAAAAAACACATTTGGACACACAATTCTTCGTCCTTTCATTGCTATAATTTATCTGATGACAAATGAAACTTTTTTTTTTTTTGATTAAACCAGAATCGCAGGGTTAAACAAAGGTTTTGTTAAATTACACGTGTGTCAGTGTGTGTGTGTGTGTGTGTGTGTATATCTGAGAAACTCAACTGGTCACATCTTTGACAAAATTTGTATTTGTTGTTGTACTCATGATGGTCCTCAGTTGAATTGCTGAACCTATAGTTTCTGATTTCTTGTGGACTTAATGCTGAAGTTTTAAAGGCTCAGTTGTCTTGCAGGACAAGGGAGAAGGCTTTGCCGGTGAAGAGCAAGCCAAACGAATAATCAGTGTGTCTGTGCATGCAGTGTGTAGAAACAGAAGTGGCAGTTGCATATGCTTGATAGTCTTGGTGCTGCCACTTCTTTCTGCCAGTGTTTCTGAGCAGGAACAGAGCTGTAACAAGCAGGAAGCAGACACTTGAGAGCATTGAGCTGTTATAAAAAAAACAAAAAAAAAAAAACACAGTAATTTGCTCCTGCATGGTGGTCTCTCTTTGTGTGGAGGAAATGAGAGGGCATGCTTATACTATATAATTTAATGAGTCCAAAAAAATTGACTTGAAGTTTGAGGACAGTTCATCCCAAAATAAGGCTTTTCAGAAATAATGATATACTTGAAAAAAATAATTATATCCTTCAGAACAGATACTTCACACTAGAGAAACTGTTGCATCAATCACATCAGCCCAAATCACGCAACAGCAGTTCCTTAGTGTCACCTCTTGTCTAAACAGCCGTGGTATCTGTGTCATGACAGCCTATAATTTGCCTAATGCTATCTTAAATGAATGCCATAATAAGGGTTATCCAATCCATGTTAAGTGTCATAATCCAGAGCAGAGTGGCTGCAATACATCGGTGTCATTGCCGTGTTGTTAATGCCTCAGTGATCTCCGCTTCCACTAACATGGCCCACAGCCAGGAAACACGGAGCAGTATCAGAGGAGAGGAGTTGTCTGTTTGACTTCATATCAGCCCATAAAACCTTTCACTGTTTCCCACAGACCACTTTCCTGCTACATGACTTTTTTTTTTAAGTTCACCTCTTTTGTCTTCAGTATAAAAAAAGTCACAAGGAGGCAAGAAACTGTATTTCCCTCATTTTTCTTTTTTACAACTCATGCTGTGTATTTATTGCAGCTCCTTTCATTATAATTTCTGATGTTCTTTATGCAATGCCCCAGAGGAATATTCTTTTGTGTTGTCGGGGTGCAGCTTCAGCAACTTTGCAGCGCTCGTGGAGTGGCTAGGGGTTAGATAAGTATCATTCAGGGATGCTTCGATAGGTATGGCCATATTGAGAGGCGCAAATCTCGGTCCCGATGGGGTGAAAACCTCACTAACCACTGCACTAACCTGCCAACTTTACCTATTGTATAGCCCCTTGTATTTCTACGGACAAAAGCCACTCTGGGATACTTGCTTGTGCAGTTTTGAGGCCCCTATGGTGAGGAAGCCTTTATGTGTGCCTGCTCTCAAGTAAGAGTCGCTCCTTTTGCTTTAATTACAGTAAGTACAGCAGACCCCCCAGGCTTGTTTAAACAGATCAACCAGCGGAAGAAAGAAGAAAATGCTAATTAGTTCCATAATGTTGCTGACCACGCTAGTTCCTTAGCACTGCTGAGTTTTATTGACATAAGAAGGACAATAGGAATCTGTATTCAAATGACTCGCTCTGCCCTCGTGTTTGGGTGCAGCTGCTGCTGCTGCATGTAGACCACTACCTGCCAAAGACTTTTATTGTATTGTTAAAATGAGTGAAATTGGACATGAGGATATGAGGGAGTCGATACGTGCGTGGTGTGCACCTGTTTTTCCTCCATGCTCAAGTGTGTCAAAGCCTGCGGGTACTACAGTATTATGGTGTGCGTGCTTTTCCTGTTTTACATGTGTGAATACTAAAAAAAAAAAAAAAAAAAAGTGTAATTCCACATATGTGTCATCGTGTATGTATGCGTCAACTCCCAGTACTCAACTTTGATGAAATACAGAAAGCTTCCAATGCATGCCATGTTTGTAAGCCAAGAAACTGTGTGTGCGTTTCCATCTGCGAGTGTGTGTGTGTGAGAGAGAGAAAGAGAGAGAGTCAGAATCAGGATCAATACTATTGAGCTGTTTACCTTGGTGTCGAGAATGCAGGCCAGCTCTCTGGTTTACCACTTGAAACATTAAAACCAGACTATTAGTAATACTTTGGTTCTACTCTTTACTGATTGGGCAACCTGCACAGAGGTAGTTCACCTAAAAGACATGAAGAGAGGCGAGGGGTGGAGGTGGTGTGGGGGGTTCGTGTGTGAGAGGTGAGGGTAAGAGAGGGGGTTAAAGAGAGAGGGAGAGAGAGACCCTGAATCTAATCCTCTTGACTTAAAGCCATCAGGTTTTGCCCATGTCTCGCCGCTCGCCTCTGGACCTGATGTGGTCACTCAACCCTATCGAGCTGCAGGGCATTGTGGTCCGTCCGTCTCTTCCTCACTCACCCCCTCTCCACCCTCAGGCGCTTTTGTGCTCACATCCCCCCACTACCGCCGCCAACCTCCTCCTTTTCTTATCCTCCTCCACACCGCCAAAACAGAATTTCTTTAAATGCTTAATTTTTCCCCCCTTTGGCTTCCTTTTTGCAAGCGTCCTCTCACTTGTTTGTCCATCGATTTTTCATCCCTCTCCAGCCACTGCCCCCCTCTGCCTCCTCCCCCTCTTCCTCTTGCCTCTCTCCCTGGCTCTTCGTCTGCATCTCCCCAGTCTCTCCCGTTCTCCTCTGTTGTTGATGAAAACTGATTTATTTATTTATTTTAAGCTTGTTGCCCAGGTAATTTGTGGCAGGTAATGACTTTCAGTGAATCTGCTTTGCGCTCTTTGAATTCCTTTTCCAACCTTTGCATCATCCAGGCCCATCTCCCTGCACATCCCCTTTGTCCCATTTGCTCTCCTACTTTTTTCCTAATTTCCCTCTTTTACCATCTCACTGTCTATGCTCCTCTCCCTCGCCTCTGCTCTCTGCCAGTGTATTTTTAATTCCCCTAGATATTGGTGGTGCACGATACATGTGTGCGTGTGTCTCCGAAGCCCACCTGAGGAGGTGATTGACACCTGGCCCTCTGCTATGGAGGCCTCTCAGTCCCGTTCTCCCCCTTTTCCATCTACCCAACCCATTCCCTCCTTCCCTCCCTCTGCTTCTCCAGCCTTCATTTTTGTGTCCGTCGGGGCATTGGAGGAACTGAACAAGTCTCCGGGAGATCGGGGAGAAGAGAAAGTATGGGAGTGGATGTAGTGGCTGGAAAAAATAACAAAAATAATTTGACGTCTTTTTCCTCCTTCACTTGTTCTAGAAGCAATGATATCAATTGAACATCATAATTCAGGAAGCGAATTTAAGGGAGTCTTTTTTCCCAACCAAAATGATTCCTGAGTCACGTTAAGTAGCAGGGTGTTGCCAAGAAGGCGATGCAGATGCTGTGTGTTTATGTGCAAGTATGTAGGTATGTGAAACCTCAAGAGCCCCCCCCCACACACCCCCCCACACACACACACACACACACACATGCATTTGCACTTCCATTTTGCTATCTCGTTCCATCTTTTCTCTTGCTCTTTTTTCCCCTTGCCCCGGTAGCACTACTACATTAGTATTCATAGGGGGGACTCTGTTTGGGTTGGGGGTGGGGGGGTAAATAAGGCTTCTGGCTGTTACCCCAGCCAGCTGGCATACTGAACCAGGCTGTAGAACTGGACTGGACACTTACAGAAACAAGGAGTCAGGTGATGGGAAGAAATAAGGACTACAGCAAGAAATACAGGGAAAAAGCCCAGAACGTTTAGTTTAGAAATAACCTGCTTGTACCAACAGACCTTACTGGGTTTTCCCAAACAGTCCTATGATAAGAGGGGGCACAATTAACCAATTGTAAGCACAACATTATCCATTACATGAATGCTTTCAGCAAAGATCTGCAGTATTGTACTCACATTTCATTATTTAAAGGACAGTAAAGGATGTAGATTAAAATGAGCATGGTGTGTACAAATAAACATCTCATGCTTTAGTGATCAAAAAACTATAAAATTTTAACATACTGTTTGCTCTTGTAACTCCTTATTAAAGCAGATATAGACTGGCATTTCTTGCAGTGACATTTTCTCCATTCGGACTGTTGAAAGAGTCAGGAAGGGAGTTCTAATACTACTCACATATCTAAGCAGCATCATACAACACTGCTTTGTGCGTTTTAAATTTGGCCAAAATGCAGCGTGCTAATGAATGAGGTTCTCTTGACTGAAATTGTGACGGGCAGCTGTCAGTGTGTAGAAACCAGCTGCCTGGTCCCTCCAGGAGGGGACAGTAGAGAACAGGGAGTCTGTGTTCAACTTGGTGAGGAGGAAGAACAGGAACATAGATCATCTTCACTAAACAGTATTGCTCAAGGATCAAAGAAAGTTAAGTGTTGATAGGAGCGATAGAAGAAAGTGATGACATGCTTTTCTAATATTAAAAACAATGACATGATAGTTTTTTTTGGGGGGGGGGGGTGAAATCTTAATATTATTTAAAAATTTATAAAGGGTCACATCAGTGTGTACACCAAGTAGCCACACATAGACGTTTATACACACTCTAGTACTTCCTTCTGGCATAATCCAGAGGTCAGGGCAGAATTCATCTCCCTTAATCATGCAGATGAACATGACCTTGGCCGGCCTTGGCACCTGGTCACATCAGCACTCTTATCCAGCCTTGCTTTGCATCTCTGATTGTGTTAAATCATGTTTCCCTCTCATCAGCAGACACTGGATGGACAGCATCTTTCTCTAAGCACATCCAGAAAAGGATAATTGCTAGGGACCTTTTAAAAGCCTTTCAGAAAAGAAACGGGAAAATCAACATAATTCAGATTGAAGGGGAATATCAGAGAAGTAAAGTATGCAATATTGGGAGTTGGGGGGGGCACATGCAAGAGTTTTAAATCGGCTGGTCCTTGGCATTATTATGATGATGCGTTTAGCCATGCAGAGTGGGCCAGCCCATTGAAGTGCCCCTAAATGAAGATGCTGACCTTTAACAAGCCCTCTCTCTGTTCATTAGCCATGTGGTGCTTATCTACAATAACACTGTTGAGGAGAATGTGAGGGCAACAGGCCTGGCCATAGTCAGTGGTACCCTACAGATGGAAACATGAACAACTGAATTTAGCTCAGGGTATTGGACTTTTACCCTTTTTACCTTTACTCCATCCTCTTCTCAAACTCCCCAAAGCACCATTTAGATAGTTTTAAGTACTTACAGCATATTTCAGCTTTACTAGTGGAATCATGAAAGCGAGAGTGTTAAAGAAAACAGGATAGATTGCGCTCAACTGTGTGTTCGATTCTGAAAGCGTGCTCTGTAGGTGGACTACAGTTTAAACTGAAATGGCATGGCCACTTTTACTCAAAATAAGCACCTTAATTGCATGCGCCTTTTGTGTTGTGCATCATGTAAGATGTATGACCGACAAGGCCTCTCATTTCTCATTTGTGTCTTATTTCCATGCACAGGTTGTCCAGTCCACACTACCATTAGGACGGCTCATGTGGTGTTCCCATATCAAGGGGGTGGTTGGCCCTTTATGTCTGCAGGATGATTGAGGTAAGAAAAAGAGGGAATGCTTCCCTTTACTAGCTGTCTGTCAGGACTCTGTCTCATATTGCTTCTTAAAAATCCTTCCCTCCTGTGCCTGGTGTTTTTGAAGTCGAAAAGGGAGAGATGTGTCTGATCAGATAACTACAGTATGAACCTACTGCTATCTGTAGACAGATATATAGAGCATGGAGTGACAGTATGCAAGTGGGCAGCTCTCTCCATTTGAGTGAGTATAGGCCCAATTCAAGAACAGAAAGGAGAGAGGGGGTGAATAAAGAAGAGAGAGGGGGGAGAACAGACACAGATCTTGGTCGATAATGTCAAAAGCGGATGACAGAACTAAAAGAATGAATATTGATCTTAAGGGGGCCTTTACTCAGGCGACCTGCAGGAGGTCAGCCTGTGTAATTAGACCAGTAGAGGTCCAATGCTGGAATGGGGTTGATGCTGGCGTTTGGCAGAGAAGGCTGGAGTGAGAGCAAAGATGTTGGGGACAAGGTTGTACTTGGACTTTAGATGTGGACAGTGCACACAAAATCAGTGCCAGATTTGTGTAACCGTTACCCACAATTTCCTTTAATGTGGTGATTTAGCATTTGCTTTCAAAATTCCTTACTGCTCTTTTGTGCTTTTATCTGCATGCCCCCATCCCTGGTAAGCTGTATTATTTATTTATTTTATTTTATTTTATTATTTATTTATTATGTGGTTTTTTTTTTAAAAAAAAAAGGAAAAAAAGGGAGTCCTGTGGCATTATAGTGGGCAGGCATTAGGCTAGAGTCCATACATACAACCCCAGGCTGCAGACAACGGTTGAACTGGGTCGTGTTTCATGATGGCAGTCTAAAAGTCTCTCCCTCTATCTACTTTTGTCTGTTTGTTAGTTTTAGTATCGTAAATACACATTTGAATATAAGGAACTGTGTGTGTTACTAAGAATTAAGCAAGCAGAGCAAAGTTCACCAGATGTATTCCCAAGCATGTACACAAAAATGGACACACATATTGATGGACGTACATGAAGGCACAAGCCCATAGGCAACCTTACACACATAAACACACACGCACTGTCTCTTTATCTGTCTGGCTGTGGATAAATGCGGGCAGCGGAGACCGAGTGTGGCTGTAATCCGTGTATCATTGGCTTTATCCACTGCAGTAGCACTGCTGATTTAGTGCTCCACAGCCTTAGTAATGGGCCCCTGACACACACACACGCAGCACACACAGTACACCATGTAGTGCATCCACCCCACATGCTTTGTCCTCTCTAAGATGTTACTGCTCACTGGTTGACCCTCAGTTCAGACAGACATATGCACACGCTGCCGTAACCAGATGTTAAAGTAAAGATAAAGAAACACACAATCATGGATGTACTACTTACAAACAGTTGCATGAGTTTGCACACTCCAACCCACACACTCGCAGACACACACACATCAGCAGCAATGTGGTTGTCACCGCCCGGGGACGTCTCATGGTAAGGTGAACTCGGAGTGAACCTGCTACAAACATAAATAACATCTCTCTCTCATCTCTCTCTAGCCCCCTCAGCCCTTCCCTCTATCCTCACTCTCTTTCCATCTTTCTTTCTCTTAAGTCCCTCCCCTTTTCTTCCCTTCCAGGTTCCCCTCATTCTTTAATGTGAGCAGTGATACACAAAGTATAAGGATTAACACAAAGGACGTGCAACATTATACAGCTCACAGTACCCAAACATAAGCACAGTCTTGGAAACCCCTGAGGTCACGCCTTGAAGTACCCTTGCTAGCACACGGTAACTATATGCCAGCATCCTCACAGTCACATCAAAGTGAGTTTCAAAAGACTTCAGATCACATTTACCAGTGGATACGGTAAATCCTGTATTGGCCAAAATTTCCTCTGCCTCTCCTGCCTGGTTGTTTCTACCACTGTACATACATCCCAACTGCAAGTGATGTGTCCAGGAATACAATTGGGAGAACGCGATACAACATCCATCACTAATAACCTGCCACCAACCCATGTTTATAGCTATTTATATCAGAGAATTCACCCTTCTCCCTTTTCATCACGGCCCATATCTTCGGTCCCCTTGCTAGCACTTCCTGTTAACACACTAGGCGTTTATTGATAGGCCATTCCCATTAGTGCTGTTTACCTGTCAGGGCTCGCTGCACTAATGAGAGAGCTTTGGGAAAGGAAAAATGAGTAGGGACGGTTAACCACTAATGGATGTTTACAGCCTCCCTGGATACTACTGTGTTTGCCGCCACCTCTGTTGGTGCACTATCACTAGCCATAGACCTGTTCACCGGCTAATTGGTACAGCGCTGAAGAGCCAGTGTGGGGCCTATTTGATTATCATGGGATTAGGGTGGGTGGAGAGGGCTTGGTAAAGGAAGAAGCCAGATAAGTAGAGGGAGGATTGGTTGTTAGAGAGTGGGGGTAGCAGTTGGGGTCGGGGGCCTAATCGATATCCCGAAATCAGGGACTTTGGAGGGGCTGAGTGCAGACATTGGAGTGGGAGCTAGATGGGGGTTTTGAAGGGGTTTGTACAAGGGTCATAACATCAGCCCTACGTCAAAAGGTTCTCTTCAAGCACTATTATTGCTGGTGGTGAAGGGTAATAGTGCCATTAGAGCTGTAAGTGATACTAAATGGTGCAGGTATGGTAAAGGAACTGCAACGTATAGTTAGCTGGCAAGTGGTGTCATGTAAATCTCCAATCAGGCATCTTAATAGCCGATGTATCCTTGAGAAAAGCACCCATAATTGTTTCAGCATGACAGATGAGCCAAAAATATTTTAGTCCGGCCAAGTCTGAGTAATTTGATTTGGTCTTGGGAGCAGACCGATTTCATTCATTTTATTTGCAGCCTTTTTTTTTTTTTTTGAAACAGTGTTGGGCCTGGGAGGCCAGTTTCCTAATGATTTCCGAGAACACTGCCATAAAAGCACATACAGAGGAGACTCCACGTGGCTCTCATGCATTGTATATTGTTGCAGGATTAGATGGTCCGTAGAGTAGATCAATTTGTGCTTTTTATTAGATTATCACAGAAATCTTATGAGTGCAGGATTATCTGTGGAAGGTATTTATCTGTTTATTGATGGCTACACTCATAACCTCTCTCTTCTGTTCTTCTGAGTGGGCTGGATCATGTGCATGTGGACACTGAAAATTGTGGGCATTTTTATTTTTATGCCTGCACATCTCAGACAACACAAGATTAAGCATTGTATGATATTGTTCACTTGCATTATTAGTGAATGGATAACATTTTCTGAAATGAAGGGGTTAAAGAGAGAGAGGAGCAAAGATCCCAACCTTCTCTCTCTAAATCACTTGCTCGATGTCTTTTTCTCAATTGCTTATCAGCTGTTTCTTCACTAATTAAAACCACACATGAAACAAGGGGATTGTAGACAGGCAAACACACACATGCACACACACACAAAAAGTGAGAGAGATAGAGATAGTTGGAGCTACAATTACCAGGCAGGCCTCTAGTGTCTCATTGGGTGTCTATTAAGAGGGGGGCCTGGCTCATTGTAATGATGGCAGAGTTTAATTACTTCCACCCGGCGCCTGTTGTAAAACATGCTGATAAATGAGCCAACAGGACGGCACATCATTATTTTTCTATAGTGCCAGGCTGCTTGTACATGATTATGAGAGTGGGAGGGAGGTTCCCATACCTGCATGAACCTGAAACTGCGTTCGCAGCACATGGGACTGGAGGAAAAAAGTGTGTGACAATGTGTGTGTCTTCTTTAATTCAGTGGGTGTACACGTGTATGGACAGAAAGTTGACACATTTGATGGACCATAAATACCAAATCCAAACTAATAAGCAGTTCCATCAAACTGCCCCAGTGTAATGTCGGGCCACCCGGGATATAGCTATGTATTCATAGGATGCAATGGGTTGTGTTTTTCACTAAGTACAAGACTTATTTTGATTTCTGTATTCTATGCAGTAATGCAGGTCAGATATAAGTGTGTAGTGAGTATACACAGCATCTCACAAACAAATATACATATTCATAGTCATTAATTTTACACTGTTTTTAGAAGGGGGGCATGTGTGGATCCCCATCTGATTAATTGTGTCCCTCCTCCACCATTATTAAATCGCTGAGGCAAATATCCCCCATACAATAAATCCCTCTTGGCCCATGATTAATCAAAAGGCACACAAACCTAAGACTGTCGGCAGGCAGGTAGAGTTACAGTGCTAAATCATCTTTATTGCACGACGAGCAGGTTTGTGCATGTGCTCCAGGTCCAGTGCCATAGTGAAGTGGAGTGTATGCTTGGCTGCTGGTCAGCCATCTCAGGGTCACACACGTGCATTTTGACCTCTGTGCCATTGATTTGCCAACTTGACTGAGGCACAAAGGTGAAGTAGATGGTAGTAAAATAGACTCTGGACAGGCTAAGTGATTAGAGGGACTTTAGCATCAAGTTTGTTAGTTATCCCCAAAAGCAAAGTAAGGTCATACAGCCATTTTATTCATTTATGTACAAAGTGGGTGTGGAAATAATGTTTAACCTTGCCCACCTTTGGTTGTACCCTCAATTGGAATCTGCTTCAATTAGTGGCAGGTCATAGTGTGATAATAATGGGTTACATAATTAGAGAAGGTACTTTCATTTCACTGCCACCTGGAGATTTTGTTAGGGAGCAGTCACACGAAGCAGGGATGGAGTCTGCTTTCTTGAAACCTCAATTAACCTGAATGATTAGCTGTAGCCATGTAGTGCACCTCACTAGCTTGACATTTCTCTGTCAAGCTAATATTAGCATAGTGACTTCATTCTGTCCTATTGTACTTCATCACTGTCCTTTTATTGGGAGGTCTTTCTTGTCTTATAGACTGAAAATGACAATGTTTGGAGTATCGTAGCCGTGTTGTTTTGGTTTAGTGCAGAAGTGCTGATGCTAATTTGGTGGTTGCATAATGAGTTTTACATGTATTTGATTAATAGGGTGTAGGGTGGCAATACAGCAACGGCGGCTACTGCGGTATGTGGTTTAACTTCACCTTATGTTAAATACTAATTGATTCCAATGCATTTTTAATCACTTACTAATTGGTGATTACACTTTTAAAACATGGCCTGTTGGTGCTCAGGCAGAATCAAGGGGTTGTAGAGTATGAAGATGGAGTTAAAAGGGCACAGTCTTCTTAGCATCCACAACTAAATGTCACAGTTGTCTGTTAATGTGTCAACGAAATCAAACATGCACAGTGGTCGTGGGGTACTAAGTGACAGGTGACCTTGGTGGCTTGATGGAAGACTGGGCTGGTGTTTGAGCCCTCTGATCTTCGAGTGGGAAACCCTGTCTCGTCTTGTCTAGAGATGTGTGCCCAACCAATTAGACATGAAATGGCAGTGACACTCACACCCCACTTATCAAAACAGTCTTCAAGTGTGTCCATGAATTCAAATGAAATATGCTTCTCTGCCTCAAATGTACAGACAGGCACACATGAAATTCGGTCTGTATTATTTGTGTCTCGGTCAACGTGTATAGTGATTGCTGCAGAGGTCAAAAAAGGTTCTTCTTTCAAGTATTACCCTTTGAAGACATATGACCTTACACACACACACACACACACACACACACAGACTCACACACACACACACACAAAAATCCATTATAACTTCTCTCACTTGTCTTCTTGTCTTGTCAGATCTGCATAATATCCTGAAAACTCTTGATAACCATTCTTTAGGCTGTAGCTTTTATTTTCTATTCTTCTCTGACTCCTAGTTACCTCATGTTGGGCAGCCTCCTTATTGGACAATTCACTGAGGACCCAGACAACTGGTTGGGTCGTCCGTGAGGTATCTGACCTCCGATACATGCGCCTGCCCCCCTCCTGCATATATTACTTGGCCCCACAGTGTTCCATAATGTTCTGAGTAGTCAAGCATATAAATAAAGGTAAGCAAAATGACTGCCTCTGTCTTGACAGAAGTGCTGAACCACAAAGAACACCTTGAAGGGCATGTTAACTGTCAATAGAGTTCTGTGTAAGCCCCTTCAATTAACATAAAACTAAACAGCTCCCCAGTTAGCCGCTGTACAACCCTGGCGCTGTCTCCCCTTGCCCATTCGCTATCTTACCCCCTCCTCAGCGTTGGATGCCGTCATGCAGTCTAGCCGACAGAGAGGCAGTAAACAACATCTCACCATGTACTTGCACAGAGGCGGTTACAAACACGCATACGCATAATGATATTCCACACTCACACACACACACACACACACACACATTCACTCCCTCACACAAGGCATGCAAACCCACACTAGTGAAGCTTACGCACAGTGCTTGCAAATTACAAACCCAAAGAGGCTGCGCTCAAATCTTGCACAGACACACAGACACAGGAATGCACACGCACACACAAATTTGAAAAATCCCATTTACTGTGATGCTACGTGACTGAACATCGCTTGCGTAGCGTAGCTTACCCCTCTCTCCCAGGCCCATGGTAATGCTGCATGAGATTTGTGATGCAGTGGGGAGATGCATATGGAAGGCCTGTACTCAGATCTCTCGGTCATGCACCCCATTAGGTCCTGCTGTTGATGCTGTTGCTATCAAAGCTGAAGTAAACTGCTCAGCAGTCAGCTGTATGCCTAAGCACAGAGATGGAGACAGGCTGGCGATCACACTATGTACTACTGTGTGGATAGGCCTATCTATCTTGTAATTAGGATGTGTGAGTAGGCTACAGGGAGGTTACTTAAGGCTCACAAACCACAAAGAAGTGTTTCTGTGCAAAATCGGCCTGATCTGGGTTCTGCAATGTGCTGTGCATCTTTTCCTGTGTGCGTGCAAAGCATGATATACTGAGTGATTTTAAACTAATAGTGCACTCCTTGTAGGTTTTCAACAATAGTAAAGTATTTCATCATGCAAATTCTCAGACTAAGTAGAATCAAACCTATCTAAATAGGATAATTTGCCCTAAAGCCAAACAGAATGATGAAAATGCCCAGAATGAAAAGGCTGAAGGATTCAACCCTCTATGTGTTGAATAGCCCCTAATGTGTTTGGGTTTTGAGATAACATGCAGTAAATACTCACATTCTTCTGCTCATCACAAAAAATCCAATAGCAGCTTTCACATTTGCTTCCCATCACTGGTGATTCCTGGGGAGGTGTTATTTGTGCAGCACACAACAGTGCTGCTCTGTTGTAATTGTCTAGGCTTCGCAAAGGGCCACTCATCTTTCATTCCCCTGCCAGCACACATGCATATTCGTGGAGGTGAAACTAACATGCTTAGTTGTTGTTTTCCTGCTTTGCCATTCTTCAGGGAGACTTAGTTCTGGTGTGGATTTGCTCCCTTTGCGCCCGCAGCTATGTGCCTGTGTCTCTGGGAGAGGAATGGCATCAGCTAGCATCAGATGGCAGCAGTTCAAACTGTGGTTCCTTTTCTGTGGGCGCGCCTGTTCAGCAAAGTAGATTGCTGGGGGAGGTTGCCATTTACCTTCTTTTCCTTGATTTTATCCTCCCCCCGCCCCTTTTTTTTGATTTGCTTTAATTCCATTCTTTACCCCCACCCCATGTCTGCGTCTCATCGCTGCACAAACATTGTTCATCGTGATGTTTTCTTTGGAAAACTAGACGGCTTGCATTAAAGTAAGAAGTAAGAGAGTAGTAACGTTAGATAAAATAGAAGAAAACCCAGAAATCTGTACAAAAAAATGAAACCTTTCTGAATTGCAATCAAACACTAGAAGTGAAAAAGAGATTTGGCAGAGGATAGTAAAGACAGATGGTATTCACCACTGTCAAAAGAAACCAAGAGGTGTCTGTTAGTGACAAAAGGTTGCTCATCCTATTGCCACCCCAGCCTTATCCTTTTAGTGGAGCGCGTTGGTTTTAGGTTTGCGGAAAGACTACAGCGTGAAATTCTGCTAAGCATGGTTGGGAGCCGCGGAACATGGAACACGGATGAGCTGGGATTAGGGAGGCCCAAAGCCCTCCCTTCATCTGTGCCTTATAGGGTGTCTGTGATCTGGATGGCACTCAGTGGGTGACACATGCCTGTCAATGTCCACCGGCTGCACACACAACAACTCGAGGTCTCGTGCACGGTGACGCGGCCACACGCCACCTCCACAAATCCTTCGCTCTCCCACAGCGCCGCTCATCTATACACCTCTGTCTGCCTAGCCTTCCACCCCTCCTCGCCCTCTGTTTCCAATCCCTGTCTTTATCTCCCCTCCTGTTCCCTCTCAACATGACTGTGTTCTTACTGTGATCTCATCACGTCTCGACTGCACCAGGCCACTCAGCCACATGTATGTTCTGCTGGTCGTGTTTTTACATGGAATACTTGCCTTTGTGGCCATGTCTGGCCCTTATCTTCTATTAAATACTGTAGCACCGTGCATGTTGTGAATTTATTGTCTGAAGTCTGAGTCTTTGTTGACCACTTAAGTGCCATCAAGGACCCGTATGCAGTCTTCATTAAGCTTTCACCTCCGCTTTTTTTCCTGTCCTCCTGTCCTTAAGGCCAGCCGTACTTGCACATGCTTTTGATCTGCAGTCAATACCTATTGAGCTGTTCATGAAAGGGAAATGACAGCTAGTTCATAACTTCCAAGGCTGATCGATAAGTACCTGCACTGGCTCAACTCCTTCCTGAATCGCTCCTCTCTCCAAGAACTCATGCCTCATCTCCCCTGAAGAACCACCTTTTCAGACACAACATACCTGACTAAAATAAACCTGTGGATATTCAAATAGTGCAAAAAGGGCGCATAATATGTTCTTTACGATTATGAATGGTACAGTGAATGCTACACTCGGAAAGAGGCTGTTATTTCTACTTGACCTTTTAGCAAATGATACACAAGTGGCGGTTAGACATATGTTTCAGGAGGAAATTTCATTCCAATTAAGACTTAAACATCAGGACACTGTGAGTTATATCGTGTAAATTTGTTCATACGTCTTAAACTGTTTCAGGACAGGAGTATATATTTTACTGGTGCATATATTTTCTCAGGAAATATGAAAGAAAAGAGGAACAACTGCACATCGTGGGCTCATCAGGTGAACTCAGGTGAAATCTTTGATCCCGTAAATCCACCGTGAGTCTGAAAGGCAAGACACAGATTAAAGCGATGCGGTTAAAAGGGATATTGACTCAGAACTATTCAATATAAGTAAAGTAAAATCTAATATTATATACATATGGAGAGCATTTTTCATAGGTATGTTTACACGTTCTGTATGATTAAGTGTATGTACATGTTATTTTATTAATTTCCCCATCATATGAATTTTCTGTTTTTACTGTGAATCACTTTATTTCTTTATTGTTCTTCTATGTGCCTGTTAAGAGCTCAGTCACAACAAGGCCTGCAGCTCTCTAAGACACAAACAGTTCCCCCAGAGTCCAGGGATGTCAACACAGAAGACAGAGGAGTCTTTGTGGGCCAAACTAAGAAAGCAAGAGCAGAGAAGAGAATCAAAGGTGGAGGGAGGGCTTGGCAGATAAATGATGAATATCTTTGCTTAGTTTTTTTCAAGCGGGCTGGGGGGCTTTTCCTTGTAGAGCTTGAAATGCTGAACTTTGTCTCGGTCCGGTTGTGACCAGCCAGCAGACAGCTGTGGCTGTGACACTTCGCTCTGTATCTCTCTCTCTTTCTGATGCCTTCTCCCTCGACCTCCCGTTCAAAGCAAAGTTGGCTCCTTATTTATGTGCAAATTTGCTCTTAGGCCCTACGAGGGTGGCGCGCATGCTGAATCTCTCCTTTCTGGGCTTTAGCAGATTATCCTGCTGCTCCCTTTGGTCCCCATCGCCCTAAGCCCAGCTGCCCCGACCTTTTGTCATTGAGACTTTCTCTTCTCGCCTTGGTGTCTTTCTTTACCTCTCTCCCCCTCCCTCCCCTTTTGACCATCCTTCTCTCCCTCTGTAACCCCCCCCCCGCACCACCACCACCACTGCTGCAAGGTTTGAACTCTCCTATCCTGCTCTAGACACCACAACCATCAACCTCCTCCTCATCTTCCTCCTGTCCCCTCCTCCTCCCCCATTTTGTCCCTCGCCTCGGTCCTCTGTCTCCTGCCTCCCTCCTTCATCCCCTCTCAAAGGGCCATTATATCGTTCTCTTCATGGACAAAGGACCCTGGAGAGACGGAGGGAGAGAGGGTGAGGGTGAGAGAGAGCGAGAGAGAGGGAACATAGCTCGTGGTTTGCTGCTCCCTCGTTCCTAATCGATGAAAGTGGCCCACGTGGAGCTCTGAAGACTAATCGATACTCTTTTTCTCCCTTTTTCTTTCTCCCTGTCTTTTTTTCTTGACTGTCCGTTTTGTTGCTGACTCTGACAAAACGCAATGGCAGAGCAGAATAAGTTGGGGGGGGGGGCTTTTGAGGGGACACCCCTTGATCAGTTCTCTGTGGGGGGAGGTGGTAGGAGGGCGTCCAGAGGATTGGTATATGTGCATTACAGTAGGTGTGTATATCAGCCTGTGCAGAACAACTTTGTGTCTGTGTGTATAGGGAGGGGTGAATGTAGTGGATGCTCAGAAGAGCAAAGCCGACAAAAAATGGAGAATAAAATCAACAACGTGACCTCCACTGACCCCATCTCTATCCCTACACCAGTCTTCCATCCTATCCCACACGCCCAACATGTTTGCCCCTTTTTTTTCTCGCCGTTGCCTCCCTGCCGGGTTAGGTTGCTGAGCAAACAGAAGGTGAAGAGTTGACTCTTTCTCTGTCTCAGCTCGCCGTATGGGCGCATGGAAGGATTTGGGAAGCCTCAGCCTCCTAAGCCACTTCATTGTATTCTTCTCCATCTTTCCTCCCTCACCTCTCCCCTCTCTTTGTCTTGCACTGTTCTCACACTATCTGCGTCGGGGGCTCTTGTCTAGTCCACGTAAATATAAAGGCAATGTATTCATAGAATGATGAAAAATCACTTTTCTAAGTTGCTGATAGAGTAAATATAATTCTGAATTTTAAAGATGATGGTAAATAGGAGATTATTATGGTTATTATTATTATTATTAATGTTTAAAATGCACAGAGTATTTTATTGCTATGTGTGCTACATGAGAGAAAAACCTGTAATACAACAGAAGATTAATATTTTTGTATAGCAGCTTGTCGGACTGGATTCTTGTCTATAAAACATAAAGAACGATCAGTTATTTTATATGACATGGACTGCATATGTGTGAATATATGAAGGCTGTTTGGCCCACAATAGTATTTAACTGAGAAATCAAACCAAAATTGTCTTGTGGGCATGTAATTTTTTTAAGTTCTCCATATTGACACATTTGCACAATGACATTTTGTTGCCAGATGGTGGACAATAATCTTGATCCATCAGTTAACAGTTATTCCATAACTGATATTATAGAAATTACGTTTCTACAAGCTTTTAATTTCCTTAAGTTTTTTTAAGATGCTGTAAATGAGACTTCCATTTAAAGCAAATGAGGGCAATCGAATTTAGACAGAAAAAACATTCAGTTTTCAGTCTATCTCACTCTCAAACGCACACACATACACATCACATGTATAACACTGCACCTCGAGGACCTTCTGCCTCCCCCCTCATTGCTTCACACACCTGTCTAACTGGATATTTAACGGCTTTTTTCCTTCCATATCACCCTCCCAGCACCAGCAGAGAGAAACAATTACGCTCAACTCTGCCACTAAAATGACAATGCGACATCCTCTTTACTTTACACCGCCCGACTGTTAACTGTATGTGGTAATTACCTTTCTAGAGCATTTTCACAGTCACTTTATTAGTCTCCTAACAAGGCTTTTTAAAATATAAATAACAGCCAATGAAATGGCAATTAACCTTGCAAATAGGTATAAATGACTGTCCAGGAGATAAGGGTATTGACAGGGAGGGAGAGAAAGAGAGGAAGAGGGAGAGGTGGGACAAAGACGGGGGGAAAACAGCAGAAAGGGAAACATGCAGCGAATAGTGGAAGATGATGCAGCCCATAGGCAAACTGCTCCCACGGGCCATTGTTTGTTGTGTCTGTGCTGGACCATTGTTTCGGTCCCTATTAACCTCTTGGCCCTCCGTGCGAAAGCGGGAAAGGATGGGCGGATTCAAAATGACAGACATGGCCTAGTGACATGGGAGGTGAGGAGTGGTTTTAACAGGGGCTTAGGGGCAGTGGGGACCCCTGTTGTCTGGCTAAATAAGGCAGGAGGGGGGGTTGCAGGGGCTGTATGTGTTCGTGAGACAAATAGTGTGTGTTTCTGATGGTGTCAGGATGGAAGGGGGGGGTTATGTCTAGCTGACCAGATGGGGGAGGAGTTGGCCAGCCCAAGACTAGTCTGGGTAATGTGATCTCTGCTGTCTGTACCTCTTGAACGAAGCTGGGGAGTCTGCTCTCAAACATGAATGATTTCATCAACTTGTTATTATGGCTTATTGAGGTGTTTCTCTGCACAGTGGTTAAAATGTTTGCATTACATGTAAAAAATAATTTTCGTTGAATGTGTGTTCAGGGGTTTGGAATATTGTCGAATATCATTTTCATCTGGTGATATTTTTGTGATTGTATACTGTAATTCTGTTACCTTTGCTTTGATTGTACCTTGTAGAATTTCTATCTCTTCTTTACTTTGGGTCTTTGAAGAACGCTCGTTCCCCTTTTCCTTTTCGCCTCTAATTTCTTCTGTTGCTGTTGTATTGTGCTTAACCTTTCCCTGATCTGAATCAAGAACAGAGGGTGGGATATGCAGGGCTGATTGTATAACCCTCTGAGGGGATCTTGTGATTTTGGACTGTATAAATAAACTCATCGTCATTCTCACACTCAGACAGTCAGCTGAGCATCAAAAGCTATAAATGTATTTAAAGGCTCTTATTGAAACCAAAACAGAAGAAATATCATAGTTTGCAAGGCTTTTATTATATATTTGCTTGTATGACACATTTTTACCATGTCTGAAAAATAAAAATCCGTGCTTATTTAATAACAATAAAAAATGCACACACACAGCAGTACAGTGTGATACCTTTTAGTGCCATATTTTGTTGGATGATTCATGGAAATAGTAGCCCAGATATTGCATAAAGTTTATGATAAACATGAAAAACTTATCCTGTGTAGCAAGAGTCCCCCTCACCTTTCTCGCGGTGGTGACAGAACAGATGGCTTTTGTTCCTCACAAAACCGCTCATCCTTCATAAATGCATGTGGCGTAGTGAATCAGTGTGTCACATCAAGAAGTCACCAGGAAAAGCCTCTGTTGCTTTACATGGGGAAACACTATTTCATGCATACAAAGAACACAATCTCTGCCTCTTCCTATGTGTATTAAAGTATTAAAGGATTGTGAGAACAGGAGGTCTAGCACAGGAGAGCCTTACCTGTGCTCTAGTCAGGAGTGAAACGACAACTCTTTGCCACACATTGAGAGCCAGTGGAAAGAGGCAGCCAGAGGAAGGTAGCCCTAAGAGGATGAACCGTGGGATTTAGAGTCCTGTGGGTAGGGCAGAATGCCAGATATTCTTGCTGAAAGTCCTGTGGATCAGATAAAGCTGTCAAGCAGGGCAGTGAGATGAGAGAGCCATGGGGAAAGGGAGCTTCGAGATGGAGGCCAGGCAGGGAAGCTCAGCAGATAGCAGAGACAGAGAGCTTAGGCCGAGGATCAGGGTTGTTTTACAGGAAACTGTCAAAGGTGGGGAGAGAACGCGAGCTGAGATAGCATGTGACTAGAGAATCAATGAGAAATGGAAAAGTTTAACACAAAATAATTCCCACAAAGATCAGATTAAGAAAGAAGGTTGAACTCAGTTTTGGCCTCAGTTATATTATGAGCAGCACTGTGAAAATGGGAGAAGATACTGAAATCAGTTCACCTTTTAACTACTGTAGTAACAAGACGTAAAGGTTCAGACAGTGAAAATCTCAGAGGAGACTCGACAAGACACATGAGCAGTGTTTAATGTCTCGTCGTGTGTCGGGGCTTCACTGCCTGGGAAAGTTGTGTTAAATTACGCAGAAGGAGGTAGCGGGACCCTGTCAGGATGTGGCGTGGCATTGTGGAGAGTGCGGCGGATGGACGTGGCACTGGGTTGTGCCCCCCGGAGTGCTCTGTCAGGCCTGATGGCCGCATAGTGCAGCTGCACACAGACACACACACAGACTGTGCAGAGGAAGATGAAAGACTAAAGGGCAAGTGAGGGTCTTTCTTCCACATTAACCTCCTGAATATTGCACACTTTAGAGACTTTCCATTTATGCTTTGTCTGCCTTTGTTCATTCACTTGTACTACAATCGTGCTTCACAAAGTCCCCTAAATAAACGTGCATATACAGAGGTCTTGTGGGCCTAAAGCTCCCAAACTCTTACTTTTGGTTTGCATGCAAAAATCACTTGCACTTAATTAAAACTGCACTTGAATAGAATTTCCAAATTGCATTACATTTTCCAAATTATAATCTACTTATCCTTTTCTGTTCTTTGCTGTGTCTGTCCACCAATTCGGTCTAACTGTATTTGTCTGCTTAAAGCTGAAAATATAGTCATTCAGCCCTTGATGTGAAAAGTTGGTGCTTAGGTGACACACACGGTCAGACCTTTATGTCGGGATTGTTTCAGACAGTAGGTGAATATCCACATCTGGCATGTCTGCAGCATTGCCGTCGAAAGAGGTAAGGAAAATGTCTTTGATCGTTAAGGGTGTGAAGCCAATTGCATTTTGGCATTCAGCATATTCTGAGACACTTCAGGGGTTACAAATCAGATTAATAAACGCTTAATTACTTTAAAGGGAAATTCCTCTGGCTTTAATCAAATATTAATCACTGTTATCGTTGTCTTTTAGTCATCCTTAATTGCCATGCTTTTCTGCCTTTTGCCTCTTTTCTCTGTTTTCTGGGATGTGCACAGATAAAACGGTTAGTGTTCTGCATGGCTGAATCACCGCCTTTATACCTAATACACTCGATTATCTTCTTTATCCATCTATTTTTACTGCTTCAAAACCTGTTTCATAGTGGATTTTATTGTGGACTCCATGTTTCCTTTAATTCCATACATTTGAGCATTTTCAAACACAGGAGAATACGAACAAACTGGATACAGAGTGAATTTAAAATAAAGTGTGGCTTGTGTGTAAAATGATTGTATTTCCTGTATGATTTGTTTGCCGTCTTTACTTAGAGGTTTTGCATGTAATAAAAGAGACGATTTTTTAAGAAGCCTAAGTACAGCTGAACCTGAATAGTTTATACTTATTCTTTAGGCCTACATAGTAAGGTTCGGTCTCACTCCTGCTGCCCTTCATTACCTGTAGCTATTCAACCAGATGGACACTTTGCCAACCTTTCACACGTTGAAGCTGAGGCGTTTGTCTCCAGGGTACTGACTGACCACACAAGTGAAGCTTCGCTGTGTCCAACGCGAATATCCCTTGACATGTTGCTCCGGCGCCTGGAGAGTATAATTCAACCTGATTGGCTAGCTCTGCTGGAAGGCATGATTCCAGCCTGTCCAGCACTGTACATCACCGTGGCCCAAGGGCATCGTGGGAAGGGAGGAGTATGTTATCCTGGTCCAGTTAACACCGGTGATTTAGATAAAGGAAAAGCTGATTGGTCCAAAATAAAAAAAATTGTATAAATAAAAAAGAAGTGATACCGTCTTCTTCTTTTTTTCTGGTGACATATCGTTCCATTCTAGCATTTGGCATCATTGACTGATTTTTCTATTTGGAATTAGACTATCTGGCCAATTTCCTTTTTCTTTCACACAGCTTCACTCCCTCTTTGTTTTATGCTTATATGTGCAAACGGTGTGCATCCTAGCATGCGCTCCTCTTTTCTCTCCTGATTGTGACACAAAATGCTATGGGCCAAACTGGGGAATGCGAGGGATGCTTAGCTGATTGTGTCTCTCTCAATGCCCCTGGATGCCCTGCAGGCTAGAGAAGATGGCCTGGGAGACTTTGCCATGTGCCCTGCCATCATATATGACCTGTCCACTCACCCTAGCACTGCTAATGCTGGCTGCTGTATGTTTGCTAATGTTCCTCAATGTTTGAGCTCCGGTGAAATTCTTCTTCAGCACAGAATGAATTACCACTGAACCAGGAATCCTGTTATTTCACTGATGCCCATACTATAATGCTTTGCTCTCATTGCATTACTCTTTAAAATTGGGTTGCATCTTTGCTGCACTATTTTGTATATGTGGAATCTATCCAGCAAATATAAGAAAAGTAATATTCCTCAGAGTGAGGAATTATCTTCCTTTCTGTTTTTGCTTTTATTTGTCATGTTTTTCTTGAATCGCATGAAACCTCCCGTCTCTGATAACGGTAATAAGAGAAGGGCTGGCATAGAGCACAGCAGGAAAGTGATTAATGTACTGCTTTACTTATGCCACATCCTGGCATGATGCATCCTCTGGTAGGTATTGCCAGCTGGTTCTCCTTCCTTCCTGCAGAGTGTAGGAGTACCAATCTCTACTGTAATAACAGTAGCAAATTACACCGTCTACAAATGAGCTACGCCACCCTCCTTTCCTTTACCATATCATCTTTAAGGTGGGGGGAGAGGGTGCTGGTTATGGTGGTGAGGGGAGATATAGAGCACAGCCGATTATCCCCTAATTAACGCTGATACCTCCCCCATGGACAATGTCCCATCTCATCAGCGGGCCGCCGAGCCTTAATGTTAGGTGCTAACTGCCTCCCTCGCATATGTCAGTCCTCATTAAGGGACTATGTCGTGTGGTAACGTCCTCTCGTTTAATGGCTTGTAAAAAGATGGTTAACACCCGCTATTTGACTCCCCTCCTTTTTTCCTTCTGTTCGCGCCACCAAAGCGAGATGACAGATACACTATGATCGAGATCTCTTTGGGGCAAGTTAATTGCAGGTGGAGAAGCACCTTGGTGTTTGAAGTGAGATTGTTATAAGAAAAGGTAAATGATCGGCTCCTTAGTTTAACTCTACATCGTTCAATCAATCGCAACCACAGTTTGGTTATGGAAATGTTGTCGGGCCAACCACAGGCTATTGGAGGTTAGAAATGATTAGTTGTCTGTTACTAAATTATTCATAAGCCCAGACTGATTCATTAATAAAGTACAATTTTACCATAATCATTAACAATGAAGATTGACATGCGAGTGCATCGTGGCAAAAACATCATCAGCGGCTCCCCTGTCTGTACAATTAAATGTTTTCCTTTTGAACTTCACTTCTGCATTCATTAACCAATATCTGTGTCTTAGAAATCTATTGGGCAGCATAAGTTTACTCTGCCATTAGTCTGCAAGGCCGTAAAAGCAAATGAACTGTCACTTCTCAATATGTGTGTCTTTGCTTGACAACAGTAAGAATTCTTCTAATGTGGAGCGGTGATTCTTTTTTCTCTCTGCATCTCCTGACTTACCCTCGCCTGAACACCCCCCTCCCCCTTTCCATCTATGCATTCGTGTTGTATTATGAAAAAAGCAAACACGATTATTTTTGATTTCCCGTTTGCCTGAGCAGTACATTTGGCCCACCCCTCTCTCCCCGACCCTCTTGATTGAGGGCTAATGAAAAAGCTGTCCTGAGCGTCGCTCCCTCCCTGTATCCATTAAGAATAATTAGACGGGAACAATTTTGATGCCTGTAACCTCGGTGAGTGTGGCTAATGGTGTTATAAATTGCTCCTTGTCCTGGGCCCTGCAAGCATTGCCGGGCGGCGGTGGGGGCAAGACGCTTAATTCAAAAGCACTCTGTCAACAGCACTGATTTGTGTGGTTAATGAGAGCGTTTAAAACAACAGGCACAGCTCATGCATCCTAATGCCAATGGCAGGAGCAGGTTCGATAAAGAGGCTTGTCCACCATAATTAGCTGCGACAAACGCCCAGGATTAAGAGACAGGGGGCCGAACATAGTATGCCCTCTTAAAATAGGCCCCGTTTAGTCCAACTCTCCCTGTGCCTCTCTTTGACAGACTCTCTCCTTATGTCCTTTCTTTAACAGCATGAATAACTGCATTTTCTATCAGCTGTCCTCTTTGACAACTTCACTGCCATCTTTTATTCCATAATTCACTGTAGCTTTTCTATCCTTCTCTCCCTCTTCATGTATAATAATAATAAAATGTGTCTGACAAGTTGTCCTCCAGCTGGAATGACAGCAGAGTTTGTCCCTACACGCTGACTGGATTCATAGCAGTGTATCCTGAAGTATCATTTCTACAATGACAGACTCAAGTTATAGATTTTTTTTGGTTTGATTTAAGCACAAAAACACATCTGCAAGGTTTCAAAAGAAACATATTTTGCTTAGGAAGTATAATTAGGACGTCCTTGAGGTTAAAGGACCTTTGCCTTCATGGGTATAGTAATAAACATGCTGTTAAGGTTGTGTTAAGAGAAACGGTGATGATCATGAAACCAGAAACAAACTTTAGTCACCTGTGTCAAAGTCAACCCATCCTTCCATCTTAGTCACACTGTGTGCTGTATCACCTGACTTCCTCTTTTGCCCCAGTCATAATTACAGCAGCCACCAAAGGTTGGTTAACATTGTAGTGCACCTATGGGTCTTAATAACCTGATTGCAAGGGCAGCCAATGGGGTCGTTATTTAAGGGAGACAATCTTGTCTCAGGGGTTGCTGAAATATTTGAGTCATGGGGACTGTGGTTGGGTAAGGGCTTCAGACCTTACCAGCAGGGATACATGTTCAGCTCTCACAAAATCTCACATTTTCTCCCTCTGAGGAGGCCACCTATTTCCCCACACATCTAAACTACAATTTCTTCCTTACTATCTTCAGTGAATTGTTCATCTTCACCTGTCCGATCTCTATTTATTCTCCTTTCTTATCCCCCCCACCACTCTCCCCAGGTGTTGTTTCCAGAGCATAAGCTGCTCTCCTTTTTACTTTTTCAGCTTTTGTCTACTTTCAGTACTTTCAGGCTGTTTAGCTTTTACAGCAGGAGTGAGGGGTCACATGGCAGTGGGCCTGTAGGTTAACCCTTTGACACCGAAGATTCCTATCGTCCACCTGAATTTTTTGCTTATTTTAACCATAAATGTGCCAGAAAGTGTCCTGCCAGTAAGTGCTTTTGCCCATTTTCCCAGAACACTTACAACTATCGATATCTGGCAGTTTGCCATAAGTCGAAAGAGTGTATTAATGGTTAACAACACAGGAACAGGTTCACCAACTTCCGGCAACAGTGCAAGCGAAATTACCGTAATTACCCTATATTGGCTGTGAAGCGCAACTTCTCAGCTTTCAGAAACTGCAGGTATTTCTCCGATAGAGCAAACATTTGCGAACTTACGGTAATTCGAAGTGCGATGGCCACCAGCACCGACCCTCAGTTTAGAAGGTTTAAAGGAGTTGTAGACTTTACCGAAGCCTGAAAGCTGTCTGTGTTGATGTGAGCAATAGGAATGACATTTAGAGACAACTGGACATGAGGAGAGTGTTTGATTACGTTTTTGTAATAGCCAGAGAAAGAGAGAAAATGGAGAAAAGGAAGGGCAGATTTAGAGACTGACTCTGGAATCAAGGGCTTTCATGACAATAGACCCGAAACGCGATAGTAAAGGAGCCTCTAATGTTTTAATCAGCTGCAGAAGGGTCTTCCAAAGGACTGTCTCGGTCTCTGTAATGGATGGTGAAGGAGAGGGTGACAAAGCCAGGCCCACTTTGAAACGTGTTCAATTCCCCTGTAAATGCATGCTGACAAGATTAATTGACCATTGCAAATGGTAAACTCTGAAACCCACACTTCAAAAAACGGATGCACATCCAAGCGGATACACACAGATGCAGATATTGACTCACAGATGTACACACCCACACAAGCACTCATATATACATATAAACACATTTATATTGTGTTCATAAACTCACATTACTTTTGTACAGACGAGCAAATGCACACAAGTGTGCTCACTTTCACTCATACACAAACACACACACACTTACACAAGTACACATGCACGCACAACCCTGCTGGCCTCTCTCAGCCTACTTCCACGTGTCTTGCCCAACACAAATGACTTGATGGGCAGTTAAATGCAGGGGTCAGGGGTTAAATGAACATCGTTGTTTATGAGGATGCGGTGTGAATCCATTTGCATTCTAATATTCCCTCTATTCTTAAAGACACACACATGCATACACACAGGGCCTGGTATGGGCAAAAGGGAGGGTGTGAGAGGAGGAGAGATGACTGGTGGACGGCTTGTTTTAAAATCCCATTATCAAGTTATTTATGGAATTCATGGCCCGACAACCTCTGTGACCTTGTTTTGTTAAACATGCCCCAGACACAATTCCAGCACGTGGTGCTGCCTATTAGCTTTTGTTTTCAATAGCCTTAAAATGTCAGCAACTTCAATCACCCCTTGGGCAGCTTTCCTCTTGTGTGTTTTGGCCCTCATCAAATGGACACATGGTACAAATACACAAATGCAGTCTCACACATTTACACCTGCACATCAGTACACACACTCATTCTGTGGTGTGCCTGCATGTAAACATGCACACTTGCATGGAAATACAGAAATGTACAAACATGCAAGCGCACACTTTACATATACAAAATACACAAAATACAAAACACACATTCCCATTCTATCCAACTATCCTAAAACCGAGGCACGCAGGCAGACATTGTCCCATCCAAGACCAGACCCCATTACTCCCTGCCTGTGTCTGTGATTGTGTTTGTTTGGACTTAACGCAGTGTCTATGACCAGTCATGGGCTGAGCGGCACACAAGGATGAAATCAATGCAAATCCCAGCAACCTCTTTACCCTAATGCACCTGTTTAAACATGGAAGGTCCATTCGTTTCCCCTCAGCTATCAGTACCGTACATCAGTCAGCCACCACTCATTACATGTAAACAAACTAAAGGATTATTCAAAGAAGCTGCTGTTTTGTGGGACATGTGAGAGTTTCTGGTGGGAAATGGGGGTGCAAGATAAAGTGGCCGTTGGTTTGCAAGGTTGTAAGCAAAGAGGGACTTTAAAGGGTGAAATTGTGTGTGTGTGTGTGTGTTTACAGAGTTCACCAAACAATTTGTACAAATCCTTACCCAGCAACCTGTATGTGGTCTGCCACCATTGGCATATTGGCAACCAACAACTATTCTTTTCAGATGTATTTATTTACTTATTTATTCAATAATAAAAAATGTACATCATAAAACTTAAGAGCAGTAATAAATCATGACCACATGACCACTCCCTCTAAGTTTATTTTCATTGTGTGACGGGGAGGTACAGACCATGTGTTGCCCAGGAAGACCTTAGAATTTGATGAAATTCTCCAAGAATCTGCTGCTCTTCGTGGCAACAGTAGCACTGCACCATTCATCTCTTTGATTCAAAGTAACGGAAAAAGAGTGCAGTACCTGGGTGTCTGCTGTTTGCAAACAATATTGTGAATTTTTTAATTCCATAATTCCACCTCCAATCCCTCATTCCTCAAGTTGCTCACCCGTTTAATTACACCGTTTAGTGTGTGAACATTTTGTGGTTATGGCTGTTTCAGTGGAGAACAGAGAAAAGATCCTTCAGTTCAACAGCGTCCCCTCATTCCATCATCTCTCTTGCTCTTTTTTTTTTTTTGTTATTTTCCCACAAAACTCTCAGCAATGCCACTAGCAAAGAGCAAGTGTTTGAAGAGGGCAAAAGAAAATCGAGCCACAGACTGCCCCTGTGTGTCTTACATTATTCAACAAGGCCCCAGCTGTGAGGCATAGAAAATTAAATCCCCCTCATTTTAACATATGCCAGCTAAAAGACTTAACACTAGTGTGGGCCAGTGCCACCAGGCAAAAACAGACTAAAACAACAACAGTTAAACAGCCCTCGTGTACTTCATGATACTTTTCTAACCCTTTGAGAAGATCAAGCCTCAGACTGATTAACATTTAGTGATCAAATGTGGCAACTATAGGTCTGCCACAGGCCAAACTTCAATACTCGGTGTCAATTCATTATATATTGGCTAAAAGATATGGTTAATGGTCTTGCAAATGAATACATTATCCTTGGGTTTGTGTGACGCCTGCAACGCCAGCCACTGAACCAGCACATAAACAACCGTTCGAATGTTGATCGTTTTTTTTTTCCCCCCTCCAAAATCTCTCTGAAACTTTAACTCGCACTTCTTGGTATTTTGGTTGTTAAATTTGTTTAAACACCATTTAGGCATCATATTGAAGAACTGGCCAGCTGGGATTGGCTCCAGCACCTCCCACAACCCTGACAGAGAACAGGTGGAAAATGAAATGAAGCTGAAGAACTGATTTCAGAAAGTGCAGGTTAAAATCTCTCTTTGACGAATGGAGAAAGTAAATTCCCAAATATGTTACACGGACAGCAAACAAATCAAGAGCACTTGATTTTTGAAACACTTAAAAAGTGTTTAGCAGCTTACTAGAAATTCTTCACTGCATCAGTATGTATTCATGTGAGTCTCTAATATTAAACTGTAGATAAAAGCTTAGGTAGCAAACAGGTCGTTACTGGGATTTAAACATTAAGAGAATTAAAAAAATATTAACTTTGGCTTGTTTACAAAATTTGGAAATACAAAACAAAAACAAATTTTGAGTAAGCTGGGACAATAAAACCAAACTGATCCAAAATGCAATGAATTCAACTGAAAAAGAACTAAATGACTCACTTAAACAGACCGACTTCACTTAATGGTACATGGTTCATTAGGGACACCTACCTTAAAAGTAATGCAGTCTAATAAAACCATTCAACAGTAAATCAACTCCGCAGGAGGCTAGTAATGTCAGTTTTACAGAGGTGCTGATTCAAATTTAAGTTTGTGGTGCTTCAAAAACAACATGACTATCAGCTGAGCTCAGAAAATCCAC
Organism: Remorina albescens; assembly: GCA_034769265.1. Classification (NCBI taxonomy): domain Eukaryota; kingdom Metazoa; phylum Chordata; class Actinopteri; order Carangiformes; family Echeneidae; genus Remorina; species Remorina albescens. Next base: position 6,104,956 of record CM068486.1, read on the forward strand.
ACAAACAAAATGCTGAGACAGGATGATACCGAATTATTGTCGAAAAACAAGATACAAAAGGTTCAAGGCACAACTTTAAATCATAGTCTCTGAAGGTGGTGACCTATCATGGAAAAATAATTTAGGAATGAAAAGATTCAACAGGCGGACGTTTCTCGACATGACTTGACGTGCCATTTTGTTGACTGAATTTACCCCATGTTGACAGTGCAAGCAACACAATCAACAAATCACCAGAAGTCCATAAATTTCCTGCAGAGCTGAGCGACGGGGAAAAACTCAGCCGATGTGTAGACCATCAACAGGCTTGCAAACATGGCTCAAGTATTCGATGTCATCAGCTCTCAACAGCTAATCAGTTTTCTGTGCTTCCTCACTATTATCCTCTGATGTTTTTTTGGTTCTAAGAATAAATTTCACATGATGCTTGGAGAAAGTTTGAGTCCCAGTACAGAGATTGATTTTGAGCTCTGACACAAATTTGCTTATTTGATTTGTTTTTGCAATCAATGCAACCTAATTAGACCTTGTTTATTTAAAAGAAATTAGCTTGAAGTCAGTTTATGGCACCAAATTTCTTTGAAACTTGAATACATGGTTATTGTATTACATTCACTTAGCAAGGTGCAAAAAATGAAACAAGATTTATATTTGTAGATGTATATTTATGAAGAATTTTTTATTACTCATATAAAACCCCTCATGTTTTAAAGGCTCAGCAGGTATTTTCTGCTGTGTGGAATCTCAAAAAAACTAATTTGATGATGATGTCTTGTAGCCTGAGATAATTGGAGTTGTTGTCTTCACCACCATTTGTGTCTCTTTAGTCAACTTCCATCAGTCTCGGGCGATCAGAGAGTTTTTACAGCTTGATGAATTATCCACAGAGGTCTCTCCAAAATTAAAGGAGCAGGAGATGAAAACCAGATTGCACAGAATGAACTAGTTTAGCATTAAAAAGCAGTCCTCTATGCAACTCGATGTGAGTCTCCAAATTAAAGCTTCTACTCTGATAAAAATCATGTACTTCTCTCACTTTTTGGGGTAATTTAGATATGCAACTCTATAAATGTACATCATAGTTTTGGTTGACATTTCAGTGTGGAAAAGTTAGATGATATAGCCTTAACTGAACTATTCAGAACTTGAATGTCATTACAGTCAAATTATTTAAGGTATAACTGAAGTATATTCATTCACTCCTATTTCGCACTACAATGTTATTCCCTTGTGTGTAATACTTGCTTTTCAACTTGCTTTGCTCATTTGATTGCCCCAGCTCCTGTATGGTGAAGCTATAGAAGAGACAGCACACAGGAGGGAGATATGTGTGATTAATATCTGTTTTGATTGATGATTTCTCACTTGAATAACCCCCTGTTCTAAAGAGGAGACTCAGGTAGAAGCATAATACACAGTTATACTCGAGCATGCACTGACGTGTACATGCAGTTTATACAGAAACCCATAGACACCTTCTGGGATGTGGTGCAGGTGGTTGTCAGTGCCCCGGGAAAGAGTCGTTTCTGAGGGAAGGGTGCCAAAATAACTGAGAAGCACTTAGATGAACCTTATTGGACGAACCAAAAACCAGTCTGAAACACTGTACCTAATGCACTCATAGTTTCCTACCTTAAAGCGGTTATTATTTACAGTGGTTTTAACACGAGTTACACCCTGTGGAGTCTAAAAACTTCATCTAAATTAACTTAAAAAGGTATTTTAGAAAATAAAATGAAGAAATAAAAGAAAACTGTGGTTTTAATGGGCAGTGTACTTGTTCTCAACTTGCAAAGACTCAAATGGCACCAAAGAGAGACAGTCAGAAGTCACAAAGATCTGATGTGTCACATCAGATTTGGATATTTACGTAAATGCAAGTTGTATATAATTTAGTTTTTATGTTAAAGCCATGCACTGATTTTATTTAGCTTTGTTCAAGTATGTAGAGTTTCTGTGGCTTTTCTCAAAACTTTCCAAACACATATTGAATAACTCCATACTATTCCAGTACTTCTATTTTTTTCTGACTGCATTCATTACGTAAGAGCTGTTCCCACCCAATGTGCAACACATTATAGCTCTCTGTACTGGAAATCACTCCTGGATCTAAAGGTGGTCCAATGGGGCCTCCTGGGCAGACAAACCTGCTCCTCTCCCTCCACCCCCTTACATTAGTTACCCCTCCCAGGAGTGTGTGTGTGTATGTACACATGTGTCTGTTTGCTTGGGGTGGCAGTGCTCCCCAGTGTAGTGTTGGCCCCAGGCAGCGCAAGGTAACATCAAACGATTCTTCTCTTTATGACTTATTTATTTATTATACTGACTCTCTCGCTCTCTCTGAGTGTGTGTAAGTCTGTTTCTGTGTGTGTGAAAAAGGAAAAGAGTGTGCAAGTGTGTACTTGAACAGGCTTCTGTAAATTTGTCACCGGTGTTGGTTTGATTTCATTCCGTCCTCAGATGCCACCACCAGTTGCAGCAGTGTCCTCCCTGGTGGCAAGCAGAGGAGTTGAGGTAGAGTGGGGGGTCCGTGTAACTCCAACTATGGGAGCCACACCGGTCGCTGTGCTCCAGCCTCCACTGTGTTCAGAGGAACACAGGGGAACCTCCCACAACTGCAACAACTAACATCTCACAGCAGGCAGATACAAGGGAACATATAAAACTGAGGAAGAGAGTTTATCTGTCTCCCTGGATAAGTGTCATTTCCAGGACCGGTTTCATGCCGTACAAACTGAGAAGGCTTCACCTGCTAAAAACCTACTGGTGGAGGTGAACATACCAAAGACACTAAAGAGCCCAAAATTGAACATGCAATCCTCCAGTCATCCAATGCAAACATCCATGTTGTATCTTAACATTAAAAAAGGTAGAATTTTGTTAAAATGTCCCAACTGCATGTGACAGCAAATTGGGAAACAAATCAATAATAGGTCACTATGAAGAGATGAAAAATAGTAGGATGCCTTAAGTGCACACGTCAAACTTGAACTTCTTCCTTACTTTACGCTGTCCTTCCTGTACAACAGACCTGTATTTTCAATTGTCTGATTAGTTATCCTCTTGTTGTGCACACAGGCTTCCTGACAGCTCAGAAAGCCTCGAGACAATCAGGGCTCCTACCTACTTTACCTGTGATGAATCGCATTACTGTTGGAACAAGTGCTGGCCGGGGCCCTTGCTGAAAAATCGGCCAGCTAAAACCGGCAGACGGGAAGCGGTATGGCAGAGCACTTCGTCCCGACACCTCCCCCACCCCTTCCCTCCCTCCAAATGAATATCCAGCCTCGTCTTCCATAAAGTGCATTAGGCACAGAGAGTCATTAGTACAAATGGGCTCAAGGTACTTCTGCAAGGAGGCTCTGTGTGTGTGTGTGTGTGTGCAAGGTGCGTAATGGGGATGTAGATTTTGGGGGGGGCAAGCTGGAGGATGCTTATGTTTCTCTTGGCCGTTGTTTGGCGTGCCCACCTAATCCTTTCTATTCACACATACACACACCTAGTCTGTAAATCTGTACCTCCTATCCCTCGCCACCCCCATTCCTCCTCCTCCTGCTCCTCTATCCCTCCACCCCACCATTCCTGTGAAGAAGACAGGGTGCCCCCCTGCCCCTTGTTCTCTCCTACTGCGATGGGGAAGTGCATCCTCATTTAATAATGTATCAGAGAAAAGACAGAGAGAGAGAGAGAGCTCTGACCCAGACGAATGCAGCCTCTCCATTATTTAGCATTTATAGACACCTTCCAGCTCATTTCTGACTCAATATTTAATATAGCAGTAGGAGAGGGAGGACATTCTCTAATACTCACACCCACTTGATTTTTCACTCTTAGTTTGTATTTTTGTCTTGATGAATAAAGGAGACGCCCAGGCATATTTGCGGACAGACATGGGCCTAAGAATAGGTGAAAAATGGATGATCATGTACATGTGACTGGAAGCTGGATGAGTTGGAGGGGAGGGGTGATATGTCAGTGGACATAATGAAGAAACGATGTGCAGTAGTTCCCAAACAGAGTAATATGTGCCAGACTTATGCTCAGGTTGGCACAAATAGGTTGTGGGGGTGGGAGGTTGTTTGTAAATGCGCGAGTGTGTCTAAATGTGCGTCTATGTTGGATGCCCCGACGGGGGGTCCCTGCCATGGATGGACAGACACTATTGAAAAGCATGAGGTGTAGTTTGTCAGCAAGGCCTGCTGGGACTGATGATCTCACACCCCCATCACCGCCACTCTCCCCTTTGTCTGCCGCAAAATTATCTGTACAACACCTCAGGGTCAGAGGTCAGACTCATGCATCCAAACAAAGAGAAAATAACTGTGGACTTTAGCCCCCCCACTGTACTGTACATGTACCATATAGTTGGGCTACAGTGAAGTCTTTGATCCTCTTTGGCTGTCTAATGCGGACCACAACATGCAGGACATGTCCACAGCACCGTGGTTAACCTTAAAACAGCTGTTTACAGCACAAATGAGAGTACACCAGAAAATCAAGGCTATTTTTGCTTTTATGACACAAGTCTCATGTAAAATACATAGGTGAGGTGATAAATATAAAATATTTTTTCCTCAATAAATCAAAATGTAGCATGATCCATGTTTACTCTGTATATAAAAATTTGGTTTCCATTCATGGCCTTTGGCAACTTAATCAAAATGCAGTATTTCCAAAATGCATGTTTCATTTACCTTTAAGGTGAAGAATTAGATCCATATCATATTTCAGCTCAGACCTCTTCAATGAAATTAAATAAGTTACCTAAAGTGAATTATTACATTAAATGGCATGAGTTCATTAATTCACCTACATGTTTATTTTCTGTATTTATTATAATGCTATCCACAGCATCTTTAAAGCAGGAAACTATCATACTGTTGTTTCTCCCTTACCAACAGTATGTTACTAATATATTCATTTGCCAGCTAACTGAGAAGGCATACAGCACAAACAAAGCAACAAAAAGGGTGTGCATCCATATAGATGTGTGTGTGTGTGTGTGTGTAAGTGCATACCAGGTTTCCTCTGAGTGTTTGAAAATGCTGCCAGGTGGTGAACAGGTTAGCAGACATCACCTGTGTCTGCACTTTTTTTTTTTTTTGAGTTGTTTTTGGTGTGTTTAACAGTGGCCTCAATTCACATAAACACACACTTTTAACTGACTTTTCGCAGGAAGTAATGTGTGCGTTTTTCTGCCCTTTCCACACGTGTGCTGCAGTCACAGAACTGGTATAAGCATGTGAAAATCCATTTACGAAACACCCATATCTACATATACACCATACATAGGCCTCTATATATAGTTATGCATGTTTAAGTGAATGTTCACGTCCATACAGTTTATCTGGGCTTTAATCACAGCCCATTGTGACACACTAGGCAGCATCTGGCTTAAGACCGATGGCTTTTAACCTGGTAGATATGTCACGCTTGTTCATCATTAGTTGCGGTGCGAAGGAAGAGAAGGACATGAAGAAAGACTCTTTATATGCAAATACTTGGCCCTGGCTTGTCAGGGCTCACCTCTGTCCTTCCGACAACAGAAGGAGCAAGAAAACAGAGAGAGTGATACAGTTGGAAAGAGAGAGAGAGAGAGAGAGAAGTTCTCTGCTTGGGCGGACTCCTATGGGAAAACCACTAGCCAATGTAAATAATGCTCAGGTACCATCCATGATGAAGCTAGATGCAAATAAGGCTCAGCTTTACTGCCTGTACCTGGTTATTTATTTTTAAATCATTTGGTTGGTCAGTCACTCCCTCCATCTCTTTTTTCCACTTCTCTCAGGATGTTATTGTTGATCTCATGTTTTCATTTCACCTTCCTTTTCTTTCCTGTCAGCCTTTTTTTCCTCTTCCACATCTCATACCGTTGCACAACTTTCACAACTGGCGCAAGACTTTAGGTGGAAAAGAAAAACCCCTCCTCAGGCAGTGTAATTTTTCAGGTTGTGTTAAAATCACTTTGGCAGGGGTGATATAAATTACCTAGATAAACGCTGTCTGACTAGCTCTACTCTTACAGCTCCCTCAGTCCTTCGTTTTGTAGAAGGAGATATAATATGCCTCCATGGCACAGTTTCTTTTGAGCCTGCTTTGTGTGTGTGTGTGTGTGTGTGTGTGTGTTTGTGTGTGTGTGTCTGTGCGTGGATTTTCTCATCCTGTCAGACGAATTCCCCCTCGTACAGAAAAGAGTGCTGCTTCATAAATTGACCACATTGACGACTGTCATCAAAGACAGCAAGGAAAAACAAAGGGGAAGAGAGAGAGAGAAAAAAAATAGAAACGCCATTAAAAAATTAAGCCAGCCTACAGCATTATATGGTCTCACTTGGTTTATTTGCATGTGCATGTTTGTGTTTGGTGGGAATTTATGACTTCAGTGCATTAATGCTAGGCTTTCCCTTGCTCCCAACAACACTGTTGCCGGCGGAGTCAAAGCTCTTAGTGTGGACCCGCTAATTATTTAATGCACTGCTTCATTTGTTTACATTGTTTCTGCGTTGAACGGCGGCAAGCTGTACAGTAACCCAGAGGAGCTTTCTGTTTTTTTTACTGACTGTTGTAGCTGCTCCTTGCTTTCTCTCTCTCTCTCTCTCTTTCTCTCTCTTTCTCTCTCTCTCACACACACACACTGAGGTTACCAATGTTCGACAGTGTAAATGTGGGAAAAATGTAAATCTCAGAAAAGTTTTGATTTTTCTAAATTAAATAGAAGCAATTTCCATGACATGAGGCAAGAATGAACCACACAAACCAGACATCTGGTGCTGCAAAACAAACTGACACATTTCTCATTTACAATAGCATTTTTTATCGTATTTATGTTGTTATGGAGGATCTTATGCCTTCATCTTAGCAGGTTCCACATTTGGCTCATTCATTATCTCCCCCAAAATTTGAAAATTCAGTGACCTTCCAGTCTCGACAGAATTTGGTAAATTGTTTTGATTTTAACTCGGTGTGTTTCCTATATTTAAGTGTAGTCCTCCCTCTCTTCCCCACTTTGTGTCTCCGCCACGCATTCACTGCATTTGTCCTGAAAACCACTCACACAGGCACACATATGAACATATTGAGCACAGAGAAAGAAAATCCATCCTAACCCTAAATAAATAAAAGTGGACGAAACGGACACAGCTGCTGACAGAATCTTGAATCTGATGCAGAAAATGGGAACAAACCAACCATTCAGCCCCCCCATCGCTCTTCCTCCTCCTCTGCTCTCAGTGCCCACCACCACCATTTCTCTTTTTCCCTTGGAATCCATTTCACATACAGTAATTAAAGACACTCAAATGAAATGGACCCTCAGGAAAAGTGGCTTTCGGCAAGGAGGAGGTGGATGAGAGGCATAGCTGGGAGAAGGGTATCGGCTATTGGTTTCTCTACGAGCCCCCCTCTTCGCTACCTACCCCCCCCCCCCTCCCTCTCCCTCTCGATGGGAGCCCTCCCCGAAGGGGGGCAAAGTGGCTCTGGCCCTAGTACGGATCAATATCATCTCCGTTATTAATATCAAAAGCGCATTACTTTGTTTTGTGTCTGGCAGTGGGCCAAGGCTACTCGAGGGCCCTGTCCCGACTGACGGCCGTTTCCTTACTTCCTTCCTCCCTCCCCGCCCTCGCTGGCCATTTACCGGGACTATAATTTACTTTGGTGAGTTTTTAGGGTATTGTTTTGTCAGGGCCAATCAGGGCTGAGTAACAAATGATCTCGATGGAGTGGCGGTGGCCTGGCCCCAGCCACCCCTCCTTCCCGCTCCGTAAGTGATACACGTGGTCAAATTCGTTTTTGAAAGTTTCACATCAATTGCTTTCGTCCTTGACTCCGGGAAGAACGGAGGAAAAGAAAAAGGAGGGGTGAAGAAGAAATAAAGCGTGGGGGAGGTTAAGGGGTTGCACACATGAGGACTAACGGGTTTCAGGGTTAAACTGGGCAGAGTGTGTCATTCACTCCCACACCCTGCCCCTCCTGACGCTCTCATCGGAGATGAGGTAACAACACAAACAAGCATCCCCGCAGCCGGAATTAGACATGACGGTATCTCTAATTGGCCCATTGAATTAAAAGGGCTATGGTGGAGCTCGCAGCGAGAAACAAAAAATATTGACCACTTAAAGGAAGAGGGAGAATTGATTTTCAAGATGACAGCGAGCGTTTACCTCATACCGTGGAGCTCACAGAGTCTAGAGGGTAAAGTCTTGCACACTGTTAGGCATGATAGCTCAACCACTCTTGTAGTGGAGTGTTTCTCAGTTTACATGCTGCATGTCTCCAAACACAATGAAATCATGTCAAATTTTTAAAGATTTTTAAGTCTTTGGCAATTCTTCACATCATAGTGAGTAGTCTTTATTTATTTATTCTTCATACAAGGAGCTGCATTTTTTCAGTGCCATAAATCTATAGTGAAAATTTGATGCACTTTGCTCTGTCTAGAGCAATAAGTTGGAAATCATACATTTACAGAGAAACAAGGAGAGCACGACTGAGAGAGAGAATAAGTATGTGTGTGTTTTTGTAAGAGGACACACATAAAATACATATAGCTCATCCTTCTGGCTTACTCAAGTCTAGTGCCACTAATGAATGCTCTGGAGTCTTCTTTGTCTTCTGTCCTGGTGTTCATCGCATTCGTGGGACATATTAGACCACCACTTTTGCCCAGTTCCCACACTCAAGGCACACACACTACACAAAGGGCTGATAAGAGGTCTTAGCCTGACAATAACTTATGAATATTTCACTCATAATGAAATATTAATTTGGGCCTGTTTGCTTTTGTCTTTCATTTTACCGTCGTTCTTACATTTTCATACCAGATGTTATGTATAGTACATCAATTCCATCCTAGCTGCCATTAAAGAACATTATTTTTTGATTGAAAGGTGAAAGATAAAAATTTATAATAAAATTGGGAATTCAGGTATGTGATCAATAGGTGCACGTGTTTGCACATTCAGAAGTGTCTGTGCAGAGGAAAACTACAGGATAAATTAACTGGTGTTAGTGTGTGTGTGTACCTTTATAATAAATTACAAATTTAATTGTCTGTGTTTATACATTTTTGTGCATCACACATGCTTATGTGTATATTTCTGGAAGCCTACGTCAGCCATTGTCTAGCATCTGCTGAATAGTGACATCTCCTCCCAACCATTTGTCCTCTGACAGTATGCGCTCACAGCTTGCTCCTTGCTCCATATTGATATTGCGCACCAGGAGGTTGCTCCGGGGTGCCATTGTAGAGGGTGCTAATTTATGCCACTTTCAGGGCACCCAACGCCAGGCACCGCAAACATTGCAGCGTGGGTAAACACTCAGGTGCGCTTCCTTTCTCTGCAACTAAAGTGTAAACTAGAATCAGTGGAATTAAAAAGCGATGGGAGCCCTACTGCTAAGAAAAACAAGCCAACTAGGTCGGTGTGAGACGGCCAGAGGCTATCCAACATCAGGGTGTAGATCATGGTGAGGCGTGGATGTCAGCGCAAACACAGAAAAACACAGAAGTAAGTAATTTTTCTTCCGGAGCAATGCTGCCTAGATGGGTCCGCTGGGGATCCAGAAATACTCTGAAGCGATAAAGACGTTTGCTACAAGTCCGATTTTGTGACAGTTTGTTTGCTGTGAGTCGTTCAACATCCCTGATTAGGAAGTGAGCTGAAACTGAACAATTATATTTGGCATTTCAAGTAAAACAATAGATACAAATATAATACAGGGTCTTTTTAATTTTAGTCTCACTTTTAGGTTTACATAAGTATTTTTTTAAGTTGTAATATTTGCAGTTCAATTCAAGTATTCATTCTCCTTCATTTAGTTCATATTTCGCTCTATGCTAAAAACATTGTCCTGGGTGTGTCCTTGGGGTCAATGTCCTGTGGTTGTTTAAAATGGGATGTCTGCACTTTGCTCCACTCAGCTTCCCCTCACTCCGGACCACTCTCCTGCCTCTGCCACAAAACACCCCCACATTATGCTGCCACCGCCGTGCTCTACTGTTGGGATGTTATCATGCAGGTAATAAGCACCTCCTGGTTTCATACACTTTGAGGCCAACCAGTTAAATCTTGCCGATATTGTTTCTCACACTCAGAGTTCAAATTGGTACTTTCATTTTCATGTGCCAGACAGGATGCAGACTGACCGAGAGTGCCGCAGAGAGTCATTCTTCTGGAAGTTCTTGCCATTTCCACACACATTTCATGGTCAGCTCCCTTGCCAAGGCCTGTCTTCCTCATTTTGACAGGGTGGTCGGCAGAGTCCTGCTTGTTCGAGGTTTCTTCTGTTGAAGAATTCAGGAGGCCAACGTGCTTTTGGGCCACAGTGCTGCCTCTTAACTTCACCAGCAGTTCCTGGTCAAATTGAATCCATTTCATTAAATTGACCACAGGTGAACTCCCATCATCAAGTTGTCATAGAAGGGTCTGAATATTTAAGACAGTTTTTAATTTTCAATAAATCTGCAAAAAACAAGCAGCTTTCAAAATATAGCCTTCAAAACATGAAAAAGAAATACTTTCTAAATGCGCTGTATCTCGTGAAGTCTGCGAGAGACATGAGACCGGCAGGTGGAGCAGACGGCAGGTGGTTGCCGCCATGGCATGTTCTTCTGTTTGACATGAGAGCAACGTGTCAATCAATGGCTTCCTCCCTGCTTCTCCTATGGGGCCTTGTGTTATTGATTTCAGAGTGTGTTAGAGTGCCAGGGGGTCTTAACAACCACACAGAAGATTCACTTCACCTCAAAAGAACTTCCGACTATACACAGTAAGCTCTTTAACCTCCTAAGTTATATAAGGAAAGGATTGTTAGCGTGGTTATGGACTTTTAAACAAAGAAATACTAGTGTAAAATAGCTCACACATGTCCGTCAGAAAGGATGCTGAATAATGTGAAGAATTAAATGTGGTCATGTGTTTACATGCCTTCCACAAGGTTTGGCTCCCTGCTTTATTGTGTTAATTACTTACTTATCAGTTTAAGTCTATTATTTAATTATGTATGCCCCATTGAGTGAGTGCGGCGCTCTAAAACAATCTTTAAATATGACTGCACTTTCAAATAGTTCATAGGCCCACTGTTTCCCATTAACCCTCTGAAGACAAATCATTAACAACTCATTGAATCATATCTCCTTCCGTATCAGTGAGCCTTCTCTTCTGGCAACAAATGGGCAAGGTAATAAATCCCATCAAACGCTCTCAAATCATCGTTGCTGTGGCATCTGGCTCTTATCAAGGAGAGACTTTGATTAGAGGGAATAATAAGGGTACTTAGTCCTTTCATTTTTCTATAGGCTCTTCAATTTGGAGCAAAATTACACAATGGAGACGAGAGTCTTGTGCAGATGACATGGAAGTTGTCTTTCTTAGTTTTGTACAGTATCTGCTCATTTCCTCCCTCCCCCTGCCCCTCTTTCTGTTCTGTAGGTGGCAAAGGCACAAGACAAAGTAGTGGCTTTGAAACGGTTACATTATTTTGCCCTTCTAGGGATAAATAGGGGTTTCACCTTCTACAAAGTAAAACCCCTTCATGTTTTACCTTGTAGAATGAAAATTCAGTGTCTTTATTGGTCCTTGCATTCAGAGACTATTCTTTTTCCTTTCAAGGTGTCACTCTCAAGGCCAACAATTCCTCTGCATAGGATGCACAATGTACATATGACCTTTTTGCCTGAATCAAATAAGTGCCACAAAGTGTTGTTTGAATGCATAGTTAGCATACTGTGAATGCTGTAATCATAGAGGTTGTCTGCTTGCAAGCAGCAGTTATCTGAAGCTAACAAGAACTGGAGCAATGAAGCAAAGTGAGGTTACCCATATTGTTATGCAGTGGCTGGGCTACTTTTCTTTTACTTTTATCTCTCTGCGTCTCTTTTACTTTCCATCCTTTTTTTCTTTACTTCTCTTTCTACTTTCACTACCACCTCCCTCGACCCTCTCTGTCTCTCTGCGCAGTGGGGGGAAGATGTATGCCGGTGCCCAGGTGGAGAGGGGGAGAAATCAATAGTGAGGCTGTTTGAAGTTTTCTGAAAGACTTCCCAGGGAAGACGCTCTTGTCAGGGTGATAGATAAAGCTCGCGCCTCAGTCAGCCCCAGCAAGAGGCGGCCAGAGGAGAGGAGAGGAGAGCGCCTCACCTTTTTAAGTGGGGCCCTAATAATAAAACAGCATGAATAAAACATCCCGGCTGAACCACGCGCTGCATTAGCGCTGCCGTCCCGTTATAAATGATACCGGTGGCCGTGGTGCCATTTGGGTAAAAGCCCACAGCACTGCTTTAAAAGAGGGCCATGCACAGGGAAAGGGAGTTAGCTTGATGTGTGTTCTACACTTATTTATTTATATGTTATGCTGCTCAAGGAAGAATGAGGGAGAATTAGTAAGTTTTAGTGTTGCAGGGTGACTTATTGCTCCTTTATTGCTTGTGGAAACATGGTGTGATCAGCAGTGTGAGGGCATTATCTTTGCATGCTATTTGTCCTCCCCAATGACCTAAAAAATCCAATAATCAGAAAGTACAGTTTGAAAGCATGCAACGATGAGAGAAAGGACCACGGCAAAAATAGTTTTATTTCGTGCCTAGTTCTCAGCTTTGCTCTTGTCCATATCTCCAATGCCTTTTCTCAACAGTTACATCAGATGCCCTCAAGCTCTAATATCAGAGGCTTTTACATTTTTAACACCCCGAACTGAGCACTTGCTCTCATGACTTGTTTATCCTGTAGGTAGTGTCAAGTCAAGACAAGTGCAGGTAACTCATAGGAGAGAATTCAGTTTACTACAAAAGTGATAACGCTCATGATATACTGACAAGGTCATTTCCTACACATTTGACAGTTTAGCCTCTTCATTGCAACAATGCCAATACCATGGCAAACTGCAAAAACAAGATGACAGGCCTGTACAAATTCATCATTCATCAGCAGCGTACAATCCATACCTTTCAGCTTAGTCTATGAGCCAGAAGGCTATTGGAGCGTCAGAGGGACATAAATCTCCCAGCACTGCTGCCCTGACCTCGTTTGTTCGGCCCTGACCGTTCCTCACTCTGGGCTTGTGGTGGAGGGATGGGTTACAGCCATGGGGTCCTGAACCAAGCATAGCTCACTGAGCCCGAGGGTAAGCAGGATCAAGTGGCCTGTCGCAGGGGTCACCAGCTCTCAATAACCTCCCTGGCTGAAAGGTCAAACCCTTGACCTCAGTTGTACCCAGACACTTTAGCGAGAGGCAGAGAGAGAGGTCAAGCCTACTCCACCTCTGCTTTCACCTCTTGCTTCCTTTGACCGCACAGGTGTCAGAGGCCCCAGCCCTAGCTAAAGGTCATAGGTCTCAGTGCATTATGGGATTCACTTTAATGTGTTGGATTGGGTCATGATGGGCTAGTGGAGCTGCAGCATGAATGCTGAGGTAGCAGGTGCTTGAGCTGTAGGTCCTTGAGCTTCAGTGATCTGCTGAATAGCTAGCAGAATCTTCATTGGCACCTAGCCAAAGGGTCCAGTTTGTAGGGCTCTGCAGAACGTTTATAATCTGGATTTAACTTTGTCTATGTTTTTAATTTGGAGTGAAACTGGCCTTTAGTCTGCGTTAAAGAATGTGTTTTAATCCTTGTTCCATGAATACATTTTAAAAACTTAAATTTGAAAATGCAGAATTACGTTTTGGGGTTGACATTGAGGGGCTTTTGTCACCCGAGTCGACAGAGTACACAGGGAAAATGTTGAAGGAATACTTTGGGAACATTGTGAAGGACGTGGAGGAAGATGGAAACAACATAAAACATTTGGAGAATGTTTGGAGAACATGTTTAGAGAGAGCGCAGCTGGAGTGTCGAGAGTTTGTTCCATGCTGGGGGACAATATGCACCTAGATTTGACAGCACCCCACTGAGCCAATCACAGAACTGGGAGTCTCCTTATTTGTTTAGCAGCCAGCAGATAAATAACAACATTCGGCTCTGAACTAAAACACTCTGTGTCTCCCTCTATCTCTTGGTCTGTTTCCTGCTCAGATCTCTCCCTTTCCCCCGCCGCCTCCATTGCTCTCTTTGTCTCTTTCTGCACTTTGACAGTTATTTGTATCTTTGTTGCTCTCTACATCTACCTGTCTGCAGCGACTCACACAGCCAGAGGCTAGCTGTTTCTTCCTCTTCTATGAATTGTAATTTCTCCTCCTCACTCGTTTGCACTGCCTTTCTGACTCGCTTGTGCTGCGATGAAACCGCATATCTACAAAATTGGTGTTTTCAGGAATTAGGAAAAAAAAAAGTAAGAGAATATGTAAATAACCATGAAAGCTTCTTTTCAAAGATTACAATGGAAGCCTGGACATGCTTGTTCTTTTTCTTTTTTTTTTGGTTTTGTTTTTTCAGCAAGAGGAGGAAGGTACTATTGGTGTGTAGGTCTCTTCTGGCCCTCGGTCTCTGTTTCCATCTCTTTTGCCTGACAAGATGACAGATTTTCAAAGAATATATATCTCAGATACAGACTTGCTGTGACAGTGTGATACCTATCTAATTCCTCCAAGTTTGTCCTCATTTCCTGGATATGAACCAAGTCTGATATCCAGGTTTGTCAAAATTGATTCAGAAACCTTTATTGTTTCCATAAGTGAAGGATTATTCTGGCCACAGAGGACAATAAACCCATATTCTACGGTGTCCTGTTTGCCATCTAGAAATTCCTGTAGCTTGTACTTGATATTATCAGATGAATCATCATATGACTTCATCTACTTTTTCCTAGGCCTTAGCAAAACATTGTTTTTAAATGAAATCCTCTTCCTATTCAAATACATTTGAATATTTTTGAATTAATGCATGCAGAAAACCTGCAGTGGTTAAAAGCGGCTAAAGTAAAAAGAATAATTGATTTTAAAGTGATAACATGACTTGCTCAGCATGTTTTAACCCCTCCTTATAGTTTATTTTTTAATGTTTAAAGCCCCACGGTCGACAGCACTTCTCACCACTTGCCAAAGTTTGATCTTAGATTTCTTATCTGTTGCTGCAGCTCTTGATACCATCCAACAAAACACAGTGATATGTGTCTTTGCACATTGGATATCATTTTTGTGGTACCATTCTAACTATACCAGGAAATGTAGATTGTTCTAGAGCAAAGTAATACGGTGTCATTGTTGCAAAACAAAACAAAATCACTACAAAGTGTGTGTATGAGATCATCATCAGCACCTTGCTGATTGCCATTAAAGCCTTCTGTACTCAGTAGATGAAATTTATGGACACATAAGAGCTCCTCCTACAGACAGCTGGATACATCATGGTGAGAAGTGTGACAGTAAAGTGTTGGTGTGTTGCTTTTCGCTCCTGCACAGCAGGGCCGTTGATGTGGGCTATGGATGCCAAATAGTTTTTTGTTAATTGATGACGGATAGGTGTTTTAGTTTGAAATATTGAAATGTGATAGTGCTCATTTATTTCAAACTCTAAAGCGGTAAAACTGTCCAGAATATGCTCTCTGGAAATCTTTACAGTAGGCCCATGGAAAATCTTATTGATCTACGGCGTATATTATATAAGCCGACGTCTTCTGTTGTGTGTCGTCACCAGTTTGATCTGGTTTGTCCGATATGTTGCTGGCCCCGTCCAGTGTTTTCACATCGCTGTTTATTGCAGGTTGCCACTTCTAATACCAGTTCTATGTGAATGAGAGCTTGACAGGGGATACCTTGGCTGTATTGCTCCAGGTTTCTGTAATTAAATTTACAGATGAAATATAGGAGTGGCAGTGAGAGAAGAGGCCAAAACCTGGAGAGCTCGGACAGAAAGTGCTGAGCAGCACATTTAGCCAGTTCCTCCCCTCACACAGACTTAATGTTACCGGCCCCCGACAGATGGGGCCTGGCTAAAAAAGCAAGGTGTGCGAGTGGTGGCTGGGTCCAGGCGATGGAGGTCTGTGAAAATTTATGAAGTTATTGATTGACTCGTCTGGCTATCGCTAACTTTCGCCTATCACATGAGGGTAAGGGAAGAAAGATAATAAAAAATAAAAAATTTGCGCTTGTCTTTTTAGTTTTTCTGCCAACTACCAAATATTAATCTCCTAATTTTTAATTTTTAATCCGGACAGAGCGGGAAAATAAATGCCTCTGTCCGCCAGGCCACGGTAAATAATTAAAATTTAAAATTGATTGTTTGCACCAGAGCCGGGATTTATGAGATAGGGGCTCCACTGCACCCCCGGGGGATCCACTCCCATGTCTGCACACACCGGCCTTGTTCCCATGTGCTAAGCATTTTTTCACATTATTCTCCACCTAATATGCTAAGGAGAGTGGATGGAGGGGAGGTGGAAATGGAGACGAAGGGAGGGAGAGGAGCAGTGGAGGTATGCTTTGTTAGATGACTGCTATGGGTTTTTTTTTTTTTCACAGAAATCAATGGATCACCCCCCCCCCACACAGCTCTAATATTAATCTCAATGTCCTGTCAATAAGTATAACAAGGTTAGTTTTATAACAGTTTACCCAGGGAATTTGATTCAAGGGAAGTTATATTTGTTATGCCCGATTAAAAACAGGCAATCGATACAGGCAAAACGACCACTGAGCCTCCTTCTGTGACCCCCCCCCACAAAAAAAAATATATATATATAAAGAAATAAAATAAAAAATCCCATTCTTCCCACTCGTTACAATTTCACCGACTTCCCCCTTTTTTAGCAACAAGCAAGATGTAATGCACTTCTAAACACAAAGCCACACCTCCTGTCTGCATGGTTACAAACACAGGAAACGTCCTCGCCTCCCAACTGCGGTGGCCCACCATGACAGCCTCACCTGACTAATGAACACTGGGAAAAGAAATAATGGTCCTCCTGTTAAATAAATGAGGGAGGAAATGCGCCTTGCCTAACGTTCGTTTTTTATAATGCTGACCGGCTTTACAGCACGCGTGTGGGTGTTCACCATAATGATAATTCACTTCATGTAGCCTCGCGCATCAAGATGAATCTATTTAGTCACCTGTAGCTGCTGGTTTCACTGGTATATTTCACCAATGTGGCACAACAAAGGAGAACACATTTTAACGCATTGGGAAAAAAAAAAACAACAAAAACAAAACAGATTTAAGCACATATGTCCTGCCATGTCTGATTTATCATAACCTGATATAGAGCCAAATGTTTATTACTTAATAAATGTCCATTCCTTTGTCTCATGGAGGTGTTCAATTAAAGTAATTAATATGTAATGTAATTTTATCCCAAATGTTGTCCTTTCCTCTGACCTGTTTAGCTGATAGTAATTCTTTTTTTTTTTTTTTTTTTTAAGATTCAGAGTTCGGTATTTGAATTCTGTTGCCCTTCAATTGTGCTACCTCACAGTGTTGCTCTCTAAGCACTGTGCTGGCAAAAATTCAAATTTTT
Source organism: Remorina albescens (assembly GCA_034769265.1). Lineage (NCBI taxonomy): Eukaryota > Metazoa > Chordata > Actinopteri > Carangiformes > Echeneidae > Remorina > Remorina albescens. Next base: position 6,122,346 of record CM068486.1, read on the forward strand.
CTGCCTCTCTAGTTGCTGGCAGAGAACAGTAAGATAACCTCCATGGGTCTATCTTAATAATTAAAACAGTGGTATGAAGTAGAGTGCTGCTCCTTTATTTATGAGAGACGCATGCACAGTGAAGTGATTGTGTTGAAACCAGGCGAGTCCTTGATCCCTGACATAAGGGTTTGTATTTCCAGGGCATATTTGAATATCAATGCTGAGACATGATCACCTCACTAGCACAGTCCAACCACACGCACACACACACACCCTCTGCCTCACTACACACACGCTACCAGCTTGACTTCAGAGGAACAAACACATCAGTCATCTGTCAAGAATACACACACCTCTGAGTGTGCATGTACATTGCTTCACTTATGTTCAAACATAAATACATGCTTTAATATAAAGAGCGACATACTTTTAAAGGGTCGGTTCACCCATTTGACCACCCATTTAAACATCTTCTCCGTTACCCCTGCCGGCGCCTGGCTGTAAACAAATTTGAACTTTGACAGCATGCTTGTTTGCAGAATTTCTAAAATAAGCAGAAATTGATATTTCTCAAAAGAAATGTTACTGTTATGTTTTTTATCACGACTCTTTACCAAGACTTTAATCTTTTACTCACTCCATTGTGTTAATTTGGAGGCAGAAATCTTTGCGTTTCACATGTGAAACCCTGAATATGAAAACTTTTTTTTTTTTCTTTGTGAGAACATAGATCGTAGTCATTCTTACAGGGTCAGCTCTGTCCATTCATTAGCAGTAAAGACAGTGATAGCTGTTGTGAACAGACACCAGCTCATAAGCAATATAATCCATCAATCCTGCTTTAGTTCTCCCATGCATTAGTACCGTGCACATATGCAGTGAGAGTATACAAAGACCATCATCACCAATATTAACCTGCTACCACCAGACTGGGGAACCCTGAAGAAATCAATTACTCCCAGGGCGGGCTGAGGGTGAGAGTGTATGCATCCGTTCTGGGAATCATTTAGGAGAGGGGGAAAGGTATAGTTTGAGTGGAGGGAAAAACAGGAAGGATGTGGCCTTGTTGGAGTCCCCCATCTAGTGCAGCTCAAAAGTCTAATCCCTCAAGGCGACATGGGCCCATCTCCTCACATTACCGCGCTGATACACTTCTCAATCCTGCTGGCCCGCTGACTCATTAGATCCACATTAGCTTCCCCTCTCTGAGCCCGCTGCCAAATTGTGCGATCAGAAGCGCAGGGGAAAACAATACCTATTCAGCAGCACGATACACACGCGCATGCACACACACACACACACACACACAATGCATGAATGTGTTCACTGACACATGCACTCCCACAAACACAGTCAAATACAAACACATACACACACACTATCTGGGATTATTAAGTATTTTGCATCAGGGCAGGCAGAGCTGCAGTGATATCAGCATCCAAATATGAAGTAAACAGAGAGGAGGAGTGTCATAGTGTGTGTGTGTGTGTGTGTGTGTGTGTGTTTGTGTTGCAAATGTATGTGTCTGATTTTAATGTGGGGGTGACATGATTATGTGTAAAAATATGGAGAGAGAAAACAGTCACCTCTGTCAATACACATCTGCCCAGCGTACGCACACCCATGCTCCCTCCTCCCCCCGTTCCTCTTTCACTATCACATCATGTACTACTTCTTTTCAAGAGTAGGTTGGCAAACCTTCTTTATTTTCTGCAAAGGGGACAATGAAAATATTCAAAATCACATCTGCACGGTTTGTCATTGAGGCTGGACTGGTGTGCCTTTGCTTATATTGTCTGTGCATATGAATGTAAGCGCTGTGATGAGCTCAGTTTAGGTTCTCTTTCTCCAGAAGTCTAATTGTTTTGATGTCCTTGGAAAGTTTCTTTTGGCCTTCAGTGTTTTTGTGCCAGGTTCTGTAATACATTCGATCAGATATATTTAAAAATCTCTGTGCTTTACTTTAGTTAAATACCTAGTGCCTTATTCATCGAGCATATTGCTGAGGATTAAAGCACATACAAAATGAAAATAGCATATGCACAATAATGTGACAAGATCAAATATATTTTCAAAATGATGGTCTTGGTCAAACAAATAAAAACTGATTTCAGTATTTATGATGAGGTATTTGTTAAGGAATGAAACTGTGACATGGAGTGAATGTTCAGCCTTTCATTGGATACAAAATCAGGTAAAAGGAAAGTGTTTCATCCATGAAATTATACCATCTTCATTATGATTTGTGGCTGAGCTGTTCAGCTTTCTCCTTTAATATTCTCCTTGATGCCTCCAAGCTTGTGCCATATACATTGACTCAGAGAAAAGAAGGGAAGCTTTCTCTCCTCATCCTAATGTAGGGGGGTGGAGAAACAGAAGGATGTGGGGGGGATCTGAAGGCCTGGTTGGGGTCTCAGGTCATTAAATATCCATGCTGAGGAGGAGCGCTCAACACTTTCAAACTTTCAGCTGCATCACACGGCATCATCCTGGATTCGAAACCACACCATACGGTTTCTGTCTTGTGCACTCCTCCCTCTGTTTTCCTCAACTTCCCCTCTTTCCCCGCTGTCTTACACACACAACCTCTGGAGACTCACACAGACTGGAACACACACCCTCACAAACACGCACACACTTGCGCAACCACAAAATCTTATCTCAGCCAAAATCTTTGCACACTCCATCCAGGGCCTTACTCTCTATGCTCTGCAGCCCCTCCTTCTCAATTTTCCCACAAACACTGACTTTGCATCACTGCTAGCTACCTGAGAAAAATACACACACACACACACAAACAGAAAGAAAACGCACAGTCTCCACTACACAGAAATGTTCTCCCATCTCAGGACCCCCTATGTGATTCTATTAATAGCTAATACACACCGCCATTAGCATGCATGGAAACCTCCCCTGCACTATTAATAGGACATGTCCAAATCACTGCTGTCGCATTAGCGGCTAACTGCTGGAGCACTGGGGAGTTTAAGTGTTGCTAACCGAGCGTGCCTGGCTTATTATGCCTTGTGTGAATAATAAAATACCCCTCTCTCTCTCTCTCTCTCTCCTCATCGTCTCTCTGTTTCTTTAACTCTCTCTCTCAATTTCCAAGTCTCTCTCTCTCCCTGCCACACTCTCTCCCATCACACCACCTCTACATACATGGGTGAACTTGGCAGAGCACTTTGTTTGAACACTGAGTAGCTTGCCTTGTATTGTGAATATTTGACTTTGTCTGCCAGGCTGTGGCTACCGTTGCTGTAGAGAGTCAGGGGTGGGGGGGCAGAATAAAAGGCCATGCCACTGATTAGCTGAGCTTGAACTAAAGTCAGTCACAATTGTACCTCTGTCTCTCTATTTCTGCATGCTTTCTCTTTATTTAAAAGTGATGCAAGCAGTATTTAGGTATAAAGAACCCATGCATTAGTGTCAAACCTTGATATGATAAACAAGGATAAATATGACAAAGATAAAATAGCCCCTACTTCATATTGCTGATGCTGTTTGGCTATCATTTGAACTATTCATAATCATGAGTTCTTAAAAACAAAAGTCACGGCCATCATAGACCTGTTTTTTCCTTTTTTCTTTTTTTTATTAAAGGATGACATGATAGATGTGATAATGTCATCGACCTCCACTTGTAACTACTCATCCCAGTCTGAATAGATTCATCAGTTGGATTCATCATTTAGGCAATTGACAGAAAATTAAAATACACAACGCCCAGGTTTCAGCTTCTTACATTTGATGATTTGATGCCTTTCGCTATCTCTTCTGTAAACAAGCAGATTGAAAACATCACTTTGAGTTCTGGTTAACAGCGATTGACATTTTTGAAGGATTTTACAAAGTAAGTTACTGACTGATTATTAAAAAAAATAAAATATATATAATAATGGATTAATTGGTGATAATAATATATTATTGTAAACTGGTGGGGGGGATTGTTTTGTTTTTAAAAAATAAGGCTGCATGGAACCAAATCTTCCATGCACTTGCATTTTTTTTCCTCAAGGGTGTCTGAATAAACAGACCAAGAGAGAAATATCTTAGGATAGAACAAGCAATTTGATCTGGCTTAACATTAAATTTGAAAAAAACAAAACAACACTTTCTTTGTCAACTATACATATGTATACTGTTTATAGTTGCAAAGTGAAGTTTGCACCATTTTGGAAAACAAAATAGTTGACAGAAATTTGAACTGAATTATTCTTTGTGTTGTGGGATAGTGGGCTAGTTGACAAAAGCAAGAAAGTGATAAAACTTCACCCAAAAAGCTAAATATGATACAATTCTTCTATTCTGACTTCATAACTAATGTCATAACATGCGGCAGTATATAAATTCTGTGACAATCTCATCTGGAACCTCTTAATAGCTCCCCTGTGTTTCTCCTCCTGATCTTCTCCTCTAACTAGGTTTCCCTTCCCTCCATCTCATCCACCACACCCCCACCCTTTTCTCTTTACTCCTCTTTATGTCTTTCCTCTCTCCTTGCATCTTTCCTCTCCCTCAGCACATGCAGAGGAAGTCCCATGGGATGCCATTTTCATGTAACACGCCAACAAGCCTCGAACAAGAAGCGGGGAGCCTTAAATGTCCTGCTAAACTGTATGTGCGTTTCCCTCTCTGTTTTTCTTTCACTCTCTACCTTGCTCGCGTGCTCTCATTACCTTTTCTTTCACACAGGAGGCTGTTAGTTCTGCACATTCTTTGTCACTTCCTTAACAGTTAGGTTTTTTGTGTGATTTAAAAGCAGGTCTGTCAAAATCTTTTTCTTTTTCTCAGTTTCATATTTGAAGTTTTGTTTGCACTGTTCATACAATGGCAAACAGCACTGCACATTTTTGTGCACTTTTAAGGATACTTTGGTGCTGAATTAGACACTTATCACACACAGTACAGTAATAGTTGACTGTCGCATTAATGCTGTCTTTACAAAATAATAACACGCCTCTTATACTCTAATCTCCCCAGCAAGGTGGATATCTGCAACCCTGCAAATGTTTTACCAGAGAAACTCCATGGTCTCCATCAGACTGAGAGTGAAAGTCGTGTTAGGACCCGCTAACCTTTTCCCTTCGTTTCCTGTTTATCCATGTTCCAGGGTCATGATTCTTAATGGGCCAGGACCAGTTCTCAATCCCAGCCTCCTTGGATTTGCCATTAGTCTATCATAAGGTCAAGGCCTTTAGGCAAGACCCAAAACAGCGGTGGCCCATTATTTCTCAAGGAAATTGATTATTGATCGGGAAGAACAACAAAACTGATTGAGGTTGAAGAGAGAAAGACAGACAGGGGGAGAGAAAGAGCAGGAGAGAGACTTGGGGTTCAATAAAGAATGATTGAAGCATGTCACACAGCAGGCACATCGAAACAGTGAGGGACCACAATTTACCTACAATCCCACTGGAACCGACAAATTGCCTTTTCTCTGCCTTCATCCCCCCTTTTTTTTTTTTTTTTGTCCGTGCAGATTTTTTTTTTCTTTCTTTTCTTTTTTCTTTCTCATGTTGTACCTTATTTATCTTACCTCTCTTTTTTCCCTTTATCCTCATTATCTTTCCCTCACTTCATTTCTTTCTCTGCTGTCCATAAAAAACAAGTTTATGATTATATATGAGTATCTAAAGTATACATAATTGCATCTATTTATTTGTGTATTTTGCATGCATGCATGTTGGTTTGTTTGGAGTACAGTAAATCTCTGATACATGTACTGAAACCTACTGTATGTGACTGTGTGTGTGTCTGTGCGTGTGAGGTCCAAGTTCCTGTTGTGTTGACAGGGCTCTTGCATGTCCTGGCCACTCCAGACAAACCAAGGTTGGGTTTAATCTTATAATGGCTGAGAGAAGGCCTCCTTAAAGCAAATCACAATGCATTGACCAAGAGACTCATGCATTATTCAGAGTTTTTTTCTTCCCCCCCATATCACACAACCTCAGCAATGTTCACATACACACACAGACGCACACACTCAACAACATGCATGGGCTCATTTGCGCTAATGTTTGTGGGCAAAGTGCACATACGCAGTCACTGCCGGCTCTCTTCAGGCCCCATCACCGGTCAGACAGGATTTTTTTGTAATTCCAATAATAGATACGTTTACTTGTTTGGATTGAATTAGCACTCCTGAGGTTACTGAGGTATCCCTTCAGTTGTAGCTGGATTTCTGCATTGTAGAAAATTTGCTGTGTTTAAAAAAGAATTTGACAAAAACATTTTGCTGTTACCTAGAGGGAGGTTATTTTTCAAATATTTGTATTTATTAATGGTACTATTTTCATTTTTAGACTGCTAACATCCCACAAGAAATTTGGGAAGATATGTTGAAAAGCATTTAGGTTACGTGTTCATGCTTGTGTCTGTATTTCACACTGAAATTCTCTCCATCACCAACCAGATAAAAAATTTAATGAACAGATCTATCAGTAAGATAATCAGATAAAATGATTTAACAGTCTGTCTCAGAAACTCTGCTGCATGTTAGAAGAACATCGCTGTCATATGAGGCATTCGACAGTTTCAATTTAGCATATATTGCATGATAATTTTTGAAATTCCATTTTTCCTGAATAGATGAAATTAATTAAAAACAACAAAACACTGGCAACAGAAAGCATAATGTGGTGGTCAGTAGGCTCACTTCTATGCTTTCCCTTTAGGTGACATGAAAATATTGTTGGATTAAAGCACACAGAAATGTTTGCGCACAGAAACACTTGCACTGACACACACACGAGCGCAGTTGCAGTAGGGTTTGCGTACTTAGCCCCTGTGCGTCTTGCCTTCCCCTAATTGGCTTCTTTGCAGCAGAGCTCTGCCACCGAGACACAGTGTGTACCTCTCTTCCTTCTGTCCATCCATCCATCCCCCTGTTCCTCTTCTACCTCACCTCAGCCCTTTTCTACTCTCACCCCTTGCCTACCTGCCTCCTTTCAGAGAAACTTGGCGTATTCTGCGCTCCTCGATACCTTTCCTGGAGCACGCTTAGGCCAGCGGTGTAATCCAAACCGAAATTGAAACTGGTGTATTCGTGAAGGCTTTTGAGCTGTTTTGAATTCAGTGAGCTTGCTGCAAGTCGAGGTGTTTTTCCTTTTAATGTCAACAACACCACAAGAACTCGCAATGGAACCAGAAATAATCCGTTATGAATATGAATATGAATATTACATATTAATGCTAAATGCAGCACTTCATTTTTGGCCACAAACCTTTGTAAACACACCAAATTCAAATTTATTATTTTCTTCATACCAACCTCTCTGGGGGACATGATGTGCTCTTGATTTCATGGTGTTTAAACTTAAGATCAGAAGATCCATTTTATCTAAATCACTGAAAATAAATATAAGCTGAAATATTTGTGTATTGTCTCTTACCCTTTTCTTCTTTTATTTTCTAGCTCTCCTTTGAGTAACATGCAGGGACATGGTGGAAGGCACAAACTTTTCATGCTTATATTGAAGTTTGGCATTTGCACTTATGATACTGATCAATATACACATTATTCGAGATAAAGGAGGACATTTTATTAATGTGTTAAAATTATAAATAATTTTCATGTGTATTTTGGTTGTGATGCATCATTATGACTGGAAATAATAGTTCAGCTATCTCTACATTACTGATGACGTAAGGGGATGTGATATTCAATACTGAATGACTGGTATTGAGGTGTAGGTTGTGTCTGTTGACTGAAATCCTGACACAGACAGTTGTTTTGCTTGGAAGTATTTGGAATATTTTCCCGTTTAGAGGCAGCTTAGCCACATTTGGCCTTAGGGGACACTTATAAACACATGAATATGCCCCAGCCCAGACACAAAGAGCTGACACCCTACATAAATGCACACTCACGCACACGCACATAGATGCTACACACACACAAATAAGTGTGGAAAGACAGACTCAAACATAGACAGTGTGGACATAAGCAAGACTGCACAACGTGTTTGACGCATGCATAAATACACTCATGCATGCATGAACACACACACACTCACACACACATGCAGACCCTTGCTCATTCTCACCTTAATTGGCCCACCAAGCATCACTTAAGAAGCCTTTGAGAGAGACAGAGAGAGAGAGAATGTGTGTAAGATAGACATGGAGGGGGAGGAGGGGGAGAGTTCAGAGATACAGTCGGAAGAAAGGGAAAAGATGGAGTTTTGGAGAGAGGGAGGAGATCGGGATGAGGGAAGAGAGGGAGGGCAGAAGGCATGAGGAGGAGAGAGAAAGAAAGCTCCCTGTGTGTTTCTGGGGGTAATTACAGATGCAGATTTGTGTTGCCACTTGCAACATGGCTGAATTCATTTCCATCTTCGCTCTGCCCTTCCCCAGCGCCCCTGGGGAGGCGCAGACAGAACTGTGTGAGTGTGTATATAAGCGTTGAAGGAGGCAAATCTGGGAATCTGCATAACAAGCTGGGAAAGAAGGGAGAAAAAGGGAAGATGAGTATGAAAAAGAGGACAGTGTGCTGAAGAAGTGTGTGTGTGTGTGTGTGTGTGTGTGTGTTAGAGAGGGCATCTATGTCAGCCTGAAACTCCCACTGAATGATAAAATTCATGTCATTCATACACCTCATTTAAATGAAGGAAATCAGTCAGAAAATCCAAAATGGTGTTCTTTAAAACAAGAGCTACAGTGAAAACTCACATCAAAACCACTGTAATTTTTAATTTAGTTTTAATAATTGCTAAGATGTTTAAACCATGTAGTGTCAAGTATGATGGCATATCAGCAACATTAAAGCTCAGCTCTGACCCCCCAAAACTTGTTTCAAGTAAACACATAAGAAGAGTGGACATGGACATTAGATGGTATGTTTTGTAGCAGCCCTCAGTACAATTAGTGCCACAAAGTTTCATCAATCACAGCACAATGTTTTAAAGTCCATTCTTGTGTGATTGATAACTCGACAAAAAAACCTGAATAGGATTCTTGCGGTAAACCCCACCCACCAGCATTCTCATGTTTTAATCTGCATGCGACGCTAAGTGGGTGGGGTTAGGGAACAGGTAAAAGTAATTATCCTAACACTTCATGATTGTGTCTTTTCCTTTAAGAAGGGTCTCCCTGAATTGTCTGAACCTCTGTTTGGTTCTTTCTTTCCAAACATACCATTTTATCTTAAACTATGATCAGTAATGGACAATTTGAAACAGATTTGATAACTGCTCTGTCTGAATACAAATAATTTACAAAAATGTCATCTTCATTAACATTAAAAAGGAACCTGATGCGAAGTTCACCCTGTTCTCGTTGTGAGAGAATAGAGGTGTTCAATGCCACAGCCAAACCCCCTATGGTGTGTTTCCCTCAGCCAGCAGAAGATTGATGGAGAGCAAGGCACAACTTCAGCGTACGCTGGTGTTTGTGTAGTAACTATGTGTGACCACCAGGGGCTTACTGATCACAGCATTGTCCATGTGTGTTTGAGTGTGTGTCTGTGCGTGAAAGAGAGACAGTCAAAATATTTTCTAACATTTTCTCGTTAAACGTACAATAAAATATGTGTGTGTGTGTGTGTGTTGAGGTGTGCATGTGTTCAAGAGGTCAAGTTGTTGTCGATCTTAAAAACTCATTCCTTTTGCTGTTTTTTAAAGTTCCCTTATTTCTAATTTGCCATTGTCTCGAGAAAAAGAGAGAGAGAGAGATGTAAAGTCTATCACTGAATCTTTCTTAGCTTTTCATCCCTTTGTGCAGTGTAGCATAAACACACACACACACACACACACACACACACACACACACAAACACGCATCCTTTCCTGTAAGACCACCTGGCTTCCCGCTGCCACTCTGCCAGCCAGCTCAGCAGCCAGAGACTTGGCCCGATTAATTATTTTCCTGCTAATTGAATGTAGAGGGACTCTACAGGGATGGGTCATTAAACTGATGCAGCGTATGTTTGTCTCCACTGTTTATCTATCCGCAGCTAAAAGATACATCAGACACACTGCACACAAACACAAACACACATAGACTCATGTGCATATACAAGCATACAGTTATGCACTTGTAAGGAAAAAGAACAAAACAAAAAGATGTTCAGACACACATTCATTCACTGCCTCTCTTTGTCACACAAACATGCACACTGCCATGAAGACACATGCATATGAATTGATACTGAGTTAATACATTGCTTCTAGTGTTTGCATGTCAGATTGGCACAATGAGTGGTGCACATATTAATTCCATAAAATAGTGGGAAATGATCTTCATAATTTCCCAGAGCTGAAGGTTATGTATAAACATTTTCTTGATGTGTCCGACCAAGTCTGACATCCAACTATATTAGATTGCAGGAAAATGCTGCATTTCAAATTGGAATGAGTGAAAGTTTTTAAAGAATCTCTTAAATACTTAAACATGACCGTTTAGCATCATGTTTGGATGTTGTCGGTGTAGTGTTGTTAGGTGCAATGTTATGATATTATTGCTCTTTATACTAATTACAAGTGTTGCAATAGCTCTCTCCTGCTGATAAAGAAGTGACCATGCAAACAATAAGAGACCTTATACACATGCACATGCAGAGGCCTTATGGAAGTCTTATTAATAGAGTGTATATGGGATGTAATTAATGCAAAGCACTTTATGTGTGACAAGCAAGCCCTTGGTCTCGGCATTAAGCTTACATTGTTTCATTGCAAATGAGAGGGTTCTCATGGGAAGTGGCTCTCTTCGTCTTTTATTCCTCCTTGTCTTTGTCTTTATCACCTCCTTCATGTTACTGGTGTCATGTAATCCCTGATACTGTAACTTGGTAATGATATGCCATCCTGCAGACGTTGGACAAGGGAGTGCAATTTTGATGCACTCTTGTGGATGAGCTTGCTTTGATCGAAAAGAAAGAACTAAAGCAAGAATTTATTCATTATGTAATCAGTAAAGACATTGTTAGTTGTTACCCCAATGCAGTGTCCTGATTTGAACCCCCATGTTTTTGAATTACAGCCTCTATAAAAAGGTTCCTTCCTCTTGACTTTGATATCAGTTCAGAATGGGCATTTATAGAGTTATCTATTCATGACAAATACAAAATATAGTATACATCTTCGCATATGTATTTAATCACTTGCTCTTCTGACCTAATGGCAGCTGATTAGTTCAATCCACACCACATCTGTTTTAAAGTCAAAGGAGTTCAATTGTAGCATAAATACACCACTTCTTGGCTATTCCAACTTCTAGTGGGTCAGTTCCAAAGAAAAATATTGATGGTAATTGAATATCATTTTCACCCCCCTGAGATCATTCAGCAACTTATATAAATAAAATAGCCAAATATATTAGAGCAATGCTATGCAGCGTCTCCACCAGTTGCTGCATTGCCTTGCTTTTGTCCCTTTTTGCTGACGGTGAGTTGATGCTATTTCAACGTACTGACATTTTGTGGCCTGAGCAGAGTATTCAGGCCCATGTTAGGCCCATTGTTGGCTGGTAAAGGCTGACGGCCGACGCAGAGGCCCAGTCCCCTCACATGCTTGCACATACATAATGGTCATTTCACAGCTCGTCTGGGGGTAATGGAGCCTGGCTGGGCGCACTGAGATGGATCACTCCCAGATGGGGGTGAAATGGGTGATCTGGCAGGATTGACGAGACCTTGAGGTGCTTTTAGGGGACCTGATGACTAAAGTTAGATGCCCAAGCCTCTACCCTTCTTTGTAGGTCTGCTTTCGTTGTAAGTCATAAGGGCTGGTTGGAGGCTGGAGTATGGGACATATTTCAAGGATAGTCTGATTGTTAGCTAAGGATTGCAAGTCTTTGGCATTTGATGTGTCTGTTAGTGCATCTAGCTTTGGTTGTATGTGTATATATGGCCTCTGCTGTGCACCTAGCTGAATGTTTGTCATTTTTGTGTTTACCAGCAAATTTATGTGCTCAAGTAAAAAAACAAAACACAGAGTTTGAATAACATGGATTTGAGGCGATCACTTTTTTCGCCTAGTCTGGACCCAGAAAATCACCTGAATCTCCTGCACATCCCAGGCTTCCCCTTCACACTCAACAAAACCAAAACACAACATGACTGTGCTGGTATTTCGACTGGACCTTTGAGGCGAGCGGTGGCTGACGTTATAAATGGTGTGTGGTGGATAATGTCAATACTCTGTGATTGGACTGAGCCTGGTGAGTTGCTAAAGGTCAGGGAGGAGCACATTGCTGATTGTTTTCCAAAGACAGCCCACTGAAGTTTGTCTGATAGGGGTCATTTAGTTTAAGATGCGCTCCGAGGCTGTTATCAGTCTGTGTCATTGATGCTCCCTCTCCTCACCGTGGTGTTTATTTGAAAATTAGGGGTTTTCGGTCTCATCTTATGCTGAATTCACTTTCAACCTTTTTGGGATTCGTAATAATGTAATTAATGCAAATTATCATCATTATTGAAAAGCAAATTATTATAATGGCGTTGAACTGTCACTGAAAGATGAACAGGCTTCTGCTCCCTGTCAGATTGATGGATTAATGCCATATAAGCAATAATATCTCGCACTGAGGTGTCAATACTCTACAACTCCACAGATGAGGATGAGTTATGATTTTGTCATTGAAAGACGTAACACAGCCATGTTGTCTTGTTGTCATGTTGTTGTTGTTGTTGTTTAAAAATTGTGTGTTGAACACACTTTTAAAACGCAGTTTTTTGATATTGATGTCTCCAGTCTTTACTTACTCCTAGATTGTCTTTTTTGTTCTCAGCATGAGAATGAACAGAAAGGGGCTGCAGCTTCCCTGATGCCGTTCATCTTTGCAAACTAAAACATGTTGAAGTAAATGTGCACTAGCTAACTTTTGAGTTCTGTCACTTTATTGCTGTGAATATAACAGCAAAGTGCAACAACACAAACCCAGCACACTGTTGTCAGTATCTTCTGACACTTGTACAGTTTACTGCGTGTACGTGTATTGTATGTAACAAACAGAATGTAAATTTCAAAACGATCACCTGTTGTTGATGTTTTTTTTGGCCTTTTTGGATAGTACAGCTTAAAGAATGACAGGAAATAGGGGATAGAAACCATGTTGAACTGTACCAGCATCACCAACGAGGACCCTGTAGCACTTTAAAAAGACTAACATTTTTAAAGCTAAATAGCGTAGTTGAATGGTCATTTTTCCATTTGCTGCCATGGAAAAACAGCCGCCTCAGCTACTATGTCTCATGTCCTCTTTACGCCTTTAAATGTACTTAAATTTCCGCTGTCCCAATGTGTATTAAAACACATAAACCCCTCTACACGTTTGTATGTACTATCAGCTGTAAACAAAAGCTTTCAGGTCTAATTTCACTGTTGATGCTGCTTTTGTGGTCTATCTGTGAAAAGTGATGCAGAAAAAAAAATTACAAGATGCAAATGCGGATATTTGCCATCCACCCACATCAGTTGGAAGCTTGGCGTGTGTGTTTGTGTGTGTAAAGTGCATACATTTGTGCTCATGACACCCCCTTGTCTCAGGGCCTCTTCAAAGGCATTGAGTGGTGCCCTTTGTGGCCCCCGCTCCCTCCCTTTTCATTCTCCCTCCTTTTGTCTTAGTGTTTCATATTTAATAGAGCTGGCTCGGAAACAGAGCAAGGATAGGTACCGGAGGCTGAAGGTGAAGACCCACTGATGCCTGGTGAAGTGTCTCCTCTCTCTCTCTGCCGCTCTATCTCTATCTCTTTCTCCCATGATCCTTTCAAGAGAGTCCATGAGCAGCAGATCAAAGGGATCCACAATGATGGCCTCCTATTCTGTCGGGACGGCACAGTTGTTTAGATACAGCCCCACATCATCTCCCTCTCTCCACGCAGCACACACACACACACACACACACACACACACTTTTTCAAACAGGTGCCTTGAGTGATAAGTGATACAAAATGAAGCAGTGAAGAAAGAAGGGACCAAAATTTAGGAGCTCTCCAGACTTCAATCTCTTTTGCCTTCATCTCTGCCATCTCTGCTCTTCCTCCTTTTACGTAGCACCCAGTCTTTAGCCCTTTCCCTAACTCCCTCATATCTCCTTTGCCCGTGGTGTGGATGAAAGGCACTTATTTGCTTAGTTCATTCTGGCAGTATGACAATCTCAGCTGACAAAAAAAGCAGTTGCCCTGTCTCTCTTTGACTCCGTCCTGCTCTCCCCTTTTTCTTTTTCTTTTTTCTTCCAGTGAGGTGATGAGAGTCCATTGGCGTCTGTCAAACTCTCTGGCTGATTTTATAGCTTGCTTTCAATCACCTGCCTTGTAAAGACCAAGAACACATGTTCCCTATTGATCATCAATCAATGATCAATTAAGCAAGCCATTTGTCCAATTAGAGCAAAGGGTCCATCCGGACCATGGCTTATTTAGCTGTTTGATTGGAAGAGAGCGGAGGGAATGGATATGCTTGCATAATTGATCAGTAGCAGGTCTTTAAACACTTAACTCATCCATGTCAGATAGTGAAGCCATTAAGGTCGCCATCAAGAAAATCTGTTGTGTGTAACAGACTATTCAGGATACATACGTATTTTTACAGGTCTTTTAATCAGGATGCATTCCAACTTGTTAGCTGATGGATCAACATCTGGTTTTCCGCACTGTATTCTCATTCCTAAATGCTAATAGAAGTGCAAGGTGTGTTATATTGTGCCACCTGCAAAAATATATGGCTCTAGAGCTCACTTTTAGTCGGCCTCGGCAGTCTGACGACTCTTCGCTGTTGTGATTTTGTTAGAAATTTCATCCTTTCATAGATGTCATCAGTCGTTTTAAATAATACGAACTGTCAACCCATCCAGATTTTAAAGGCCTCTATTGGCTCCTTGTTTCATACCGGCAGTCAACATTTAATTTGGATGGAAGGAGGTTGAGGAGGTAGTCAGGCATGCAAAGGCTTCTTCGGCCCAAGGGCCAAATGGAGTCCGGGTTTATAAAAGCACACCTGATATCCTAAAGTTTTTGTGGAGGCCATTAAGAATAGTTTGGGAGAAACAGTTTATTCCCAGAGCATGGCGTAGGGCAGGAGGCGTTTTTATTCCAAAGGAGGAGTCCTCAGACATGAGTCAGTTCCGGATGATCTCTCTCCTAAATGTAGAGGGGAAGATTTTCTTTAGTGTAGTTGCATGGAGATTAGCTAGTTATTTAGAAAGGAATAGCGTAATAGATACTGCAGTACAGAAGGCAGGAATACCAGGTTTTGCAGGGTGTTTGGAGCACACTAGCATGATTTGGAATCTGATTCAGGTAGCCAAGATTGAGAAAAGAGACTTGCATGTAGTATTTTTGGATTTAGCAAATGCATTTGGTTCAGTGCCACATAGCTTTATTTGGGAGGCGTTTGATTATTTTAGAGTGCCCGGAGTAGTTGTTAATTTAGTAAGAGCGTATTTCCAGGATATTAGACTATGCTTAAGTACAGCAGGCTTTACAACAGGTTGACAGAGGCTGGAAATAGGCATTATGGCAGGGTTTACGATTTCTCCATTAGCATTCACAATGGCGATGGAGGTAATTATGAGAGGTTCTAAGTGGGTTGTAGGTGGAAAGAGGTGGCAGGATGGGATGCACCTTACATCAATTAGGGCCTACATGGATGATATGACGTTGGTGACTACAACGGTGCCATGTATGAAAAGAGTACTTGAGAGACTTAAAAAAAACTTAAAGTGGGTTAGTATGAAAATCAAGCCTAGTAAGTGTAGAAGTATCTCAATAAGTAGAGGGAGATTAAGTGATAGAAAGTTTGTAATAGATGAAGGGGAAATTCCAATAATTAAGGAAAAATCAGTAAAGAGTCTAGGTAGGTGGTACAAGGCAGACTTGCATGATGGGGAACAGGTAGTGCAGTTTCAGAAGGATGTTGCTGAGCGACTGGATAGAATAGATAAATCAGGGCTTCCAGGAAAGTTGAAGCTGTGGTGTTTGCAGCTTGGATTATTTCCCAGGTTGATGTGGCCACTGTCTGTATATGAGATTCCGTTATCTGCTGCAGAGAAAATGGAAAGATTAGTTAGCTTTTACATTAGGAGGTGGCTAGGTGTTCCTAGATGTTACTGTGGCACTGTATGGGAAAGGCATACTTCACCTCCCAGTATCTAGTCTAGTGGAGAAGTTTAGATGTACTAAGGTTAGGACAGAGCTCCTGTTATCTGGGAGTAAAGATGCGGTAGTTAGTAAGGTGGTTCCAAACCCAACCAAGGGGAGAAAATGGAATCCAAGAATGGCAGTGCAGGAAGCGAAAGCAACTCCTGGGCATACAGAGATTGTGGGTAATGTGCAAATAGGCTAAGGAAGCTTGGGGCTTGGCCTTGGCAAACCGGTGTAGAGTAGAGCAGGTCCCAAAGAGAAGAAGAAGCTAGTTGTGGAGCAGGTTTGTAGACAAGAGGAAATATTAAGGGGTGCAAAGGCAGTGGCTCAGGCTAAGCAGGGACAGTGGTTGAACTGGGAAGGTGTAGAGAAGAAAAAGCTTAGTTGGAAAGAGCTGTGGAGTATGGAGGAAAGTCGTATTAGATTTTTGATAGGGGCAACATATGATGTATTGCCAACTCCCTAGAACTTAAAACTCTGGGTGAATGGAGATCCGCTATGTTCATTGTGTTCAGGTACTGCAACTCTAAAGCACATTTTGTCAGGTTGTAAGGTTAGTCTGTCACAAGGACGGTATACGTGGCGACATAACCAAGTTTTACAAAGCTTAGCTGCTGGCATTGAAGATATACGGAGGCAGGCAAATTTAGGAGGGTCTAAGTTAAAGAGAGTTGCAATTCAGTTTGTTCAAGAGGGAGAGAAAGTTAATAAGATAACAAGGAGGCAAGGCAGCTTAGAGGATGCTTGTGATTGGGAGATGCAGGTGGATTTAGGAGGAAAGCTTGTTGTTCCCCAGGAAATAGCCTGTACAAAGCTAAGGCCTGATATAATTTTGTGGTCCAGGAGTAGAATGAGAGTATATTTCATAGAGCTGACTGTTCTGTGGGAGGATTCAGTTGTAGGAGTGTATGAAAGGAAAAAGCGTAGGTATGTGCGGAAGCGGAGCAGCGAGGATGGAAAGTTAGGATTTGTCCAGTGGAAGTAGGATGTAGAGGATTTGTAGCAAGGTCTGTTGTCTCTTTGTTTAGGGAGTTAGGAGGAAGGGGACAGAATGTGAGGAAAATAGTGAAGGAAATGTCAGATGAGGCAGTAAGATCCAGTCAGTGGATTTGGATTAGAAGAAATAATAGTAGCTGGAGGCCCAGCAGGGGGAACACTTAGGGTAGACAGACTCTTGGGAGAAGCAAGGAAGAAATTCAGGAAGAGGAAGTGTATTTAAGTGGAGGGTGTGGCCTGTGTGAGCCTGTTTGAGACCATGCGGTTAGTCCAGGTGAGTTGGCCTGTATTGTCTTGACTTGGCTTGTGTTATGTCTTTCTCTGATTATAGGACTGTTTAGGTGAGTTTGTTTGCTGAATCTGCTAGTGTATCTTGTCCTGCCTCCACCTCTTGCACCCTCTGTACTTTCATTACCCCCTACCCGAACCAGGGTCTGTATCCCATCCCTACTTTTATCATTATCTCCACCTCTTCTATTTCTCCCCCCAACCTGAACCAGGGTTTGTATCCCCACCTTGCTTTTACTGGTGCAGTTGGTGAGAGGTTGGAGTAGTTCACGATAGTGCTGTTTGTGGTAGCAAAGGCAAAGTAAAGGAGATAATTGTCTTGGTGTGAGGAGCAGTGATAGCTGGCATTAGGGGGGTGACTCTGGGACGCCAGTGATCACTGTCTAGCCTCCTGGAGGTGTCGTGGGACCAACAAGATGAAACACTGGTGAAAGGAGGTTCGCACCTGATGACCCCAAAGACATGTTAGTTATCACTGCTCACTGGGCTAGTTAGATATCTTTAGGGTACGTAGGGCAGGTTGCGAGGTTGTTGTTAAGTTTAGGGAATCAGTAAATGAGTCCGGTCCAGTTATTTCTTTTTTTTTTTTTTTCGTAGCACAAGTTTCTTGTGTTTATTTCGGATTTGTTGATTTTAGCTGGAGGCTGCTGACTGCGACCAATCCATTGTAGTTTTCTTATGTGTAAAACCACCATCTCCCACAAATACATTAATTATGAAAGTTTTGATGGGGTAATCTTCAGAGTTCATCCCAGTTCTGGAGAAAACCCCAACATGAATCAGCTCAGGGAAGTTTTTGTTCCTGTGTTATGCTCCAGGAGCTCCTCAGTTCCAGTGAATTTTTGGTCAAAAGGCCTGCTGGACTCCTCCCTGAGACGGCGCCCCCTCTCCCTCTACAGTCCTGACTATAGAGGGGCGCTGTCTCACCCTCATCACCCACACCTCGAACCTCTAACCCCCGAACCCTCTTCCTCCTCCTTCCCCTGCCACTTCTTTTGCTAGAGAGAGATTGTTTATTTGGGTCAAATAGTCAGTTATCTCAGTGAAAAGAAGAGGGGGCGTCATCCCTTTTCCCAAATCCTCACCCTCCTTCTCTTTCTTTTCCACTTTTTTCCACCCCCAGCCCCTCCATTTTGGTTTTCAGCCATTTAACCAGTCAGCAACAATCAAAGCTGACAGAGCAACGGGAAACAATCCAGGCGGGGTCACAGGAGGGGTGACCTCACAGCACTAGGGGGGTACGGGGGCGGATAGGGATTGAAGGGAGGCCCAGGCAAAACTGCCACCCCAGTGCAGTGTCCCACCAGGCTCTTTGTTGCAGTCGGCGAGTGAGAAAATGGGGACACTTTAGCACTCCTCTGCATCCACCTCTTTCCAACAACCCCTCCACTCTCCTTCCCTATCGCCTTCTCATTTGCTCCCCTCACACTCTTTTCTTGTCCTTCTTTGTGCTCTTGCCCACAGAGGGGGCAGGGAGTGATAAAGTGACTGATGGGCCACTTTTCCTCCCATTTTTTTCATCTTCCTTTTCTCTCCGACACTGTCTGTGACTGCGTGACACTTGAGTGTCTGATTGACAGGGGGCGTGGAGGTGTATGCGTGCGTGTGTGTCTGTGTGTTCAGTAAGGCGGGAGGGGGTGGGGGCAAAGCAACTGTGTATCTCTATGCATGTACGTCTGGACGTTTTGGGGAGGGTTGAGGGTGGCTAGGGCAAAGTTTGTGGGACTAAAATAGGTGCAAGAAGGAGGAGGCTTGATGATAGGATGGGAGAATTGTGAGGATGCAGAGGAGAGGGGAGGGGGAGGCATTTGCGTTCATCCTCTCATTCTCTCACCCTCTCTGTGTGACAGTTTGGAGGTTTCACACTTAGCTGCCCCAGCGTTTGTTTGTCTGCACGCCTCAACTGGGTTCCCACGTGAAAGTGCGCCCTCACTGTCCTCTTGCACTCATCTGACCGTTGGGCATAACAGCAGTCAGAACCGGAGCTGAGTCGGACACAGACACCGACAGCTGGGCCCAGGTCTGCAGACGCAGGGCATCCGGCACCTCGGAGGGACTCCCTCTGGTTCCCATGCTGCGTGACCTCATGAGTTTTGTTTACATGAGTCTGGAGGACTCATTTCATTGCATTCCATTTAGTGGCTTCAGTGTAATCCAAAATGAAAAGTATTTTTCTGATATTTTACTTGAAATTATTCTTCATTAAAAAAAAAAAAAAAAAAAGGAAAAATGCATATTTTCATGCCATTATCTAGTAAATGCATCATTAAATTTTTTTTTTTTTTAGGTAAGACCTGCAGTGCAGAAACACTTTTCACAAGGTAACATGTTTTTAAAATTTTAAACACAGATTAGAGTGATGTCATTCTGCTGTTGTAGTAATGTCCAGCAATTTGTTTAATAAATCCCAGTCATTGTATGCATATTATTGCTTTATCTACTGGAAATGTCAAACTCAGTTGGCTTCATTCTCTCCAAATATCAAACTAATTCACTGATATGCATAATTAGAGGTCATGGGCAGGCAATTAAAACAGTATCTCTTGTTCTCACTAGGCTCATCACAAATGTATGATAATTTAATAATTTTGCCACTCGTGTCATATATGGATGATTGATTAGAGATGGAGAGAAAGGAAAGGGAGATGGGTGGAGGCGAGGCGAAAGGAGGCAGAGTGGGAGGTAAGGTGGGAGGGAAATGAAGGGGGGGGGCAAAGGATGAATTAGTGACAGGATGGAGGGAAGAAAGGGGGGAAGGGAGTGGGGTGGGGGGACATTCCTGGGTGATTCAGAACGGTAGAGCAGCATAAGAGAGGGACAGTGAGTGGATGGACACAGGGTGGGATGGATGGATGGAGGGGAACGGAGGAGGGGTGACAGGGCTCCCCTCTAGCGAGAGCGGCGACAGGGACAGATGGCGTCCCTTGGCGGATAGACTGAGTCCCAGTTTTCACCTGCGGCCCCATGGGAAAAATCCGCCTTCCTCAGACATGCAGACGTACGTGAGGCCCTGGAATGCTTGTGCAACACTACAGCAAAATGAAGGATGTACTTTGAGGAGAAAGGGGGGGATGGAGGCGGGAGGGAGGAAAGCTCAGAAGCAGGTCAAGGGAGTGGCGATGTAGGATAGTCTGAGAAAACTTTAAGATAGGAAATAGAGTTGGAAAAAGCACAGAGGATTAAAAGATTGTGGAAAGTAGAAATTGAAGGAAGGCATAAAAAGAGGCAGTAAATAAAATCAATAAGCACAATGTTTGAAGAAAAGAAAGCAGCAGGGAAGCCTTCACACTGTGAAAACTATTTGACAGATACTTTCCGACAGACAGCGCAACACCCAGGCAGATGCTTCTCGTTCTCTCTCCCTTTTTCTCTTTTTCCTTCCCTCCCTCCTCGGCCGTCATCTCCTTTCTCTCCGCCTTGTTTTCTTTCCCCTTCTTGCCCCATCTCTCCCACTCCTTCACTCCCTGACTGTTGGGTGATACAGATGGTGCCTTTGAGGACTGTGAATGGGGTCAGGCTGGGTCGGGAGGGGAGGGGAGCACAAGGGAGGACCAGACAATAATGTAACGATTCGGCCGGCCCCCTGGACCAGCAGGGCCGTGGAGGAGAGTGAAAGTAAACAATAGTCCGTCGCTGAGGGGGTCAGAGGGAGGGGAGAGAGAAGAGGGGCAAGGGGTGTGCAGGGGGGGCACTGTCCCAGGGTCTGGGCGCAGGCCGCTGTCAGGAGGGGGCCAAAATGAGTGTGTGCGTGGGTGTATGCACACACAGGCCGGCTGCAGAGAGGCACGGAGATCACAGGATAGCAGCACTCCAGTGTTGGCATGTGGTCTGCTTTTGTTTTGGAGACTCATTACTGCAGCAGCACTTTAGAGGAGTGCTTTAGTTGTCTAAACTTACTGTACGGCCTGATTTCAGATTTCCCTCTGCATACACTAAAGAAATTATCACATTAATGACAAGTTAAGCCAATGAAGAGGAAGCTCCTGCACATTACCTGGCAATTTAAGATACCAGTAACAGAAACTATTCAACAAAATGTTTTCTTTGGAAATAGAAGAGTTGTGTCATTAAACATTGAATTCCTTTGAGTTGTGGTGTTGCGTAATGTGGCTTTGCTCAAGGGCAGCAGTTGACACTTGTCAAATATTGCTTCTCAGCATGACTGCAAGGGCATCAGTTGTCAATAGCTGGGTGTCCTTTAATATATTTTCTGTACATGCATACCTGTGATTTGATGGAAGTTTTCATTTATTTTCAGTGGATTTAGTTAATACTGTTGTTGAAAGAGATAAACAAATGAAATGTGCAATTTAATATATAACAGATTACACTTCACTGACTGTAAGATTTCAAGCTGGCAAATTGGTGAGTTAGAACCAATGAAATTGTGAAAAGTCACCTGAACATTTCAGGCTTTGCTGTCAAAGTAAAAGTCATTTCATTTAATTCCTAGTTTTGCTCATGGGTTTCACATTATTGTTCTACAGGCTGTAGCGGACGGTAGAAGTTACCATCTGTGCAGTGGCAGCATGTGCCGGAGCACAAATGAAAGGGATAGTAGAGTGTGACAGTTGACACATGGTTAAGCAGGCCTAAAGATGCCCCATTGATCTAATTGACTGGAGAAGCAGGAATCAATGCCAGTGATCAGCAGGCCCCCAAAGTCCAATAATGTGCACAATGACTTCACTTCTCCGGCTAACCAGATGTTGGTCTTTTTAGCTCTCAGCTGAAAAGACTGGTTTGACCTCAGCGAAACACAGGGCATTATTTGGCACTATGTGCACAAATCTTTATAGGTTGAGAGAGTTGCATGTGGCAGAATATTAAAATATATTTATTTCCCTATTTTTTCCCCAGATATTTTTGTATGCAAAATACCTGTCCTGAATGAAGACATTTATGAAACGTTGAAAGGGAGAGTTAGCCCAACCAAAGCCTTTTTCTCCATACATTTATCATATAACACCATACATTTCATGCACAAAGTAAATTCAGTTGGTGAAAAGATTATCTTCCAGCAGTTCAAAAATATTATTCTGTATGTTTGGAGAGCCAGACTATGATGTTGCATTAACTGATAAAAATACGTTGTACCACCTTAAAAACCAATGAGCCCCTTAGCCCCTCTAGCTTCCTCTCATGTCTCTCTCTACACTTCCCATCTGTGGCTTTTGATTGACAGCTGGTGAGAAGTGGAAAGGGGACCTTCAGAGCAGAGATGAGTAGCTAGGCTGCAGGGGTCGAGCCTCTGGGCTCCAGGCGGGGCTTCCTCCTCCTCCACCTCTATTTGGGGCTGAGGGGCCTGGGCTGGAGCAAAGAGATGCTGATCACAAACCTACATTGTGTCTGAGGCCCTCACATGTCAATGGTAAAAGTCAAATAGTGTTGTGACATGTTTGGGGAAGTGCAAGTGACACAAACACACAAACAAATGTCCTCTAGCAAGGTGTGCACAAATGTACTCATGGTGCACCAATGTGTCTGCGTGCCACATTTGCATGAGATGCATGAGCTGAGCTGTATTCACATTCATAAACGCACACACACTGCAAACCACTCTGTTAGTGCCACTTTAAATCTGTCCCTCAGCTCAAACGGAGCTGTCTGCGTTGAAAGATGAGACTTTTAGGAGACAGCTGCTGGAGAATACGCTGAGTTGTCTGCATTTGTGTACATGCACACACGTGTATGCATGTGTAGTCTGCTTTAGCCCCTGGTCATGTTTTTAACAGTTTCTCATCCTGTGACCGATACAGGACACACACAAATATGGATACACACACTATGAAGCATGGAGTATGCTTTCACATTGATGGCAATGATTGGAATTAGAAAAAAAAAACAAAAACGGGATGACTCTTGTTGAAATTCATGTGTCATTTTATCATTGCCAAATACTTTCATTATATTTTTGAATTTTTACAATCTTTTGCAATTATTATTTTACTTAAAAGTTCTCTCATTGGAGCTTCATGTCATCTTTTGACTTCCCTTTATGGTCTTGCATTAATAATAGGGGGTAACCACTGGTTTTTAAATGTGTAGTTTGATACAGGTGATCAATAACTTCAATATTTAGAATCAGTTGACCAAATTAAAAAATGGCAGTCTTAATAATAATTGTACTCTTCAGTATTGAAGAAGTTAAATTACTGTATTTTCCAAACAGAAGAGTGTTATCTGGAGTTCAGGAAAAAAAAAATCAAAGGAGAAAGTACAGTAATTATTAGTTTTGAAATGATTTTCTCACTGAAAGCTGTGTAGAAAAGGTCTCTAACTTCAGCACAATTAAACATTTCTTTCTAAACTTGACATCGATTACTTTGCCTTTGGTACTTTTGAAACTGACTCCGGAGAACAGTATTTTTCTGTAAGAGGTATAATCTTGTATCAGCAGGACCCAGATATGTGCATGAATATTGCAGGAGGGTGGCTGCATTGCAGCTGAGGCAGCAGTACAGAATCGGTGCACACCCAGTTAATCTCAGGAGGAAATAACAAGGGGACTTTCCACCACCTGGTGAAACAACTGGATAAAAGTCATTACCATAAATACTTCTGGATGCAAGTCTGATGGAAGAGGTCCTCTTATTCATGGGTAAAGATCCAACAAGAAACAGCCTACCAAGAGCCCAGTGAAGAACAGCAGGGACTTGTTAGGATGTAGTCTTGAATGTAACACAGTACCAGTGACAAAACAACAGTAACCTTCTTGCTAAATTTTCAATAAATATCAGTTAGGAAAAAAATTGTCAGGTAAAATTCGGAGAAGTAAAAATCATAATAAGTTTGGATAAAATTCTCCTTTTCTCCAAAATATAGAAATGGAAATTCATGGCTGTGAAGGGAAAACACTGGAGGAGAATAATAATGAATAGTGCTGCTTCCAAAGTCTTCTTATATTTCAAAATGATTCTAAACTAACATTGTATACCAGTAAAAATGACCTTATTCTTTAGACTCTTGAAACGATGAATGACCAATGATTTGACCTTTCAAGCACTTTCAAACATAATAGCTTTTGAACATGAAAATGCATATCCTGAGTAATAGCACGCAAGTTAAAAATGTCCTTCGTTGCTGAATGGGCCAGATGTGGGTGGGTATGCAGAGGGACCATGGGGAAAATCATATGGCATTGTGAGCGTAGTGCCTGGGCTCTACTAATATAAAGACAAGCATGGATATTGCTGTTGTGTGCTCTGATTTGCTGCTTTTCCCACTTAACAAAGGCTGATGGAAGAAAAATGTTAAAGTCTTTCTTGTTTTGTGGTAAAGTTTTTCCTGTGGTCGTTTAAATGAGAGCAAAGGCTTCTGATCTCTTTCACATTTTACTTATTTTTATGCTGAGGTATCAGAGACTTGTTATTGGAATTAATTTCTTAAAATAATAGCAAACTTGTTGCTTTTCTCTGAGATAGGGGCGCCTAAAACTTTTTTTTATTTTATTTTTTCTGGCAACTTTACACACAAACTCATATCTTGATGTGGAAAATTAGTCAAGTTCCCTTTTAACTAAGTAGCTTTTAATGCTTCTGTGTCGGCCACACACACTGTTTTCAGGTTACCCATCCATTTGCCTATCTTTCTTTTTGTTTGTTTGTCCAGTTCTTAAGAACACAGTGTCTCATGTACTCCCTCAGGGAATTTCTTCAAATTTAGTACAAACAATGATTTGAACTTGAGGATGAACTACTTTCATTTTGGTTGCCAAAGGTCTCTGTGGCTCCACATAACACATTTTCAGTCATAACTTAAGAATTCTATGCTATGACACAATTTGACAGAAATACCTGATGACATTTTATATAAAAATGATGAAGGCTCAACTTCACTGGTATATATTGTCGTTTTGAAGAAACCGTAATAATAATTAATTAGCCTTTTAATCAGGAAAAGAACAGACACTTATGACAATATTTCCTGCAGCTTGACTGGTTTGCAGAGGCTTAGCCACAGTAAGGACTTGGTATGACGTTATAGGAACCAACTGGAACTTTCTAGCATCTAACACTCTACAAGTTTAAAAAAAAAAAAAAAAAAAAACAACCCACAAAAGCCGGAAAGACAACAAGAGCACATGCAATGCCCTCATATGTGCACACTGTCAATGAGAAAATAATGGTAAACACAATAAATATCAGCTAAAATCTGGAGAGGACGATGTCAACATAAAATAAAATAAAAATGAAATGCTCCTTCTCAAATTGAAAAAAATGAAATAAAATTCATGGCTGTGAAGGGAAAACACTGGAGGAGAGCAATAATGAATAGTGCTTATCCAAAGTCTTCTTATATTTCAAAATGATTCTAAACTAACATTGTATACCAGTAAAAATGACCTTATTCTTTAGACTCTTGAAACGATGAATGACCAATGATTTGACCTTTCAAGCACCTTCAAACATAATAGCTTTTGAACATGAAAATACATACCTTGAGTATAAGTGTGTAAGTTAAAAATGTCCTTCGTTGCTGAATGGGCCAGATGTGGGTGGGTATGCAGAGGGACCATGGGGAAAATCATATGGCATTGTGAGCGTAGTGCCTGGGCTCTACTAATATAAAGACAAGCATGGATATTGCTGTTGTGTGCTCTGATTTGCTGCTTTTCCCACTTAACAAAGGCTGATGGAAGAAAAATGTTAAAGTCTTTCTTGTTTTGTGGTAAAGTTTTTCCTGTGGTCGTTTAAATGAGAGCAAAGGCTTCTGATCTCTTTCACATTTTACTTATTTTTATGCTGAGATATCAGAGACTTGTTATTGGAGTTAATTTCTGCAGTTTCAGGAGAGTCTGTTGCTTTTCTCTGAAATAGGGGAGTTTAGTTAAAATTTCTAATCACATTTTTTTCCTCAATATAAGAACAAAAATCAGCGATGGACAGAATGTTTAAATTTAAGTTCATGTCTGTTCACAGAAATTGCTGGTGGAGAATAATACAGAATAGTGCCTATCCAAAATCTTTTTACATTTCAATGCTGATTCAGCTTTAATCTATACCTGTACCAATAATCCTAAAGAACCCTAATTACTAATAACCCTACAACTATGAATGAGCAAAGCTATTTGGCAAAAATTAACCACATCGCTAGCAATAAATATACACATCCTAAGTAAATGTGTGTGAGTTAAAGATGCCCTTTACTGCCGAAGGAGCCAAATGTGGTGGCTATGCAGAGGAAGGATGGGGAGAATCATACGGTGCAGTGAGAGTAGTGCCTGGGCTCTCTCCATCAAAACATTTAAAAGACAGGTGCGTATACAGTGTGTGCTGACGTTGAGTTTTTGCCCCTCAAGAAAGGTTGATGAAAGAAAAGTAGGAAGGTCTTTATTGTTTTCTGACAAAGTTTTTTGTGGTTCTAAACTGAGAGCAAGGTCGTTGTAAAATTTACATATAGAGCACTTTGAAAGATAAACCAGGTTTGTAACAAAAAGCTTTCAAAAAAAAAACCAAAAAAACAAGAAAAAACCCAAAACAAACAAACATCAATGTGCAATTTTTCTTTACAAAGAATACATAGAAAAGTAAGCATTATATATCCGCACACAGACACATTTATATTCACAATATAGAATAAACTCATGTCAAAAATTATTGCTGGCTCCAGCAAGGAGGTGAAATTAAATCATGACAAGCTTTAAAGGATTCCACACATTCAGCTGCTCTGTTCTGCTTGTCACTGTATTTTAACAGGAGGGCATTTCAGACTCTTAACATTACGTTGAGATTTGGTCCTGATTAACAGTCCCTGACCAGTCCTCTCTGGGGATATATTTATTGTAATAAAGAGCATGCACTGCTTAGACACAAATGAGACATTTTTGTATGCAATCCTATACTGAATGGGAAATGTGCTAAAACACTAATACAATTGTGATATGTTCCTTTTTTTTTTTTGTTTGCATAAATCCAAAAACGGCATTCTGTACCAGTTGTAGGCATTAAATGGAGGCTTAGTCGAAGTTACAGTAATCAGTTCTCAAGAAAATGAGAATGGTGATGTTGCCTGATGGTGTTTTATGCTAAAGCAGCACGAGTTTGTGTTTTCCTTGAATTGTCAGATGTCTCCACAGCCTTGTCTTTGTCAAAGCTCACATGCAACATGCGCAGGGGCAGACCAACAATGAACCAAGTAACAATTGTTGTACTGTATATCCTTAGTAAAAGTTTTTTTATCCTGGTTGAATCACTGTGCTTTGATATCAAGGTGATTGGCAGCCACAAGAGCTTTATGAACAACTTGCTCTGTCAAAAGGATGTACATTTCACAGCCTGGTCTTTGTGGAGCTTTACCTGACAACAAGGCTGAGAAGGAATCTCACAGCGAGAAGACTCTGTGGACTGATCTTACCCATCCCTCACCTCTCCACTACACCGCAGAGGCTCATAGAGAGAGTGACACATTTGCATGCGTGTGCATAGGTGAAGGTAGATTCTGCGAGTATTAATAACAAAGTGTGTGAGTTTCTACAGTCTGTGACTGGGGATAGGTATGCATTAGATTCAGTGTGTGTGTCTATGATTATGTTCGGGTGTTGGAGCTGTGGTAGACATGTAGGCGATGTGAGAAGGTAGAGATGAAGGACACATGAGGGAGAGTGAGGGAAGCGACAGTGAGAGAGAAACTTGGTTGGGGTTTATAATGGGGCACAGCAGACACCAAGCCCTGGCCCTAATTGATCTCTGGGTAGTGCAGAGGGCCCAGCCTCAGGGGCCACTGGAGGGGTCATTAGGATGCAAATCTAGCAGTGTTTACCTCAAGCACTCGCTAGACAGACACACTGACAAAGGAGGGAGTGATGGAAAGAGCAGGGTCAGGGTAAACGCATGTATGGAATCTGCCTCTCTTTTGTCATTCAGCTTCTGATCTTTCTGCTCCCCTGTATTGTCTTTTACTTGCTGTATAATATATTGTAAGTTTTTTTTTCCTATCTAAATATGCTGCTCTCTCCGAAATTCTAACTCAAAATGAACTAACTAGATATTGTATAATAAATTAAAACAGACAATAGCTGGCAGGTGGTGGGTCCGGGGACTAATGGGCATAGGAGACAAGGTATCACAAGTGGATATTTGAATACCCAATATTGCCAGGACTTTGTTGCATTTAGACTTTTTGAGATGTTGGATCAAGCAAACGTATGGTGTTCTATGTATTTGGTTTCTGTTTTTGTTTTGCTTTAATTGTCACACATGTTCCATTTCCATAAAATTGATAATACAGGCAGTAAAAGTTTACAAAGCAAGTAAACAAAAGTTACTAGCTCTCAGACTTTTGCACTGCACTTTTAAAATTGGTGAAGTATTCCGAAGGCGATCTGATGGTTAAAAAGATGAGTACGATTTTGGAATTGAATTTGGAGCATTGATGTGGTAGTGAAGGACAAGAGATAAAAAGGCAGATACATATGCAGATCAGAACCACATCTCTTCAGGGACAGATTCAGCGTTGCTTTGTCACTTATGCTTATAATGTCTAAACTAAAAAGCCAATCATGCCCCTCCGCTGAAACAAACCCGGACCTCTGCCCTTTTCAGGATACATGCTGGTTATCCAAATGCTGGTGTCCTACCCCTTGTACTCATGTCTCTCATTATTTGTCTTTTTCATGTCTCCTTTTTTTTAAGACAAAAGCTAAGGATATCCGTGGCAGGGGTTGGGGGCTGGGGGCCAGCAAGAGTTGGGATCGTTTTTTCATTCTCCCCTAATTGACGTGAACAGTTCTTTTGACCCTAATTAGCGCTCTGTAATCTCTCATTTGCATATCACAAAGGCAACAGCATTTGCATATTTGTAAACGAGATGGGCTCTGCATCTGCATGCGTTCCCTTGTTTCCTTTCCTTTCTTCTTTGCCCCTCGCCTTTCTCCCTGTCTCCCTCTTTTTTTCTCCAGTTCAGCATCTCTCTCTCCCTCTCTCTCTCACGAGTCCAGTGCCAGGAAGTGGCAACGACAATGGGGACAACATGCAGACAGGGACAAGAGGCAGCCACCGGTTGCCTGGCACGCACCCTGGCACGGGCACTGACAGGAAGAGATTGTGGCGAAGAGGAAGGGGAAACCAAGTTGGGATATTAAAGTGAATATGAGAGAGAACATGAAAATTGGGGCATGAAGGACATGCTAGTGAGAAACATAATTGAGTTTTGGGCAGACTGATGATGGAGAAAAACAGCGAGATAAAGGGACAAACGATGGGGTGAGATACGATAAAGGGGAGAGAAACAAAGCGATACGATAAAGGGGTGAGAGATAGTAATAATATGAGGGAATTAGAAGATGTAGTGGGGAGGGAGAGCTGGGGATTTTTGAGACGGTAAATCTGCCCTCCTGCCTTAATGTCTTTATCGAGCCATCATAGATCTGTTCTCTTGGAGGCTTCGCTCATCTGTTATCCCCACTCTACTCGATGTTGTCACTCCCTCAATGAAAAAGAGTTGCAACCAACCAAACAAACAAGAAAAAGAAGATGAAGTGCTCACAGACTGGCATTCACAGTATCTTGTGTCGCCATCTTCATTTCCCTTCTTTCTCCTTCCTCCCCCTCTGAAAAATGCATCACCAACGTGCATCTTCGCGTGTAGCTGTTTGTTTTACAACACTCATTATTGGTAATCACTTATGCTTAGCACCAGTTGTTGTAAGTCACTATTGACGTCCTGGAAAAAAACAGCTATGTCAAATTGGCCGTTTGTCTTTTGCTTTCTCCTTTAATTTCCACAATAAATTCATCAGTTGTTCAAGATGCTCCACGTCTGACAAGGTCGCTGCATCGATCAAGATGTCTTCGTGCCAAGGTGACTTCATGGAGCTCCACCAGCGATCACTCAGCTCCTTTTGGTCCAATCTGAGTTTGTTTGTTTTACTAAAATGTTTTTCAGTGAGTTTCCTTCTTTCTGCCACCTTTTGTTCTAAACAGCTCTCGAGTGATACCTGAATGGTTTCACCATTCCCTGACTTTGGTCTCCATGTTTTTGGCCAAAATAGAGGCTGACGTCGGAGTGCCTACAGGTATACTAGCATATCCTTCCCTCTTACTGCTCTCTTCCTCCCCTTGTCAGTCCTGACCCTTGTAACGCAGCGCTCTATTACTATGGTAATGGGGGCTAATTGAATGGCCGAGGTGTAATGGAGAAGACAACACAGCCTACATTATGATAAGGAGCCTAGACAATAGCCCCACGTCCAGGGTCACCACTCACCAATAAGGTGGGCTTAAGGGAGGATAGATGTCCTTCTTGCCCCCTCTGCTCTTCATCCCGGTCATCGCTGTCATCTCTGCTTGTGTTTGCTGCAGCCTGTCTCTCATTCTGTCCCACCCTTTTCGTACTCTGCACGTGCAAGGCTTTGAATCACAACCACAGAGTTCATCATCCAGGATTTTTTCTAATAGAAATATTTTCAAAGGGTCAAGGTGTAGGCACAAATATAGTGTGTAGGCAGCTACTATAGGTTGGAAGTATGTGTTTTGGCACTGTCTTGTGGTGGGTGGGGAGGTGGATATCCACTTAGGCAGGTATGATGAAAAATGTAATGGGGACGAACTGTTGTTTTCCACCCCGGCTGCTGTGACGCCAGGGTGCTGGGGAAGTGAGCGGGCATTCATTTGCTCGACTCCTCTAATGTATTCAACAGGGAAAGGTACTCTGGTCAAACGTGAAAGCGATGGGGTCCACTTGTATAGCTTTCTTTGCATATGTGAGATCATCTGCTGATTGCAGTATTTTGGGACAATGTAGTTTATAAATGCAGCACATTCACCATTTTGACCAATTTAAATAATCACATGAAATATAAACATGAGGTCTACCATCAATGGAAACATTGAAATAAGCAACCACGTATTGAAAAGCTGGACTGAGAAAAGCAAAATGGTGGTGCAAATTTACTTTTGGATATAATAAACAATTTGATCCCTTTTTAAATAGGAACTTTTAGATTTGGGATTGGTCTGCCATCTGAAGAGGAGCTGCAGTTTAGAAAGCAGGCTAATGGACTACAGATGGAAATTAGTGACTCGCTATAATCTGGTGCAACCATCTCTTCATATTTTCTATATGATTAATGTCACTTGCACACTGTCCCTTATAAATAAAACCAAAAAAAAAGGTAATTTTGGTTCTTCAACACCTTCTGTTGTGGTTTTCTCCAGCAAAGGAGAAATATTCCCCTAAAAATTCACTTACTGAATAACATTAAAGAAGGAGCACGGATGGGAGAAAGTGCAGCCCCCTTTGATTTTGTTTATGATCTGGAAATTGCATCGCCTCTGCAATTAGCAAACAGTGTGTTGAGTCTGTGTTTTTATGTGTACTTGAACAGATAAAAGAAGAAGGTGAGAGATCAGAGAACAGGGTGTTTAAGTGCTCTGAGAAGTGTTAGACCCACTTGCCATCAACACAGGTACTTGTTGGTCTGCTTTGTTTGCCAGATAACAAACTTGACCACCATCACCTCCACCATCCTCTGTTGTCAGTTTTTCAACTGCCGAATCTAACTCTGATAATGTCTGAGAGCAAGTCTTAAGGTGATTTATAAATGTTATATTTGCTCAGAACTTTCACAAAGAAAGTCAAGAGTATTCACTATGTTATTAAATAATAGGTAAGAATCATTTTGAACAGGTAATTAAACTCGCTGAATTGAGTCTGGACTGATGTGAAGTAGCTTGATGTTTTACTCTGGCAGCAGCAGCAAGTCATCAAGGTTCAGGGTTGATTTACTGTTATTTGAATGTTTGATCATGAAACAAAATTTGTACTCAGGTCAGGAAGCGTACGATATAATAAGTCAACGTTAATCTATAATAATTAGTTTATGATTATCAGTGTCAGAATGACTTCATCAGTCTTACAGCCTCTGGGTGGAAGCTGCGTTTGAGCCCAGTTGTTCTGGTCTTAATGCTCCGCAGCCTCTTTCTGATCTCTGCTGTCCTGCCTTAAATGTTTGCTTAGATTGGATGTGCAATCTGACTTGTAGCTAATTCGATTCCCACATAGTTTTTACGTTGCCTCGTCATTGTTTTATTTTCTAAAGTGAAACCACACCCATGACCATTTACTGTGCTCCACCTCCAACACTGTTGTGATGTTAGCTGTGCACATTGGCTTGATTTGATGGAGTCAATAGCGTTTAGTTGTCTCAGATGCAGACTACTTTATTCAGTCATTCATTCATTCATCTTCTATCGCTTATCAGTTCCTGGGTTGTGGGGGGGTGCTGGAGCCAATCCCAGCTCACACTGGGTGAGGTCTAAAACAGGTCTAAAACTTTGTGTCCTCACAAAGTCAAAGATATAGACATGCTTCCTTTTCGGCAGATCTATAAAGCTGCACAAAGGACTGGTTCTGTTGGACAAATCTGAATAAGTCCTTTTTCCAGTCAAGTTTGCCTTCGATGCAAACAGCTTCTGTTGGTAATACGAAGCTGCTTCTGTCTGTCTGTCCGTATATTGACACTGTTCCACGGTGCCGGCTTCACTGTTCAGTCAACCTGTCAGTGAGAAGACCATTGTAGAGGTTCTTCAAAAGCACCAGTACAACCATCATATCTGGATGTTTAGAGCACCGTATCATTCATTTATCACACATACCTGTAAACTATCAGTGTGGCACCATCTCATATATCAATTAAATGTCAAAAACAACCATTGATTTATAGGATTTACTGACACAGACTAGAAAATTAGAAAATCACTAACGAGAAATAAAACGTTAAGAAATAACGACTTAATTTTAAGATAAAAAAAAAATGACAAAGCTCAT
The DNA here is from genome assembly GCA_034769265.1 of Remorina albescens. Taxonomy (NCBI): domain Eukaryota; kingdom Metazoa; phylum Chordata; class Actinopteri; order Carangiformes; family Echeneidae; genus Remorina; species Remorina albescens. The sequence goes on from CM068486.1 coordinate 6,155,460, forward strand.
CACTCAAGCATTTATTTTCAATGAAGCTCAAAAATGTATAAAAATGAGATACAATGCATTGCTTTTGTACATCCACATAAATACATATTGCTGCACATACTGTGCATGTTGTTTCAGTGCTGTGTTTTGGTTCTGTTAGGAGCTCTTGACTCTGTTGCCTCTCAGATTTCACAGCAACCTTCTTTGGCTGTTGATTTTGATTCATGATTGACACACACACATGGCTGTTAAGTGATGGTTGTCAGCACAGTCAAACGGTGTTCACAGCTAGATAGTAATCAGGAGGTTTAATGTCATTAAAAAATCCCTCTGCGTGAATAAACTTCCTGGAATTGTATTTGTCGGCTGGTCATGAGTAATTTCTTAGAGCGAAGTTCCATTTCTCTGTGAAAAAAGTGTTTCCCCTCAGTGACAGAATCACTGTTTAAATCAGCTGTTTACTCTGAGTCCTCTTCCTCTCGACCCACACATCATCTCCCTTCCTCTCTCCTCAGCCCCTTTCGCCCTCTGCCAGAGATCTACTCACCATTAGCCACACTCCCACACTTTGTTGATATGAAACTCCCCGACCTGAGAGACCCAGCGGCCATGCATAAAACATGTCATACAGTGTTCGCACTACTATTCGGGGCTAACCATGTTTTCCTTTAGTATTTATACAAAGTGCTATCTTCTTTGACTTTTCAAAACCCACCGAAAGAACTTTCAGAAGTTTGGCTCTGCTTTGGCTTTTGGAGCCTTGAAAGTCTCTTAGATGAACTAAAGAAAAGGAAAGAGAGAGTGTGAAATAATGACAGCAAGATGGATGGAGGGTGGTCTCTTTAAAAAACAGACCCCCACGCACACCTTTACACACATACACATACAAGGTCTGGTTCGAACCCCTGCTTCATCTCAGCGGCAGGGTCAAGTGGGCTGCACATCCCAATCTCTGCACTACCCCAGTGAGCAGCGCATCAGTGAGGAAAAACAGAGAAATAGAGAAAAAAAGGGAGCGGATAAAGCGAAGGCAAAGAGAGAGAGAGAGAGAGAGAGAGGTGGAGGGAAGATGAGGAAGCCAGGAAGCCATTTGAAGTCATCTTCTGTCGGAGGTCTGGGCATCCTCCACCTCTCTCCTTCATTCTCTACCTCCTCCTTCTCCTCATCGTGTTGTGTTTTCCACCCCTGCTGAGGGCCCACTCGCGCCCCCCTGCCTCAACCCCATATTGGATCTCAGTAGGCATTTTCTGCTTTTAAATGAATAGGCAAATGAGAAACGGGGTCCAATCGACGGAGGATGAGGGCAGGTAGGGATAGAGGTGGGGGAAACAAGTAGCAGGGGAGCGGAGGCAATCGGGTCTTTGGGCGGAAACACAAGCCCCCACCTATCACCCTAAACACTCAACAAACACGCATGCACATGCACATCCTCATCCATACACACAAACACACAACCAAATGTCAATTGTGGCAAAGAGCCTCGGGGAAGGCACCTCATTTCAATACGGCCTCCTGCTGGGTGCCCCTGATGCAGTGACTGGGAGACCCCCACTCAGAGACCCACTGATCTTTAATAAAAGCTGCCCCTGTATCCTCACCATCCTCTTCTAACTTCAATATCCAATTCCAACTCCTCAAAATTACTCACTGGTCTTTTTTCTCTCGGTACACTGAGTTTTCATGTACCAGAACACATTTGTTTGAAGTCAAATCTTCCCTGATATGTGTTTTCCTTCATCATTCGAATTTATTACAAATGTAATGGTTGTTATTCTTATTAGTAGAAAGTGAAAAAGACATGAGACAAATACAGACACACAGCATATGTACAAAAAGCAGAAGGAAAGGAAGGAGTGAAATAAAGGACAGGAGTACAAAGGGACAAATACGCAGTGAGGTGACCGTTGTGCACCCATGCCATGGTGGTTTGGTAGAACCGGTACAGGGGTCTCCAATAAGGTCCGTTGAAATATTAATCCTTTCCCCTCCTACAGCTGGAATGTGACACACACACACATGCACACACACTTGCATTAACACACACAGTAGCTCCCACTTGCTCCCACACCAAGCCTGCAGAGGGCCCTGAAATATTAATGTACAAAGTAAATTAAAGCTGCAACAAAAAGAGATAGGGTTTTCTATCTCTTCCTGTATATCTGACTGCCTATTCTTTATGACTGGATGAGGGGGTGGCAGTTCATGCAAGGGAGGAACAAGGAGAGGAAGGGGGGGGTGGAGGAACAGAGGAGAGGAAGAGGTGAGGAAGGTGGGTGGCAGATGAAGAGAGTGTGACATCAACATATCTAATGACTAAAGGCGTTGAGAAGTTTGAGCTATTACAGCTTTGGACGGCCTTCAGAACTGGCAGATCTAGACAAAACAAGATAAATTGATAAGTAAGGTGCATGAGAAAAGGAATGAGAACATGGAAAATAATGGCAAGAGAGGCATGAGGGCACTTGAGGGGAAAAGAGAAAAAGAAGTTGAGGGAGAAGTCAAAGAAGGGTGCATGTTGGAGCAGTATTATTCTGAAAGGGTCTGGGGTCATGTCTGCCAGAGGTGAGACACAGAATGCCTTGACACAAGCTTGTTTGCATGTAACTGCGTAACTTGTTTGTGAATATTGTCCCTCCTGCCTGTAATTGAGCTACGTGATGAGACGAGTGAGAGGTCAGCAGCGACCTTAGACCCTTCTGTTGGCCCCCTTCTCCTTTTAACTTTGACTGGCAGCTCAGCAGACCTCTGCTGGATGTTTGAGAGAATTAGTTCCTGTGTGAGTGTGGAGGCACATCCACACTCAGAAACATAAATTCAGACATGCACAAGATGTAATTTTCCTTACACATCCCTACTCGTTTTCTGTCACTCAATTAAATACACGCTCACCGTGATTTCAGGTTTTTATGTACATCTCTATATCCGCTTGCTTGTACAGTATCAGCAACTCTAACATATTGGCGCAGCCCAAAGACTCATCCTGAAAGCCCTTAATTGCCACCTGATCAAACACTTGCATATAGACATTGATACATTTCATAAATCTTTGACACACACACACACACACACACATTGAGTGGTAGCAGCAGCAGCAGCACAGACTTTATCTCTACCATCAATTTCCGCTTTCTGCATATGGCTGGAGCTGCTTATGCATGTTCTGCGGAGCTGTACTTTATCAAAGGGCCTGTCCTGGGCTTGGGGCCATGCATTATTAAACGCACGCATGCACGCATGCATGCGCACACACACTTACCTAACTAGGAAAGGGCTTGTTGCAAGGCTTGGCCAGACAGGTGCACACACACGCACATGCACACTGCAGTATTTGCAAACACTGTAGACCAGGTGGTAGAGGGCAGACATTGCTGGAGCTTATTCAGAAATTTAAGCCAGACATAGAAGTTATCACACAATCACATGCACAAATGTGTACATACAGTCTAAAATGACACCTAGCTTTGCAGGAAGCACATGATGCCATCACGGCGGTGCACCGGAGAACTGTGCATAAATTGTTTATAATTGTATTTAGATGACGGACAATAAGTACATTTGTTTAAGTAGAGTACTTTGGTTCAGTTCTGATGTTCTAAAATCCTGCACCATTTGAGCTTTACGTTATGCTAAAGAACATTTATTTGACTGCCACTGACTAGTTGCATTATATACAAACCTTAATGTGTGTATATATGAATATATATATATATAAACTATCTGTAATACAACCCGTCCATACAGCATGAGCAGCTGGGATTGAAGCCTGTAGCCCAAGATAAACACTTTCCTAAACAAGGACATGTAGCTGTATTATGTCATGAAACCTTCTATTCCTTTGTTATAGATCTTCAAACAGTGTCGAGAAACACACACACTTTTTCGGTCTCTGTGCTGAGCCTGGCTGCTCACCAGGGTAATATACCCTGTCGCTCTGCAGAAAGTGAATTTGACAAATTGAGCCTCAAGTGTTCTGTACATGAAACTGGACTAGTTTTAAAAACAATTTCCTTCCAGTCTGTGCAAAAAAAAAAAGAGAGAGAGAAACATTTGTTTCTAAATGCAACAAAAATTTGTCAAATGATTAGATTTTGACGTGTATGGCACACATGTGGCTCTTCACAAATGAATTGTAACTTGCACAGAAGAAATTCATGGGACACAGACTCTCATCTGGTGTCTGCTTTCGTATTAAATGGCTGTTAAGTTTTCCGCTATAATTTTCCAGAATAAGTACAGGCGAAAACCAAGGCTGCGCTGGTCGTTACTGCACGCTTGCATCAGCCATTTATTACAGCCCATTAACACTGTAATATAGTGTGAGATGTGCCTCTTTCTTTAACAGGTGAGAGAGTCAGCCAAGGTAACCAGCTGCTGGGTCGCCCCCCTCTCTCACCTCCCTCACCCCCTCTGTCTGAAAGGAACTGGAACAGTTACAGCGTTAGTGGCAGAAAGTACCACAGGTGTATGTATATGCGTGTGTCGTTATAACATACCCAGCCTCACCCAAACACTGACATGCCTAGCAGGTGTGTTAGGAGATTCCTGTGATCTTGGAGACCTTTCAAAGTTTGATACACAGTGATTGGAATTTGATTTATCGCTAGACTGGTGGATATTTATATCAGCTGGAAGAAAGACGGCTTTGCACCCAACCTAGCTGGAAAAAGAATTCCAATAAAAAAAGCAGACAAGCTTTCAATCAGGAAAGGAATATTCCCCCTTTTCACCACCTACACCATATTTTTTTACAGGTTTGGTTTGGTTGTTGCTAGTTAAAATACAATTTAACTTTACAACTTCATTGAACTTGATTTTTCCAATCATCCCTGTGATTCTAGTTTCTGCTGTGTTTATGTGTGTGGACCTGAGGGAATTATACCAATATTTAAATGGCATTCATTTTCACTTTCCTTGATAGTGAAGTGAAAACGGGCTGAAGTCTTCGTTCAGGTTGAAGCACTGAACGCAGATGCACAGATGGATTGGCATCAGCTGTTTCTTTCATGCTGCACCGGTGGCTCGAGTCTGGTCATATTCATGCAGCTCGACAGTGTCACCGTAACCTGGCAGATTTGTCTTGTTTAAATTAGTTTTCCCTTTGTTGGTCCTTTATTGTGAATGTTGAGTGCTCTTTCTGAAAAAGAAGAGTCTCTTCCAGCAAAGCTTATTATATAACCATTTGTTTTTAATGGTAAATCCCTTCAGCCCAGTTGTGATGTGGGACCTGTATCCATTTGGCTCTTTAACTTCATGTATGTCTCTGTTTTAGCACCACATCAGAAATTAGCTTTCTAAGTAAAATGAGGTAACAGGAATTGAGTCCAAAGGTATCAATGTACAGCTTTTCAGTGGGATGTTTGAGTGGTGAGGCTAAAGCCTTAAATATGATGCTGTATATACAGCGTCCGTATTTGCAAGTTTGTGTGGTTGCGATACATTCAGTGAATGTGTCTCTTTGACCTACAGAAATAACTCTTACTCTCCTCCTGTCACAGACATTACAAAGGAGTTGGTTTGCATTAATATTTAGAACATTGTTTGCAGCATACCAGGTGGAAGTATTTGGTACACTGATGATCTTAAATTGCCATCATCCAACTCTGCCCCTGACTGCACAGCCCTGAGAGACGGTCGGTGCAGAGTGGAAAGGTAGAGAACTGCAAAGCGTACAGTGTGTATTGGTCATCAAGGTGACTTGAGCACGGAGAGGGCAGAAGATGACCGCTGTGTTCTCCACCCCGCATGTCAGTCACGCTTCTGACCACCGTTGAGACCATAGCCTTTGCAAATGACGAGCACAGAGGCGGTGGACAAAATGCATGAGCTATGATGAGACTGTGAGGGAGTAGGGGAGAAGCAGAGATGGAGGGGCACACAATGCCCTCCAAACGGGTCATGTATATTCAGGAAGTGAACTGACACTAAGGGCTCCTGAACCTTTTCGTGTTCAAGAATGAGTTTTAGGCAATTTCTTGTGTCCCGGTCCAACAGGAACACTAAAAAGGCTGTTTTGAAGGTTATGACCCAAACTGAGATCAGTGTCCTCTATTGCAAAGTCAAAGCAAGCAAGGGACATAGAGGAGGTGTTAGGAATCACTAGGATTCTTTATCAAGTTCCATCTTCTGTGCAGTGATGAACTACATCAGATGGTTAAAGTTACACACTCGAAATGAGGTTCACAGAGGTTGTTAAATTTGGCATTCATTCGTTGTTTGCAGCTGTTAGGCAGGGGCTGGACTGCTGGGATGCGTCTGTGACCTGTGGCATCATGTAATGTGTTTGACAAGCAATTCCGCCCTGCAAGGCCCAGCATGATGTACGACTGCCAGCTCTGGCTCATCCCTATCTGGGCTGATGCTGGCTGAGTTTCCATTCTGGATCTCTGGCCAAATTTTCCCCACCAGCTCCCTGCGCTTTGAATAATGTAATCGGATGGGTAATCACCCTCAAGCATTTGTGCTACGTTGAATGTAAAAAGATTAGAGGAAAAAGCACATATTGACAGTGTTTCACTTATTTCGATAATTGTTTTCAAGGTGTCTCTCGGCAGTCACAGCTCACGGATGACAAGCTGGAAGAGGAGTCTAGCACATTCTGCCTGCCTCATTGCACTCGCACTCAGCCGCAACATGCTTGCTTACCCCAACAAAATGAAAAATCAATACATGTCTCCCATCTCCCCCATCTTTTGCAGGACAATTCACTCTGACACCATGATCTCTCAGCGAGAGTAATATTATTTCCACTAGGTTGGGCCAGAGGCAAGAGACACATTTTTCAATGGGCAAGCAGGACACCTCTGAAGACACCTCCCTGCCAATGGCCAATAAAGTCAAGTGGAGGCCGTCGAACAAATAAATAGTTGTGGCAGGTTTAGGGTCTTTAAGGGCTTAATGAAAAAATTCAGGTATTGTTACTGCTGGCTGTAAAACAAAAAAAAAAAAAATTGTCAAAGTTGAAATTTCAACACAACCATTCATACTGAACACATTTTCTCCTTTCTGTTCAAATAACAATATGTAGTTAGAAATTAATCTACTGATTAAAGGTGCAATGTGGCTTTACAATGTAATTATGGGATTATTGCAGGGTTGTAGACCTGTAGTGCTGCTGGAGGCTGATCTTCATTTATATACAAGAGCATTCATTCCAATTTCTCTTTCATTGAAGACTGTGACATCCTACTGCCAAACTAAGGCTTAAATATATAAAATATGAAAGCAAGTGAACCTTCTTCTCTCTTCCCCTCTCATGCAGTTTTCTTGTGGTTTTCCTCCTGCTCGTGTTGCTTTCCTCCTATTTCCCCAAACATGCCGTAACTCAGAGCCAGGGACACAGACTTCCTGCTGAGGTGTCGCGGTTTGAGCTTTCTCAAACGCAGCCATGTTTTAATGTATTAAAATACACTCTGTCAGCACATTTCAGAAATTATGGGCTAGATTAAACGGCAACTTTGACCCACCTGTCAGAAGATACAAGCTTTTTTGCTGAGAGAGATTAATGCTTTGCTCTAACATTTTCTCCTGAACCCCCCAGAATGTTAATCAGAGCCCGAGAGCAGCAGTGGGGAGATTGGTCATTAGGTGAGGTGGAACACATTGATTTTTAATTTTGACATGCAAATATGTTTGCCACCTTATTTGTACAGTAAGCTGACCTGCTTGTGTTCTTCTCAGCACTTCTCAGCATCATGGGATACTTTGTTTCAAAGTGAGTGATTAGTTTACTTTCCTGGCAAGTTGCATGAAGGTGGTCATCTGGTGCCCCCCCAAAAATAAATAAATAAATAAATAAATACAAGATAAAGCTTAATAAAAAACTCTAAAGGATTTCCACACAACTATTTAGGATATTAACATATATTTCACAAAACCATTTCTGTGATCAAGTTTTTCTAGTTTTTTTATTACAGCTTACTTTATGCTGATCTTTGATACAGCGTGCATAGCTATAGCATCACTTTATTCTCATCTATACAAGAATTTTTAATCTCCAGATAATAAGATCATTTAGCAAGTGACATGTTAAAACATTTTTGTCAGTCAAATGAGTTACGTTACAAAGTAAAAATTTAAGTTATCAATAAAAAGTAATGTTTTTGTTCTAACATTAACTCCAAAAAAAGTCCAAATTGTTCCATAAAGTATTATTTCTGCACATTTGCATTATTTCAGGTTTTCAACCAGATCACGACAGAACCAGTTTCAAAGATTCATCCTCTCTAGAACTTGAAACAACACATCTTTTGAGTTTCGTGTCAGAAGAAAGACCATAAGGGAAGTCATCGGGGCACAAACCTAACCTTACACCTCAACAGGTCATTCTTTTGCCTTCAGTATGTCTTGAAACATGTGGACAGCAATCGATGCAGGCTGAGGAGGTGGCCATGTTTCTGACCTCTAATCCTCACCTCCTTAACAGGACTGAGAAATGGGCCTGGAGGCAAGCAGGGATCAGGCCCCTCAGGAGGAGTGTAACCAGTGAGAGGAATAAACAAGAGCGCACAGGGAGGAAAACACACAATGTTAACAGTTTGGAGGCGAGGGAGAAGAGGTGTAAAGGGATGTTATATGGATGAGAACGGGTTATACCCGAGGCGCTGCTCCAATTGATCTGCTCACCTTCCCCCACACCTCTGGCTTCGCCACTCCTGTCTCTGCAAAACACCTGCTCCGTGCAAGTTTTGTCTTTGGCTTTCCTCAACACTGACCTCCTCATCTGCATGTGTTTGACTGACCTGTCTCACTCCCACTGTTGGAGGATTGCCTGAAAGGTAGTAAGGTACCTGATTTGTATAGGTTCCTTCTTTACCTGAGCTACTCCTGAACTCATCCCGCTTGCTTCACCGTGCGGCCTGCCACCGCAATCGTTGCTTCGGAGAATGTTAGCCACATCAGCAGGAAGATAACTTACAAAACCCGCACTCTGTCAAGGGTGCGTCAAAAATTGGGTTCAGCACACACGAGCGCCTGTGGCACTGTCAGGGAGAATTAGAAAAAATTAAGACATCCATCCCAGAGACATCCAGTAGACAGACAGAAACAGAGACAGGCACCAGCAGATTGACATATTTGCCACATATTCATTTGAGCGTGTTCATGGGAGCACAAGCGGTGTCAGTGACAGCACTTTCTCACCTCGGTGACAGTGAAAAAGGCGCTGTGATCAGTGCAGTGGAAGGCGCAGCATGGCGGAGTTGGATTAGCTATGATAATATGATGACAGTAATTGAGCTTGTCATAATTGCTCAATCACTGAGTCTTTCCCCGGGGTCTGAGCGGCAACTGTTATCGCTGTACAAGCCTTCATTACAGGGGTGTGATACCGGGATAATTCACTTACAGTGGGATGACTGGCACTGTGATTATTGAGTGTGCATCACTAGATTAGGCCACTAAAGGATTAGGATGAAATAATCTTAATTGTACCACACGGTACAATTAATACTGAAGGCCTGAGTTTAAAAGACGCTTTTCAACAAAGGACTGATGAATGAGAGCTTTTAAAACTTTTGCATTGTTGTGTTTAGATTTCTGTTGTCGGTTTGTTCATCTAAATACTGAGGAAAGCCGATCATCTGATGATGACCAGAAAAACATACAGTTTTTACAAGCTGGAAGTTTTCAGGGTTGACTGACCTGATAACAACCACGAGGCCACAAAAAGGCACATCACCATGACCTGAGGGTTCGCTGTCCTTCGCAGACAAAGACAAAAGAAGAAGATGAGCGGCAGGGTTGGAAAGATGGGAGGGAGGAAGGGAGAGAGATAGTGGGACAGAGAGGCGGTGACGACAGGACCACATCACAGCAGAATTTACTGTCAGATTTTCTCCACAAGAATCTGGACAGAAAGCCCCCTTGCCACGAACGAGAGGACGGAGAAGAAAAGAAAAAGAGGGAAATTGGAAAAAACAGCTGAGGGTGTAAATAATTCATGCAGACAATATGACTTTTTTATGTAAATTCAGTGCATTAACCCTCTATTATAATGATGGACGACAGATACGGGTGATGTTTCCTTGGTAAGAGCTAATGGATGACCATCATAAATTCACTGCACATTTTATTGTGTTGCTGGGAAAATTGTGCCTGCAGGCAACGTTGTTTACTTTTATGTCAGGGAGGAGGAGAAAAATCCTGCCGTCTTCAAAAAGAGAGAGCGGAAAAGAGAATGGGGAGCAAAAATAATGGGGCCCACACAGAGCGCCTTGTTCCATACCTTCTGCCATGTTCGGAGCAAGCGATGCCCCGACTGCCTCGGTGTGTGTTCCTCCTCCTGCTCATCCCACTGCCTCTCTTTCTCCTCCTCTCTTTCCTCCCCTCCAGCGCTGTCTTCCTCAGAGAACAGCGGGGTCTTGTCACATTAGCAGCGCCACACTCCTCCACATCGCTCCAATTACAGCTTACTCACTTTTTGCCACCGCTGCCAGACTTGAAATTTGGGGAGGTAAAGGGAAAATCATTTTTCATTATTGTCTTCTGTGAGCAACATGAGACTTGCTGGGCAGCGTGTGTGACAGTATGATGTGTGCACAAGTATTGTAGATGGCATTGGTTTTTATAAGAAAATGCTTTTGAGTACCGATTCATAGACATAGAATTTCATCCATCAGATGATCAAAATGCATCATTGATTATCTTAAAATTGAGTGACACTTGATGGTGTTTAATGCTGACTTTGAAGCAAATAAGCAAGCAGCTAACAAACTTTCTCTTGCCACTTTAGTTGTTCACTATTGATGTAAAGAGGAGACATGCACAGGCTCGATCAACATCTGGTTAGCCAGTCTATCATTCCCCTTTCTGCCCCGTAGGCTGCCCCCAGGCCCTGCTCAAATCAACACCCTGCCCTCCCTCGCTCTCTGTTTCTCACTCTCCCTTTACCTCCTTCCCTTTCCCCCCTCTTCTATCCCTCCGCCCCTTATCTCCGTCTCCTCCAAACCTTCCCTCCATCCCTGATTTATCTTGTAATATTGGCTCCCTAATTAACACTAGAGCTGCATGTCTCATGTGTCTAGTTTTGGGGGGATTTTAGCATACTAACCCCCCAACCTCCCAATCCTTCTCTCTTTTCCCCGAGTCCGTTCGATAGAGCAGGCTTGCTTGGAGCAAATGATTAACAACCAAAGGGAAAAGCTAACATGTATGAGATAGTCTTAGTGTAGCTTTCAAAGAAACATAAATCCACTGGATTTTCTTTTTAAATTTTTAAAATGAATGACAGAAAGAGTACTTTTTCTTCTATCTGAGGAGTACTTAAATCACTTTTTTTTTTTTTTTTGCATATTAGAGCCTCTCAACTCCTTTTAATTTTACATGTTATACACAATATATTTAATTGTGAATAAGAATGAGTTAAAAAAAAAAAAAGGATCAACAACACATTCCATGGCTGCTGGTGTAGAGCAATAGCAGATGGTGGGAGCCAGCTGTTTTGTACCAAGCTGGCAGTTGGGCACACACTGAGACACTAAAGGACTCATGTGAATGTATGCACATAAACACACACACACCCTGCTCACCAGGCATCCAGCTGGATCTTCATGGGGTCACTCTCTCACCTTCCCCAAGGACATCAAGCTGCTCCCATTCACAGCAGGGCCACCTCAGCCACCGCAGCACGGGTCACACACCTGCACCGCAGTCCGAGCCACCATCTATGGCTGACTTGCCAGTACCTGCAGCAGGCGGAAATGATACCTACTGTTAAAGTAGCGTATCAGTGAAAATCTGCACTCATCCCCCCAGTCACACATGCACACCGCAGCACAGAGCTAAATGGGCCAACTAAGTGGTTAAAGCACAAGTCATATACATTGCCCTGGATAAGGGCGCCTTGCTAAACACATGATGATAATTACCCACCCAGCTGCCGGGTGCCATGTGCCATAATAGGTCTCGCCTCAGCACCGGGTCCTCCGAGACTTTTCCCACCCACACATTGCTAATTTCTCAATTTGTCCGCCACATTTCCTCTCTCATTTTACAATGCTTAACCTTTTCCGTCGGCTAATGTACACCTTCCCAGCCTCTTTGTCAAATCTGGGCCAAAGTGATGCTTCCTAATGATTCACTTACCATTAGAGTCATTTTGTAGATTCAAATGAACAAACAACAGCTCAAATCTCACAGGGGAATTTGATTAATAATTCCATGTACATTTGGAATTGAAAAAGTGAATGAATAATTTGCTTTTGTTCAAATGGTGAAGAAGCCTTACTAGGTATTTAGTAGGTTTTGTTTGTGCTTAGAAGTTCCATCCTGTGCCTCTGGCAAAGCAGACACTCTGTAAAGTGTAGGACCATGTTGCAGAGCCCAGCAAGTGTCTGGGGAGCCCATCTCCTTTGCAATTGCTGGAGGAAAACCAAAGCTCGGTGTCGTTTCCCCTTCTTGTTTGCGGGCACTTGGAGGTTGTTTATCTAGAAAAGAATAACAACTTGTTTTATTCATGTAGGGGATGGTAGACACCATGCCCTCCTGAGAGAGGGGGTTGATGGGAATTAACGGAAGAGGGATAGTCACTTTTTACTGTGGCGTGTGTATGTGTGTGTGCAGGTACCTCGTAGCGTTGATGGCAGACCTGAACCCAGGGGTGCTGTGTTTGCTCGGTTGCGGCCAGTTCTTGAAGTCCTTTTTTTTTTTTCAGAGGGCAATACAGAGGTGGAATACTGCTGGCCTCAAATTATTCAAATTTTTTTCAACACAAGAACGCAGGAAAACCTTTTGATATGAATACAATCTAAAGAACCATCTCTAAATGTTACAGTAAACAGCTATAAAGATTAAAGTGAAAAAAAACCCCCAGCTTTTCTGTTCAACTGTTAAGAAAAACAGTTTGTAATAAAACTTCTGTCTCATCTGCTTCCTTGTCATTGAACGGTTCTGACGTCATGCTTTACATTATACGTGGTGTGAGAGAGCATGCTGTGAAACATGAGGATGCCCGACATCTTCAAGCAGACAGCACATAACATCAGCCTGTTCCTGTAAAGCCCCCCCCAATCAGTGTGAGCGGTGTTTAAACCATGACAATTAAAATATTAATCATCTTACTATTAATTAAGATGGTTAAGTGCTAGTTGGGGTTTTATTAGTGCCGCCATTTGGTGGTCTAAGTGACAACTCTAATGGGGCCACTCTGAGAAAAAGACAGTAATTGGGTTTGGCAATTCCATTTCCACCACCGACCATCCTCTCACCCACCCACTAGTCCATCAATAATTTATCTAATTACTGATATTGTGGCATGAGTCACTTTCAATTTAGGAGACAAACATGATTATTTAATAATAATAATGCTTCCAAACATATGCAATGTGTCCTGGCTGGCCTTACTTCCCTCAATTTTTAATGATGTGTTAACACAATGGGCAAAAGAGACCTCAAACAGCACAACAAAAGAAGTCCATCAGTGACCTTTACGGTCTAAATACCAGGAGCAGAATTACAATAAAGCAAATTGCAAAATACAAAGCTGCGACTGTAAATGTGTGTGTGTTTATGTTTGACTGTATGCTTTACTGATAAATAAGAACGGGAATAGGACAGCTGTGGTAACCTTTTATAAGAGGTCTTCCAAGATTCATAACCAAGAGGGGGGTGGGATTGGAGGTGGGGAGGTGGGGAAGGGGAGGAGGGGTTCGTCTGAATACTATCCACATCCCATAATGATCTCAATAATAACCCTGACAACACTCATGGACATAAAAATAGTGTGTGATATGGTGATATGAGTATGTGTGCGTGCATATGTGTGTGGTTGGCTTGGATTATGAGGAGCAGTAAAACACAGAGAAACTCAGTGAATATGCTGGAGGTAAATGAAGTCCCATGGGGGTAATATTCACCTCGCCGTAATAATTCTGCCACTGTCAAAAGCCAGCTAGCTTTGCTGTAAGTGCATGTGTGTGTTTGTGTTAGTGCATGATGTGTCTTCTGAAACTATAACACAAGCTTTCTCTCTCCCTCTCTCTCTCTCTCGCTCTTTCTCCCACTCTCTGTCTACATGCTGCCCTCCATCTGCATCGCGAGCCAAATCCAACATCCCTTGTTCTTTTTCTCTCTCAGTGGCAAGCTCGACAAGTTGGAACTGCACCTCAGTAGTCGACTGAGGCGAGCAGGAGGAAGTAGTCATTCATCCAGTGTGTGTCAACCACAAGTTGACTAGGAGAATGAGCAGGGAAGCAAAGCGATGTCTATTTCTGCCTCGGATGAGTGGGAATGGTCAGAGAGGAGAGCACAGACTGCCCACTGAGGGAGACACTGGGCTTCATTGTGAGCTCCAGGGCTATAGGGAGCAGTGATCGGAAGGATGGATCTGTTGAATATCTGTGTGTGTTTGTGTGTGCGCGCATGTGAACTTGCGCGTCTCCTCTGCACCCAAATGCAATGAATGGCACTCATTAGCCTCATGTTAGCCTTGCTAGCTGCAATGCCCCGCGGCAATGAGGTCACATACAAGGTCATGAGTTGATTACATGGTAACACACTCGCTAACATTGGTGTGTAAGTAATACATATTCTCCCCTCTCTCCTTTTCCATGTATTTTCAATTCCCATATCAAAACTAAAACCAACAAATATCTACAGAAATCCATCTCGATCATCATCTTATGATTTTAAATTATTTGATTTGATTTACGTGTGTTTAGCAGTGGCACGGATTAAAAGTTCACTACTAATATAGGTTTTAAAGGAAAACACACACCCACGGTACAGTACTCAGGGCATGTTCATCAAAAACAACACAGAAATAAGGAAAATGACATGTCTTTTCCCATCTGCGTGTTGCTCAGTCTTTTGTCTTTAATTTACAGATGTGCATATAAAAGGAAAAAAGAGCCCGAGGGCATTCTGTGTTCTCTGTCATCAACATTGATTTTTGTTCCTATCGTATTCTGAGCTATAATTTTTACAGCTACTGCACACTTTTCCTCCACTATTAACACCAGCTTTTACACACACACACACACACAAACCGTCCACAGTGTGAAGGATTTCAAGGCGAAGTAGTTTTTTTTTTTTTTTGCCCTGTTGATGGCGAGACTTAAGGACCTTGATGGCATCCAGTCTATTGATCCTCCACTTTTATACAGGGCAGGATATCTCAGCAGTATTGGACAGAATCCCATGAAATTCATGGTTGATATTTATGACCCACAGTGGATGGTTTTCTGTTTTTACTGTTTTTAGTAACACTTGATCTTTTCTTAGAAATTGCGACCAGCCCAAAGCTTCCACTTTATAATGGTTTGAGAATTAAGACATGCATACTTCCTGTTTGGTGATCCATTTCCATTCTGAGCACTCCATGAACTTTCCTCTTGTTGGGCAAGATTGAACATTTTTGGAACAGTGCTAGTAAAATCTTAAGTATATCAAAAATAATCAAAAAGTTGTTTTTCATATTGTTCCTGAGTTACACAGAGAAGCCTACAGAGCCAATAGAATACCCATTTACATGTTTTATCTGAATTTTTGTTGTTGCTGTTGTTGTTGGAAAAAATAGCTGTAAGCATCATGTTCCACTGTCAGCCCCAAAGAACGAAAGAACAAAACATTATTTATATTCTCACTTATTTTGCCCAAAACCAACTGCTTAAGGTAATGACCTCACCTTATAGTTAAGTTATGAACTTCATGATGCTCCATCACAGAGTGCTAATATAAGTCAAAGTTTTATTACTTTTGGCAACTATGTGTGAATGAGCAGCAGCTGCTGAGATGAGGCGTGGATGACTTCCCAAGTGCTGGCAAGTTGTTGAATCTGCTCTCTAGGTGAAAGAATGTCTGAATGTGTGCTGATTTAACTCAATAGAGCGCAAATATCTTGGGCTTAGAGATTTTAGTAGGTTTTTTTCTTTGGTTTTTTAAAATCTATGAATCCATCTATCTATCTATGTTAGAAATAATGATGTGGGAAAATCTGATGGTATATTAAATAATGCACATCTGTGTGAATGTTTGTGTGTTTGGTTTAAAAGTGTTTTGTGTGCTTATGCTCATCTGGTGAGCTAATGTGTGTGTGATTTGCCTGTGTGCCATTTTAGGCATACATATTTTTACACGGATGCCTGTGTGTGTGTGTGTGTGTGTGTGTGTGTGTGTGTTTGTGTGTGTGTGTGTTTAAGCTTGAACCCAAAGCCCTCTAACTCAGGCTGTCTGCGAAACAGAGGCGAAGCTTTCTACCTGAAATTAGTCTCTGTGGGAAGACAAGAGGCATCGCTAAGGCCTTCCCTTTCAGCCGGTTGGTCCAGCCCACAGCTGCCCAGCCACTGTCACACTGAGAAGCACATGTCATTGAAAGGAGACATTAATTGCCTTGGTGCAATGGCAAGACGCTTACTAGCCGTGCTCAGGTGCACCTTTGCTGCTGCCTTGCAAATGAGATGCAGAGTGCTGGCTACAGAACCTCCTTCCCGGGGATAATTGACCCTGGGGATCCGCCTTGCAGTCCTCCCACCCTCCCTCTTTCCTTGCTTACATCCTCCTTTTCTTCACCTCCTCCTCTGTTTCCCCCTCTGATGCCTCTGAGACAGCACAGGACACCTTCTGATTGGTCGGCAGTCAGCAGGATAGGGTTGGCCCTTTGACCCCGCAGCCTCCCTTCTCTTCTTCGGCGCCTCTTTCTTTCTCTTCCTGTCTCCAGTTCCTTCACAAGGGCATTCACGTGGCCATGCAGCCAATGGAGACGAAGGGATAGGGTGCTGCCGGACGCGGCTGCTGACCAGATCACAACCACGCTGAATCCCTTCCCCTCTTCTTATGTTTTTAAACATGCCCCACCCCACACACCCGCTGCTAAGTCATGTTGTTTTTGTTGTCGCAGCTCCAAGTTTTAATGAGGTGAGACTCCTTGTATTCCACTCTGCTACTGGCTGGGAAACAGCAGGCAGTGCTGTTTATTAACAGCTGAAGGTCCACGCCACTCAACCTTAATTGACCCACGCACTGCTCAATCACAGGCAAGCGTATGGAAAACAAAGGCCCACCTGTATACCTGTGCACAGTGCTGAGGATAACCTTTCCAGTCCAGCGCTGATTCTCCTACACAGATTTTGCTGGACTCTTTCGTTTTTTGTTCTCTTTTGTTCTCTTTTTTTTCCCCTCCTCTAACTGTCTCTCTTGATTGTTTGCCCTGTCCTCCTTTCAGTTTAGACTAACCCTCTCTCTCTCTCATGCACTTTGCTTTTCAGAGCGCTGCAAAAGCAGTTAGCACAAGTATGCGCCTGTTAAGCCATTTGCAGGAAGTCTGCAGCTGAGATTGCAGCCCCCTGAGCATAATATGCTAGGGGTGGCAGAGAATGACACTGTTAATCTTGAAGGATTACTTTCTCATGGAGCAATTTGTCACTGGAGAAGTCTATACTGTTTGCTTATGTACTCTGTGCATATCTGCTTGTAGCACTTGTATCATTGCTTGTGCTGATGTGCTTTTGTGTGCACTTTCTTATGTGTGGGTGTTAAAATGTTGACTTACTAATCTAATGTAATGGAATAGGGGGCCATCTGCTTGGATGTTTATCTTCTTTGTTTCTTTTTTTTTTTTTTTTTTTTTTTTTTTTGCAGATGTAGTCATTGCTTGTATATCTGCACACGTGATTTCATCTTAATACGAGCATATGTGTGTTTGTGCGTGCACGTGTGTGTTTCATCTGTAGCCTTTAACTGGCTGGAAGCCCCCTCTTTGGTGGAGAGGCCAGCCATGGCAGAAGAGGGCTGCGCTTAGTGCATTTCATGCTTAATTCTGTGTCAATTAGTTGACTGCTACCTTCCCTCCAGCAAAAGAGCGCGGAGAGGAACACAAGCCCACAGAAATCCTCTGGCTTTGACAGGCGCAGTGTTCAATCATTTATCCCAAGGCCCCGGGCCACGGAGCACTGTCAACAAACATTCCATTGAAATCATATCAAGCCTCCTCTGTTCCCTCATTTTTGTACTCTCTTTGCTCTGCCTCTCACTCTTTCCATCTCCCTCTGCCTCTTTATCTTGCTCCTTCTTTACCCTCTGCTTCCTCTTTCGATGTGCCTTTACCCACCTTCGCTATTATTTGTCTCTTCCTCCTTACCCCTTACCCTCTGGGGTTTCTCCATCTCTCTAGCAGGGGTTTTAGTTCTTTCTTTAAGCTGCCTTGCCTCCATCTCCCTCCCAGGACTTGGCAGCAGAGTGTTAATTTGCTAAGCTGTTCCCTGTTTGCGCTGGTTTCAACTCCCCCTGCTTGGCATGTGGTCAGGTTGTGGTCGGATGTTAAGATGAGCAGCAGATAAACTGAGATCACAGAAAATAATATATTTCAGCTTGAATTTGGTTCAGGGGGTATTTAAACAAGGCAGCATTAGATGCATCTTGAAAAATAAATATCAGTGACCACGGTTCAAGTGATAAAGTAAAGGCCTATACAACACCTTTTGACTCAAATTTTTTGCACTAAGAGCATGTTGAGTCTAAAACTTATGCATATGTCTTTGCATGCTGTGGTTTGAAAGGAGTCTTTGATCACAGCATGCAGTTGGATTGAAGATATATGATCTGACAAATATTGAAACTGAGCAGAGGTGTCGTGTAGAGGGCCACTCTTCAGCTTAACAATCTTACTTGACTGTCACACTGAGGAAATGAATAATTCTAGACTACAATTAAACTATACTGCACTCAGATTTCACACACAGTATGTGCCATTTAAAAGAAAATAAAAATTGAACTATCTTGAATACATCAGCCAATTAGCTTCATAGCTTCCATCTCTCCAGTTTTCCTCCCTCTTTCCTTTTGGCCCATTGGAACTCTGGGAAATATGCTGATGCAGGGTGTTTTGCAGGTAAGGTGGACAGAGGCCAAATCAGAGTTTTTTTGGTTTGTTTTTTTTTTTTCCCCCAGGCTTCCTCTGCTCTTGGCTACAAACACTGATCTAGAGCAAGAGATAGAAGAGAAAAACGAGAGGAATCTTCCACTCCTTTCTTTCCCCTGAGCCTTCATCCCGAGAGAAACTCAACTCACCTGGGTATATCCGTGTTGGAGAGTAATAAATAAATGTACTGGGTTAATTATTAAAGACAGCCTAAACGAAGATAGATCCTTCTATCCTCAGAAGGCGTAGTAGATCCTTACTCAGATGTTGTTGTGATAGCTGTTTGTTTGCCCCACTGGTGGACAGGAGACAGATGCTGTAAGTCTTCACAGGTTTATTCTGTCGTTTCAGACAATTCCCCATATTTATCCTAATTTGTTGGCCCTATTTTGCTCTTCATTTTCAAGTAAACCACAAACAGGACAGGATGCAGAGGAGGAAAAAAAAAACAATTCTTCTACCCGCAACAACGCCTCAAATGTCTATTTGAAATTAACCATGAATGCTTGACAACTCTAATAAAATGGATCAAAGGGCATAATTGAATTAGGTCTCACTCAATTCAGACTTAAGGCTTTTGAACAATATTTTGTGGGTGCACCCTCTTACTCAGCTCAACATGAGCCACCCACAGTAAACAGAACCTTTCTCCAGCAACCACCGATATTTGAAACTTTCATCCATTTCTCCAAAACAAAGCAAGCATAAATATATTGTATGCAGAAAAGTTAAAGAAACATACTTATTCTGTGTATAAGCATCAAACAAAATATGTGTTTTCTCTTTCCGCATGCTAGCCAAACAGCCTAAACCCTCCTCAGGCTGTTCAGGTTTACGTCCCGCTGCAGAGCGCCTCTGACTTGACAACTCGAAATCCAAAAGACAACAACATGGCCCTTGTATTAGTCCCTGGACAAAGCCAAATTAATATTTAAAGATCATTACTAATGCCCTTAAGTAAAACACAGAAACTAGGTAATTAATTGATTGAGCTGGGTGGTCCACAGAGAGATTAGACCGGATGAGTGTTGTTTATCTCTGTTGTTATTGAAGTATATTTGATTGCTCTAAGCAAATGATTTCCTATTGAATGTAAAGAAGGGGGACACTGTACTGTATATTTGACCTGTAAGGCATATGCAGTGAGTTCATATTCTTAGAGCGATATAATCAGCTGGGGATTAATTGTCCCTTGTGTTTTCCCCCTCTGTTATGTATGTAGTGTAAATTTGCAATGCCAGCGATCTATTGTACATCACAGTTTATATTGGAGTTAAGTGGAATCTGTGGACATGTATTCACAGGCTCATATAACAAGTGGATGGATTTCCACCGCTGATAATAGCAGATGCACTTGGCAAGACAATAAGTTGTGTTCTACATCATTTGGCCTACTTCCTATATCAACTGTTGGATGTGAATAGAGTGTCAACAGAGTGCTAATTGTTGTTCGGCATTTTGATTTATCACAGGCACAAGCCAAGGGAGAACAGAGGATGATTTTGCATTTGGCAGGCTGCCCCCCCAGATTCCCCAGCAGCATGCCAATGGTTCTGTTTGCTGGTGAAAAGCCTAAATTCGGTGATTTAGTACACTGGATAGACCTTCCCTTCTCTGTCCACATGCTGCTACACCACTAATTACATACTGTATACAAATACCTCGTAGTTTACGCTGTGTAGTAATGTAGACTGTGTACTGATTTGGCCTTGTGCCTACTACATTTATTTAAGTCTATTTCTACTTCACTTGAGTATTTAAATTTCCCAACCCTGGACTTTTTATTTCACCAGGTTTATCTGATCGTTTAGGTTATTTTGCAGGCAGAGATTTTTCTGTATAAAACTGTTCTAAAAGTTGATAGATGATCTTTTTCATTGGAGGACGCTTTGTAACATCAGTTACACTGTCAAATATATTAGTGATAACACTTTTTACTAAATTGAAAGGCCCATGTTGGTCAATTTCAGTTAAAATGTAATGTTCTTGCTCTTCTTTTCCTGTTGTGTGTTGTATTGTGTAGCATGAGAATCCATCAGAATTACAGTCAAAAGCCAACTTGTTCCACATGTGCTCTACGCTGGCACTTTAAAATTTTCTTGCTTTCAGCATTTTTCTATTTTAAACATTGATATGCTCAAAATATTAGGTACGTGGCTAAACTTTTTTTGCTGTGTGTGTAAATATGAGACGAGTCCTACAAAACACATAGAAATCATTTTTTGGGCAGCACATTGAATAAACTTTTTCTGAGTCGCCCCAAATGTCCTTGGCTTAGAATACATGAAAAGGTGCTCCTTCTTTCCTTTTTTTTTTTTTTCGATTTTTCTTTTTCTTTTGAAAGCATTTTGTGAAAGGAGCATTCAAGAATCACCAGGTTTTTCACAAGTTTTTGGAGATGCCTGTCATGAATGAACATGGCGGTCTGTTCCGGTGCCAGCTGGCAGAAGAAGCCTAACACGTCCCAGAAATGAGCGAAGGGCCAGCTGGATGCCCACCGAGAGCTTTAACACACTCCTCACCAGTGCTGCAATCTCCATCAGCCCATCCTGTTAACTGACACAACACAAC
The DNA here is from genome assembly GCA_034769265.1 of Remorina albescens. NCBI lineage: Eukaryota > Metazoa > Chordata > Actinopteri > Carangiformes > Echeneidae > Remorina > Remorina albescens. The sequence goes on from CM068486.1 coordinate 6,176,860, forward strand.
ACTAATTGTGCATTAATCAGTGGGTTTAGTTATTCGATCCCATGAGTCCATGATGCATTTCAGTGGTCATGAAACAGAAGTCTGTTTGTGTTGCACTTCTCCATGACTCTCAAGAGTCCTGATGTTGGCTTGCTGTATAGCATGTGGTTGGTTAGTCAGTTCTTGCACTTGAGCATTTATGATTTGATTAAAAGTGAAGATTTGAGGTCAAATGAATCATGGGAACGACAGCTGACTGTTAGATTTATTTGGATATTATCAACTGACATCTTCCAAACTTTAAGATTAGTTGTTTCAGGCCTTCAGTGTTCAGCCTTTACTTGTTTGCCACTGAAGAGAGAGAAATTCAATCAAAACAGACTTAGAGGGAACTTTTTACTTCATGATCAGGATTTATTACAGACAGTACAGAGGAAGATATACAGTGGATGTGATGCCAGTGTAAACATTGAGCCTTTTTTTACTTTTAAAATCCACCTCAAACACAGCGGTGACCCTGAGCAGCCAGTTAGTGCGGTTTGATAGAGAGAAAATAGAAAGTACTGTGAGAAAAAGTACATTACGCAAATGTTCCTGACTGGTTTTGTGCTTTGTTCGTTTTCCTGCTTTAGGCGGTAATCAATCATCAAGTCATTTATCTTACACTGGTGCTGAGTTTCTTTTATCAACCGCCAGACTCCCTCAGCTGCACAGTGTTCCTGAGTACAGCTTTGTTGGCTCACTTTGTAAAAATTACCACCTGATAAAAAGTCAAGTTCCCTTTTCTGTCTGCTGTATGTTTTTATTATGAGCACTTTGATCCAACTGAAAGACATATCCAAACTGAAATGTTGTGGTTATTATCCAAGTCATTCTGTCTATTTATTGGCAGGATTATGTAAAAGGTACCAAAAAAGGTACTCAAACTCAAATCTCATTAAGAGAAGTAAATATTAAGAAACAAACTCAAATTCTGACCTTAACCTTTGGCAGAAATGGTTTTGCTCTAAGTCGCTGTTTCCCGCGTTGGTCTTTGGGATTTTTGCCATCACACATGCAAAATCTCTCTTCCCCGGGTCAAAGATGGCTATGTCTGTGGTGGTGAAGCACTAGGAAGTGTGTCGGTCTCTGTGTGTGGGTGTATGTGTGTGCGTGTGTTGAAGGGGGAGTTGGAGTGTGAGTGCATGCAGATGGTTCACAAGCCAACCTTTCAATTAGGCCTGGAGTATAAATATCCGTGGCTGATTGGAATGTGGCGGCTGCTGGCACAAAAGGCTCAGCTTGGCCGAGCTCCAAGACCCCGTCGCTCACTCACTCTCTCAGTCATGCTGGAAGCCGGCCAAGGCTACTTCGTCAATGGTCGCAATGATTTCTAACTCTCTGTGTCTACGGACCACCCTCCCTTCTCCATCGCTGTTTCCATTCTCCCTGCTCCATCTCCCACCAGCTCCATAGTAAACATTACAGTGGGGAGAGGCCTTCAGCTGAGCCCAGCTGGAGGTTGGCTGTTCATTCTCATTCTTTTCCCTCATATGTTTTATGCCTCATCTGGATCAGAGAATTAACGTTTCAAAAGGTGTTCACTGTGTGTTTGTCTTAAACATTTTCAAACAAATTTCCAATCCATATATATATATATATATATATATAATATATATATATATATAAAATATATAAAATATATATCTGCCTATGGTGAGTGTTTGGGTTCCGGCCAAGCTTCTAATCTTATTTAGCTAATGCTGCAGGTGAGCAGTCCCTGCAGTCCGCCTGGGGAGACCCTGTATATCCTTCACAGATTATAGGGATGAGCTCCCAGACAACTTATCCCTCCGTCCCTAAAACCTGTCACCGTAAGCTGTCTGAAAAATTATCCACACACCCAGACACATGCTGGTGAGGGTGTAAAATGACAAAGCAGAAATGTTTTGAGAGAAGGATATGTTATCAGTGTCACAGAAAGATTTTAAATGTTGTGTAGTGCACAGTTTACAAATGGGACTGGAATTATTTCTGTTCCTGCAGTCTTTCTACTCTTGATCTTGCTGTTGTTATTTTGAGTTTGGGAACTTTTGTAGCACTTTTTAGCATCTTATGAATCCAGAATTTAAAGAATTTCTCTGCTGCTACATTTCCTCATGTTGTCTTTACCGTTAGCGAGTCATGCCCTACCAATAATGTCATATGCCCTTTGTTTAACAAAGAAAAAAAAGAAACACCCTCTTTTCTCAGTTCACCTCTCCCCAGGCCCCCCCTTCTCTGTTACCCATCTACCCACGCTGTGTCAGGGAAGCCCCTCAGTCTTTTACGCATCCCCCTGGAATCAAGAGAGATTAAAAATTAGGGGATTAGATTCCCCTCCTAACCCTGTAATCCAACGAAACAATGCTTTCTAATGCTGAGCGAGAGCTCCCAAGGCGGGGGTAAGTCCTCCATGTCAGTTGGTCCTTATGGAAGTGTTCCCTTGGAAAAGACGCACATTCGCTTTCTGTCTCCAACCACCTCCTCCGTCCCAACCCCCTTTCTTTATGATCCTGGGCTGTAATGAGGCAACAAGGGAGATGGGGCCTAATATCTGCTAATAGGGTCAATGGAATAAACTGTTTTATAGGGGTCACTGTTGGCACAAGGACAAAGGGGCTGCTAAATGCTTGTCTGCCCCGGTGCCAGTTGTAACTATGATTTTTTTTTTTTTACAACAACAATACAGTGACGGGCTGTAATAATGTTTCTGATAACACGGAGGAGCCCTGGTGATGTAAGACACAGGCAGGCTAGTGAATTAAGGCCCTGTTTTAAATATGTCAGTGCCACGCTCAGGCTGGAGCTATAGCCGGCCATGGGATGCCCTCCTTTAATTTCGTCGCTCTGTCAGCTTTTATTAAAACCCATTTGTCTCAAAGAGAGAGGAAGAAAACGAGAAGGAGAGAGAAAAAAAGTAGTGGGAGGGGGCACAAACACAGATGGAGAGTGAGAGAAGGGAAAGGAGGAAGGGGGGAAAAGAGAGAGATACATGGAGGGGAAAGAGATGTAGAGACAAAGAAGGGTGACTTTCCTGAGGCAATAGATAACAGAAATTGTTGTTTTGAGGAGGGGCAAGTGTTGTGGGTGGTGTTGATAGTGGGCGGGGGGCAGGAGGGATAGGTTGCCATCACCTTGGGGAGTGGGTCTTATAGGTGGAAGACAGGAGTGGTAAAGAGGAATGGGAGGGTCTGAGGAGCTCAGCAGGAGTGATTAATGATGAATCTGGGGTATAGTGGACCTGTGGGACTCCCCATCCCCATCTCCAACCCTGGCCCGTTCATCCACACCCCCACCCCAATCCCCATCCCTCACCACCCCACCTTCATGCCCATTTGTAACTGTCTTGGGAGGGGCCATCAAGAACCCAGGGATGTGCCCCCTCATTTTCTTCACGACAGGAATGAGAAATGTGTCCAGAAATGTGTCATTTCCAAATCCAACGCTTAAGATTTCTTTGTAGATGACGACTGTTTATTAATGTCATTGTCATAAGACTAATTATTCTTCCACACTTCTTACAAGATGAATGCCTTTACAATGTTCTCATACACTCTCGAGTGGTGACTCATGCTATTCAGTGTAAAATGAACATGTTTTGATGTTTCTCTTTAAATTTAAATCGTAACAGGATTACATTCAAATTCCTGTCTTTCATTTTGAAGCTTTGAGGAAATTATGGAGAGAAACTTGTGCAGCATGTGCATTTATTTGTTTTCACTGGGGACTAGGCTGGGGTTTCTGCCAGAGAGTTTATGTGCTTGTTTGAATGTGTGTATGTGTGTGTGTTACAGATTCTGCAGGAGCCACACTTTCCACACTCTGTCAAATGTTTTTGACTTGGTACCCCATTCTGAAATGGCATAAAAGTGGCCCACCGCCATATTTCCACCTCATCCTGTGGTCCCTTAGTCCCTGTCATATACCTCTAAGCCCACGCACCCCAGTACCTACAATCAAAAGGAAATTAAATGATTCATTATATCTTCCCGCCTTCTTCACAAAGTAAAAACATGAAAAATAAAACACAAGAAAGGGCTTTTAAAAACACTTGTACAATGCGTTTTATGTTCTCTGCCCCCCTCGTTTCCCTTTTTCTAACTGAATAGTACATGATGGCACTTGATGGAGAGGAGGAAGCAAAAAAAAGGAGAAAGCAGAAGGAGAAAGAGTGAGAGAGAGAGAGAGAGGGAATAAAATGAAGTGTGACAACATATGAATTTCAAATTTCCGAGGAGACATCAAAGTGCGCCATCCGGGGTGTCTCCTCGACAAGGACACTTTCTGATTTTTAATTCCATTCCCTGATTGTATCGCCGAGGCCCTAACGAAGAACGGAGGAGCAATGCCAGTGAGTGGCATCAGGCAGTGAGAGATAGAGCAGGAAGGGAGGGTGAGGGTGTGGGGGAAAAGGGGAAGGGGATGAGTTGGGGGGGGGGCACAGAGGAAAGAGAGAGTAAGTGAGATCAGAAGGGGTTAGAAGAGATAGATAGAGGAGGAGGGAAAGGAGAGAAGAAAGAAGAGCCTCATCCAAACACAGGCGGCTGGGCTCTTTGTTGTCGAAGCGATCATAGCTTCTCTTTCATCAGACAGAGAGATGGAGAGGAGAGAGAGGAAGACAGACAGTGAGAGTGAGAGTGATCCAGTCCTTTTTCCGCTGGGGTGACAGGGACATGCATAGAAGGAGGGCAACTTTTTTCACCCTTTGCACATATCAAATCAAGGCTCCTCTTCCAAGGACTTATCATGTTGTGCTCACTTTGAGAACAAAATGCTTACAAGTATAGCTGCGGGTGCAAGTTAACAGTGTGCTCACTTTAACCTGAAACAATATGTCTGTTTAGACTCAGTTGAAAAGCTTGTGTCAACACAGCATCAACACAAACTGGTATATATTTGCTAATCGCCGGTCCTGTTTGCTCTTTCTTCTGCTTCACAGTTCAGACGGCAGCTCACCACTGCAGCAGCCTAATTGTTCAGGAGTTTCTCAGCAGGAGAGAGGCAGCTCTCTGGCATCCCATCTCCTGGCAAGGCTCTGAGCCAGCACTGCCGCTATGCCAGCTCGCCCAGCCCAGCATCCATGAGAGGGGTCTCATAACCCACAAGGATCCCCCATGATGGGCGCTCCCCACAAGGCCTCTTTGGAAACGGATGGGAAACCCCAGGGAAGCAGCAGAAAGGTTGGAAAGGTCATATTACTGGCATGTCCTCGCATCTTGTGCAGTTTTTTTTTTTTCTCTCACACACACACACACACACACACACGCGCCATATAGCAATCAAATTTTTTTCAAGACAGGAAAGAAAATCAGAAAATAACTACTTTCCAGTCCCGTGTACTCATCCCTGATAGTATCTGAAATATGACAGAATAAAATATGCTCATTAAAAGATCAAATCATGCACTCAAACAAGAGCTAGGACGAAGCAAACCTTCAATTAATGAGCAGGGTCAGAACACAGAACACCAATGAAAACATTTAGCTTCTTTTAAAGAGGGAGCAAATCCACTTTCACTGGTACCATCAATCAAAATGATAAAGTTAAAGGCTTCAGACTGCACTTCATAACTTTGGATCTAAGGGATCCTCCGATGTACACCGAGGCAGAGGCAGAGCTGCAGGAGACTAAAGCAGCACATCTGGGTTTTAAAGCCATGTGAGCATCAACTGAGCATCGTCTCAATGCTTTAAAAGGATATAAATTAAATAATGTTAATAGCAACCGTTTGTTCAATATTCAAAAAGTCAACAAGCCACATAATTAACTAAAAAAATACAACTAAACATTATCATTTTAGAATTAAATGAACAGTCACTGGCCTGCTGAAAGTCATGCTTCACAATAGATTAACACTTCTTTAAAGAATGTCTAAAATCTAAACACGTTTCATCTCTAAAATGAGGATAAAGTGTTGAAAAAAGAGGACTGACATCCAACAGCATGTTTTATATTCATTTTTGATGATTGATGAGGGTGAAAATAATTTTATATGATAAACTCTCTCAGTGACGTTAAACTGAAAAGTCCTGTCTGAATTTGAAAGTTCTGTAGTACATTCTCTGAAAGTTTAACAGCCAAAACTTTTGACTAAATGGTAACATCCTGTTGTTTCAACAAATCATCACAGATCCGAATTAAGACAGAAGGTCAAGCACGCCCAGGTCTTGCACACCACATCACCCTAATACACAGATGCACGTACACAGTCATAAGGGCCCCTCCTCAGTTGTAGAGAGGGGAGCATGGCGAAGCAGCTGGGAGACGTGGGGCCACAATGGCCCTTTAGGGCGAGACAGCCCTAATCCGTCCCCAGTCCGACAGCGCTAGTGAAAGGAGGCCTGTCAATCATACCGTGGCACCCTCGGGTCTCTGAGATGGCCGTGCTCAGATTTAGGACTTACAGTACCCCTTCTTTCCTGTCTTTTTTTTTTTAAAACCTCTTTGCAGACAGAGATACATGTATGCACGTGCATGGATGTAGCCACATACACCCACAAGCACACACGTACACAGTGTGCTGCTTCTAAGCTGTCACAGCTTTATGAGACTGTGTGAGTGTGGGGAAGGAAAAGGAGAAAAAGCAAAAAAAAAAAAGGCAAATGAATAATGAATTTTTGTGTTTTACGTTTACATTCACAATGATACAAATTCATATTTCAAAATGTGAATTACTGAAAATAAATATAAAAAAACTCCACATCATACAGATTCATTTGCATTTTTTATTTAGATTATTTTTGCAACACTTTAAAGTTATACTTCAATTATTTATACACACAATAGGAACATTGTCAAATTAAATGAGCGGTTGTACTTGAAGGAATTACATCCTGTCTTCGTTAATGATGGAGACAGCTATGAAGAGGTAGGGAATGGGAGATGATGATTTTGGATACATTCCATTTCATAGGCCTGAGACACACACACACACACACACACGCGCGCGCGCACACACACACACACACACACACACACACATAAATATGGATATAGAGGAAGCCATACAGACAAATAAGATGCAAAGGCAAGTACACATGCCCAAATACACAAACTCTAACACACACACAGAGTGAACACTTATTTAGAGGTGTCAGACTCTGCATGTAATATCCTCTGGCACAGTTGCAGTGTGTGTGTGTGTGTGTATGTGTGTCTGTCTGTCTGTTTGCGTGTGTGTCAGTGAGCCGTCAGCTGAGCTGAGCTGTGCACTGGCCATTGGTGATGGTGATCAAATGTAACAGACAGTGAGGACGGGAGTACGCTTTCTGCCTCAGAGACATGGTGGGAGAGAGAGGGGGAGAGAGAGCACTAAGACTGCCTCTGGCCACCATTATCTCTTCAGTGCATGACTGTGTCCATGTGAGTGTGACAGTGTGAAAATAGAGTGTTTGTTTGTTTACTTACTGTGTGTATATGTGTGCTCTTGTGCTCTTGTGTGTATGAGTGTTTGCTTGCTCATGTGTGTGCCTGTCAGTGTATCCGAGTGAGTGTGTGTTCATATTTGCTGTTCAATATGCTGAAGCCCATATAAGTGACTGGGAGATAACTACTGAGCCAGATGACATGGCAGGAGGATACTTCTTTTCAGACCCTAATTCAACCCCTCCAACTGGGGTTAAAGCTCCTCACACTTCCTGTCTCACTCGGATGACTGGTTCATTCATCATTAAGGTTAAAAGTTAACAAACTTCTCCAACTACACTTGTCTCTTGTAAAACGAGTTTAACCTGCTGCTGTGAGAGCAGAGAAGGCTAACACTGCATATTGCAAATTGTAATTTCAAATATTTTTTGATAATTATTCATCATTTTAAGCCATTTTAAAGGGAAAAATGCCAGAACTCTGTTTGCAGATTCTTAAATTCGGATATTTTTCTCTAATCTTTGGTTATTAATATCTTTATGGTTTTGACTGTTTGTGACAAAACTGGACGTTCGACTTGTGGTTTGGGAAATTTTAATGGACATTTTTCTTCCATTTTATTGACAAAACAAAAAATATGTTCATTTCAATGAATAGACAAATTGCAACCCTACACATGTGATCACTATTTTTGGGGAGTGATTCAGTGGCAAATGTGAAACAGTAAAACAGCTTCACAAGGCTTTTTCCTACATGACAGCCCATAGGCTCCTTTTAAGGGTAGAAGGTCAGTGTTGATGTCAGTATTGGTGATTGCTTATCTATTATTACTTCTACATGATAAGGATTGAATTTTCCGTCATTACTTACCCCTAATAATAATGAACAATGCACAAAATGATGTCGAAGCCCCCCCCTGCAAAAACTGACCTATAGACTTTTTGCTGCAGTTTAAGAACTTAATACTAATTCCTGCCCCAATAAAAAAAAAATGAATTTGTCTGATATAGATCAGTCTATCAAGCATCAGATATATAGTACATAAACAGAATTCAAGAATGTATATGATGATTGATCACTGCCTGCTTTGTCCCATCTGTTCTCTTATTTGTTATTGTGGTACTTTTTATGGCAAACTTTTTTTATACATTTTTTTTCAGACAAGGATAGTTAAAGACATTCAAACTAAAATCTATTCTAAAATCTAAACTAAAATAAAACACAATGAATAGTCTGCTCCAGGATGTTGCTAACAGAAAACAACTAGAAGCTGGGCCGGCCTGGTGTCCCACATCATTTAACATACTGCCAACACCACCCCGCCTCTGCAGCCTGTGCACCCAACACACTCCATCCACACATCAGTCACTGCTTGCTGTGTGTGTGATGGAGAGAGTGAGTGCAAGAGTGCATGTGTATGTGTGTGCGAGAAAGAGAAACAGAGATGAATGACCGTCTAATCACTCACACAATGCAGCTAAGCCCTGTAATGAAAACCATTGATAAGAAAAATTTACATAAAACCTAAGTGGTACAGAACGAGACAGTGGACATAAATAAAGGGGCTTATGCACCATAAATCTAAACTATAAACACAAATATATATGATATATATGTGTATATATATATAAAATGCAGAGACTTCCTCATCCTAGGCTGCAAAAAATGACCCTAAAGCATATGTACACATATCTGCTTCATCCTCATTTTTGCTTTTTGCCAGTTCCTGCAGAGCCAGGCCCTCCACTCATAGCACGGTGCAGTAAGTTTTAATGGTAAATCAACAAAGGGCCGACATGAAAGAAAGGCTAGCTTTCCAGTTTGCAGGGTGAAGAATTATTCATCAGCACTGTAGTGTTGCACTGCAGGCGAAAATCCTGCAGCAGCGCTCCATTTTAATTGCCAGAAAATGACTGTAAATGATACAGAGAGAGAAGGAGAAGGGGGCAAAAAAAGGAGAAGGAGGGAGAGAGAAAGGAAAAAGAGAGTTGGAATCAGAGGTATAAAGGACAGGGGGAAAAAAGGACGCCCCCACCACCAACAGCTGCCCTCCAAATCGAGGGCCATGGTGATAAAAAGCTATGTGGCAATCAGAGAACTGGAGTGTCCCCCCAGCAGCCTAAAAGAGAGATAGTGAGGGGAGAAAAGAGGAGAGGAGGGCGAGGGGGAGCGCCATCAAAAAAGGAGTGGTGGGATTAGGTCTGAGAGAGAGTTTACTACGCTCTTTTTGTGCGCCAAACCTGCAGGATTAGAGATAACAAATGTTAGCCGAGGACGGGCACCTGCTGTGAGCTGGGAGGAGGAGGAGGAGCGGAGAGAAGAGCTAACCCGCTAAAACAGCAGAATGGGCTTTTGTGGCCCCATGCAGAATTAGAGGAAAGAGGGCTGAGGGAGGGAGGGGAAGGCGAAGAGAGGATAAAGGGGATGGGAGTGGAGAAGTGGATGGAACGGGTACAAAATAAATTTGTAATTGTCAAACAGATGAAGACGCTGAGATTTTGTGGAAGAGTAAACATTGAACTTGCTAATCTGCGGACCTCAAAGCCCGCTCTGCTCACAGCCGCCACAGCACTGTCACCAATATGCCTTTCTGTTTACTTGAATCTCGGGGCCCCTGTAAATCCAAAGATCAGACTTCATGTACTGCTAATAATAATAACAATAATTAAGAACAAAGCGACAAATTTTCTAACTTTTTAAACTCTCACAGCTCCTCTCCCTCCTGCTTGCCGTGTCCTAACTACCTTTCCACCGTTCACCGCCCTCTTCATCGCGTTCTGCCCCTCTGCAGCACTTGGGTGTGCGTGTGGCCGAAATTGCCGCTGGGGCCTGGGGACCTCCCTGCCTGCTCTCTGCAATGACCCCAGCCCAGGAAGCACTCAGACTGGTCAATCAACAATTAAAAGCCTGTCTGTAGCCACTAACTCAATTCAACCACTCAGCTTAGTGCTCTGTTAGAGCTGAGGCACCCAGACAGAACCGAGACAGACTCAACGGCATTGACCCCTCCAGTCCTCTCCTCACGCACACATGCACGCAGCCTTGCTGATGTTTGAACTTCAAGGTGGGGGTGGGGGTTGGGTCACCAACAAATGCGAGACCCCAGGTGAGCAGCAGTGCTGTGGACGCAACACGTGACAAGAGGCTCGGCCCGGACAAAAAGGTCACAACCTCCCTCTTACAAATGTCTTGGTACCTGTACTTCAGCCGGAGGGTCTAACCCTGCTTAGCGTTCAATACTGAGTTTGACCTTTTCCTTAAGGCATTTACTGTACCGGCCTGTGCATTAAGGAAATCTGTGTGTGTGTGCTCCTGTGTGTACGTAGTTAAACTTTTCACAGTTACAGGTTTAAATCCATCGACACAAAAACAGTTAAAACAAACACTCAAATAATAATGTAATATGCACAAACATATTGATATACAAGATCCTACTCCCAAGGATTCACACTGACACCCTTTTAAACACAAACACACACACACCCGCATGCTTCACTCACTCCATATGCTTCCTGTTTTTCCTGTTTCATCATTCACTCACTGCTTGGAAAAAAAAAAAAACAAGACTTGGAAATGTAATATAAAAACAAAAGCCAGAGAATAACTGCAGGGGCTGGTAAACGAAGCATAAAGACCCCGAGTGACCGAGGGGAATTATTTGGCTCCATTAAGCAGGCATTAACATGAATTACTATCTAATTAAAATTAAACAGCTCATTAATAACTTTGCGGTGGGGCCTTAGTGTGGAAGTTCTCTGGAGTGTGTGTGTTTGTGTGTATGTGTGTGTGAGAGAGTAAGAAGCTGTGTTGTGTCGTGGCCAAGAGAGCAATCAAGTGGGATAAAACTAAGCAGCTGCCCCAAAGGAAAGTCAGGGCCTGAGAGGGCTTACCTGTGGAACAAAAACAACTACTCTGAATTAGCTGAATGCAAAAAAGATATTCTTCATCAAATAAAGTTAACTTCATTCGCAGTTTAATTCTGCAACCGCAAAAACCATATTAATACAAAAAAGAAATGTGCACCTGTGCAGCTCAGAGGACCCTTTTTAAATCTGACTAGGGCATGCCATTCCCAGTCTCTTTCCCCTGTCATTTCACTACTGTCACATCTCTAATTAGGCCTGAAAATGCCAGAAAAATACTTTTAAAAAGCAAAACTGAAATCCATTTAGACTGCCGAAAATCTGAGCAAGTCTGTTGCTCAGAGAGCCTTTGCCAGGTAGAAAACTCCAAATTGTCAACTTTACACGAATTACACAGGACTTTTTTGTTAAATTAATATGTACTCTGGGGTTTAGAAAACAGTTTTTTTTTTTTACTAACCCAATCCTGAATTATGTTTTAAAATTTAAGAAAGTGACATGTAATCCTTTCTATGAAATCCAAAAACCCACAAACGAGGAGCTATGAATGTGACGTGTATATACAAACTATTCTGCTTCTGTTTCCTAAGTTTTTATGTCTGTCTCTCACAAACACACACACACACACACACACACACACAAGGACGTGGTCATTCATACTCAATCGTAGTACAAGAGTGTGCATTAAATAAACTGGTGGTGGTGCTGGAATGGAGCTAGCAGAGTTATGAACAAGGCACTTTCCATAACAGGCAATTTGTTTGCACACTCACATGGGCACACGTTGGGACAATATAGTGTGAGACACGTCGACTCACTGCTGCTATGTCCTGTTGGGGTCGTGGCCTCCATGTCGGCAAGCCGCTCAGCCTCGCAGGGTCTGTCAGGAGATGAGAAGACAGCAACAGAGAGAGAGAGGGGCACAAGTCTGAGATCATCATGTTTTTATTCTTGCCCTTGATAGGAGAAGAGAAGAGATGATTATTGGAGGGGGCAGTATTGGCAAAAGTAATGATCACCGTTACCAGTAGTGGCAGAAATATCTGACAGTCCGGCAGCCCTAAAACAATGCCCCCTTTAACCTGCGATTCCACCTGGACTGATTACATTGTCCTTAAAAATGCAGCATCAGCATCAAGAAACTAAAAACGTCTGAGCCTGAAAACAGGTTTGCAAACACCCCTCCTTCTGCATGTATTCATAATAAAACCTCAAATCCATCAGATTGTCCAAAAGCAAAAACGTAACAATACAACAAATAAGGAGCAGGAATAATGTTAGATAGTTCTCAGAGATGGTGAGCGAATGACAGAGAGAGAGAGGGGACATGGAGTTAGGCCTCAAATGTATGCCAGTGCATGCATCAACCCCCTTCCCATCCCCTCTTCTTGCTTCTTCTGGCCAGGAGCTGTTTACCTCTCTATCAGCACTGCTCTCTAAAAGCAGGGACCCCATCCATATTCACCGGCCTCAAATTCCTCTGCTTATCTCCCCCCCAACCCTTGAAAAACCTCCCTGTGTTCCTCTCTGCACATACATACATACATAAACACGTCTTTATGGAGGCAAGAGGCAAACACGCCGGGCCAGGAGGGGGTCGGGGATAAGAATCACCTTGAATTCAAAGCGGAGGATTGCAGGACCTCGGCAGGCGGATGGACAGGCAGCCAGCCGCACAAGCTATAAGGCTCATGTCGGCGTGACACACAAACCAGACAGGTAGCAGGCAGCTTTAGCGTACAGGAGCAGATGTGTGCACCAGGGGCCGTTGGCGATTCAGAGGATTTGGCACAGTGAGGTGTGGTGCTTATGAAATTGTGTGTGGTTAGATGATGTGCATCGTTAGGCACTAGGTGCATGTGCAAGTTATGTGTTTGGAATATGCACACACAACTTTGTGAGGCAGTTTCTGGTGCAAATATAGATCTTCGGCCTCATTGAAAGAGAGTGTCAGTCTTATGGTCAGTGACATCTTAAAAAAAATTATTTTAGCTTAAAGTGACTCCAAACAACTTCAAAGCCTCACCTGGCACAAGAAATATCTACTTTGATCATTTAAGAGGTCGTTGAGAAATCTAATTGGATTAGCTGCAGCTCCTAACATGGGAGGTTTACATGAAGTGGACACATCACTTGTGTAGGTGGCTGAGGAGAAGTTAGGGGCTCAAACAGTTGCAGCAGAAGCAGAGACACATGGAGCAGGGGAGACCGGCACCCGGGTTCCTCTGCAAGCTGCGTTGTTTGGGGGATTGAAGTTGGGACTTCTCTCCACCACTAATTGCGCGCCGGTGCCTTTTCATGAATATTCATTCTGGCGTGTTCAGACCCCGCCTAATTAGCCGAGAGATAGAGGAAGAAACTTGCACCTTTTACCACAAGAGAAGCCGCCCCCCCCTCTCTCTCCATCCGGCATATTCTCATGGGGATGCTGGCAGAATAGCCCAAGTTCATTAGCCAAAAAAAAAAAAGTTACCTGAAAAGCACGGGACGGTTTGGTCTTCAAAATGGGCAAACAGCTTTTCTTTTCTTTTCTTTTTTTTTTTTTTTTTTGCGGTTGCATATTTAGTGCCTATTACGCACGTCTGTCAAAAAAAAGGTGGAAAACGAAATACAATTATCTGATTGAGTGAGTTGGTGAATATTATTCCATCACTGTAGTTGGGAGGTACATTACATGAATTTTAAAATCTAAACACAGCTCATGGTAGGTCGAAATGTTCCCCCTGGAATTGAGGGAAACTTGTATTTAACATCTAATATGAGGCCGAGGCCGTTTTAAGAATGTCAGTATGTTATTCCAGGTATGCTGTGCAAAATAAAACCAGGTTTAACTTTATTCCCCAATTAAACGTATTGCATATTTATAGGCTTGGGACGGGGGATTAGCCTAAAATAACCCAGACTGAAAAAGAAATCACTCGTTTCGCCTTAAAAACAAAACTAAATTTTGAATTGAATTCTGATTAAAAGCAGATTTTATCTTTTTTTCCTGCTTTATTTTATCATCTTTTTCAAATGGCTCTGAATCGCAGTAATTTCTTCCCTGAACTATTTGTGGTAGTCGTAGATTAAAGTTCTGCTGTGCATCTTGACACTCGCACACATACACACACACACACGCAGAGTGGGCGGGGGGGGGGGGGGGCTTGGTGAAGTGAGGGGTCGATGGGGTCCTATTGGTTGTGGTGCGTCTTGACAATAACTGCTGCATATTAATTAGACTGGGGTGAAGATTAACACGTGACTGACTGAAAAAAATAAGAGTCGTTCACTCTAACAATAAACCCCTAAATTACTGCTGCACAAGAATAATACACCTTCTGGATTTAGTTTAACACTGTATCCAAAACAAAAAACAAAAAAAACGATGTAGTTTAGTGAGTGTCCTGATGAAATTAAAAGAAAAGTTTTAACGTCTGTCCAGTTTCTGCATCTTCACCACATTAATGTCAGGATGATGACAGAAAGTGAAGAATAAATCAGAGGATTTTGTCTCCAGGGTGACACAAAGAAGACACTTATTTCCGGCAAAAGAAGTCATACAACTTCCTCGACACTCATCTCTGCGGTTCATATTCAGTGTGCCTCGCAATTTCTTTCCTTTCTCCCCCACTCTTACTCTTTTTTTTTTTTTTAAATAAAAATCCATCATATCGGGTTCATTTCCAGCTGCCTTTTCCTGTACGGCCTATCATTCACCACTAAGTTCTGTGTGATTCCTTTCATCCAGCGCTCCATGGAAACGTCGTGCGTCCTGGCAAAAATGCACCTCAGCTCACACAAGGCCATATTCTTTACAAAAGGGCCATAGCATCTGGATCTTTCTTTTCCAGCAGCTCCTCGCTGGCATGGCAAAGCACAAGACTGGGTCTGTGTGGCAGAAAACCACTGCTTTTTATAGACTGGGGAGACAAGAAAGAGTGAATGGCCAACGCATCTTCATTAACTGAGAGCTACATGGAGTCCCGGTCCCTTATAGCGGCGACACGCAGCCTCTGAGGTCTCTCAGGAGTTTCAGAGAAAAGACACTGACAATAAGAAATGTCCTGGCTGGGGTTTCCCATTAAAGCCTCGCGTTAGAGAAACACTGTCCATCACTGTCATAGGTGTTATAATTTATTTTTTTGTATTTCGTACAATATCCCGGGGATATTCTATCAATCAAAAATCACGTTAAAGTGTGATTCATGTTATTATATTTCACTCTCTCCCTTATTTAAAATGTTCATTTATGACGCAAATTGTCTCTTGAGAATTAAAGAGGAAAAAATATCCACAAAATGTGGCTGAATGTTTCATCAAACGAATTACGTTACGAATAGCACAAATAAAAGAAAAAAATTTACATTGCATCAAAAACGGGATAATATATCTGAATATCTCACAGTCCAAGAGGAATAAATTATTTCAAAATAACAAGCGGGTAAGTCGCGAGGATTGTCCCCCACTCATCCCAAATAAATATATAAAGGATGCGTGGATAAAAACCACGCCTTTCAAGAGATGATGACGAGCACCTGTGACCCCGACAACATTTTACACACACACACACACACACACACACACACACACACACACGCTACACTGTAAAGGCTGGAGACAAGAGTACAGCAAGGACGCGGTCACAGCAGAAAGGAGGCAACTTACCTTTTAGTCATGTTGTCCCGGATTAAAATGAACACTAGAGCCGAGTCGTCCTGTAAATAGAAAGAGAATAGTTGCATGGAGATGGGGGGGGGGGGGGGGGGGGGGTGACAACAAACAAACAAACACGCGGCAGAGATAAAACTGCAAAACATTGCTTTCAGGTAAATGATTAAAATGGGACTGTTGCGCCTGAAAAACCTTCCAAAAAGCTCCTGTTTTAGAAGGAGTGGAACATGTGCCTGATTGCAGAGTTTTAGGCGAATGGAACGGGAGAGATGTAAGATTTGTTTAAAGCCCCGCATTTCCATTTAAGAACGTGATTGTGTTTGCAAAGATCCCTTTCAATCTTCGCACCCCCCCCCCCTCCTCCTCCACTCTCTCTACCCCTCAGCGTCTCTGAGGCTGCTTTGCAATTCATAGAATTGGTAATTTGCTATTGGGACAAAACGTGAAGGGAAAAATAATCAGATCAACCGGGAGAGAGGTAGGGAGGAAGGAGCCAGGAGGAAGAAACACAAGGTTTCTCAAACCAACTTGCTGCTTAGTAAAAAATGCTCCGAGAGGTAAATGATTTAAGAATATAGCCTATTTTATTTTGTTGAATCGGTGAAATCTAAATTTCCAGTGCTGGGGGGGGGGGTTAGGAAACTGCAGCAGCTTGGCAGTGAGGATACTGTGTCATATAAAATTAAATTAGATTGTTTTATGACACATCATAAATGATTATTATCAGATGTGGCACTAAACCTTGATAACGTCTATATTATTATGTTCAGGATTTGAAAATAAGATGGTGAATAATGTGAATAAATTGCCTATAATATCTGTCACCCCTGTCACCTGCACATGTGAGGGTGGGTGAGGGTGGATGGGAAGAAAGAGAGAGAGAGAGAGAGAAAGAGAGATAGAGAGTGTATCTTGGCCTTTTATAACTAAGTGGGTGGTGATGATGAGATCATACAACATT
Source organism: Remorina albescens (assembly GCA_034769265.1). Lineage (NCBI taxonomy): Eukaryota > Metazoa > Chordata > Actinopteri > Carangiformes > Echeneidae > Remorina > Remorina albescens. The sequence continues at coordinate 6,193,702 of CM068486.1, forward strand.
GAAAATGACCGAGACAATACAAATAAATGACGTACGCGGAGGCTTTGAGAGAGAGCAAATGCTTTCAAATTTGTCACTCATTTACGGCAGCATTCACAGACACATCACACAGCTTATTTACACGCCTCGTTGTGTGGGCGGCAGCAGAGCCGGAGCATCGCGCCTTATAATCTATTTAAAAGCAGGAGCGCTATAATCATCAGTGACCAATTATAAAAGGTGCACGAGTGTGTGTTTATAAGTGGATGTGTGTGTGTGTGTGTGTGTGTGTGTGTGTGTTGGACTAAGGGGGTTGGTGGGTGAGTGGGGGGGTCAACCCTTCAAAAAGATCTCCGTACTCCCCCACGTGGTTATTTGCAAAACAACCGATCCAAACCGGGGAAACCTAACGAAACCCCGCCGCGGCCGGACTGCTCACCTTCCTCAGAGAGGAGAGGGGGCCATCCGTGCGTGAGTTATCAATGGAGAGCAGGTATGCGAAATGAGAGGGGTAGTGTTAAAAACTCAAAGAGAGATTTAATAAATAGAGCATGTTTTTCTGTAACACATGTAAGACCGGAGCTCTATTCATCCTGTGCGAAAAATGCGCTGTACCGTGCGCTGAAAGCCTGCGCCTATTGAATCCGTCCCCAGCGGGCTTGAATCGGAGAGGAGCCAATACAAGCGGAGGGGAGGCGTGTCTTCGCTCTTCCCCAAGACCTCCCAGAGCAGGTTGTTGCGTTTTGGCTCTAAAGCCTGGAGACCTCCGAAGTGCTCGTCAGTTTTCGAAGTAGGAGCCATGGCGACAACAGCTCAGTATATTCCGAGGAATAACTCCTTACCGTCCAACCCGCTCATGCATCCGGATTCGGATAGGATGCACCAGGGGACGACCTACAGAGAGGTGCAGAAAATGATGCACCACGAGTACTTGCAAGGGCTTGCGGCTACCAACACGGGACACCCGATGAGCCTGACGCACCACCAGTGGCTGCCCACCTCCAACACCGACTGGTCCAGCGGCACCCACATCGGACAACAGGAGCACAAAGCCAGCGTGCAGGCGAGCCGGGAGGACCTGAGCAGCGGCTTCCACCACAGATCTCACCTGGTGCACCAGCAGACGCAGAGCGGTCACCATGGTTCGTGGGCGCCCACCACGACGCACCACCTCTCCCCGCTGTCCCCGGCGTCCAACGGCCACCAGTCGCTGGTCTACTCCCAGCCTGGATACACAAACCTCAACGCAATGCTGAGTCCCCAGCCAGGCTCCCTGCACCATGGCATGCGGGACCCGCTCCACGATGACTCGGGCAGCCACGACAACCAGATGGAGTCGCCCCAGCAGGCGTTCAGCCACCACCAGGACCACTCGGACGAGGACGCGCCCAGCTCCGACGACCTGGAGCAGTTTGCCAAGCAGTTCAAGCAGCGGCGGATCAAACTGGGCTTTACGCAGGCGGACGTTGGCTTGGCCTTGGGCACCCTGTATGGAAACGTCTTTTCTCAGACCACTATCTGCAGGTTTGAGGCGCTGCAGCTCAGCTTCAAGAACATGTGCAAACTTAAGCCGCTCCTTAACAAGTGGCTGGAGGAGACAGACTCAAACACTGGCAGTCCCACCAATTTGGACAAGATTGCTGCGCAGGGCAGGAAACGAAAGAAGAGGACCTCCATTGAAGTGGGGGTGAAAGGTGCGCTGGAAAATCATTTCTTAAAATGCCCAAAGCCATCTGCTCATGAAATCAGCACTTTAGCCGGCACTCTGCAGTTGGAAAAAGAGGTTGTCCGCGTTTGGTTTTGCAACAGAAGACAAAAAGAGAAAAGAATGACACCAGTGGGGGTCCCTCACCCGAATATGGAGGACGTATATTCCCAAGCAGAGACCCCTCCTCTACACCGCACACTACAGAGTCCTGTGCAGTGACTGTTTCCATGAACAATCCGAGCAATTTCCGCGGGGGTGGGGGGTGGAGGGGGGGTGTGGGGGGGTGTGATAGGAAAGAAAAGGGACTATGGAGTTTACAGTATTTAAGTTTGGCTTTTGTTTTTCCGGAGAGAAAAAAAAAAGAGACATGGGAAAAGTTTGAACAGATGAGTTTTGCCCTTAGTATTCGGAAATCGTCATGTCCAGCAAATAGATGGCAAGCGGGGAAAAATTTTATGAAAAAAAATCATGCAAAAAAAAAAAAAAGGGAAGAAAAAAAATGTTCGCTATTACTAATTCCGTGCGCATTTAAAGTGAAACAAAGATCTTTATTTACCAAAATTATATGGAGGAGACACGCAGATAAGGTGAATTTGATATCTCATGGCTGTTTCAGATGGGGAGTAATTAAATGTGTCAGTTGAGGCCATCTCCTCCTGGTGTACAATGAACTGTTGGCGCTCACCAGAATGAGGTGGCTGCCTGAAAATGATCAACACTGGGAATGAGTAGCCTACACTGAATGGACATTATTTTTTATGCTTTTTCGGGCTTAAACTGATTAACCAGATTTCTGAATATTAGTGTATACTTTCTTTGTTCTATTAAGTGTGATGTTTTGGTTTTGGATTTTTTTTTTTTTTTTTTAACTTGACATGTCTTATTATTTCTGTCATGATTTATTATGTAGGTGCTGTAACTCATCAGAGCAGCCTCTTTTTTATTTTTTCTGTTGATGGTGGAGGAGTGATAGAAATGATGGCACCAGAAAAACACTCATACTTAACATACGTGCAGACATATTTCAGAAAATGTCCAAATGCAACAGGACGCCTAAAGTTCTGACTGCATGCCTTAAAAAAAAAAAAAAAAAAGAAAAAAAAAAAGACATTGAGGAAAAAATTATTTAAAGCTTTGCAGCTGACCACGTCGAAATTTGCAAACAGCACCAGACGCTAAAAGGGAAATTCTACAAACATGCTTATTTTATTTTAATTTTTATTTTAATTTTTTCTGTGGGAGGGGGTTAGTTGTTTTTAAAATTAATTTTTTTATTTGCATGGAGCACTTATTTTTTGTTAATATTATTATTGCAAATTTTCCATTAGTTAATAGAGTAGTGAGTGGAGCTGATCTCAATAGGCTTAAACACAATAAACCCCATGTTTACAGGTTCACCACAGAGCGCTGTCAGCCCACACTGCTCACTGCCTCCTATCCTGTCCTATTCCAAACATTTCAAGAGAGATTGGTCAAAATACGAAATGAAAAGTAATAATAACTCAGGTAACTTCAGTGCCCCATGTCGGAATATCACGCCTGTACATGATTTTTTTGTTCCTCTGTGTGTTTTATTTTATATCTATGTTTTTAATTTGGGTACAACCACACCGTTTTCCTTTGTCCCATAGATCCATTGTATTACACCAAAACGTTGGATTCGGAGGCAAGAAATTAATAATAATCCCTTAAGGGAAAGCGAAGAAGGGACTCACTTTAGATATATATTTATTTTGTTTTTCTGACCTGAAAGGAAATCTGAAAAATCTCATGCGTTGTGTGTCATTTCTTAATGTTGGACCAGTCCAAAAGCCTACAGCAGTGCTATTCAATACAGATGAGGGAAACTTTTTTTTTTCCAAGAAAAAAAAAATAATAATAATAAAAAAAAGATTTTAGAGAAAAATGTTGCCAGGATTATTTCCGATATGTAAATATGTCCAATATGTAAACTTGTATTTGTTCTGAGATATTGTTTTGTTTTTGTTTCTTTCCGGGCAGTTTTGTACACTTACTAATTCCAAGAAGATATTTTAATATGATTTCATTTATGAATCTGACCATTTATATATATATATATATTTATTTCTTAAACGTGTTTGGAGCTTTTTGTTTAGCTCTCTTAATGGTTATGTTGCAGTGGATTTCAGTATGTTTTTCCTTTTTGTTTACTACATTGGTTGTATGTTGATTGCTAAATGTAGACTGCAAAGTCACATTTATATTTATGTTATAGTAATATTTTATTACTTACATAAAACATATATACAAGAAATGGTCTTTTGTCTTCATTAAGATCCAAACCAGTCGTCCATTGTTGCTGTCTATTGTAGCCTCGACAGGGAAACAAGAAAAAGGTGATCATAAAGTTTAATGCTGTTCAGTGTGCTGAGCATCGGAGGCTGGTGAGTGCGCCATGTGTTCAGTTGAAAATCGCAGTGATTCGTTATGTAACAGGAGGTCGTTTTAAGTCAGAAGCTGTGTACATGTGCTGTTAAGGGGGATAGACAACAGTATTTTACCTCAGGCATTCCCTGCTAAGTTCACACAGTCTCTGACGTTGTTCACATCTTTGTGTAATCGCAGTATTAAATTGTGCAATATTAATACGAAATTACTGTCTTTTCATTGAGTGCGCATCATTACCATTGTTACCATAGCCCAAATGAGAGCAGCCTACATAGGCTTGCCTTCACACACACAGTGAAATCTAAACCTCACATAAACCATCGCTTGTCTTGTTCTAAGCATCTCACAGGCGGAGAGTTTGGTGTGAAGGTGAAGCACCTGCAGGCAAAAATCAGCGAGAGAGAGAATAAGAAACATATACAGGATGAACAAATAGGCAGGCCCTGAAGTGTAACGGGAGGAGAACCAGGCCTGCATTTACAGGTGATACATTTCTGGATTTCGGGACTATATTATGTTGGATTTCTTTAAAGGGCACATTTAAAGTTGTTTTGAAGTTGGGCCTTTTCTTTGGTCTAATCGGGGACACAGCGCGCATTGTACATCCACATCTTCACATTAGATCCGGACAGAGACATTCTTTGAGGGGAATAGGTGGTGTTTTTATTATTATTATTATTATTATTATGATCATCATCAGAGCCACATTCACGGTTTTATTTCTAAGTGGTGAAAATCAGCATGGAAAGTTAAAAACGAAAGGAAGCACAGCAGCAGTGAAACAAAATCCTCACCCACTTCTCACTGTTATAAAAATCAGAGTTTGCTGAAGAGACGCCAACCTGTCAGCTTCGCTTTACTTACCAGGGGCAAGATAATCCAAACAGTTATCAATACCCCATCTATATTTTATTAGGCTACTCTCAGTTAAAGCGAGACATTATCAAACACGAATAAGCTGTAAAAAGTTGGAAGATGAGAAAGAAAACTCAGCTTAATATTATTCTCTTTACAATTTACACCATCCGTAAATTGACGGTCCCAACCCGCTGTCCAAGATTATGTCCCCACATTTTGCGCAATTTGATTTTATTTCAAAGGTTAACGTGTGTGTTGTCATTTCTGGAACCGAGACAGGGGTTGGTAAAAAAAAATGCATCAAAACAAAGCAAACAAACCAAATGGATTTTTTTCTTTCTTTCGGACTTTAGTGGTGCTGCGATGATAATGTACTAAGGAGGCTTCGCAGTGTCCGAGCTGGTCAGCTGTGGGAGAGGAGACCAAACTTCAGAGCCAAACACACTCAGACAACAGCGAGCTACAGGCTCCCCCTGCTGGCTGCAGTTGGGAAGTGCAGCATGAAAGCTCTGTCTAAAAGTTAGGAGAGAAGTGCAAAAACCAAAAAAGCAGTAATGATGAAAAAACAACAAAAAAAACTAAAGAATTATGAAAATATTACAGTTACCAATGCAAAACTCATTCCACATATTCGTGCATGTTCTGTAAAGGTGTATAAGCCAAGAACACACAAAGTAGTCTGGGTTTTTTTCTGTCATGTCAAATATGAAGCTGATGAATAAATCTCACTGGGTGTGATGTGTGCAACACTGCGGGAGGTGAAATGTTGTTCCTGTGAGGTTGGAATAGCTACAACCCTGCTCACCAGTCATCAGTCTGTTTGTCAAGCAGTGAGACTCGCCTTTTAAATATGACTCAGTCAGGGATCAAAACCAAAACCACGGCAAAATGTATTGAAATGCGATGTAAAATACACAGGCCTACAGAGTGGACATACATGGAGAAACAGAAGGGATGCACAGTTGACCAGACAAGAGCGATTGCGGTGACTGGTACCAACTGTTATTTTTTGATGATATGCAATTTTTATTCTGGACCGTATGGAGGGACACAACCTCCATTATGCCGATAAATCAATAAAACATGAGGAGAGCTCATCACTAAACAGCAAAACCCAGCTATTTGACCTACAAATCACCACAGTTCACCCTCTTCTCCTCTCCCCTCGCAGCAGACTGCTCTCCTACACTGAGTGGGCCCTCGGCAGCACTTGCAAAGAAGGCTCCAGCCTGAGCATAGTCTGCCTCTGCCTCATGAACACCGATGCCTCCTTCATCGGGGAAGTATAGTCACACACAGGAGATGTGGATTAGTGATGATTAGCAGGGATTATGGCTGGTTAATGGTGGGAAAATACATTAGGAACCATCAGCTCTGGGAGGGGGAGGGGATTTCACTCACACTAGCGGATTTGCATTGATCCACAGCAAATGAATGAGGATTAGCAGCATCAAGCTATCTGCCAACAGATAAATAACATTAAGCGTATTATACGCCAACGCCCGTTATTAATGACATTACAAACACCACTACAATGCTGGAAATTATGGAAATAATAGAATCGGCTGAATAATGTACTTGGTTGGGATTCTTGGGATTCCAGATCATCCTCATGTATGAACCAAGCTACTTACTAGCTAAGAAGCATATCGTTTTTGGGAACCACTTTGTAACAGGACATAATTTAAAGGGGTTTAATATTGTTAACGGATTAATGTTGAATAACTTATTTATCACTGAGTCATAGGTCACTTATAAGCCATTTGTAAGAACACCTTTTGGGTTGCCAGGTTTGGAAGTCTACCTTTCTTTGTTCTATTTCCTTCGCCAACACCCAGAACCCATTAAAGTACAATTGACTTAGTAGGTTACTGTAGTAGGAAAGACCTTTATTAAGAATTCACTCACTCCCTATAGTCCAACACCCTAGAAGTCCATAACCTGGTGAAACTATGAATAAGTCATTTTTTTATGTTGTTTGATACTGATAATAGTATTGGAAATGCCTCTCTTAAAGCTTAAAATAGGCATCAGGTGTCAGCACATCTGCAAGTCTATGCTCGGATCAAATAACATGTCATTTATTAATAAACTTTATAGTTTCATGCCCAGATGAAATAGCAGTTTCCGCAGAAATCAATTCTTTTTCTCCGCTCTAAAGAAGTAGACCACACAGTAAGTTGGGCTGTGCAGATTCTGGCAACTGCTGGAGGAGCAATTTTGTATTGAGAAAAATCTATCTGCTTCATTTGGAAAGTGCCTTATTATTGTGAACTGGAAAAATGGAAGACAAAAAAATTACTCAACTACTGCTCAGTAAAGAGTAGCACACCAAAGTGGAGAGTGGAGAGGTATGGGTTTTTCTGGGGGGTTTTATTTTTATTATCATTATTATTATTGACAGTCTAATTAGATGACCAAAGGAAGTTTGGCATTCCTGTATTTGTTCAAGTTTTGCCAAAGGTTTAACCTTAGCCACGCATTACTGATAGAAATAATTCCACATCCATACAGGGATCAGCAGTATCCAGCTGGTATCAGTACTTAGCACGGGCTGAAGTCCAAGAATCAGTATTGAGACAGAAAAAAATGGTAAGTTAGCACTACTATTTTTAAACACTAGCAAACAGAAACAATGTGATCCTTTATAAAATGTGGTGCCAGTTGTGACCAATTATTCAGGCTGTGTGAATCTGTCACACCAACCATAAAAATATAGTATCATTTAAAATATACTGAATTTTCTTCTTATATCAATACTGAAATATGATTGACAGTGCTTCAGCTGCAGAAAGGGTATCTACAACATACTTGTCTATGTAGCCTCACATATTACTCTGGGCAGGAGCGTGGAGGATAAAAAAGAAAAAGAGTGCTCATTTCTCCATCTAACCCACATTTTAACCTGACAGGTGAAACAGCCTTTAGCTTTCCTACTCTCTGTTACTACCTCTTCCTCCAGCTGAGTTCTCCTCTCCTCTTTTTACCGTTTATGTAATAAATACTCCACTCCCACAGTGAGTTGCAGAGAAAAGAAGGGTGGGGACTGGAAAAAAAGGACAGAATAATGCATTTTTTTCATCAAAAATTCCCTCTCTTCCCCTACCTCAAGGTTTCCTCCTCTGAGCCACTTGAAAGATGGGCAACAATGTGGCCACACAGTGAACACCTAGTTACCATATGAAACACCCCAGCAGTGAACTGGAGGAGACGGAGAAGGGAGAGGAGAAGTCTTGCGTTATTTATGATACTGGGCCTTGTAGCTATATGGGTTCTCCCTTCATGTCTACTCCGAGGTATGGCCTCCATATGCGAAGGGGTATAAGTGCAGCTTTAGAAAGTTACTCTCCCCTCTCCTCTGCATCTCTTAGCTACTCATGTGGAGGTTTTGAAGAAGAGAAGTAGCCAGTCTCCCTCTTTCATGGCTTTGAGGGACATTTTATATCGCCTCAGGTGTCTGTCAGTGTGACTAACAGTTCTGAGAGTGGAAAACTAATATCTCAGGAACTTGCCTCCAGGCAGCAGCACATAGATGTTACAGTTGGTGGCATACAATGAAAAGAAAGTCATACTTTAGAGGAATTCAGCAGCAGCAATTACTACAGATTCAGTGGGGTTGTTGGTATTAAACAATGGCTTTGACAACCTTTGCAGACGATACGACACAGTAGGAAAGGAAAGATGAATACAATCATCCGTATGACACAAGCTGACTTCATTTTGTTGGATGTCTGACAAAAGCAAGACAAGATCCCAAGGAAATGCTTTACGGGATAGTACGCTAGCCAAACAAAGCCATAATAATAACAGTTTTATTCTTTTTAGTCTTGTTGGGACTTCATGTCACAAGGGGGAAAAAAAAAAAATCACACAGTACAGCTGTTGAGGAGGCCTTTTAGACTACTGCACAAGGTTGCAAAGTTAATTGATGCACCTAAAAGAACATGGCAGTCCCATGTTAAAGGTTGTCTCCTCTTTTCACCTTCAAGCCTGGCTTTTGTCAACTGTAGGAAAGGCACTGCAATGGCTTCTGACTTCAATAACAAGGTTTACTGCAGAGAAGGGGAGATGAAAAGAAAAGACAAGGCCTTGCAGTAAAGAGACACACACTGGTAAACAATAGGAAGGTCATCTAACCCTAGAGCCTGCTGAGATGTGCAGGGTTTTCTTTCCATCAAGGGTATTCAAAACGGAGAATTCAGAGTTCACAAATGTATAGGCAAAGCAGCCCATCTTTCTGCATACCCTTAGTAGCTCTGTTGTCTCATTAAGGAGACGTATGGACAAACTAGAAAATAATAGCAAAAGATCATGTAGAGATCCCAGCAGTCCAAAACTAACAAAGGAAGTTTCAGCTCTGTTCCACAGTGTGCTAGCTTCATAATCAAAACCCTAACAACGTTCTTTACTGTTGTCCTTTACCCATGACAGATCCTTCGTGATATGCTTGCTGGAGTGAATATTATATTGTGAACACTTGCAAATTGTGGCTGGACAATAGAAAGATCATCAGAGATGATCCCGCTGCGCCTGACAGTCAGTTTTGCCCTGCAATGCTGAGTTCAAAGGACGGACATTGGTGGGCAAATGAGTGCTGCTGGTCAGCGCACAGTCAACCAAACCAACAACAAAGATAAGGCTGAGGAAAATAAATATATAAGGATGGAAGGATGGAGGAGAGGAGGAAAAAATGGGGGGTGGGTGGGACATTAGATGTAGCAAAGAGATGAAATGGAGACCTGCCACTGTGCTCAAGGACACCGCGTGCCACTGTGTAATTAGAAATGTACACAGATGATTTGGATGCAGCGATATGATTAGGCAAAGCAGTCCCCAGTCTTAAGGCTAATCAGCTCACCTCTGAGAGATACTCCAAGACTGCTGGTGTGTGTGTGTGAGAGAGAACATGTACCCTCCTAAAGCACTACAAGCTTTAGGAGGGTACATAAGAGAAACTGGCATATGGGGGAAAAAAGTGACACATTGAAAATGAACAGGAAAACATATGCAGGCTCTGTTTATGGTAAAAACTGTGACTGCCATTGATAGACGGTGAGGCTCCAACTGTTTGTATTGCGTGTCCTATGAAGGGTTCCTGGTGAGCCAGTGTCAAAGATGAAGGCATTAATGAAAACACTGGAAACAGTATAGGGAGCTGATTGTCATAATGAAGGGGAAAATGTAGACAGAGATTTTCATAGAAGTGGTTGGAACCTTCATTATACAGTGTTTCTGGGACAAGTATAGTTTGTCAATGGTAATAAACTCGACTTGAAGTACTACTCAAGAATATCATGAAAGAAAACATTTCACTGTTGTAGTCCAAGTCAGCTTCCAGGTCAAACTTCAAATACATGTTTTGAGACACACAATTTAAGGAAAGCACAGGCATAACTGAACATCCCGACCGGCCGGGACGCAAACAAAAGAAGGCAATGGTCTACAAAGACGCTGGTTACGAGCCAGAGGCCAATTAAAAAGAGCTGCCCTTTCCTCCTCCTCATTATCTACCACCTCCCTTTCTCCTCTTCGCTCTATCTATCCTTCTGTCTCTCCTCCTCCAGTGGCTTGTTATTGATCACCTTTAACCCTGTCTCTCAGTGGTGTCAAAACTACCATTTAGGTTCATCCCCAGGGCTGAGTGTGTGTCGATCGCACCCTGCCCCATAAATCATTACTGGGAGGAGGGTTAGGGAGGGTCTGGCCTGCCTGAAGCGTGGAGGTGAGGCCATACTTTCACAGACACATTTTGGCCGAGCCCAGCCCCATTCCCCCAGGAGTCAAGGGGTCATCGATGGTCCCATGGATTAGCACCCAGACACCCCGCTAACCCTGGTTTCTCAAACAGATCTACTTCTATTCCCCCACAGACAGGGCAGTAGCGCCCTTTTGATTTTTAAATAAGACAAAAGGTCAGTTGGCGTCTTGCCCTTTCTTAGTAGTGATCCCTCTCTCTGTACGTGAAAATTCTTCTTTATTAATGATGGATCCTAATTTCTTATCTTGATGCACAAACTGAATATGGGGAGGAAAAAAGTTTTAGGTGAGCTATAGAGGGAAGTTCACAGAATGATATGGTCAAGAGAGTGTGTCAGCGGCATACTGTGGGCTAGAAGAGGCTATTGTTGTCACTATCTATCTCTCTGGCTATCTGTGTTGGCCTCATACAAACTCCCCCTCACCTCCTCCTGGGCCGGAGGCGCCCCATCACCTCAGTACATGGCTGCATATCAGCCAGATGCTGCATTCACTCAAAGCCCTCCTTCTCTTCTCTTCAGCCCTTTCTTCCCCACACCCAGCACCACTCCACCCAATGCTTTCCTCCCTGTACACAGAGGCAAAGTAACAAATCTCTCCAATCTACTGTTCTTTGAGTCCGATTTCTCTCCCTGTGTATCTGTCCACCTGCTGCTCTCCCCGCAGTGGTCAGTCCAGGTTAGGTAAGCCTCCTCAGTCATAGTCAAGGGGCCTGGGGATGAGGGGATGATGGGTAGAGGTGACAGGTCCTTTGTTGGGGTAAAGACTCATGACCCATGGGTACTGTAGGCAGGAAGTGGTAGGGGAATCTATCACTCATGTCAAATTCAGACCTGTTATATCCCTCAGGATGATGTACTGCTGGGGGTCATTTTGCTATATTTAGTTTTAGTAAGCAAATCTTTACCGGAGTATTGTCAGATGCAATTTCTATTTAACTAAAAAATATACTTTATCCATATAGACAACTAGCAATAAATATAAATAGTAAAGTTTTTATTGTGTAGTTTTCAGATTCACCTCAGTTTAAAATATGATTGCAGTTTCTATATGACAGAGTGAATCAGCTCACACCAATCAGCGTTCATTGCAAGCTTGCATATAAAGATGAAAGGTGATCCATAGAAGTTGAAGGGGGATGGTAGTGAAATGGAACAGAGGGTATAGATTTGGCGCCCATTGCTGGTAGGGTTGACCATATGCCTCTCCAACTACACCCCACCCACCTGTCCCCTGCAGGACAGCCCTGCCAGGAGGTGTAGGCATGGGACAAGGCCCTCCACTACTGAGGGCATTAATTGGTGTGGCACCTCTTTGGTGCACAAGGCTAAAGCAGTTAAACAGTGGCCCTAGCCCTTCAGTTTGTTATTACGAAACCAGTGACAAAGCAGCAAATTAGACCTTTCTCCATACTTATGTCCACATATGAGACATATTCTGCATGTGTTTGTAGTTGTTTTACTAAGTGTGAATACAGGCAAAAGGACTCTGGGTATGGCACCATCAAAGACACAATGGAAAGAACAGATTTTATAACACAGATCTTTTCAAACCTCCTCTTTGTGTATGTTTGCATATACATATGTCCCATAAATCATTACACATTATTATGTGTGTTTCTGCATGGGCAGTTGAATGTACTATGTGCAGTGTAAGCAGGGTCTGGTGGCTTTCTTATCTCTCCCACTGTCTCCCCCACTCCCTGCAGCCGTCAATTAGTGAGCCTGGGTGTGCAAAGGCCTTGTGCTTTTTCACATGAGCCTTTGTTGCTTCTCTCTCCCTCTCTCCATCTCCCCGTGTTTGAAGATTGAGAAAAGACACAAGGCAGGTTACTGTAGCTCCTCTCTGGGGTATTGGTTGGCTGTCTATCCCTCCACAAGCCTGCCTGGGCCTGAAGCAGCAGACCAGAGAGTCCACAGAATCTTCAAACACAGGGAGGAAGACACAGGCCTGGCCATGGAAAGCCAACCTCAGTCAGAAAAAATGGTTGTGTCAGATACAACACCGCCTCTACCAATGTGAAAAGCTGAATAGTCCCTGAAATGTGGATGTACAATATACGTCGATATTCTACATACATATTTAAAAGATACAGTTTGTAGTTTCCAAGTATGATGAAGAGGCGAAGAAGGTGGACAGGAAAGAGGAAAGAAAAAAACCAAGGAGGCGGATCACGGTAGAGATGGGGAGAAAGAACAGGGCACAGAAGTGAGAAGGGTAGAAATAAAAAGTAGATTTTGAGCTCAAAGAATCTGGACACAAAAAAACTATATTTTTTTATCTCTCTTATTGTGGCCCTTAATCAGGTTCATTTATGCTGTTCAGGTTAAACCACTGTTTCCACAGCGCAACACTTATGTAAGGCAACATAATCTGTTTACAACATAGGACCCTTTTCGGCCTTGCTGTTGTCCCTAAAGCACAGTCTGCAAATTAACCTGATATTAAAATATCTGATCCAGAAAATCTTTCAGAATATAAAATATTAAAAATTAGCTGTAACAAAATTCAGTTTCAGTTCTCAGTTCAACTTTATTTTTCACCAGTGACAAATCATTTTGTAGTGTTCCCAGCCCATACATCCATCCAAACAATAACCACATTTACTCTTATTTAACATTTTTAATATCAAAAATAGAACCAGAAAAGCACCTCTGTTAGATATCAGTGTCTGCTGAAGAGCATTTCCAGGTGCTAAATTGAACAACTGACAGCTCTGTTAAGAACTTCAAATCTAGTCTTGTAAATAGTGCTTGTTCTATTAAACACAATTTAGCCAAGAAAGAACCATTGAATTTGCTTTTTTTTTTTTTTTTTTTAAGTGCAGGCAACCTTTGTCTAATGAGGGCCAGACGTGCTCACCCCCATCAACCCTGCAGCCCAGCCCCTTTAGCTCTCCACCCCAGCCCAGATCTCCAGACACTGGGCTGGAGAGGCGTAAAGAAAGGGCCCAGACTGCTAACCATCCATCACATCCGTCGGACCCGCCCCACAGTGCTGAAAAGACCATGGTTATCACTCACCCCTGACACAGTCATCGACGTTTGCCCTTAGAAGCGCGCACACACACACACACACACTCACACAAACTGACACATACATAAGGACACCGAAGCACACATATAGACACAGCACAACATTTTTGCAGTCACTCCAAAATGTCCCGTCACCACTTGTCCTTCCTCAATTGAACTCTCATCATCATCCATCAACTCTCATCATTCACAAAAATGCCAACAGATGGCTCCAAACCAATAAGATCTTGACAAATGCCAGGTAGCTCCCAACAGGGACCAATCACATCAGTCTGCACTCTCAACTAGGAAAGAGTTATTTCCAGTCCTGGAAAACAGTTATGCAAATCCGGTGTCAGCTTCGATCTAGACTGGTGGGGACCTTTGTGCTGATCTGAGATGGGCGTTACAATAGCTCGTATTGTCCCACTGCCTCTCAGCTTTATTACATATGTATGTGTTGATTGCTGCAAAACAACAATGCTGGTGCATGGCATTAAGCAGTAACAATAACAGTGATGCTTGGAGCTCCTACTCAGCGTTGGATGTTTATCCAACAAACCTCTGTGTTAACGCCCAGTAGCCACTGGTGTGAAATACCAGTAGAGGAGCCAGCTTGGGAACATCATGAATGGGATCTCCAGTATATTGACTACTTTCCGTTATTGAAGCATATTTAGACTTTTTTATCTGATTATTATTGATTGTATTTCTTATTTATTTAAATATTATCATGAAATGAGCCACAACTCACGAGTCATCTGGCTAACTTTGTCGTGTATGAAGACACTAAGCTTTGTGTGAGGATCCAGTGAGATCCATACTGTGTAGATGTGTGAAATTGATAGAAACCGTGGCACAATGAACAGATATGAGAGAGCTCCGTGGGCTCAAAGGTCACCTGGCCCACCCACGTCACTGTGGTGTAAGAAGCCTGCGTGGAATGCCTGCGGGTCGTTCTGGTCGAAAACCTTGGGTTTGTCACCAGCCTAACCCTCAAAACATCGTGACACACCCGAGAGGGCCAAGTTTTGTGCCACCCCCGCCAGCACCCTGTGGTATCAGAGACCTCTCCACCCTTGGGTCCCATTCACACAAAAACCACACATGGGCGTACGCAGACAACAGACATCTCTGATGCCCTTCTGATTCTCTCGGCTGGCATTTAGCTGGTGAAGTTTAGAGTGTGTGCGTGCGCGTGTGTCAGTGTGTGTGTGTTTGTTTCAGCGGGGTGGAGTGCAGCATGGAAGAGGTTGGGCTGAGGTGACAAGAGTTGTGGTGCAGATGTCCCCACAGCCAGCGGAGCCTCATGAATGGCTGCTGTTGTGATGGTGATGGGGAAACGCGTTGGAGGCATGGCCTACGCACTCCGGCAATCTGAATGGCTGGAATTCAGCATGGTCAAAAAGACAAGCTCATGCGTGTAGACGGGAAACAATGTGCCCTCTTTATTACTTTTTCTCTAGTTCTCTCAGTCACCCTCATTCTTTCTTCGTTGACTCTGTAAATGTAGCTGCAATTTTCACTCTGTTGATGGTTTCATTGTGATATAAATCTTTTATGGTACCTTTTTTAAATTATTGATCACTATAAATGCATAGAAAATAAATATCTATAAATAAAACTTAAATATAAAATGGAATTAGTAGATGTAGCAATATAATGTACACTGTATGAAAAAAAAAACACATAAAGGTAAATGGATTTGTTCTAAATTATTTGTTAATTGAAGCAAATAATTCCTAAAGGATCTGCCACAACCGATTGAATAAAGGAACAAAGATGGATAGGAAGTCACAGAAAATTTGATTTGAAGTGGAAATGTTATGATTGATCTATTGATTCGCCCTCTGCTGTTCCTTTTTAACAGCAGACATACAGCTTCACTCAGGAGACCATGAAGGAAGCAGCCTCAGAGGAATACACACACACACACACACACACACACAAACACAGGTCCATCTATTGACCATGTGACTATCAGGACTATGAAACAAAGGAGAGACAGGATGAGACGGCCTCATCAGGCTCTGTCCTATTAAACATCTGTTCAGCCAGTCTAAGAAGCTGATGCTTCGTCAAACACATCTTTGAATTTACTGTCACATAGCTTTTTTTTTTTTTTTAAACCAATAACAACCACAGAGAGACAATATCACAGAAACACATCAGAATGCTCCAGCCAATCTTTGACAATCAGTCCATCAATGTGGATATAAGCTCAAACCTCTGGTGACAAACTGAACAAGTAAAGTAAATTAGTGAGATGACAAGGACCCAAAGGAAATGCTCAGCCATACTGAGGAACACACACATGCGTTGAAGTGAAAATCATAAACATTAGCAAAACAAAAGGACCTAATCAAATACAGACACAGCTATTTGTTAGTATTTACATTACAGTAGATCTTACATATTCTCAATGATAAATGTACTGTTTGATATGTTTATGTACCGTATTTCCACCAGAGGTGCGCTCAACTCTGTCTCCTTCTTTTATTAGAAACAGTGAAGTGGACAGCCAGACGACAGTGAAGCTCTTTATCCTGACTAACAAGCAGATAAATCACTCAGCTCTGACCCACACATTCACACAGGCGTGCGCACACACAAACTCGGGGGAACGACAGACAGTAAAAGTCCGACATGTCCCACGAGAGACCAAGAAAAGGATTCTTGTTTGAATCAGGAAGGGGTTATTGTTCACTAGATGCCAGGGCGTGGGCATCCAGGCACAGATTAGCTACAGGGAAACATTATCTCTTTGGCACAGTTTACAAGACCTAGTCTGGCCTGGTCGAGTTTGGCCATTTAGGTACCGTATGATCAGAGTGGCTCTTGTCTCCCATAAGAACAAAGTGAAGGCTTGTTGGAGAAACCCAGAGGACTGAGTCCCTGCTCTCCTCCCCTCTTACCCCCTATCTTTTCTCCTCTGGTCCCCAGACCAACTGTGAGGCTGCTGGAGTTCAAGCCTGGCCACGTGTTGGTCATTACACTCCCACAATGACCTTGGTGAGCTCAACATTTAGAGTCCCATAAAAACATTATTGTCCGACTCCTGGGATCATTTGTCCACTACCACAAAGGCTCAGAGAAAACCAAAATGTTAACCCCCCCAGGGTTTTGCGGAGGCACATTTTTCAGATTCTGCCCCTTCTCCTTTCCGCCCATCCACACCCCCCCAGTACCACATTGCACCCACACTGACGTACTTCCCAGTGCTGCCCACAGGGCACTCCTACATCAGCACATTCAGATATGAAGAAGGCTGCCTGGTGAAAACTGCCTCATAAAACATCCATTTTGTGTTTTGCTCTCCCAAAGAGCAAAACCAACAATAATATCTATTCTCATCTGCATTCATCAGCATTTCATCTTTTTTTTCCTCTCAGATTACTGGCTTTTGGCCACAAAGGTTCCTTACTGTAATCTGTCCACCTTCCCATCCATCCTTCCTTCCCATTTCAGATGCATAACTATGGACATAGAACAGCTAGAAGTCCCTAATGGTTATTTAGTATCTAAATATGTCCATTTCACTTTGCCTGGGTGCATGTACCTGAATGGGCAAGGTCGTGCCAGCCTATTAGCCATATTAAAAACCAACCCATTATGGTAATTGGGGGAGTATAATGCATGTACAGGTTGCTTAGCGCCCATGTATTAGCTCTGATAGATGACTCATTGATTAGCATTGAAAGGTACAATGTAGTACATAGCTACAGCTTGCCCCCATGCTTGCCATCCTCTGATCCTGTCTCTCAATGGGATGACCTCTACCGTGGACACATAGGTCAGTTATGAGTGTCCCTGACCAAACATTAGCTGCTGGGAATCAAAGTGACCTCTAAGGACAAGGACATTCGTTATTCACTCTTAACAGTGAGTTTTACTCTTTGGGATGAAAAATAAACTTGATTTCCTTTGACCAGCAGGACATGTTTGTGCTTAAAAATGGTAGCATGCATATCCTCATTAAACTAACCTTACATAAACAGACTTAAAATGCCCGTGTAAATGCAGACAGTGTGTACACCCTGGGGTGTAATCCAAGGCGACAACACACTTAATGCAAATGAAATTGAAAAAGACATCAGAACATTTATAAAAGTGGCTATATGTGAGATTTTTATTTATTTTTTTATTTTAATATGGCCAAAAATGGTGTCATGTCAGGAGCGGGTTGTGGTGAATGTCCTTTGACAAGAAAATTTACCGTTGCTGTATTTATGAGACAAGAGGTTATAGTAGAGCCTACAGTGAGACTATCATACAGCTGTTGGGGCGTAAAGGAAAGGTAGATGCTGAACAACAACAAGTAAGTAAAGAGCTGTTCAGGCTCAAACTTACTAACTTACTAACAGCTCCTTTAAGGAATTAATGCTGATCATTAACACTTTTAAATTCAAATAGTAGATGTCTTATTTCATTATTATGAGGCAAATATCTCAAAATTCGTATGCAGAGAAAATTTAGGAGTGAGTGTTTGAAGGGTAGAATGAAATTTCTGCTACATTGAAGACATTGTTAATACTACACAACCATGTTTCTTGATCTAGAACCCCATAAGGAAAATGCTTTGCCTTGGGTATCCAAATCACATTTCATAAAATTTTACCATCTGCCCTGCACCACCAACACCCACCCTAATCTTCATTTTAGTCCCAATCCAGCGCTCCCATCCTCTGCTCTGTGAGCAGCCCCGACTGGGTCTCTCAGGGAAGGGAGCACATTCTCCTTTCATCCCCTCTTAGAGGACAAACATCAGTCCCATCTCGCCGCCCATCCATATTCATGAGCTGCTTATAAATATCTGATAGCAGCATCGCTACAGCTGTTTAGCTAGGAGAGCAACGTAAATGGCTTTGTGCATGCACCCACACACACACACATACGTGAACGCATGCTACCACTTTTACCAGGATGTTCATACAAACATGTACTGTACCATTTCTCTTTTTCACATATATATACATACATTGTTTGCAGGCCAGATCTTGGTTGCTGTTTCATCTTCCAGCGGTTCTACCTGCCTAGCTCTCCGATAGCATCACCTCATTTCAGGGCTATCACTGTCTCGCCCTTACTTTCTCTCTGGCGTTAATTAAAGAGCATGTGTGACTTAGAAAATGAGAGAGGAATCCTTAAGTGCTGTATTTACCTTCCCTCTGACAGGGCTCATGCTTATCAGTACGGCAAGAGCACTGGAGCCAAGAGACAGGAACTTCTCACAAGCCTGAATAATCGCCCAGGCCTTTCTCTCTCAACACACACATACACTTGTATACCTCCTCAACCTGGGCATCACCCATAATGTGACGACTCTCTCAGAACGATGCATATGGAACATATGTTTTACTGTGGTTTTCATCAACTGCAGGAATTTAAATGATCTAATGAAACATAGAATAACTACAAAGAGATTAACAAAATCAACATTTGCAACACCTCATTAAGACAAGACAAAACAACATAACAATGTGTGAAAGGAGAGTTTAGTATGTTCATTCATGTGGCTGTAACTATTAATGCTAATTATTCTTCTATTAGTTCAAAACAAACAAAGTTTTTTTTTCCCTGTTGCTGGAATATTTCATTTCCTACGTGCAGGAGGATTTTTCCTCTGGAAAGATGGAACTGGCACCCAGGTGAATAGAACAGTGATTGTAACAGCTCATAAATCTGATCCATTGTATGACTAATGTGTTACATGGAACAGCAGGAGATAATAGCAGCTCAAGAAAGATTTTAGAGAGTAAGATCTTGGAGTTGGTCATTCTCAGAGACATTAGACAGACCAAGTGTGGTGCATTAGGTGGGAAAGCAAACAACCCAAATATAATGGAGGGCTGATATTGGGTTAGGAAATAGTTGCTCATATACACATTCAACTGTCATGGAGCAAAATTAACTTCATCTCACTGAGTGAAGCCAGCAAGTAGGCTTGACTTTTATTCATCAATTAGCTCTCAAACATCTTTGCCTAATGCTCCACTACACGCTGAAGTTCTGGGCTGAAAACATACGATGATGCTTATTTGAGCTGTTTTTTAAAGATAGTGCTTTTCAAAGTGTGAGTAAGTCAAAACTGTATTCATTTAGAGCTGCTTAAACCCAAACAATGTGCTTAGAGATGCTAAAATGCTCCAAAGAGCCATGGGTTACTGGTTGATGACTGACTGAACTTATTGCTATAAGTGACCCCTATTATTAATTTTATACTTCTGTACCATCTTTAAATCTCATGCACTTATTTCTTCATTTTAAACCTGTCTGTGATGAAAAATCATCCACAAATTCTGCCATGTATGAAAACAAGGCTCGCAGCCATTTACAATGCAGAACCCTTGACAGAGGAAAACAGTGGTGGCTTTTTTTTTTTTTTCTCTTTCCTGGGGCTCCAGATTAGAAGAGCGATATGAACACCTCCCTATCACTGTCTGCTAGTGCCTTCCTAATCACATCGCTGCAACTGATACTGAGGTAGACACCGAACGTGAGAGGGACGCACAATCTTGGACATCAAATGCCACAATCCTCCACGTACTTAGTGTGGCACAGATACCGCAAAAGTGACATTGTAATCAATGGACCATGCTGGTACATGCTCCTGCACTTTCAGGAACGCAGTAGCTGCAGACCTGCAGTTCTAAAGGAACTTTTTTTTCTTCTTTTCTTTTCTTTTGATACTTTTTTTTTTTTTTTTTTTACTGACACCTAACTGTTTCCATTCGCTCCTCTGCTCCTCTGACTCATTAGAAACATTAGAATTGCTGATGCTGGCAAGAAAGCACATTTTGCTTTGGTCTGAAGAATATCTTTGTTCTGTTTCCAATACAAATAGAAGGAGATTTAAATATTGCTCCTCTGGAGTGTGCCTGTGTGGCTGAGTGAAAGAGGGAGGAAAAGAGAGAGAGTGTTTGCATGTACTGTGTTCATCTGTGTGTTGATGTGCGATTGGTTGCGCATACGAAAGGATGAAAAATAGTTTGAGCTTTATGGGTGTGTGTGTGTGTGTGACTAGATGTGTGCTCCCAGAGGGTGTTTCTGTTTCTTGTGGGGAGTACAGTTAAAGTGAACAATAAGATGTGTTGCACTGCACCCTATGCAGCCTGATCAGCATACAGCATATACAGTATATCAACAAAAGGCAGCCGAGCTGTGTTGTGGAAGCTGGAGTTTTGGAAACGGCCAAAAATGCCGTGGGCTTTTAGTTGAGGTCTTAAATATCAATGATAAACTTGGATGAAAGTCCACTTTCTCGATTGGTCAGTGGCTTTGACCTCGTAATTGGAAAAGGAATTCCAGATTTCTTCGGAAAAAACAGAATACAGTGGGTTTTTACTGTGCACCACAACAGGTGCATTGGATTGTTTTTGTAGCTTAATTTAGAACGATCACAACAAAAGCACAAGGCCAAATGTAGAAGAGTAGGGGGGGAAACGAAATCACTCTAGAACAGAGGAGGAAATTTAAGAGTTAGCAAGGCGAAATTTCAAAACAAGGAGAAAGAAGAAAGAGGAAAAAAGACCAAAACAGAAGTATATAGAATTGGAAGCAGAAAGGGTGCAGCTAGCTGGCTTTTCTCATTAGCCATGCAGAGCGTCTTGGCTCTTCTCCTAAACCTCTCGGCTCATCATCGCCTGGGCCCTGGCTGCCAGCGCACCCCCACTTCCATGAGCCATCCCTCTTTGCCTCATCCCTCCCCTTCCAGCCCCTATAATCACACCCGCAATCACAGCCCCTAATTAGGTTAATTAATTTGTATCAGCCCTTGTAGGGACTTGGCTGATGAGGCAGCCTAATAGCCCTCCCCACCCACCCACCCCCAAAAAAGGAGGGAGGGGGTGGGGGGGGGGAATAAAGATCTAATGCAACCCTGAGTGTGACAAGACAGGACTATAAACTATAGGGTCACATTTACCTCCCCACCCCCAACTGCTCTGTCAACTACGTCTCCTCTCCCCTCTAACCCCGACACATCCCTTCCCCCTGCTCTTGTTATTCAATAGGAGTGACACCTAAACTGTGATATATATCTCACAATGTCACGGTGCTTCATTGTATCCGCTGGAATGAAAACATCCTGGATAATAATAATTGAGTCTGCATCTTCCTTATGACACACATACTTGCATGCATATAGAAGTCTTGCTTGTTTGTTTACACTCTCTCTGTCTGTCGTGGTGTTCAAAAAAAAAAGGGGGGGGGGGGGTTACGGTATGATAATGATTCTCTTGGTGGTTTGTTTCTGTAGTCGTCAGACAGACCGTTCGAAGCATCACATTACAATCAGAGGCCCTCATCGCCCCTCATCAGGCCACTGACGAACAAACTCTGATTAACACCCCCATCTGATTACTGCAATCACCCAAGCTAAACCGTGCGCAAGCACTGTCCCCCACCAGCGCACACACTCTCAGTCAAACACCTCACTGTTGAGCGAAAACGTGTACACATAAAGTAGCTCCCATCACGCACCGCTAGGTAGTTACCATTAGAGAGGTAACACAGTGACAGACTGAAAACACAGACACGGGGAGAGTGTCTGAGTGAAAGAGAACATTTGAAAAGAAGCTACTGATAATATTATAAAGAAGTGAAAAGCAGTATGGCAGGAGAGTAAACTGATTTAATGAGTTGCTTTCATAGACATACCTACAGTATCAAACCCAGGTACAGTGTGAATTATGTGTTTTGGCAGAGTACTGCTCAGTTTCCAAACACACAAACACCTACCCGTACACATGAACTGGGTTCGTTCAATTGTGATGCAAGCAGACAGATGCATAAATATACACACGCACACAATCTCGGGCAGACAATGACACAGGGGAGGCTGCGAGACAAGGACAGATCCGGTAGTTAAAGCGTAATGAACACGTCCCCGGGGCGCGCGCCTGGCATTCCCCTGAATGATGGACTGACAGTAATACCGGGGCAGATGGGTGCGCTCCACGCCCCGCTCAACACCACGCACACACAGACGCATGCACACAAGTACACACCCTGCCCCTGGTCTATCCTGTCCCTCTCTCCTGCAGAGATACCCCCTGTAGGTCTGATGTGGAGGCAAGGGATGGGGAGGGGGGTACGAAGGGTGCTGTGCTGTGTGTGTGTGTGTGTGCATGCACCTAGAGGCGGGGGGTACAAGTATGAGGCCCCTGTCATGATTTAGGCTCCCATGCAAATTTAATCAATTCGAGTACCTCTCGCCAGCCAGGGCTCATTAGCAGCAATTTAAAAAGAGGGCTCTGTGATCCCCACCTCGTTGCATGAGCCAGACGTTCAACTCAAATACACACATTCAAACACACACACACACAGTCTAAGATACACACATATCCAAAAACTGACACAAATGCACAAAAACGCACGCACGTCAGGGGCACTGTCAAGGCTGTAAAGATTTTCCTTCAGACGTCTTCCCCCTGGCATGGAGAGAGACCCTGCCTGTAACCCAGCCAACACCCCCCCCCCCCTTTCTGTCCCTCCTCTCTATCCACTACTTCAAAAGCCCAATGACATCCAGCTTCAAGTTAAAGGCGAGAGGGATCCAAAGATAAAGACTACCTCTCATCCCCTACCCCTAGCATTCTCAGACACCCTCCCAACACTCCAAACCCCAGGCTACCTCTCTCTTCTCCCACCTCTAGCTCTGCAGCTCTCAGTAATTGGAGGATCGATTAACACTGTCCTCAACCATCCTTAACCTTGGCTCTGTATGCTTGGCTTTGGAGCAAAGCAGAGCTGTGTTTCTGAGTCAGGTGGGTGCATAGCGCTTGTGGTTTGTGGAGGATTACATGCCATACAGGGAAATGATGGTACGTGGTACGTGACTGATTTGCGTCCTCTAATAAAGGAAAATTGCAACAAAAGGGCCTAAAAAATTAAATCAAGTTCATGAAAAATATGGCTTGTTTTCATTTGCTCTCATTTCTCTCACTTTTCCAATACAACTGAGGTAAGCACTGAGATAATGCATTTGAAGAATTTAACAGCCATAGTCTCCTGTCACTCTGGATGAGGCACCAAACACACTGTCAACAGCTTTCAGCAGAAGGAACAACTGTGTCGACTGTATAGTAACTTGTAGATTGGAAAAAAGACATTTTTATTTTCTGAATAAAGCAAATAAA
This sequence comes from Remorina albescens, assembly GCA_034769265.1. Lineage (NCBI taxonomy): Eukaryota > Metazoa > Chordata > Actinopteri > Carangiformes > Echeneidae > Remorina > Remorina albescens. The sequence continues at coordinate 6,217,566 of CM068486.1, forward strand.
TATTAAATATCTTCACTTCCATTGTACCGAGATGACTGCTGAAATCACAGTGATCTTAAAGCCTAAGCAGATGAAGTCAGTAATACTTGTTTTTTAAATGTTTATTTAATTTGGCTGAACTGATCTCTATAAAACCAAATAATTTCCCCAGATAAATCAGACTAAATATCGTGTCAAATAGCAGACTGTCATGTCTCCAGGTTTTCCTTTGTTCTAATCGTGATGAACAATTATTATACAATATTGGATACTATTGAATAGACACTGGGATCAAAGGAATTGATTACCAAATATTTGACTGGATTTTTTCCAACTATGCATCTAATAACTAACCTTGGAAAACAAAGAATAATTTTTTGTACCCTTTCTTAACCAGCCTGCACTTTCACTCTCAAACAGTTACTATATATCGAGGTTAATCTCATACCCTGGAGCGGTGTGACTTCACCCCCCCCAACTCCAAGAAGACTATTCGTTAGCAAAGCTCCAGGGTCATTAACTTTAGAGATGGCATTGGTGGTGGTGTGGAGACAGGATGCCCTGTGTGAGTCGTCAAATGAATTACAAGGCTTTTTGACAAAAGAAGAATGCTTGTCTATATCTTTAAAATCAGAAGGTCGCCCACTGCCCACCCCTGAGCCCTGCCACTGCACCCTGGCATAAGAGTCCCGTTGCTGGGGGGAATGAAAGGCGAGCTTGAGAAGGAACAGTGGCTCATCTATGCTCGGGTTGCCCAGTCAGATAGGGGTCCCGGAACTGCGCACACAGTGTTTTGACCCCTGGGCTCTCCTCAGTGACCTCCACCCCCTCCGCTTATGGACGCTAGGCCTGAGGGTCCCGATACAGACACGCTCTCTCAGTGGTGTGACGCAGTAGCTGAGGGCAGGGAGGGTAGGGGGAAGACGTGAGGAAGTAGGGAGGGGAGAATTAGCCGAGGACATCAGTCACTCTTCTCCTGCTTACATCACAATTCTGACACGAATGGTCAACACTGAAATGCCAGCGTTGGACCGGCAACTCCCAATGAAATCCACACGCACGTTTGCATCGTGTACATTTACTAAATATGCTTACCCCATTAAAAACGACCTCATTATTGTTTCTATTATGATTATGACACTGATAGAAGAATTTATATCAGCAATACAAGGCTTTTAGTGCTATTAGTTCTGAATTTTAAATTAAAGCAACCAACCCAAGTGGGCAACTGCCATCACTTTCTCTCTCTTTTTTGGCACATCATGAGCTTTGGGCTCACCTTTTCTCTGGTCAGCAGTGTTTGGGCCAAGGCCTCTGGTGCCTCTCCTGCAGCTCCTCCACCTCTCACTGCGCCTGGTGACATTTCCACCTGGCTCTGGCTCTCTCCCTCTCTCCCCTCTTCCCTTCCAGTGGCTCCCAGGAGAGGCTGATGGATGGGGCCTGTTTATGAAGCTGCTGCCACCACAGCGATCAATCAAGCCTGGGCCGCTCTGATCTGCTGCCGGGCACAAGGCCTTCAGTCTATTTCCCACTACAAGCTCAAGGAAGTAACCACACACATACAGTTTTTGTTAGTAATCACTTCACGCACATAAATAGTTGAAAGACACGAGATAGCAAAATAAAGTATAAAAGGCCCCATATTCTAAAAAAAATAATTCTGTAGCTGCTAGAGAGAAATCAAAGGATCTTTTTACAGTTGGGCATCAGAGCTAATTCTAGAGAGATGTCAGGAAACATTTTTATGGACAGTTTCATCCACCCTAAAAGAAGCAGGTGTAAATAATAAACTGTATAATCGCTGTAGCTGCTCAGTTTCAGGGTTTGGGTAGGGGGGTAGGGTTAGATTGATAACAATGTTGATGTTATCAATCTAATCTTAGTTTTTATGAAGTATACTGTGGAAAAGTCCTATAAATATATGCTGTATTGTTATGTGAAAGACCTAGCATCACATCACCCCCCTTCTCCACCAAAATGAGAGTAAAAAAAAAAAAAAAGTGAACAATAGTTACCTGTATCCCTCAAGGGAGCCTTTTCAACAGAGACGTCATTGTGTAAGCGCAGCTGCAGCTAATAACATTAATAATCTAATTTTGATTGATCAAAGCGAGTTAATGAGCTAACATCAGTGATGGTCTTACCAGTGTTTGCTAACCGACACCTAAATCAGGCTTAATTTTATTAGCTGCAGCTGTGAAGGATCTGCTGTGATGTGTGTGCAGCTACAAAGGTGTGTCCTTCAGAGGCCCAACGTTTGAGCCACAGCTTTGTGTTTGCAGGGTCAAGTCAAAAAATTATATCTATGAAATTCAGCAAAATCTAGCACATAAAAGACAACAGCTATAAAAATATACGTCCATGTTTTTTCTGTTGGAAAACAAATGTCAACATAGCTGCTAACCAGAAGCACACCAGTCTGGCTCAACTTACTGAATATGCTCTTTGTTGCCTTTGCTGGTCCTCGTCAGGTGCCCGGTAATAAGTCTACATGAGTGTGGGGATATAATGAGTGTGACACAGAGGTTTTGGGTTTTTTTTTTTTTTTTTCACCTGACTTTATGAGGAGAACTTGAATGCAACATTCTTCAACTAACTCACATGCAGTTGATTGTAGAATTTTAAGTGGGGTTTTTTTTGTTGTTGTTGTTTTTGGTTTTTTTTTTTTGTTTTTTTTAAAGCAGGTTTGAAATTGCTTTCCATTATGGCAAGTTTGAAATAGGGATGAAAGGTCCAACTTAAATGTTTGCACACCCTACATCACCAGGTATTTGTTATAGGGACTGGAAACATCAGTGAGCAACACACAAAATTTAACAAAAGTCCAACTGGGAGGTCTTGACAGTTGCTCTTGGAAGCCAGTATGGTCTATGTACTGCAGGATATAATGTCACGAGCCACCAGCTGGTCCCATGAAGTACATTAATGCCACCTACTGGTTCAAGATTAAAATACAACAACTCAGCCAGCTGTAGCATGAACCACGCACAAGTTCAAATCCACCCCGTAGGCTCTCGGACAAGTTATTCTCTTTGTGCTTCAGAATTTTGAATTTCAAAAAACATGAAATGTAAAGTTCACAATCACATTTTTTTGTAAACCAAGACATGACATCAAGTCGCATGTTCTTCTGACATTTATTTGAAAGAAACTAAAATTCTTTGATAAATATGTACAAAATTGCACTGCTGCAACAATAGTTGAGAAAAAGAAAAATATTCCACAATTTGTGTTATGGTTTGGAAATCCACCATGTCATCAGTATTTCGTTCTTCCTAGCAGGACCACCCCTCTTCAGCGTTTCCTTTTGGTCTCAAACTTGTAAATAGCTGCAGCATTGGTTGTCTCCTTTTTTACCTTCACTTTCTTAGCCTTATCCTGAGGCACAGAGGGAAGAAAAAAAATGTAGCGCTCGTTTGACAGTTCATACTTAAATGACAATAAAAAGCAGCAAAAAAGAAGACCAGAAACCAAAATGCTTGTTGTGATTAAGGACAACCTCTTCCTCCTCACCTGTAGATCCTTGCGTGTCTGGATCTTCTGGCTGATGACAAACATTTTCTTTTCTCTGTCAATCCTCTGTGAAAGGATCCTATACTGGTGGTTCCTCTGCCTGGCCAGCTTCTGCTCAGACAATGAGGGGAAAACACAAAACATAAGTAACTTAAAAAAAAAAAAATCATCACAATACACATAAAAAATTTCATTTGGATCTGATTATATTAGGCTTGTCAATACAGACATTTTTTGATATTGATTGACAATTATTCAGATTAGAGACAGTGTGTTGTATCTGAACATGTGTGGTGTAATCTGAGTTCATCACAAGCGCAGACCTTCACACTGTGAGGATCTGCCGCTCCCTGGATGGTCTTGGTCTCCAGGGTTTTCAGCGTTGGTCTGTTGTATACTCTGTCCACCAGCTCAGGAGCTGTGTTGAGCTGCTTTGCCAGGTCAAATGACTTCACTGATGAGACCAAAAAAACAAAAAACAAAACCCAACATCATTTGAAAAACATGAGGCCATTTTGTGTTCCCATTAATGAACATTTATTTTCATAGCAATAAGTTCTTTTCATCATAGGCTAAACATTTATATTTACCCTCCTTCTTGGAATCCACAAAAAAAGTGTGCTTGTTTTTTTGTTTGTTGTCCGCATCCAGAAGGTGGAGCTCTCCTTTCAGCCTCTCAATTTTCTGAAAGCAAAAAATAAACAGAGATGACAGAAAGAAATGACAGCATGGGTTTTACAGCGAGTAGGAACACATCTGTAATTTATTATTTCTCACTTGCATTTCCCGTGAAAAGTAAATAATAGCCTCGATAAAACTCATACTGTCAACAGACGCACAACCAGTAATGAAGTCTTGACACCAAAACTGGCACTTGTCCTTTGGGAATTTACATTAATTGATAACAATCCATAAGGCCTACTTTATTATGTACTCTGTAAACCCAAAACACAAGCCAAAATACTCATAGGGATTGCTTCAGATTATTTTTTTCTTTTTAATAATTACCAAGTTACATTTTTAACAGGTCATGTTACAGCTGAGAAATTAACCTAAAACTGCTCTGTGGTGGACCAACTAACTAATGGAGACTACATTTCCTTTCTGTCCCACAATTTATGAATTACTCTTTCACAGAAAGTGACAGCGTTAAATTTGTCTCAGGAGTAAATCATCTGTCACACTTTGCTTCACTCTTGCATCATTAATGGTGAAATGAACTTATTTCCTTAACATGTCTTCTTGCAACAATCGGACCCATTTCTTATGTCTTTTCCTCTCAGATTCAGTAATGTCTTGAACTGAGATAGTCATGCACCAGAGATTTTTTTTATGTTTGATGTATTACAGGTAAATTAAACTTACCTTGGCCTCTGCGACTCTTTTCATCTCCACATACTTGATATCCTGAGTCTTCATAATTTTTTTCTGCTCCTCTGTCACCTCCGCCTCCTCCTTGGGTCTTTTGGCTGTGTGAACTCCATCCTGCCATAAAACAACACATACATATGAAATCCACAGAACTCTCACTAACTCCATCCACTACAGATTTTGCAGAAAGAAAGAAATATATTTATTGTTTCTGCTCATATGTATGAATACATCTTGTTGCTCTGATGGTAATGTGCAGCGTACCTGCAGCTGAGAGTTGATCATGTTGAAGTAAAACTCATCTGGGTTCTTCTCCAGGGCTTTCTTTCGCAGCGCAGCCAGAGTGTTTTGTTTCTTGTGGTAGTCACTGTATTAACACAAAAAATTACACAGATCAGTAAACACAACGAACACTAAGAGTTGTATGAGTGTATATCTCCAGCCTGGACACACTGAACATTGCTGAAAAACCTAATGTTGAATGAACTCACTCTGCACGGAGCTTGTAGTCTTTCTTCTTCTCCAACAATCCCAAATGTTTCCTGAAGACAGGCTGATCAAATAATATGAAGACAGGCGTTAAACAAATTATTACATTTTCAGTAATAGTGTGTGTGTGTGTGTGTGTGTGTGTGTCACGGGGACACACAACATCACGTGTGTTTATTTGGCTACAATCTGTAGTCTTCTTTAAAAAGAGCAGCTAGCTAACATCACATCGAAAAACACTCACCTGAGATCTTTCATGGTGGTTTCTCTGGCAGGATTTCAGCGCTTTCCTGAACGAAGACATGTCTGAAAGAAGAGTCTGAGCTCACACAGACCTCCTGTGCTGCTTCAGGTCCGCTACTTCCGCTGTCGGCGGAGCCACGTGGCTTCCTGTCTGGATCAGTCCGCCACGAGTTTGACTTCCCGTCCGCAGATTCGCCACAAAAACCGGCACCGACGTGAGACAGGTCTTCTGTTCAGTTCAAATGAATTGTGTGTCATTTTTTTATTTGAATTGGAAATGAAGGAACAGGAGTCAGGTTTCCGATCAAATAAGAAGCTGCCAATTATTTGTAAGCGCTCCCCGAAAACACAAGGGGGCGCAGTTGTGTATGTGTGTGGTTTCTTGTGTTGGGATTCATAACAGCCTGTTGCACTATCACCATAATAATAGTATAAAAGCAGTCAGTGGAAACAGATCTGGGGTTCTGGAGTACCTTACTCTGAGATATTTACATTTTCTATCATTTTATATTCTCATCTTCGTGTTTGAGAGGGAAAATACCCTTTTTACTCGTCTAGATTTATGAAACTATTTTCCCCAGTTGTTGTGCAAATTCAATCATTCATTCATTCATCTTCTACCGCTTATCCGTTTCTAGGTGGTGGGGAGTGCTGGAGCCAATCCCAGCTGACATTGGGCAAGGGCAGGGCCCTACAATGGACCTATCCAGGTCCATTGTAGGGCCAACACACAGAGACAGACAGAGACCAACAACCACTCACACTCACACTCAGACCTACAGACAATTTAGAGTCACCAGTTAACCTAAACATGATGTCTTTGGGTGGTGGGAGGAAACTGGAGTACTCAGAGGAAACTCACACAAGCATGGGGAGAACATGATAACTAGGCACAGAAAGGCCTCCGGCCCGGGAACTGAACCCACAACCTTCTTGCTGTGAGGCAACAGCCCTAACCACTATGCCACTGTGATCCCCCTTTGCAAATTCCAATTTAAAAAATGTGACACATTGTTATCCATTAAACTTATAAATGCGATATACAAAGTAGGTAAACTAATCAGGCCTCAACCAGTTACATAATTGAAATGCAACATAACACGATTATGCATGACTGATATTAATCTGCTCCGCCCATAGAGGCTGTAATAGTGTAACACTTTGATCTTCTATCCAGTTGAATAAAGATAAGAAACACGATCATAAATCTTAGAAATTCTTGGAGACATGACAGACAACAAACAGAAAGCCTTTGAACAACTTAATTGCCTCATTCTAATAACACCTGTTTATTTTGAAATCTTGTAACCTAATGCCATTTGAGTTCAAAGCCCTGTGCTTTTTGGTTATACTTTAAACATTTAAGACCACAATAACTGCATGACAGGACTTCCTGGGGAAGTGAGATGCGATTACTCATACTGAACCCATTGTCAAAATTCAACTAGAATACCAGTGGATGTGTTGGTGTTGGCCATTTTCAGGCTGCATTCAAGCCAGAATGTACTGGAAACGTTGACGATTTGGCTGCAAAGTTCTTACACTTATTTTGGTCATTATGATGAGGGCGCTGCATTTGCCAGACTGCAGAGTTAACACGAATTGGTAACACAGACATTTTCTGCATGTGCATTTGGTTCCAGATCCCCGTTTTGATTTATGTCCAGACCAATAGACCTAAAAGAGATTACACGGAAACTCTGTCATATTTCTATCCCTCACATTTTGTTGTATGTATAAATACATACTAAGCATTTCTTTGTGGTTTTTGAGAGAACAAAAGTTCTGCAGGGGGATCACCACTCTGCTCTGGGCTAAAAGGCCATTTACTTCCTGGCATGATATGGTGTGAAGAGAAGAGACAAAGGCAAAGTTGCAAAGGCACCAGTTCACTAATATCACCACTATTCCCAACTCTTTGTGGATGTGACAAGAAGCCAGCAGGACAGCGAGTTATATTCCACTAGAAACCCATTTTTCCCCGTGGCAGTTCGCTATCCCTGCTCCAACCACAAGGAATTTGTTTTATATGTGTGAGATTTGCCTGGCATGCAGAATGTGTTGCGGGTGATGAGACCCATGAATGGGATCAGTGTTTCCACATTATGTCCCAGGCTTGTTTATCAGTCTGATGGCTAATGACCTCGATTCTTGTGAAGGTTTCAGCCCAAGGCCCAACTGATCCACCCACCTTACACACTAACTTGTGTTTAACTAGGCAAACACAGGCGGCAGTTTGAGTCAAAATTTATGGCTAAAATGTCTGCATTCTGACTTATTGGGCTCCATGCTGTTTAATTCTTGTAAGTATTTATCATTACAAGTGAAATGCCTGGTGAGCCACAGCGGGGGTAAACACTACTTTAGAAATCGGGGGCTTGTAACAAGCTGATGCAAGAGCAGAGGGACAAGAGGTTGTGGGTTTGTTCGGGGTCAGCAATGGAGGAATGCCCTTGTGGGACAGATGCAGAGCCGTTTGGTTTTCTAATATGACCCTGTAAAAATAACACTGCTGACATATTGTAAGACTGCTGCACTTGGGCTGAGCTCAGGGCTTTGGTATGTCTCCCCTGACCATGGTTGGTCCTCATCTGCAGCGAGCCACCGGGCCAGCCCAGTTGAAAAATGCATGAGCCAGTAGTTCCTCCAGTGTGATTATTTGGTTGTATCTGCTAAACTTTAAAAGCAACATCAAATAGATTTGGGAGTCCTTCTTGGCAGTGGTGGAACGTGTTGTATTTCAGTACCAGTTTGAGGTACTCTTCCTTTACCAATTCCCACTTTCTTGTGATTTATCCTTGCGTATCACTTTTTCAGTTTACTTCTATTACGTTCTTTGTACTTTTACTGAGATGGAGGTTTAATGCAGAAGTCTTAGTTCCATTCATCCATTGTCCATATCACTTATCTGTACAGGGTTGACGGGTTGCTGGAGCCAATCCCAGCTGACATTAGCAAGGGCAACCAAGGTGATTAAGTTGTTCAAAGGTTTTTTGTTTTGCCATGTCTCCAAAAATTTCCTAGACAGTTTTGCCAGTCACTTGCAGTGCTGTCCTATAGAGACATACAGAGACAAACAACCGTTCACACTCAGACTCAGACATGCAGGCAATTTAGATCCACCATTTAACTTAATTCTTCTGGACTTTGGACTGTACGAGGCAGAATGTTTAGTTGGAATAAAGTGTTCTTAGATTGTGGTATCCCCACTTTAATTGACGCAAATTACCTGAATACCTTTTGCACTTTTGTTAATGAACATCTGCAACCTCACCTTCAAATGTCCCACTCTATTTCTTGATACCCAGTTCCCAGCTTTTACAATGGGTGCACTAAAAAGTGCCTTAAATACACTATTGTAAAATAAAAAATGTCTGCAATTAAAGTTAGCAACATTATGTAGCTTTTTTTTGCCTGCAAGAGTTTTGAGTTTGCATATTGCAGCATTACCTATTTAATACTCTAGAGCCTTGAAAATCATAGCAGTGCAGTGGGGATAAGTGGATGGGCTTTAGATGAGGTACGGTATACTAAAACTGCTCTGTAAAAAAAACAGTTTTGAGCTTATCTTTGAAAGCCAGCACATGATCCCACATGCCCCTACTGAAATCAAAGGCTGTAATGCATTTTCCATACTGACATTCTCCTGATAGTTTTTACGTTGCACCACTTAAACATAAAATAAATAATAATTTGACATGCTACAATTTCCACATACCATCACGTGCATGGCTGAAATACAAAATGACAGTCAGTGGAGTTAATTTCACTCAGGTGTTCGGAGAGCAAATATCCAGGAGAGGAGCTGAGATTTACAGTGCAGCACTAAATTAGATCTTATTTAGCACAGCATGACAGTCGTTTGAGGCGGCACCACCACCGTTCACATGGTGTATCAAAATGTAGAGTGTGTATTGTTTTGTTCACATATTGTTGATGATACCTAAAATAAAATTATGTTTATCACTGTTTCCATATTGAGATTACACAATTTAAAATTCTGACAGTAATGCTCTTAATTTAACTACATTTTCCAGTTTTAGACAAGCTCATAATATAATCTCTTTTATCAGTTAACTCCTATTACCCCTTAACTAGGTTTTCAAAAGCAAAACAAAGAGACATTTCATGTAAAAGGTAAAAGGAGCAACCATTAATCTTTTCATCAAAGAAAGAAACCGTGAGGGAGCCATCGGGCCATTCCTCAACGATGAACTGACAGGCATCTATCCTCTAATTTGCTTTGTGATGGGGCCACGCCTCTGAGTGTAAAATTAGAGTTTATAATTACTATGCTTGGAGGTATAGAGAGGTCAAACCAGTACAAATCACACTTGTTCAGTTGTCACAGGACTGTAAAAGTCAAGTGTCACATGTTTGGGCAGTAATGTCAAAAAGTGTTTTTTAAACAGGTTACATCTTGTGCAGCATTTCACAGCTGCCTTTTCTTTTTAGAAAACCTACAACAAAAATGAAAAAAAAAAGCCTTAATGCCACATCCATCAAAAATTGAGACATTTACAAGCACATACAAGACAGTTTATATTATGAATCTTCTTATCTAGCTTGAAAGAAAATTAAAAAAATGCATACCCCAAGGGTTGAGCAATCATGTTGAAGAGCCTATTGGATAGCATTGTCCCCATTATAAATGTGTAAAAGGGTAATAATGTTTATAATCTCAAGAAAGTGGGTAGAGATTGAATATGTGTAGAGCAGAGTGCACTAAAAATCCACCCCAGAGAGATCGCAGTGTGTGTTATCACACCCATCGATGTTTACTGTAATTTGTCCTACTGTATGGCATCTGGTTTGCTTCTTTTTTTTTTTTTTTTACTTTGCAATCAGGATTGGCTGTTTGAAACAGCTGTAAACACTTTTGTTTTCTGACATAATTGGACAACAAACTGTGTACAAATCAGTTTGTTTTGGGCACAGCCCGACTTTAAAGCCTAAAAGGAATACTCTGACATTTTGATGAATGTACCTGAGAGTTAAGAGGACAGGACTGATCTCATATCTGCCTGTTAAACGTGAACCCACAGCCGCATCTGGTCAGTCGACCTTAGCACAGAAATGTCTCGCATCTTGGTCTTGGTAGCCAGCAGGTGTTTTGAAGCCTCCTCTGTAAGTTCGGACATTACGGGGGATAAATCTGACCTGCTCTGTACTCAAATAAGTGAGATATAAAACATTCATTATTGAGCTTTTGAAGGATTTTTATAACTATTTCACAAAGCCATGCTCGCTGTTTCTCCTTTCCAGTGTTTGTACTAATCTTAGCTAACTAGCCGTTGGCTGTAAATTTACAATTAGCACACAGGCTTTCTAGCCCTCGGGCAAAATTGAATACTGTAGTTCCAAATATGTCAAAATATTAAGAATGTTGTATTGTTGAATAGGTCTCCTAGATGTTTTTATTCCTCCAGGAGCAGTTATTTTTCAGGAAGCATCATCAGGGTGACTACAAGCTTGGTGTCAGCTTTCAAAGCGCCATCCAAGTCAAACTCTGGAGCATTTTGTTTGAGATACAGAAGATAAGGCCGGAAACCCAAACCACAGAAAGTGCATGGTGGCTGGTGAGCTGGATCCTGGCAACCACCATCAGTCCTCTATGTCACGAGAAGCAGGACAACAATGCCATCTATCACATGGGGTGGTACTTCTGTCAACAACAGTTTTAAGTGCTGTGAGCACATACTGATAACAGCACTGACTCCAACCATCAGATGTAAGGGTCCTTCTATGTCTGACTTAACAGCTGCCAGCTGCATCCAGATAAATGTCACTCCCACTTGAGTCACGACAAAAATAAGACATCAGAACTGGAGAAAGGAGCCAGAGTGTAAAATAGGGAAGTGCAATTTAACCACTGGGTTGGTCCTTGTTTGGTAATGCTGTGGTCTACGAAAGAGAGTCGGCAAAGGTCACAAGATATGAGTGATTAGGTGTTTCAGAGAAGTTAATGGTTCAATTTCTCCAATTTAATAATAATAATAAAAAAAATTAAACCAAAGAGTAATTTATGAAATTACAAAACAGGAATTGTATTCTCTATAAAATATGACTCTGACCTTAACTTGGTCCTTATTTTAGTATTTTTACCAAACCATGTATGAGCCCACCCAACTTATTTGTAATTCCATACAAAACATTGGCAGATACTGACATTCACAGGTAGTACATGCAAATAATTCAAACTAAATCTATTGCACTTCTTTCATTGTTGCTGTGAGCAGCTCTGGAACGAGCCACCATTACTGATTCAAAGGTGAGTACCAGGTTTGAAAAGGTGAAATATTTTGGCCCAGCTTCACAGCTGTAATATAGCTGCAAGTTAGGGATGAAAAATGAAATGAGAAGGAGAGCTGTTTGCATCACGTTTTTAAAAATGACAAAGCTGTTGTTTTTCATTGTTTTATTGGTTTTAATTGGTTGGTTGATTTTTATGACCAATGATGGACTTTCTTTCTTTCTTTCTTTCTTTTCTCTTTACACAGAAATCCAAACAAATCAGAAAGCAGTTCTTTGGAAAACTTAAGAAAAACAGGCTCCACTAATGCTCACCTATAAAACATAATTCTCTGGAAATACCTTGGACATTAAAGGCACCACAGCACCGAGGCCCGGTCCTCCAAGGACCGAACCGGACTCCTCTGGTCCTGTGTGAAGTCACTGGAGGGAGAGAGGGAGAGAGGAAGGGAGGAATGTGTGTGTGTTTGGTAAAGGGGGGCGGGATCTTGTGACTCACCAGTAACTTCCTCAGTAGTAGGACAAAAGTAGCCGGCAAACTGCATCACTGTTCGCCGTGGAGGTTTGACTGCAGTCAGAAGAAACTGAAAAAGCTTTCCGGCTGGAGAGAGAAGTTCCGGAGCCGCCGGAGCAGAAACCTGCAGACTGATCCCGGTCCCGGTCCTGGTCTGATCTGATCTGATCTGATCTGAGAGAGAGGGAAGGAAAGAGGAGAGCAACCTCTGACAAGTTGCAAAAAAGGTGTCTCCAGACATTACTCTTGGTAAGACTTTTTTTTTTTTTTTTTTTTGGTGGGGCTCTCGAAAACAATTAACTGTTTTGACGCCAAATGACTTCAATTGACTTTGGAAGAGTAAAGTGTTCCTAATCCAAACCCAATTTTAACATCTGAAGATTGTGAAAAAGGTTTCCGAATGAACATAGATGTCATGAGGACATCTGCTAACTACTGCAGCAACCGGCTGGTTCAAACTGTCTGAATCTATGACTTATGGAAGTGACAGACTTCAGGTGTTTCCTCAGACCAGAGTTTGCCAAAATCAACAGTTTAAAAGCAATCAAAACACACTGCGGCTTTATCATTATCTGTAAAGTTATTACAGTAATGATTATTATTTTGAGTGTAATTTATAGTGTTAGTATGCACTGCCTTCACCGACTATTATGACCTATTGTAAGATCATATTACTGTCTCAGAAAAATGAAGGCAGGCGTGTGCTTGACAGTGTGATGAGCCCTAATACCTCACACCTTAGTCAAACAGACTGCCGGGATAGAAGCCTACAGAAAAAAAGCCCTGACAAAAGAGGAACCACTTCCTGTTACAAGAGAGGGGGTCTGCACTTTTTTTTTTTTGTCAGCCTGTGTGTTTCTCTGCTTTTTTTTTTTGCTGTTGCTCTAAATGGCAGTCTCACACCTGTACACCTGTGCTCATGTGCCTCTGTTAGTGCAATGTACACACACTGTAAGGAAGTACCAAACAAACTTCGTCCCTTCAGCAGGCCAGACCCTGCTGGATTGTGCGACCTGCTGAACTGTGCGGAGGGAGGATTAAGGAGCAACAGTTGTGTCACAGAAGCTCCCTGCTGAGCCGTGTGTGAAGGCCTCACAGAGCAAAATCCTTCAGGCTAAACTTGTCTTTTCTCTGGCAGCAGGAAGTGGGATATGGCAGTGTGCATCTGGGAAGGGTGTGTCTCTTCTGGGCTTGTTTTGGGCGTTTATGGTCCACATCATAGCACGTAGTAGTAATGCCATCCTCATGACAGTTGTTTTGGTGTTTCACCTGTTGTGTCATCTGGGAACAGTGGGAGCGGTGTGAAACTAAAATGTTGGATGTTGCCAAAGAAGAGAATTTGCTCAAGCTCATACATGTTTCCTTGTGAATGTATCACCTGTTAGTTTCAATGGTATTGGGGAGCTGCTCTTCAGCTGAGCGTACTTTTGGCTGCCATGTTTCGTCTCAGTCTGGTTTGGAAATCAGATGCACAAATAGCAACTTTTACTGTAAACACAGCATTGAAATATTACCACCATGTGGCATATTTGTTGCAACACATCCAGTAAAAATGGAGAAACGCTGTTATCCATGGAGTCGTGTTTCTGGTAACCCACAAAATTCATTCTGATGTTCAGTCTCCATGTCGGTCTTTTTCAATTTCCATGAACTCCTGTGGGAAAAAATCTGGCTCTCAAACTGCTAAATTCTTCACTGTGTTCACCACCTAGTTGCTAACTTTTTTCGGTCCACTGTTTGATGCTGGGCAGTTTGTGTACAGTGGCCTCATCTGAGCTTCTTTTCACTGCCGCCTGTTGCTGCTGGAATGATGAATGTGCTCACTGAATGAAAAAAAAAAAGAAAGCAAAGATGTGGCTGGCAACTGAAAGATGCTAAAATGCCATGTAGAAAAAAGTGAAGCTTTAACTGCAAATATATGTGCAAATTTGATTTAGAATTGACATTTTCAATATATAGCTGCCTGGTTAAATTATGACTTGGATAATTTAGATAGATTTGATGCCGGTCTAGTATCTCTCTCTTCTTTCTGTTGCTGCAGAAATTACACCTTGGAGGAATTTGGTGTCTGAGACGTCCTGCAGTGCTTTCACCAATGACAGGTTATTTTTTTACTCACACTGTTTGTCACAGCACAAGAAATAATCCCCTAGCAAACAAAAGCCAGTCATTTTGTTCCATTTAGCATCTGGGAAGTTTGCCTTGACAGAGACCACGGGCTGTATAATGTATTTGTTTGCTTTCTTCCTCTTCCTGTCTCTCTGTTTCATTGACCATGGTCACATTCTTAAGAGGTCTCAGAGTTTTCCAAAGGTTAGCCCCGCATGGTCGTTGGACCCCAGCCAGCTCTAAACTACAGTGGGACTGCAACTAAATGCCTTGGACTGGTTGAGGCTGGTTTTATGGGTTGGCATCGTTTGAAACCAGGCCAACGATAATGATGGAGAATCGGCGGTCAAGTGGTTGCAGGTGGTTAGCGAGCAAAATTTAGATTTATGTTACGTCGTGAGTTATTTTTCGTGAGACAATATGTGGCCGTCTGTCCCTCTGTGGTGTTATGGATGGGTCTGGAGACAGTTTGTATAATGCCGGTCCTCATTTAAGCAGCAGGTTTTGATGCTGACTTTCTAATTGGTGCTCACACCTGACGAGATTTGAAGTCCCTGTTGTCAAATTTTGAGATATAGGCTGTCTGCCTAATCATTAAGTGCTTGTTAACTTCTTTTTTTCGCATTTTGGTGACCAGATTACTGTGAAAGGTTTTCACTGTCTGAACATTCCTGTACTGCTATTAGGGTGCATACTTTGTTTTCTTATTCCAAGCAGGATAAAAAAAAAATGCAACCCAATCCAGCTTTTAGCTGTTGAGACTGATTAAAATAACATCACATCTGTGTTACATGTGAGACCAAAAAAGGGAAATTGGAGCCCTCTCTGCTTTGGTGCTAACAAAACCTGTCTGGCACATAACTCTCCTCCAACCTCTTCGAACTGAGAATCCAGCAAGTCATACTGTTTCGGTTGTGTAGTTTCTTCATAATTAAGATGTTGGTTTTAGTTTGTTGTGCATCTCGTCTCTAGCGTCCTCCTCCTTGGTAGTCATCCCCCTCTTCAATAGGCTGTGGGGGCGCGTGGCTGGCAGCAGGAGTGCGGCTGCATTCCCTGAGAGGGGGGAAGTGACCTCAGGTTTCCTGCATGGGGATGGCCAGGTGCTGCGGTGTTATTGTGAGGGGTGCAAGACTTCCTCCACGGTTGCTTTGTTGGTAAACGTCTGAAATCAGATCCTCTGAGCCAGAGCCCCTGGAGGAGGTAATATGCCCCCCCCCCCCCACTCTCTCCCTCTCCTCTCTCTTTCTTTACCTTCACTGCCACAATTTTCACTCCATGTGAGATTTTATGTAAAGAGTACATAAGCATTATATAGGCAGCCGAGGAGTGTAAAAGGTAACTGACTCTGTGCTAATGGGGTAATTACATTCCTTTAGGGATACAATTACAGGTCTATACCTGGTACTTACCTGCTACTTGCAAAGGAAATGCCGTTTTCAAAGGAAATACCAAATTGTTAGCACAGAACAGGTTCCTCACAACGACACACTTAGTAGTTTAATACAAACTAATTATAGATTCTGAAAGAAGAGGGTTTTACCTCTCTTTATGTTTCTTCAGGGCTTCACTTTTTTGTCTTGCTGAAGCAGTGATGCCCTTTTTACCTTATCAGGGTTTCCTTTGTACTTACCTATGTGAACCAGATATTGTTTGGGTGCAAGAATCCAGACAATTCACTGCTGCATCATCGCAGTCTGTCATGTTATGAACCTGTGCTGAGTCACACCGTGACTATTTCCCTGCGTCCTTGCCTTTAAGGCAGGAGGGAAACATCATGTACTCTTCAGGACTTGATGAAATAATTGCTATGATAAAAAGCACGCAGTGGTTACCAACTCCTTCATCATGTGGCAAACTTGCGTCGGTTTTTCTCAGGCAATTGGATCCCAGACAAACCTGTCTGTGCTTCCTTGTAAGTCGCCTCTGTATTTTGTTACCACTTGGCCAAATTGCGTGTAAAGCTCCCCAGATTTGCTGAATGTTGCTCAATATGGTGGCACCCATATCATGGGAAAACAGTAAAGTTGCAAATGTCCACAAGCATGACAGCCGTGTATATTTTGTCAGCAAATGGCTTCAGAAACGAACTGAACAAGTCACAGGCAGGAGAAAGGCAGGACTGAGAAGGAAGAACAAATTCAACGGTAATGGACAAATTGCAGTGGTTTTTATACAACTGGTAAATGTAATGTGTATTGTGAATTCATATGACTAATGGTTATGTTGGGCTGTGGCTAATAACTAAATCATAGGATAACCGATGTTTAACGGAGGAACTTGAGGAGAAGAATGTTGGGTGAGGAGAATTTCTTCAGTACATGAGGTAATGAGAGGTTATTTCACTGTGACAGAGCTCAGCTAAGAGAGGAACGAGCCAAGTTTTCCACTCCACACTGTCACATCACATCTTTATATCTGGGGTAAGAAAGCTATCTTCCTAATAATGCCGTTATTGAAGGAATCACTGTGCCACTGGCCTGGAATGATGAAGGCTCCTGTCAGATGTAGATCATTGTGAAATTACTGCAAGCTCCACTTATAATAGATTTTATGATTTTTTTTTTTGTAAAAATTCAATTCTTACTGGCTACATGAAAATGAGCCATAGTGTGCACAAGAAAGCATTAATCCAACAGCCACCATCTGCCTACATGGATCTGACATAGCAGCTTTACCTCTGTGAGAGCAGAAATGTCGTCACCCTTCCCATTGGATGTTTTTTGCACGCTAGCTTAATTGGGCAATAATTTGAGACCATGTGGCATGCAGCCCTTAACCACACAGTGATACACAGCGGGCCTCAAACAAGGCAACAATGCATGTGGCTCAAAATGTCACCTTTCAAAACAGCATAGACCCTGAAGTGAGTCGGTCGTTAACTATTTCCCCACAACAACATGCAAGCAGGACTCTGTTCCCATAACAGATGTCTTGAAGAATTAATGAAGCTCTTGGCTCTGTATATGTGCGTTGTTTGTTCCACTGTGCCACTACTGTATCCCAACCTTCACCCCCTGCTGCCATGGTGGTTGTGTCTTTATATGGCTGGTAACTTCAGTTTGCCACATTGCCAGCTGCATTAGTGTCGATTGCTTCCCAAACACTTAATGGGGCTGGCTCCCACATCTGCAAAGAATGAATCCAGACTGTGACATCATAGCAGAGGAAGTGCAGTCATGAGAGCGTGGGTGTATGACAAGGTGTTGGTGTTTAGTATGCTCACATTTCTATTCAAATGCAGTCAAATGTTCCCCGGGTTGCACAACCGTCTTCCAGGCTGAACCAGAAGGACCTAACATGTTGGACAGCATGAAAAGCTGTTACTTGTTCTGATTAGATGTGTATTATCTTGTCTCTGACAAATACAAGAGTGTTTATTTAGAGTGCAGCTGTGAGTGAGAGCATTACCCTTGCTGAAAGTAAACACTGTTAAGTTGCCTGCTCTGCATGATGAAACTAGAAAGTGATCAAGAATGCGACTCCTTACCCAGTCTCGTATACACCATCCCTCACTCACCTTTTTTTTTTTTTTTTTTTGCCCACTCATATGTACAGGCATACACCTACACACTTTGTCTCACCCTCTCAGTTTTGTGTCTATGGCTGTTGGAAACAATAGACTCCACAGAGGAGGCAGGCTGAGACAAGCCAGACTTGCCACATACACTGAGATGTGGGTTTATGTCAGTCAGATTTGTAAATTGAACCGTGTGTACAACAGTTGTGCCCTTTACAAAAAGCATGGAAGTGTGCACTTGGCATTGCCCGGGCACACATTGGCACTAATTTGTAAAGCTGTCAAATGCACAAGGAATGGAAGAGGGGGCCAGGCAGAATGTTTCTTCACCTCCTTTGCTTCCCTGTCTTTTGTCTCACCTTCATGGGCTACTCACCGGTGATCATACAGTACCTTGGAGGAGCCATAAATGGTAGAAACTGTCCTTGGTGTTGCTATAAAAGGACCCCTGCTCCTCGATGAGAAGATGACGGTAATTTACAACACGGACAAGTAACAGAAAGCCGAGGCTGGATTTCTTGGCTCATAGAGTTAGGGGAGCGAGAGGAGTGGTCTAAGTGCAACATAACTGCCTGTGGGTGCATCTGTCAACGGGCCGTCACAGAAAGGCGTAATCGAAGATAAATGCAAGTCCTTACTGTGTTTAGACCTTTGAGTGCACACCACCTTTCCATCTCCGCAGAGTTTCTATAAGTGTGTAGAAATTCCAGCAACTATTTAGCCTTATCCCAACAACTGCATACAAGAGAGAGTACATGCTGTGACTCCCCGAAGCATCTGGCGTTAGCTCTCATTCACCTCGTGTAATTAAAGTTCTAGAAATTGGTGCAGTGAGAGCGTTACAGCGAAACACTGCTTTGTTTGACAGCGTTTTCACAGCCCGCAGATCGCATTGAGCTCAGGATGTTTGTAATCGGACATAACTCAATCCAGAAGGAGATCAGCGCATTCATATTCAACAAAATTACCAAATGATTCACAAACCAGTACTCGAGAATACCAGTGTTATTTTCGTTTGACTGCTTTTTAGCATGATCATCAGGTATACAACCAACATGGCTGTAGCTGAACCAATTTTAATTTATTGATTTATTTATTTCTTGGCATTCACCATTCTTATTTTCCTGCCTTTCTCCCAAAGCTACACATGGCAAGCTGCACTAAAGGGAACTAAGGCTATATGATGAGCACAAATCCAGTAAGCAATAATGATTTTTTTATATTTTTATTGAGTTATTGCAATACAGCCATTGCCTGGGGTCTACTGTCACCACAGTTCACATAAATGACAAAAACACATGCATAATTGAAGATATATTTAATACTAATGAAAAAAACCCTCCTGTCTCTCTCCCACAACTGAAAAAGAAAAGATGGGCACACAGCAAAGTGCTTACTACTGTGCACATGGTACAGCAATAGCCTGCATGTACAAACGGTACAGTCAAGTAGAAGAACAGTGTCTTGGTATGCTTTTGTAATAATTTAATTTCATTTGATGGGGAAGAAATTGAAGATGTCTGGACCTCACAGTCGTCAATAGTAGCTCTTTTTAGCCTTAAAAGACATGGTATTTTTGTGTCTGTGGAAAGTCTTTCATTTTACCATTCAAGGCCTTTTTTTTTTTTTGAGACGCTAAAGAAATAACATTTGCACTCGTAAATTTTCAGTTGTAGCATGAAACAGTAATGATCATGTGCTCTGCCTTGTCTGAGCCTTAATATAATACATGGGCATAAACTGCTATGTACTGACACAACAGGAAACACCAGCAAAGATACCTCGAAACAGATTTTCAAACACACTAGATGAAGTCTCATTTTTAAAGGACAGGTGAAATTTGTGTTCTCACGGAGAAATGAGAATTCAGATTTTGTTTCACTTTTAATACCAAATGTTAATTCAAAGCAGCAGACTTAGGATGCAAGAAGCTCATTAACACCAGCTTTAAAGTGGGTCAAAGATTTTCCCACCTCGGCAAACTACTGAGGAATTGTACATTCCTCATTGTACATGTTTACATTTAGGAGTCTGGCAAATATCACTAAGATGTTTTCTCTTCTGCTTTTCCTGAGGTCCACCATACGTTTGCAATTCTATCAGTGCTTTAACGGGCCTAAACATCCAGCTTCAAACAGAACCACATCCAGTGTTGGCAATAGAAATTAGATCAATGGGTAAAATGGGGGCCAGACGGTGAGCAAAGCACAGCAGAGGGCCAGTGACACAAGCACCATGACTTCACTGTGGAAGTATTCAACCCCCCTCCCACCCTTAAAAACCCCCATCCCTCATCCCGCTGCACGCCTTCTCAACACTGGTGAGTGGAAACTGTTCAAGGTTTGCTGATTCCTGAAGAAAGGATGCAAGAAAAAAGTGTCCCGTAGTATGAAAGTTCATGCATAAAAACGGTCGTTATTCATACCACGTCATGCTCGTGGTCATCGCTCAGGGGAGGATTAAAGTGCCTCTGTGCAGCAAGTTTGTGCCATGTAGCTTTTAACCTTCATCTACTTGTGCCAATTGATTCCCTGAGTCCAATAATCAAGCCAGAGTCATACATCCTGTTAATTTACACAATGTGTGACATACATTTACACTTTGTTTGATGAACGAAGAGGCCAGGGAGCCGTGACAAGAACCTTGCACCTTCAACTATCTTCTTAGTATACGTGTCTGTTTTTTGTACAGCCCTGTTCCCACATCCCTCAAAGCCAAGAATATTCCTGTATAAAAAAAAAAAAAAAGGAGCGGAATAAAAGCAGAAAGAGGGCGAGAGCTGTGGTTAATAGATTGAAAACGATAGGCAGGTCTGTTTGGGAAGCAACATAATTCAACCACCCTATCAGTGTTTACCAAAGCACCTGTTTTCACATCTTCTCTCCATTTAACAGCTGCAGCAGGGACTTTGCATTTTATCACTGATAATGAGTTAGGTGGACAAGATGAATAGAGTTTTGCATGGCTGCATGATAAAGAGATCCCAGTATGTGACGCTCTGAGATAAGGACCTGACGGATTGCAGCTTTCTTCTAGCAAAGTCGAGAAACTAGTTATAGGATTTGGGAACTCGCAGCTCTTCCCAGGACTTAAATGATACTCTTATAAATCCACTGACCTCCATTGTCTACCAGTGGGAGTGTGCCTTTTTCCCAACAACACTAAGCAGTTTTAGGTAAGTATATGTTCTTGAATTTACTTCCGCTGCTCAGCTGCGCCTCGGCTATGATCTGCTCAGCTGTATAGTTGTATTGTTCATGGACGCAAAAGCGCAAAACCCAAATGACAAGCCAGAACTAGTGACACACAAAGACACAAGGTTTGAAGCTGGAGTGAAGGACGGCAGAGAAAAGAAGATGAGGTTAGCTGGGTGACGTGCAGAGGTGAAGGTGGAGGCTGTCTCGGATACATGGCAGCATGATTTATGGACACCTTTTGAAGTGAGCTCATTCCATCCACAAAGCCTGCCTGCTGCATTTCAGAGCTGGGACAGTCTCCTGGCAGTACGGTGAGGAAGGCGGGGGGGGGGTAAATGACCCTGAGGTCACTAACCTCCGATGGTGTACCCATCACATATGCAGTACCTGATTTTCCACCAATTCGTCAGTGTGTTTAGTTTCCAGCAAGCAAAAATGAGCTTCCAGTGAGGGCATCTGATGAACATGAGACTCATTTCTCAGAAATCTATTTGTAGGTCAAAGCAACAGGGAGAATGACAAAGAGGAGAAGGAGGTGGTCCCATTCTGGCATCCAGAAATTGGGTCAAGAGAGATATGTTTCGACAGAGCTAGTTTCTATTTTGCTTCGTTGTGCAAAATTATCCGGGAAAGTGTGAATGGAAACGGATGATTTATTTTTTTTATCATCTCTTGCAGTTTCAGTCCCACTCTACAATCATCTCTAGTGATGATAACATCATTGTCTGAATAAATAAAGTGTCCCTCTTCTGCTCTGCTGGTGGTGGATTGAGGACTGAGGGTGGATTGGCAGTACAAGTCCCAAACTCTCATTCTGGTTCGAAATCATCATCATCTTGATGTGTTTGGATTGTTATTACCAAGATCTTGCCACTTTTTTTGAAGCTCATTTCCTAAATATGTCAAATTGTTTGATCTTATCAGCCTTTTTTGTGTGAGCAGAAAAGCAGGGGATTGTGAATATGAGCAGTAATTACACTCGACGGGAAGTCCCCACAAAGAGACTTAAACAAACTGCGGGTGTGTGTATGCAGCTGCTCGCCGTGTCTGCCCTTCCTGCACAAGTCACCCATTGTCCCCCCTGTTTGGCTGCTGTGTTTATTTTCTTGTTTGAATTCTCTATCTGCCCTCAGCTCTGTGCGCTCACATGTGTTTGCATGTATGTTACTGTGAGACCTAATACGTGTGGCTGCAGGTGTGTGTATGTCTCTGTGACTTTGTCCTTCTGCATCAGTGTGTTTAGACACAATACGCCTGTTCCTCATTGTGACTGTGTTTGCAAATGTGTGCGACCGACTTTCTGAGAAATCCCAGAGATGTCTCTGTTTGGGGTAACAGGAAGAAGCACAGCGTGTGCGCATATACTGGCTTGTGCTCTTCATTGTTATCAACCCCGTATTGGTGAAAAGGGTCATTGCCAAGTGAGAAATGAACCCATATTTGGTTTTTACAGTAAATATCCAAGTGAAGGAAGAAGACATTACATTTTTATGACAGGAAAGTGGCCCACAGGGATGCTTCAGAGGTCAACCCACATTATCATCATCATCTATTTATACATCTTCAGTTTTATGCTGTGGGATTTTAAAGTGGGGCGATTTAGAATTCAGTTCAATCCAATTACATAAATTTCAAATTGCAAATTTACTTGAAGCAACCTTTTGACCAAATTTTTTACTTTGTAGACTGCATTCTAGAAATAGACAGGAAACCTAAAGTCATCCTCATGATCTAAGTATAGGATGTAGTCCGAGTTTCCTGATGGGTTCAATATTTATTTTTTATGGCGCTACACAACAGCTTTCACGTTACCATTACCAATCTAGTGAAACGATATGTTGTGCCCTCAGTCAACGGTGCACAGGATGAAATGAGAGCTACACGTCACTGTCAGAGGTTTATGGTCCAAGGGAATGAGGGCACTGTTTACATGTTGCCATGGAGATCTGCCTGAGAGGGGAAAAAATGGTTGCATGTACTGGAAATGACTTCTAAGTTATCCATCCCAGTCGTTTCAAATTTGGCAGGAACCACTTGGTCTTCTAAGCCAATGCTTTTTCTTTTTCCTTTTTTTTTTCTTCATATGAACCCGTCTTCTCTGGGTTACGGAGTCAAAGGGGGAGAGAGGTGAGTGTTTTGGTCTGTTGCGGTTGTGGGGGGATAATTCATTCAGCTGTTGTTAAGAGTGTGGATTGCTCTTACTGCTTATAATCTATTATA
This sequence comes from Remorina albescens, assembly GCA_034769265.1. Classification (NCBI taxonomy): domain Eukaryota; kingdom Metazoa; phylum Chordata; class Actinopteri; order Carangiformes; family Echeneidae; genus Remorina; species Remorina albescens. Next base: position 6,240,970 of record CM068486.1, read on the forward strand.
CCCATAAAGGCCCTCTGCACAGAGTGATTGGACATTTCCACTTACCTATAACGACATACTGTTAATATTAAAGTCTGAGGATGTTGGGATGCATGTTTTTTTTGGGGGGGTTTTTTGTTCCTTTTTTTAAATAAAGAAGAAGAAAACGCCTTCTCGTCTGGGCATTAACCTCAGGGTCAGGTGCCATCACTGCAGCCACGAGCCACAAGTCTGAATGAGTTATAAATAATTGCTTGCAGTTGTGGGTGTGTACCGCACAGTTGTGTGTGGCTTAGATTGCTGTGTGTGCAGTCTGTGAAACCTTAGCCCATGGCTCCTTGATGTCCTGGCTAGTTGTGCTGACTCAGCAACGAGAGAAGACCACCTGGGACTGACCAGGAGCTCGCAGGAGCCAGTTTTTTTTTTTTGTTTTTTTTTAGGTTAACAGTCAGCCCCGGTGTTCAATACCCTTTAGTTAATAACAGTCATTAAGCCGTCAGAATACTTCATGTCAAAATGATGACGCAGTGATTATCCTTTTTTTTTAACGGTTCAGTTATGACGGTGCAGTAAATTTTAAATTCCATTATTAGTTAGGTAGGGATTTTAAAACAGTGAAGGATAATGCTGTAAGAAGGATTAATTGGATTTGCATTGGAGGTGCAAATGCGATCAAATGAGCTAGTAATGCAGACTGAGAGTTTTAGTTTTTGAGCTCCGTCTCACCAGGATGTAAAAGTGACATTCCTTATTTTCCTCTTACAGAGCAGAAGCACAAGGGCAACTGATAAAGAATTATTATGCTTTCATCAAGGCCACAAAGCTGTGCAACGCGACCTTCTATCAGTACAACAACAGAGATATAGACATAGCAGAAAGAGAAGGAAAGGAGGAAGCCTGTGACCAGCTTTCTCTATCGAAAACAGGGAAACCATGTCAAAGCATCTTCAAAACACTCATCAGTTTATGGTCTCACAGTTCACAACAACAGCTCAAAGGCACGCGCCTGAAATCCATATTAAGATCTGTGTAAATCGAAGGAGGCCAAAGTGACTCCTAAATCTTCTGACATTTTGTTTTGTTTAAAGAAAGAAGCAGTCCAGAGGTAATTTTCCATTGTGATGACTTGCGAAGCATTTGATGTGTCTCTGAACAGAGACAAAGATTTTTCTGTTATTCCAACATGTTGCATCAGAAGGGCTCATTTTCAGCACTCCCTCTGGAGGTTTGTCTTGTGAGCACAACATCCTCTCTTGGGGCTCACAAAGCACTAACTGAAACACTGAGCTTCTAAGTGGAAGTGCCTGGACCTCACTAAGCATTCTTCTAAATCTGATCTGCGTTGAATGCAGACAGGGTTGTGGTACGTAGTTCATGCAAGTCAGGGGTGTTAAATGTAGATATTTATTTGAAGGCTGCACAGGCCTCAACAAAACAAGGCAGGCGTCAGAATTGAGAGAGTCCCTACAAAAGGGGGCAGGCTTTAGATTTCAAAGGGATGCACTGTCCCTTGGATGACAGGGAGGATGTGAAGATATCAGGACAGTCACTATGGTCGCCATTTTTGGGCACAAATCTTCCCTGGGAAACTCTGCAGGAAAGAGGTTCCTGGGATTAATGACCATGTTTGCCCAAAGAGAAATAATATACACTGTCTCTCATATGGCAGTTCAGAAAGGAGAACCCTTCTCAATGTATTTTTTTTTTTTTTCTAAAACTAGCGGCCAGAGCGAAGCACAGAGTGAGACCCAAAGAAAATGTAACTGTTACCCTGCAATATTTCACCACCTCCAATGTGTTTCTTTTAAAGATATACAATATGTTCGTCTTTGTGACTGCACACTTAAGTTCAGCAGGCTTCAGCTTTTAATCATTTTTCTTTTTTGCGGAGTATAGGCTGTTTATCACAAGTTATTTGTATAGCCATTGTTTCTGTGTTCGTTACCTTCCTATACTCTCACCACTTTGTTTACTTTTGTAAAGTGTATCCAAAGATCAGCTAGCACACTGTCAAGTTTTTTCTTTTTCTTTCTTTTTTTTTTTTTTTTTTTTGTTTTCAAGATTTGCCTTCTCTTTTCTCACTCTTGCTTCAGTTTTCCCTTTGCCATCTAAACATTCACTGGCAAATACCAGCACAGGGAGTGAAAGAAAGAAAGAAAGGAAGGAAGGAAAAAAGACAACCTTTCGTGCATTCTCCAGGCATTGACTCTTTCAAACCTCCACTGGCACACAGAAGTTGACTGCATAGTTTCCCCAATGCAAACCAGATGTGAAGCTCTAATGTATGGCAGCATTTTTTTTTTTTTTTGCTTCAAAGGAAAAGACAAATGTAGGCCAAAAATGTAGTTGTTGGGCCATCCGCATAGAATGATATAAAAATAAATTCAGATCCACTCCTGAGCTCCAAACTTCCCCTCATGGTTGGTTGGGACAGTACTGTATGATTTGGAGTAATTGCGATGTTATTGTTTGGTGTCACTGGAGTCTCGTGGAACATTGGGAGTGAGACAGGATGGGGACAGATGACATGCAACTTGCAGCGTTTTCAGCTGCGCTTCTCTTTAAAAAGTCCACTGCATGTGGCGTCTTCCCTGCAAACACGTCCTCAAGTCTGCGCGTGCCAAGTAAATGTCAGCTTTAACAAATGTATGTTTTAAGTACAGCTAAATATAACATCGGTGGATGATGTGCTGTGCTCTTGTTTGTCTTTTGTACACAACATCACTGTGTCAAACCTTTTTAATAATTGAGTTCACAATGTTTGACGAACTGGTCTTTCAGGCCAGCTGCTGCTTATCTGTAGCTTTTCCTCTAATGCTGCTGTGTGCACCACACAACAGGTCCAAGGCTCATATTATAAGACATCAAGTCATATCCCCACACTTGAATGGTCATTAAAAGTTGCCAAGAAGGGACAAATTACAAAGGCCGTGGTGACATTTTCTCCTGCAGGTAGTCATTTTCCTCCTTCATGTTTATGATGCTGGCTTTCATTTGAGCCCTCTGTCACCTCCCACTGCACACCAGCCGGTGTTTAAACGCTCAGGGACAATAACAGGTTAGGGCTCCAGTGTCTGGTCCTACAGCCTCTACTCTATCCTCAAGTCTGACCCAGTCTCCCACAGAGGAGCAGTCTCAGGTGCCCCCACACCAACCCCCACCCATCTCTGCTCCCCAACGCCCTACCACAACTCATTCAACAGCGTTTTTCAAAGTAGAACACAGGAGATGAAGCCTTTCTGCATATAGGCCCCTGATAATGTGGGTGGCCCAGATTCTGTTCTAATGCAACAGACGGGAGAATAGGAATGACAACACTGGTTGTTTACCACTTGCATCTTAACAGTGGCCGAATGCAGACCCCATAGTATAAACTCTGATGACCACAGATTGCTCAAAGCCTTAAATATCATGGTCATGATTACAGCTCTTTTTTTGTTGTTTTTTTTTGGGGGGGGGGGGGGGGTTAAGAATCAGTGTAAGAACTACACTAAATAACATAGTCTTTAAATACAATGGAATTGTTTTGCACCAGATTGTTTGTTGAGATTGTTTCTTAACATTAGAATTAAAATGTTCTCTGTATTTCCATAATCAGCAGTTGTGAGCTTGTTTAAATAAGCACATCTGTTTATGAATGAGCTGTAGCATTATCTCTCTTTCATGAACAATTTCCTCCTCTTCCTGTGATAAGATTCATTGCCTCACTTTGTCCTTTCGTTTGCTGGACTTCATTTATCTGATCCGGCAGAAGCCAGAAAGAACCAAGCACCAAGCGTTGACTAATGTAACAATATATTTCTGTGTCTAACTCTTGTGTTGTTTTATTGCAGCCTGAATAAGTTTGTCCACTTGAGTCAATGCTCATGAAAACAATTAGTCATGCAGATGCGATTTAGCTCGTGGAGTGACTAGTTTCAGGGAGTATGTGGAACTAGAAGCTCCTCCCAAAGGACCTGACCTAAGCTGCCAGTCCCTTGAAGAAAAACATGAGTGTAATCCGTGTGACATTGTGTCATAAACACAACTTCTGAACCATAAAAAAAAAAAAGAAGCTTTTTTACAATCCATGCTTTTGCCTTTTTGTATTATTCACCAAACAGAAAGTCTTCCATGGTTATGAGGCACTGGACTAAATCTGATCAGATGTCACCGCCATAAGGATCCTTTCAAGTGGCCACTGGACTGAGTATAATGATTTTTTCTGAAGTGTGTTTTTGACATTGTACTTTATTTTTGATATGCTCAACCATGCTCTTAAATGATATACTTAAGTGTCCTCTGCTGTACTTTTTCCTCTTTTCAAACCCAGCCATGGAGCTTTACTGTGTCTGGAAGATGTCCAGGCACAAGACAGAGAGCAATTTGATGGTGTGTGTTTATCCAAAAGCAGCCGTTTCACTTTTCTTCTAACTTGATTTAAGATTTGTCATAGGTATAAGATTCTATTCCAGCATTTGTACGCTTCTAAATGTCACCTTTTCTTCTTTTTTTTTTGGTTCCCTTTTTCTCATCCCACTCTTTTGTTTGAGTTGTTCTCCGTTCTTTCATCAGTCTCTCAAGTACCTGTACAGTATAAAAGGAAACAGTCATGTGTACTTACAGGGGACCCGTTTAACAACACACTCCTTCCTCTGGTGTGTGAGTCAGTTTGCTGCCAAAAGATCTAAACCATTAAAGGTGATTGAGCGGCTTTTGTAGCTGCTTCTTTTTTTGGCAGATAAGACCCTACTATTCACAGTAAAAACCACACTTGTGGTTTCTGCACCAAGTATCCACTCGGACATAAAGGTACCCAAGTCACAATGGACAGATGGGCACAGGCCCAATAAATAGGGCAGTTTCTCTGCTATTAAAATGGTTTACTTTTGACTTCTTGACTGGGCTGCTCATAGACCTCAGTGCAGCATATCTGCAACCTTTATACAGTCTACCACTTGGCAGTAACCATTTTAGAATAATTTGCTAGATCATCGCTGGCAAACTCTGATAGTATTTCCAGATGGATGGATGGATACAGTTAAGACACTTCCGTGCTTTTTTGTCGGTAATATGACATAAATGTTTGGGGGGTTTTCTGTTGTAAAGAAGAAAATTAAATAGACTAGTTGTTGTCACTTAACGATGTGCCGCCAACAATGGGTAGGTGAGCATTAGAACCAGGGCGTGATGGAAGAGGTTGACTTGGTCAGATGAATCAGGTTTACTTTATATAATTTAAAAAGCCAGGTTTGTGTGTTGGGAAACCTTGGGTCCTAGAATTATGGGTATTATTTTGACATCCTAAACATTGTGCACACCACGTGCACCCCTTCATAATCACGGTGTTCCCCAATAGTAGTCGAAGGAACAACAAGTCGAAAGTGTTAACATGGCCTCCAGATTCCCCAGATCTCAAGCCAATCCAGCACCTGTGGGTCCAATCCATGGAGGTCCCACCTTGTAACTGACAGGACTTAAATGATCTTCTGCTAATCTCTTGGTGCCATGTACCACAGCTCACCCTCAGAGGTTTGGTGGAGTCCGTACCTCAACAGGTCAGGGATGTTGTGACTGCAGAGGGGGGAGCAGACCTACCCAATATTAGGCAGGTGCACTTAGTCTTATGGATGATTGCTGTATATGTCGTGGAGGGTGTGAAACATCTGTTGACAACGTAGGTGATGTGATGTGATGTCACTGAGTTGTTTAGGGTATGTATTTTCCATGACTTTCACAGTCGCATCCCATCCTCCCTGTGCATTAACTATGTTCTATTCTTATAGTGCTTTTGTGTAATAATCCTGTACATATTATGGTCTTTTTCTCCTCAAACACAAATTAGATCTTAACAGCTCTGTGAGAAATTAGCAAAAAGCCATACAGTCATGATGACGCTCATCAAGATATTATATCCGGATCCTTCTAATGGATGGCAGGGAAGAGCTGGCAAGCTTGTTCGGAGCAGGTTGTGCAGACTGTTCATTTGGAATCAAGCAGAGCGTAAGCGAAGTTTGGACTGGGGATTAACAGGCCAGCCTGTGGGAGTGGACCGGACAGGGTATCTGCTAGCCCTTCAGTAACCAACCATGACCATGTTGCTCGGCAACAGCATACAGTCTACTCATTTGCATTGGTCTGCTGCTTTGTGGTGTCTGACACTCACCCTGAACTTCTTCCCCCTCGTATGGATCGGGACGGATTGTGATAAATAGCAGAAAGCAGCCTTAGCATTCCCCTGCTATCTTATAGCTCGATATTTGACAACAAACTAAAAGTCAAAAGGAATCTCCAAGGTTCATCACATCCCCTGATGTTCAAGGTTTGTGAGGAATGAATAAGAGTGAGGATTTTGTGTTATAAATCCTTAGTGATTAGTGCCTTTATAGCTTTTAGATTTCCATGTGAAAGTCAACATTTTGTTGTGATGATTGTTAAACAAGGCCAGCGCAGGGTTCATCCTCTGAGAATTTCATTTCATATGTATGTGTGTATACCAGTCAAAGGTTTAGACACACTTCCCCATTGTGTTCCAGCTTTTGACTGTTACTGTATATTTTAGTTTAGTTTTTTTTTACATTTATATGCATATATATACACATACACACACATACACTCCCTCTGGATCATTAAAAAGAATGGAATACACTGTTGCCAAAATGAAACAATGATCCCAACTTTCTGCTGATATAGTATAACTGACTCAGTGCAATGTTTCTGGACCATTGTCCTGTGTGGAGACAGTGGTGATTTCCTTGAAGCCCACACTTTTCCCAGGGGGCTGAATTCAGTCACAGCTTTGGTATTTGGGAATGTTATTAACCCAGAGTGGGGATCTTAGTCACCAGGTCCTGGGCAAGAAGATGGACCTTTGCTGGGAAGTTTGCATATACAGCAGCAACTGTGACCCAGATCCAAGTCTTCTCCTCTCTTCTCTTCTTTTCTCTTCTCTTCTCTTCTCTTCTCTTCTCTTCTCTTCTCTTCTTTCTTGAATTTGGGAAAGTCAGTTGGATCAGCAGTTTTTACGTGTGGTCACGGCTTAGTCCATTGCTCCTGGGGTCGATGCACTGACATCAGGCTTCTCTCTGTGAGAGCCTGTACCATCAGGAGTTCAGAGCTCTGTCTGATGTACATTATCCGAAGATATATATATATATATATATATATATGTGTGTGTGTGTGTGTGTGTCTGTGTGTTAATCAGGATTTAGAATATTTGCAATTGAATCTCCTGTTCCCACCTGAGCTTTAATTCTGGCTTACTTAATCTTATCAGACTCTTAGCAAATAGTTACTCACGCTGAAACCCACAGCTGACTGGAAACCTTAAAGCACTTGTTGAGAAAAGGACTAGCCAAGCCCGCATGGGGCTTTGGTAGTTGGGAAATCGTGGGTGGTGATGATCAATACAAGGCATCAGGTTGTTGGCTGGATAGACATCTGTGTTCAGATATCCTTCATCCTGTCAGAAAACATATTGTATGTATCTCTGCCTGTTGGAAAACGTGACCTACTTTCTGCAGCCTTTTTGTAAGTGGAGATGTGAATAATATATATGAATTGTGGGAGGGCTATAAACAGCTGCCTGATTTGCTTTGGAAATTAAAGCTGACATCAGGCGTCATAGCATTGCCTTCCCAGCTTCATGAGTCATGCCTCATCTCGTTCCCTCTACCTGGGAAGCGAAAGCAGCACATACCTGCCCAGCACTGCAGATAACATTAAGGTCATTGTGCTCATTCTCAGCTCAGTACTTTGTTCATCTAATCTTGATGTTGTGGTTATGTGGGCCGATGGAAACGTTGCTAGACTACTCTGACAGATGGTGTGTTGAATGTACAGAAATTGACCTCAAAACAGAGACGAGCAAGATCAGCACCTTGTTGTATATTACACAGCCTGAGCACAGCTGCTTTTTCTGATATTTTGCCATAGCCTCCAGATGGATACTATAATATGAGACATCAGATACTTAAGATGTATCCACTGAGTCATTTGATAAAGAGATGTGACGGTCCAGTGATACAAGCCAGTGTGTACAACATAGCTACAGGACTCTCAAGTATTTACACTCTGTAATTTATGTCTTAAGGTTGTCGAAGTGGTGCTGAGTGTGCTGTTGTTGAACAGCTGGTGTGGTGGTGAACTTTGTCACCCTGACTTATTAAGAGCTTTGTCTCGCAAAGGGCTGAGACAGATGAAACATGAGTGTGCGTAACTAATGCTCTCTTTCACGATAGATCTTGTGCGATTTGGCTTTCTGGTGTGTCACCCTGTGTTTTTGTATGGAAGTTCTCCACAACATCTATGTGTACTGCTTGTGCGTATAGGCATAGGTGAACCCAGCCAGAGTGCCATATCAAGGGCTCTGTTGCACAGTGTAAGCCGTGCTCAGTGCTCCCATATCTGTGTAAGCGTGTTACAGCAGTTGCATCTCTAGGATGAAATAAATGTGCTTGTTAAGGAGTCATGTTCAAACAACTTCTTGCGTCTGCTCTTTTGACACGCACACACACACTTCCAGTGGGGTTTCTGTATATGTTGGTGTACCATGCTTTACTCAAGCATAGATTGTTGCTTCATAAATATTTACAAGATTGTATGATATGTGCATGCTTTTACTTCAACTTCAGTCCTACAAGAAGTGGCTCAGTTTTAATTTGTGCCTTAATCTCAACTTTGCAGATTCGAGCAGCTGACAGCAACAGGAAGGATTTTGATAGTGAAAGAAAGGAAAAGTGACAGCTCTCTCGCTCTTTTCCCCTCCCTCTACATTCACTGCATTTTCATCACACACCAATAAAAGTTAATAGGCATTTTGTACGGCCTCTCATGACTCTCATTCTCTCTCTTTCCCTTTTGTCGCGCTTTCTTTTTCCACTTGCTCCCACTTGTATGGCGTGTTTTGTTTGAGTTCAGCTTCATCGCTAATAAAAGCCAAAGTATTTACAACATAAATATTGGCAGTGAAAGTCTGTACTGAAGCCCAACTGTTGCACCGGAAAAGGTGACCGAATGACTCAGTCCTCCTTCCTCTTCAATATACTACTTATCTTTTTTCCAACCGTAGCTATTCTTGTCCTTACCTTTCTTCTTCTTGGTATTTGTAAATAATACTGTCTTCTTTTTGTGTTTCAGACTTGCAGAAACTTACAATGGCTGACCGGTTTGACTGTGACAATTGCAAAGAATCTCTGTATGGCCGCAAGTACATCCAGTCAGATGACAGCCCCTACTGCATCCCCTGTTATGACAGCCTTTTCTCAAATACATGCGATGAGTGCAAAGAACTGATCGGCCACGATGCAAGGGTAAGGCATCCATTTTGACATGAATAGAAAGATTACTTTACACAGTTTTAGTGTTTTTATTTCAAGCACTGATATCCAAGGCACAGTTGCGGAATCCAGACTGTGTGTGCCAGTTTCATGGCATTTACATAGCACTTAGATTTGTTCTATTATCAAACAAGGCATTGAAAATTCACTTGATACAATAAGAGGTATTTAATAAGACATTGGGACCTGTGTCGATGTATCACTGGTAACATTTATTTCTGTAATACGTACGCTGGAAGGAATCCCACATATGACCTCAACCTTTCCACACTGTGAGCAGCAAGTTAAAAGTTGAGACTAATTTAAAACACATCCAAAGAACTACTCTTATAACGTTAAAGTCATTTTTTAGCAGGTTTTGATGTGGCCTTGGATAGCTTAAACAGAAGTTATGTCATGTTAATGATGCATAATTCATGGTAAATGAGCCATGTTCTATATATTTTGTGTGGCAAGACACAGTAAAGGCTAATTTAACACACAATTATACAGCCAATTTCCACTAAGTCTACAAAAGCCAATGGGCTAATTTTGGCAAAGACTGTTAAATTTCAACATGAGGGAGCGTCTCTTTCTTCCCCACAATCAGGTTAGAATGTAATCTTTCTTTAATGGAAAACACTAACATGAAGTGGATCATTTAAAACCAACATACATTACTTAATGCAGTTGGCAGAACGGGGTGTAGCAGTTTGTTAATTTAAGGAGCCTTATTGAGTCATCAACACCCTCACAGGCAGTGGACGATAAATAAGTCCCGCATTTGCTTGGCTCAGTGCCTTATAGATCATCATTTCAATCCCATCCTTGCACAACTTTTAATTGTAAGCACACATGTACTGTATAAGTACTATATGTGCAAATAACCGAATACTTGTCACTGAAAACATTAAATGTGTCAGTTTGACCCAGAACAATCCCACACTCCTCTCTGCTCCTGTTGAGCCTTTGCTGATCTTTAGTCTTGTAGTCATTTCTCTTATTTGCTTCTTCTTTAAAGATATAAAAGTGGGTGTTTTAGAGGAAATGCATAATAATTTAGGTGATTGGATTTCAGTAATGTATTTTTAACTGTATGTATCCTTTTTTTTTTCTCCTTTTGTTCTGCTGGCAGGAGCTCTTTTATGAGGACCGGCATTATCATGAGCACTGCTTCCGGTGTTTCCGTTGTGATCGCTCACTGGCAGATGAGCCTTTTACCAGCCAGGGTGAAGCTTTGCTCTGCAATGACTGCTACTGTAATGAGTTCTCCTCCAAATGTGTAGCTTGTGACAAGACTGTGATGCCAGGTAAAAAAAAAACAAAACAGTGATACTATCAGATATTTATGCACATGGACCTGCATGTTCAGATTTACAAGGCAGGGCTCATTGAGTTTGTAGCTTCTTTTTGTTTATGAAATCTTTCTGTAACATTTTGATGTACTGTAGAAGTTTAAGAAGTGTCAGTAACTTGTCAAGCACTATGCATACAATCCTGCCATATATGATGGAACTTTACTTACCCACTAAACATCAGTCTCATTGTCCCACATTTCAATTTCCATCTAGTCTACAAATTTGTAATAGAAAGGCAAATAACTTTGGAAAATGATGACATGGCAAGCTAGGAAAACAGAGACAAAAGTATGAAGCACCAGATCAAGAAGATAGAGGTTTTAGAAAAAAAAAAAAAAGTGGAAGACAAGCAAGAGAGGACGGCGAGGGCCCACGATCAAGCAGCAGTCAGGCCTGGAGATGACAGAGTAATTGCCAATTGGCTTGACTTGTTGTCTGTAAGCCAGACCCCCAGGGCTGGCAGGCTGCCAGCAGACTGATGATAACAAGAGATAAGCTAGTCAGTCGCCCCTGTAGCAGCATCCAGATCCTTCAGAAATAATTATGAAAGAATTATTTCTGTTGTAGGTAATCTCTATGTTTTCTGGTGGAGCACTCACATTTGTCTCCTCATAGAGTGTTGAAATAAGACCAAACAAACTCAAGTCACCTTGAGAAGTAAACATTTTTTACAATGGTTGAATAAATCAGACGATATAAATTACAGTCACATTATTGACCTAACTCTAACCTACGGTCTATAGACCCTCAAAAGCAAACATTCACTTATGTTTGTTTAATAGCTGGACACTCAGCTGAAGTGGTTTGTGTTGGTAACAAAAGGAGAGAACAAAGTTTATAGCAAAGCCATGTAAACGGATTCCTTGTTAAGCTGTTTGGTTAAAAAGGTTGGCCAGATACAACTGCTCCCTTTGCTCGATGTTGTCATGCGCAAGTAGTTTTATTGCGCTCTCCTGGACAATGGTCCTCTGCTTTCGTCCCTCAGTTTACCCTGCTGGAATATTGACAGCCGACAGTTTAGTTCTCACAGCAGTGTGTCTTATTTGAGTTTTTTTTTTTTTTTAGGATGAAATTATTTATTCACTGAGTAAAAAAAGTACAGAGAAAACAACTACAAATATACTGTGGCAAGTACTTGGTACAAGGAAAAGTGGCTTTGCTTGTAGCTGCTAAAGATATTCAAATTTTGCATATTGAGAGTTAAATCTATAGACAAAAACAATTAAACTTCTTTTGTGTATAGAGCTTATTTTCTGTGAGGAGACTTTGTTTTCTAATGCTTGCAAAATTGCTCCCAATAATTGGATCTTGCTTGTTTTGGATTAAAGCTTGTTCACGTTTTTGTATTTGCAAAATACTCATATCTAAATGCTAAAATTGTCCTCAATGAGCCAGTGTGCTTACTGTAAGCTTATGACCTGGAATGTTTTTCAAGGGGATTTTTGTGTTTTTGATTAGAGAACACAACAGCGCGCAGCCTGAAGCAGTGAAACATTAGGAATCTGCAGACAGGAGAAGTACAGAATGGCAGCCCCACACAAACCACTGCGTCATCATAGAATAAACCAGCTAGTCCAATAAAAAACTCAACGGCCAAGCGGTAGAAGATGGATCTATTGGGGACATGGAAGGGAAAATGACATTATTCCTTTTCTTTTAAGGCATGATGCCAGTTTCCAGCAGCAGGAAAGAAGTATGGGGCCTTCGGTGTTATGATTTAAAATGAAATAAATCTTAGTGAAACTAAATAAGATTTATATACCTTCATGCGGTTGAAGTCTTCTGTTTCATAGTTCCATAAAATAACCACCAAAAAATACCAAAATGGTCTTGTGATAGACGGTAAAAGATGGATTCTACACCAAACAGTTTGTCTCCATTTTCTCTCTCCAATTCTTTCCATTCATTCTTTTTCTCTTTCTGTCTCTGGATCTTGTCATCTCTCTTTCTCTCTGCCAGGTACCAGGAAGTTGGAGTACAGCGGCTCTACATGGCATGAGGCCTGCTTCATCTGTCACAGCTGTGAACAGCCAATTGGTTCGAAGTCCTTCATACCTGACAAAGATGAACACTACTGTGTGCCCTGCTATGAAGACAAGTTCGCTCCACGCTGCACACGCTGTAAAAAGGTCAGTAAAGTTATCAAAAAACTGCCATCATAGTTGAATTCCCATTGGCCAGCCTGTGAAACACAGGTAAAGGAAACACATGGGAGATATAAAGAGATTTAATCCTGGGTCTACAGGGACGTACATGGTGGGGGGGTTAGGTGTGAATATAAGAAGTTAAAGGCTCTGGACATGACCTCTGACCTGCCTCATTCTTAGACCCTGGCTAAAGGTGGTGTGACCTATCGGGATGAGCCATGGCATAAGGAATGTTTTGTGTGCACCAGCTGTAAGACGCAGCTGGCAGGTCAACACTTCACCTCCCGAGACGACAGTCCTTACTGCCTGAAGTGCTTTGGCAGCCTGTATGCCAAGAAGTGCGAGGCCTGCAGCAAACCCATCACAGGCAAGCCTCCATGTTTATCTTACACCAAAATAAACTGATGACTCTGTAAAAGAATTATTATAAATACTGTAAAGTTTGCAAAGACAGAAATGTGTTTCCCTAAACACCACAGTTGAAAAAGGGATTTTTTATATATATTTAAAACTTACATTCAAAGTCAACTTTGCAAGGCTCCATATAGAGTCTAATATCTGACTCTTTGTCTTTCTGTCTCAGGTTTTGGAGGAGGAAAGTACATCTCATTTGAGGATCGGCAGTGGCATCAGCCGTGCTTCACCTGTTCCCAGTGCTCCGTTTCACTGGTGGGCGCCGGCTTCTTCCCTGATGGTGAAAGGATCCTGTGCCGTGACTGCCACAGCAACCTATAGAGCAGTCATACACGATATTCTCATCATTCCCCTTGACTTCCCTTTTTCCCCTTTATCACAGCATTTCGAGAACCCCAGGTCATTACCGAGGAAGGTAACACAGGCTAACAAATGCTGCCTCTCAGGTCATTTTTATATGAAAGACATGAGTTCCTTGTCTGTGTCTGGATCAGATTTTCATCTGGGAACTAGTCTGCAAAATCCTGTGTTGGTTTTGCATTGTTTGCATGAACCTCCACGAAGATCTCCTCTTAAACCAAAATGTTAATAATTTTGTGAAACATCTTTTTGGAGTGCCTTAAGAATAAAATTTCTTATATGTTATACTCTAGTAAACCAAAGAAATGCAAAATGCTAGTCACTTTGCAAGAAAAAAAAATCTTTTGATATTTTCTATTAATAAGTTGCCACATCAGGCAGCGTCAGGCTCTGAAGAGAAGCCACAAAACACTGATACAGTATAGAATATAAACCTTACAGTCTGTATTTTCAAAGTATGGTGGAGTTACTGTTTAAATGCTCTTATAACTGCAGTTTTATGCATTTTGAATGTTGCTTTTTCTTTACGTCAATTATCTTTCAATAATGTATGTCTTGCTTTGTCTTGAACAAGTTACTGTATATAACGACATAGAAGGAGGTATCACACTGTTGTATAAAGTGACAAAAAATTAGACCAATTAAAATAAAATGAAACATTTACAGAAACAAGAGGAAACTTTAGGCCGTCAGTTTAACATAGTCATGACCAGAAGTTTGCACTTTGGATAAGAAATTCTTTTGTTACCATGTTACTGTATCTGCACATAAAACACAATTCTAAGACATGCCACAAGACACACACGCTAACAACCCCCTTTAATGTTTTATATCTGCTTGTGGAACTTTGCAATGACACTTATTTTACATAATGTTTCTGTCTCTTTCATTTTGTAATGAATCTTTTTTTTTTATCACCTTTACTCAAAGAGCCAGCATTTATAACCCCAAAAAAAGCTGAAATGGATCAAATTACCATTGTGTATTGCAGGAGTATGCATGTCTTCATCTGCCATGATTTGCTGAGTAATTATTTTGTTACTGTTAAGGCTGTTATTGTTTTGTTTTGTATTGTTAGTTTTTAACTTGTATGTGAAAAATTATGGAGAAAAAAAAAGATCGTAATTACAGCTTTGATGCTGGTGAGTCAGAGTTGGCAAATATACATTTTAAGATGGGAACTAGGCCATTGAGGCAAAACAATATGAGCGAAAAAGATATAATTGAGATGACTAAATGCTACAATGGTTAGTCTTATTTGTGAAGTCTTATTAAATACATTTACATAGACTTGTCTTTACTGAGCAGTTTTTATATTCTGTGGTTGTAGTGAAATATCCAACACGGGTTTATGAGCTCATAGCTTTCTGTGGACTTTTGTTTACTGTCTAAGCCAGAGAAAACCCTTCTGGTGTTTGGAGGTCTTTCTAGGAAAGATCAGTGTATGTGCGTGTGTGTGTGTGTCTAATCCAGAGGGGGGAAGGGCATGCAAGTGTGTTAGTATGAGAAAGTGTTGGGGAAAGAAAGCATGTGTGTAATAAAAAAAAAGTAAGTGTAAGTATAGGAGTAAATTGTATGTGTGTGTGTGCGTGTATGTGGGCAGGTTTAAGATATTTTTGTGCATGTGAGTTAGATGGCAGAGTGAGTGTGTGTGTGTGTGTGTGTATGTATGTGTGGCTGAATATGTATACATCCACTGTTGTTTATGCTGAGTCGACTGTTTCATCGCCTTGATGAAGCACACATACACAGACGGCCAGATACACTCTCCTGTCTGCGATGGTGAAACGTCCTCCTCCCTGCCTCGTTTCAGATTTTTTCACCAAAAAAGGAAATGGAAAACTCGTAGCTGCATGGGGGAGGGAGAAAAGGAGGGGTGTGGGGTGTGTGTGTGGGGGGGGTGACCGGTGGTGGAAGTAGGAGAGAAAAGAGTGTGGGAGAGAGAGGAGAAAAAAAGAGAGCAGGAGGATGTTCACATCTGGAGTTACTCCATGGCACTTTCACTGGGGGGGAAGGTCAGCTTGACACATGGCCCCCTCTGGATTTATTGGAAGGAGGAGATGGGCAAGGAGGTGACAGCTAGCAGGAAGGGTCAGGGGGAGACACTTAACTGTATCATATGGTGCATGCACTCAATGAGCTAGTCAAACATAAACAGCTATTACGAGTGTGAGGGTGAGATGCGGCGATAAGGATTTTATAGCTGTCTTTTCAAGCCTCATTCTCTTGCTGTTATTTTTATTTTTTTCCTCTCTTCTTGTCCAACGTCTTTGGTTATCACTGTCACCCAGAATGAAGCCCAAAAGTGTGCAAACAGCAGCAGGGCTAAGTTTTTACAGGTGTGGTCAATTCACACAAAAGTTATTTGGCTCAATATTTTGCTATGTCCGATATTACATTAAAACAACAACCTTTGATGCAAAAACAAAGACAATCACTTCCTTTTAAGCCTCGAACATGACCAGTTACATGATTCCATCACCCATCCACTGGTTTGTAGAACACAATATGCCGCCTGCCAGTAATGAATGACTGAACTGTCACACTCAAACCTCAGATTTGCTCTACAATCATATACATATTGTGGGAATTTCCATAAAATGCACTCGTCCTTTGCATCACTTGCATGATCTTGTATGAAGTGATTGCAAATTCTCATGGTTAATACAAACAACAGTTTACAGTTCAAGTCAAACATGCAAACCTTTTGTGGTCTATGGTCATTAGTGGTAGTATTATCTTCTGGCCCAGCTTCTGATAAACAAACAACAACAACAAAAAACTATAATGTATTTTAGTGGTCTGTACTAGAAAATACAATAACAATCAAGCTTATAATGCAAAAACCTGTTACCCAATGAGTCAAACAAATAATATAGATTTATTAGAATTTTGAAACACTAATTTTATGTAAATATTTCCTAGATCTTAACTACACGGTGCATCCCCATATATGTAGAAAGGAAGGTTACAGATGTAGAGCGTACATGAATAACACAGGTCAAAGCTACTTGTAAGGTCTATAAAATGTACCAGAGGAGGGGTAAGGCTGATAGAATCATGTTAAGACAGGCTCAGATCCCACCTTTACTGAAAGTTGGGTCCATAAAAACAGCAGTAAGGGATGATTAGCACCAACCCCATCTTTATCGTTCCCAGATGTCAGCTCTTATCCTGCTGGACCACCTCTCAGCCAGAAATCAGAAGCACTTATCACAGTTTCAGAGCAAAGCTAATCCTCAAAATCTAAAGTAAATGTGTTGTGACAAAAAAAGTATTTTTGTTAAATCTATCTCTGGCCATTTCAACATATTATTTTTAGCTCCTGTCTTAAATAACTAACAGATTGCTTGATACATATTTAGATTCAACTGAATGGAATCGATTTACTATAATGTGTTGCATGTGGCAACAGGTTTACCTCAATGGGAGGAAAAAAAGAGTGCTGCACTGGGTCAGAAAAAAATGTGTGAAATCAGGTGCTCTTGTAGGACGGTTCAAAATGACGTCAAAGGTGAAGAAGGGAAAAGGTCCAAGGCATTCTGATGTGGTGAAAATATATAAAAATCCTTTATTGATACATGGACTCTATAGAGTTTTAAAAGCATTTCAGCTCACTGTGCCTCTAACCTTTTTTCTTCACTTTTAAGGTCTACATCAGTATCTGTTTATAATGACAGAAGCCTGATACAACACTGTGAAACAATAAAACTTTTCCAAGCTGTTAGCCAACCCTAGCCCCGATTCTCAGCATGGTTAAAAAAAATAGCAAATGGAGCACAGGCCTAAATTAGCTATAATAAATGAAAACATACGTATGGGTGTATAGTTTTTAAAGCAACAGGAATTTCATTTTTGCCATTTCATTACACTACACATATATTCTGGGGGCACTATGACCTAAAAACCCCAAATCTCAGGTAATATAGTCCCACTCCAGTAACTACTATTTCAATCCTCTGACAAGATATGCGATTTACAACAATGGAGCCATTTATACACAACTGGGTAATGTATGGGTTTCAAATTTATAAAATACTTGCGGAGAACATGACGTCAGTGGTTATTTAAGCCACATCTGCATCCAGTCCTATGATCCACAAATGAGAATGAATACAGACAAAAAAAAAACAGTTGATGAATGAAATAATGTATGAATACCATCCTCCTGTATTTAATTTGCCAAACATTAAAGCAGTCATAAACAGAGAAACTTGATTGAACTTGAGTCAGCAACAGCACATGTTGCAGCACTTTGATGGTCATGTTCTTGGGCTTGTTTCAGAGAGCAGGTTTAATGAAGTCCTGAAATCTGGGTTGACTAACTCTGGGGTGTCAAACTCAGAGTTTTGCATTTCAGTACAGGAGAAAATAATTATTTATTTACTTAACACTGCGTGAAGTTAACCAAAACGGCCCCATCAAGCCAAGTAATCATGGCAGTAGTAGAAAAAGGGGGTTTGATCCTTCTAGTTCTCCTAAGTAGAATTAGAAATAACAATAACAATGTGAGTATTAATTTAAGAAAATAAGTTACAGTTACAAATTCCAAATACCAGCTGGCATGGCAGAAAAAAGTTTAACAAAATTATTCAAAGTGTGAATATTAATTGAATCTCTCTGTACACAAAGCAAAGCTGCCCTCTACACAAGCAGAAGCTTTTGTTGACTTAGAAGTCATAGTTTTCCATTACACATTACGTTACACATAATTTGCCCACACAGCACACTGGCTACTCATTTCACACTTGTGTTAAAATTTTCTTCTTGTTATTATTATTATTGTTATTTAATGAATAGAAAACACATCAATTGTTTGAATCCATAAAAAAGAAGAAATAAATGGTTTCTCTTATAGTACTGATATTTAATTTGAAATATAATAATGGGATGGCTCAGGGATTTACCATACTATTGAAAGTGTTTTTCATCCATATTCAAAATAAGCCTGAATCGCAGGTTCTACTTCACTTTGGTCCGTCCCGCTTCCTGTACTCCGGACTTCAAGTTTTGTCAGGTGTGTGCAGTTTCTATATTTGTTTGTTCCTCAACCTATTCTTTCGTTATTTATAATGTGTCAACCTGAGTTCAACAACTCACAGCTAAGCTGAAAGTATTTCATGGGAGCAGTCATGTACCAATGGCATAAAAAACAAACAGAATTGGCACCAACAAGTCCATAGTTGAGTTATGTTTTTTTGACATTTATTTGATAGCATGTCTGTGCCTGTGTGCTAGTATATTATTGACACAGGTGAGCTGCAATCAAATTACAAAAATTAATTAAGTCATATTCAATGACTACCTACATGTGACACCTATAATGGCCCCCCACAACTGATGGTATATATTATCTATTTAAATGCAACCCATCTTCAAGTCTTCAACATGCTCACTAAATACATTTGACCTCCGTTACAGCTGAAAAAGAAAACAGCCAAGGCCTTTAAAGTGTCACTGCCACTCGCAGCTGAAGGGATGGTCATCAGTGAAACAGCAGATGAACTCACTAAAGGCATTTCTGAAACTCATCTGACTTAAGGGACTACATAAGGTTAGTTGGTCAAACTAATGATGTATATGCATTACTCCCTTTGCTTGTGTTTGACAATAAGTCTCATAAAATTTAAATTATTTCCATGTGTCAAAAACAAAACAACAAAACAACAAAAATGCCAAGATTACTTCCTAAGTAAATTAATGGAAAACAAAAGCATACTGTGCTCGAACAGATAATAAGCAGGTAATGATACATATCATAACTGAATTCTGATGATCATTTATGCTTCAATATCAACTGGCTCACCATCTCTGATGCATTTTTTAAGGCTTCAGGAATTAGTTAAAGGGGTAAATCTCCTGCCAGTGAACAAGTTAACGTCACAGAGAATCTTTAAATAATTATCAACTCACAGTTGAGCTGAACTGGCATTATGAAACCAAAGTGGAGTCCTTCGTGTCTGAATGAACTAATTCTGAGTTTCCACAAATTCTATTTTCTGGAACAAAGTCCTGTGTAATGTCTAGAATCTAGACAAAACAGAGGAGCATAGCATGCATCATGTGTACAATGTGTTAATAGTGCATCATGCTGTAATCCATTTAAGCAATGCACCTTGTAGGAGCAATTTATATTAGTGTTTGCAGATTATTATTTTGCTTGGAAATTCAGATTGCACTATTATTTTGGACACAGAGGTGCAGTAAATCAGATAAACCAAGGTATATGTTGGGTATAGGTGGCAGGAGGGGAGGGGCTCACAAGTTTTCACCAGACCAGCAGATAGAGTGAAAGGCAGCACCAAAAGGAATGCTGGTAAGTTCATCTTTTGTCAGCCTTGTATCAATAAAACAACCAACTCCAACTATAAATATTGACTGGAACATTTGTTTTCACTTCAGTTCCTTCTGTGTAGTAATGGCAAGAACTGGAAAAGAATGGAAATTGGACAAATCGCCACTACGCACTTCATTGGCTTGATTTAGACAAGTATTTGCTTTAATCCCTTTTAATTTTTCTATGCAATGTTACGCAGGTGAAACAGTTTTTGTTCCTTTCAGAATCATTTATCCACAGCATTGTTTGTTCCACTGTCTGCATCCATAGAAACTGACACACCTGGTAGGAGCAATGACTGTGTCAAGAGTGTCTCACTTGTTGGTTGCTGATTGGGAAACACACCTTGGCGACTGATGTGGTGTGTGTGTGTGTGTGTGTAGTGGGATTCTGTCATTGGTGCTTTTGCATCCTAAATCAATTCAGGGATATCAAAACCGTTGTGGTTGAATGATTTTCACACTGTAAAAATGTTAGTTGTTTTTATCCTGGATGTGGTTTTGACTGCATGAGCACCTCACCTTAAATTGTGGCATGCCATAAGAAGTGTTGAAATTTGAATTCCTCATGCTTAAAAGATTCAAGATTCAAAGTCAACATAAAAAATTTTGCATCTTAGTCATAATTTCAGTAGTAAATCAATATTAGTCACACCATTTGAAATGTCAGTTATTTCACTCAAACATTATGCGTGGTATATTAATTTATTGAACTATTCCTAATCAGGTTCAAAAACTAAAGTTAAATTATTACATAAATTCTGACAAATGTTACGTTTTTAAGGTACATTAGCAAGGCCTATAAGAGCCTCAGTAATAATATTTATTCAAAGAAGAAGAAGCGTTCTTCTCACACTAACACTCCTAAATTAGGGGCCCACTGAGAGCCCCATCTTCATTTAACTTCTGTGAAACAAGCAACTGAGTGTAACTGGTGTCTGTCTATAACCCAGTTATCAGCAGTGATGCAACAAAAGCTGAAACACAGCCAGCGAGGAGGGGCAAGATCTGTCTTTTCAGACCAGACTCATAGCTGGGCTTCTGTTTTATGTGTGAGTCATTATTCAAGTGGGTGCAGTAAAAAAAATGTATGAGCATTGTAGAAACAAGTTTATTTTATGTGGGAATCAAAAGAATTGCGGTCATTGTCTATTAGGTGTTCTTACAGGATTAATGGATTGCGAGGTGATGGAAACATGGTTTTATACACGAAGCAATGGAACAGTTCAGCTACCTGAAAGCCAAAAGAATTGTGTTTTAAGATTCAACTCATGGATTTATCAGAAACATAAACACGTTTTGTGTTTATTGTGTTGTTACACTGGTCCACCGCAGTCAGTCTGTAGTATGGAGCCTCAGCAGACATGGGTTAACCCCAAATGAGAAAATAAGAGTTTATCCTATCCTTGGTAATTCATCTTAAATCCGTGACTACTTCAAATCCAATTTAATTTCCAATGTTATTTGTCACATTGCCAATTATAAAATCTGCAGTGAAATATTTTATCTGCGACTGGAGAGCCTGAACTCAATGAAATAGTTAGAAACGTGTCAGTCTGATGTCTGATGCCGTAATATTGGTTATTATTTTTATAATATTTGTTCCCCCACGTTGCTCACATGTGTCACAGTGTTGCATTTTATATTTTCGTCTAAATCTAGGGTCCCTAACGAGGGGTCTTGGGATGTAAATTCCCAGAATGTTTTGCGAACTGAAAAATGTTACCGTAGCAACCACTAATAGCGTTATTGATACGGATATCTAAGCAAACAACCATGAAAAAAAAATTCGGAAACTGTACGAATTATTGATATGATATTTTCCCCGTCCTTTTCTGCGAATTTTGTCGCATTACTAAACATCTATAACACGACAGCTGGTACAGCTACGCTTCTTCGTAAAGTTAGCTAACGTTAGCTAGCTAGCTAGCTAGCTAGCTAGCGGAAGTCCCGCTGTCCTGTATAATGGCTGTAGGCTGCCACTGATCAGTTCATTCATCAACAGTGAGTGGAGTCTCTTCCTCCGGCGCCATTGTGGAAAATGTACCGGCACAGGTAAATGGCCCACGCTCAGTTTCTTGTTTCCAAAAGCCTTAATATCGTGTTACATGTGTGAAGGTAACGAAGGGCGTCCCAACATTTCCACTCCGAGCACTAGGTGCTGAAGGCCGACTGGTAGTTGGCGAGCTGAGGGGTATTAGGTTTGGGCCTAAATGTCACAAATATTTATTTCTTTTTTCTTTTTTAAAAATAAGGAAATACTTTTGTCACAGTTTGCATAATCCCTTTGAACTATGTGCACATATGATTGACAGATATGAATTGACTAGCTGCCCCCTCCTCCGTGCTGCAGATTATTTTTGTCATTCTAGCAACATGACTCTTGGAAAGGCGAGTTCATTCCTTTTATCAATCTGGCCCAGATTGAAATATTGCATCCATTTCAAACAACGGTGTTCCTCTGACTTTTCATTTAGTTGGATTTTGAGGTCTCATTTATCCACTAGATATTTCCTTTGTTTGAATTTGTTCTGCTCTTTTAGCTGAGGTATAAGAAATTAATAAAGACCTCTGTACCAGGGCAGCACTTGTGCACAGTGTACTAAAGGGCTATGTACTGTGGATGGGGGCATACATTTGTGTCCCAAGCTGACATTCATGGGGCTGGTGCTGGAGTCTCCCTCAGTGGCTTGGCCCAAGCTTGCATCCTCTTCATTCACTCCAATCTGAGATCAAGGAGTTGGGCTTGCTTGTGGGGAGTTCTTATGCTGTCTTGTAATGAGCGCTCTCAGCAGGAAAACAAGGCCTTGTTTTTCCAGAGTTCAGGGTTGGTTGGATGCACCCACCGCTCTGAGCTGACCTCTGTTAAAATCCCTTCTTTCCTGAGTGACGTATGAGGACTACATCTCTGTGCAGGATTCCAACTGATTTACTGTTGAAACTAAAAGATGGGACATGTGAACACAGGAAAATGTGCTATTAATATTAACGCAACACCATATATAAGATAGTCCTTGTGTAAAACCACCCATGCTAATAATGAGCAGTGAATGTTCTGGGTAGTCAGCTTGTATTCACACTCAAATTGCAATTTCTCACATTCTTCATTGCAGAATGTGTTTGAACACACTTATTAGTTTGTTGTGCTGCCATTTACTCCCTCCCATACATTTTTACACTTTTCAGGGTTTGATGTGGTTTTGGAACAAAAAGTGTCTGTTAATGTGGGCATGTAGGAATGTGATGAATTCTCATAAAGCAATTCAGACATGAACATCCAGGATGCGAAAATATTGCAACTATTGTCTGAAAGTATTGGGAATGTGGTTTTGAGTGTTGCCCCTTTTGGTATTTGGTCTGGTGAAACTTACAAAACGTATAATGCTGTACAGGATGCATAAAAAGCTTTTTCTTAAAAGGACATTTGAACTGCAGTAAGAATGATAATGGGAGGAAAAAAACTCCTGGATCAGGCACTAACATGATTCCAGACCACATGGATCACAATTCATTGACTGTCCAGTGATGAAGACAGTAATCATAATCAGGGGCCAACAATGAGTGCAGATATCAGAAAAATGAGCATAAGCTGTTGACGAAATAAAAGAGCTTTTGAGTATTTTTCTGCTTCAGGGAGAAAACATTCCTATTGTAGAGTGTTTAAACCGGTGTGGGTTAATGAGTTGGTGAAGAATTAAGAGTAAAGAGACAAATAATAGATGAATATTCATTCTTTAAAGAAAACAGTGTGATTTATTGCCCTTTTAGTGTAATCCAAGTATACGTTTTACCACAGTGTAGTCACACTGTTGGCAGCTGGGGAGCTCAGTTGGAGCAGTTGTTTGGAGATGAGATGTTTGGAATGCAAAAAGTTGAAGGAGGGGATAGACCATGATTGACTGAAATGTTTAATGTTTAATAGATAATAAGTAACTTGTCAGTAACTCGACCTCGACTGTAATGGGTTGTATGTACACAAAGCTTCGATATCTAATGCTCATCCATTTGATAGTTGTTATCATAAAGAGTTTATTCAAATGGGCAAATTATTGATTATCAGTGTAAATGTTGTGAAATTCATATTTAGGACTAGAAAAAAAACCCATTCTGCAGTATCTCATGATGGTATATTTGCAAAAGACTGCCTAAGAGAAAGTACTCACACCATCACAGTAGATCGTACCAAAGAACTTTTTGTAGAAGGGACAGAAAATTCAAAGACTACCATCAAGCACCAGAAGTTCAGCAAGGACAAAAGACGTCTTTCTAAGTTCACAAAAAAAGTAGATTTCATTGTGACTGATATTTGTTTTTTTCTTTTTTTGGTATACTGGAAGAAATGACAAATGATTATGTTTAAGATATAAACAGACATTAATCATGACATGTGGCTCATATTATTAAAATTACTTGCTTTCAATGAAGACATTACTTCAATACACTGATGAACTGTGACAACAAAGATTGTTACGATTTTAATCCATCATTATATTCTCTGCTATTGTTTTTCTTTTCTTTTTGCTTTGTAGCTCTCCTTTGACCTTTACTATGATCATGTTAATGATCACATGTTAATGCTTCTTTTCATAGAAAGTTAACTGGTAGTGAATTGTAAGACAAGTGTTTTATATGTCAGTGCTCCCCTCTTGTGGTTGTTTTTGTCATTACAGTTGTACACCTTTATAGAAGTAAGAAAATCAGCAAAATGGTATTGTGAAAATGTAATCATTAAACAACAGTCTTCACAGTGGTGAATTGTTTTACTTTTTTAAATTAATCCTTTATTATTTTTACTATGTTAATTTCTTTGCATTTTGTGTGTTGTTCAGTGGTTCTTTTTCTTCTTAAATGAGATTAGATTATTAAAACAAGATAACCTGGTTTTATCATCTTTACTCAAACCAAAGTTAGTTAAAACCAGTGATAATGGCAAACTTTGACAGAAAAAAAGTTTGTGTGTGTGTGTGATCAAATTTGCTTTAGTTTTCTTCACATACTTATCATGTCCAAAAGGGGGCAGCATGTATTAAGTGTTATGTCAGCTGTTCTACATTCATCCTCTAAACTCTTCCTCTCCTGTATCAGGAGTAGTTTTTGACCCTTTCTCAGTATAAGACAAACTTGGATGAAATTAAGCTTTGTTAATAGACACTTAATCCCTTTTTAGTTTATTAATTGTCCAATGCATTTCCCCAGCTTTTCACTTGCTCATTATATAAAAATATGTTTGATTCATCATGGATTCTCCCTGAGAAATCTCAAGTTCAATGCAAAGGCCCCCAGTCTCTCCCACCTCACTTTTGATCTAATTTCAAGTCCCCTGTGTCTTTTGAATGTCATCAGATATAGATTTGCTGTTTCCCATGAGAAGTGTTGGCTTCATCATAACATAAAATAGTTTTGTTAGCAGCCCTGTCTTTATAGATATCTGTTGCTGATCATACATGTCAGACTGTCAGTGTTGATGTACAATGCTTTGGAATATTTTCGAATCGAAGAGGACATTTTTTCTTTGTACATTTCCAGATTCAGCCCCTCAGATCTTGAGCCATAAAGAGAGGATGGTTGTGGAGTTTTAGAGATGGAAATTATCACGGATCAGTCGGATTGCTGATCTTTAAAGAGCTGGAAGCCACTATAGTGGGAGGAGAGAGTCCATTAGATACTGCTGGCATTTGTTGGTGACTCAGTTGGAGACTCCAGTGGCCTCAAATACCCCAACCTCTTATTCACCCACATGATGATGGGACATCTTAGGTAGTTTTCTCAAGGAAGTATGTCATTAATGCTGCACCTTTATAATTGAACTGAGGAACATGGTAGAGCAAATATCATAAACTGAACAGTGACTTCACACTTGTTTCAGAAGAACATCACTGCAATAAAGAACAGGGGGTCTGGTCCCCCAAATGTAACAGTTCTCCATTTACACAAACGACTTTGACATAGCCACTAGTATCACAAAACATGGCAATGGAGGTGAAATAAATTTCTTATGTGAGCCTCACAGCACTGAACAATTACTTGTTATTTGAAAATCTCCCAGATTTTTAGATAATTCACAGACCTTGCTGTGGAATGAGTCCAGTATTTTCTATGCCTGAAAGGAAACTTCCTTTTGGAGGCAGTGATGTCTAAGAGTTATCCAGAGGAAGCAATACATAATTTCTGGGAGAGTCTTGCAGCTTAAACTCTACCTTGCTGTGTAAAATGGGAAATTGCATTGCATTTAAATGTGCATGAGTATTTTCTGCCATTGATTACTGTTTGGAAGTGTCACTGGTACCAACAGACTCAATACAAATTAGAAGTTTATTCTTGACTCTAGGTTGCCAAATGGGAAGATGGCTCTGCTCCGCTGATGACAAGCTTTAGCAAGTTTTACTTATTTATTTATTTTTTGTCTTCTACTCTCCAGTTCCAAGTTCTCTTCTGGCAGAGAATAAATGCTAAAATGATTAATGAATAAAACACCTGATCCAGTCACATTCCTAGATGAAAACATTTAGACACATGAAAAAGTGGTAGGGTTAGTTTTATTCTAATGGCAGTCTTTGTGTTTAAAGACCTGTCAGTCAGTTTGAGTGTGATATCAGGTTGATGTTAAGAGTTTTGGTATCGTGTTGGTACCCTTTTGTTTACATTTGGATCAGAGATTGTGTGTTTAGGTCAAGGGCACCCATATACTCCAAGGATTTACCATTCATTTCTCTAGGAAAACATGGGAGTGGGAAAAAAAAGAGGGGGGGGAGGTAAGGGAGAGCTCCATCCATTGGAGCCAGGGTAAGAATTTATGGTCAGGAAGAGCGATGAATGTGTAATTTACGGTGCATACTCTACCATTCCCCCTGCCCTCCCTGATAGTAATGAGAAACAGCTGTTTTGTTGTTAGGCCAAGGCATGGTATACCCCCTCCCTTCTGGCTATGACACACCATTAGTTTTTATTTCTGTCTCTGCTTTTACGACCCCTGCCCAGGCGCCAGCATTTGGCCAGCGATCGGGACCATCACACCATCTTAGCTTGTCCACCTCCCAAAATGGTCTCCTTTAGCCAAGGAAAAGCCTACCATAACCACTGAGGGCAGTTACCTGGATGCACAAAGCATCACACCTGAGTTGAATGTAGTTCTATTCTTTTGATTGAATTCAGGTCAGAGTTGAGAAATTATAAAAGCAAACAAATTGATAATGATCATTGTTATTGTTGTTATAATAATAACAATCATATTTGTGTTGTTTTGGCTATCACTATGTTATGTAACATAATGATTCAGAACACAGAGGTTAGGGCAACATAGGCAGTTTAAGCAGTAAATCAAAAAAGGTTTTAACATACAAGAAGTTTAGCCAGATTATCTACCACTGTATTTAAGTATGTAAAGTCAAAAATGTGATGGAAGTTTAAAATTGATCATTTTGGTTGTAATTTTAAAATTACTTTTACAATTGTCTTTTTTCATTCCAAATAAATTTATAACATGCAGGTTGAGTTAAATTCTGTTTCTTTCCACGTAAGGACCACTTATCCTTCCCTATCTCAGCAAGTAACCTAGTAAGTAACAGACAAAGTAAATAACGTGCAAAACTGTGAAGACCAAGTTGTTAAAGAAATATATTATTTAAAAAATAATCTACTCTAAGCGTACCAAGTCTTAATGTGTCACTAAATGTGTCCTTATGTGTATAAAAGGTCCTGAATTTTCGATAATATGTTGCACCGCCAGAAGTGACAAAATCGTTGATGCCATTTCAGCTATACTCAATGAGACAAAAAGCAAAATCAGTGTATGAGCGAAGTGACATCAGCTTCATCTGAACTTTATTTAGGCTGTCACAGAATAAGCTGTACATGATGGTATTAATACTTCTTAGGTTTGATGATAAACACAGTTTGACATATTCAGTATGACAATCCATAGTATGAATGAATAATGTAGCGCGTAACTTCTCCTGAAACTAATATCTTGTGGAGAGCAAACAGATCCTTTGAGAACATTCTAGGAATAAAAAAGAGAAACTGTGCCTGCAATGTTATGAAACCAGCATTTGGAGTATAAATGTGTAAAAACTGTAAAATTCTTTCATTGTTATGAAATATTAGCAGTAGGAAACATCAAAGTTGTGCAAATTCTTCAGACCCTGTTGCAAACATACACGATTACTGAGCAGCTGATGATTTGATGGCTTATATGATAACCAGTGGCTTGTAGTTACTGCATATTTGATACATCATTGTGCATTTACATTTTGTTTCCTTTTGATATCCAGACCCTATTTCTATGAGACCAACATTAATACATATGTGCAACTGTACACACACATGTAAAAACATCGACAATACAACTCAAATCCGTGCAGAAATGCATACGAAGTACACAAACACCCAGACTTTAGATAGGAACAAACAAACAAATGCGCACACACACACGCACAATGGCACTCACATGCAACCTTGTACCATGCAAATATTTGTGTTTTTAATTCCTCATCTTCTGTGCAGAGTTGTTTTTTGATTGAAATATTGTTTAATCTGAGAGAAACAGCTACGCTATGAAATGGCTAAAGTTTGCATCAAGACACCAGAGAAGGACATGAGCTGAGGTCCCAGCTGATCCTCCTCTATATCTTCTCTTAGGCCTATTTTCTTATAGACTCCTTCATCAAAATAATATAGAGGACCTTCCATCCTCAACAACCACAAATGATTTCCAGTGCCTTTTCATCTAACAATAGGAAATAAAGGTACAAGGACTTAATACTATTCACCATCTTTACATCACATACAGCGGCTGTTGAGAAAATCCATCTGCCATTTCTCACAAAAATGAAAACAAATGAAGAACAGATTGTGATTAAAATTGGACTCCAACAAAATACATCATAAACTGGAGAGGCCCTTCATTTGTTATCAGACTTCCAGCTTTGATGCTGCATTTGAAACAGATTCTGTTCTGATTTCAAGCAGTGACACGGGCCGGTTCATGATATGGACCGTGCTAAACCATGACTGCAACGTGACTGCTTGTCCAACAGTGATCCCTCACAGTGGAATGAAACTCAACATCTCTCTCAGGGAACCACTAAGACACCAGTTTCTTCTGGATGGGTTCAATTATTCAAAAAGCTCTAGAAGGCCTTTTGTGATGCACCAATCCTCCAGTTCTCTTTGCATTTTATACAAAGCATAGCAGCATTAACCCAGTCCTTCATCACTTTTACCTTAGTCTGTGGTTGGCACCACTGGGTGAGGCACTGTCTTTGCTTTGCTCTCTGCCCCACCAGCAGGCACTGAAGTTTAGCTGATGGTGCTGGTTGTGATGCTGGGAGCGGTGGTTGTTCTGTTCTGGCCTTTTCTCCTCTTCCCACCTCCACCTCCTCCTCCACCACCTCCACCTCCACCTCCACCTCCTCCTCCTCCACCACCACCACCACCACCACCTCCACCTCCACCACCTCCTCCTCCTCTTCCTCCTCCTCCTCTTCTACTGCCATCTTTGCCTTCTCGTCCTCGCCCACGTGTGTTATCCCTCTCTCTGCTGTTTGTATCATCGTGTTGATCTCCCTTATTCTTCCTCTCTGAAATTAGAATTCATAGAAAACATTATTAATGGGATGTGATATTTCTCAAATAAACTCCTGTAAGATTTATTTCATCATCAAATGTCATATTTTGGCCAAACCAAAAAAAAAAAGGGAAAAAAGGATGGATTCCTGAGAGATGAGAATAGAGGATATGGGATGTGTGCTGGATGAAAACTTGCGGGTGTGGTTGTGTGGTTTTTAATGCAGGCAAAACGAGTTAACCATGCACATCCAGCCCAGAATAATTCAAAAGTGCTGAAATAAAGCTATGTTTAGCCATGCTGGCAGTATAAGTGCTGTCAGCATGTACCACAAAGGACCCAATAATAATCAGACTTAATAGGACAAAATAAAACATCTTGAAGGTAAATTTTTTGGGGGGGGCCTCGTCAGTCGGCCTGTTTACCTTTCTGGTATCTCAACAGCAATTTTTTGTGCTTAAATTCACATCCTCCTTAATGTTAACCGTATTTTTCATTTAACTTAATCTGAAAAATGTCAGGTCCCATCAGCCTTGGCTGGATTTTGTTAAAAAACATTAGAATGCCAATGTGCCAAATTTAGATGGACCAGTTTACCTTATACCTGGTATTAGTATGGAGCATCAAGAGCTGGTAGCAGGGGTGTAGACTCTTCAGTCTTTAATTTCTGTTTCAACAGCTTCTCACTCCTTTAGCCCACTAAATGCACATAAGCGTTCCCACTGCCTTGCATTAGGATCTACACCTGTCACACATTTTTAAGAGTGCTCTCTAAATACGGGCATCCATCATGGCGTGGTTAATGTCTGCACATTACACATTCAGGAGTGATAAGAGCTGCTATTCAGCTGGTGATTTAAAAATGCAGCTCATGTATAGACAGTGAGAGCCCTTATGGCAGTCAAGTGACATTAATTTTTGTCACATAAATCACTTTGAAATCACTTCTGGTATAATGAGTTAAACATTGTCAAGAGGCCCAATAATAGCGCACAAGGACATGAAGAACTGTCACTAAGTGGAAATGAACATTGTGTCTAGAGTCAGATGGCTATTGTTTAAGCAGCACTCAAAAAGTATTTGGTTTTGTATATCTGTGGGAGTGTAGTTATGTTGGAGGATGTTTATTGTGAACTTGTGCGTTGAGAATCTCTGCACATCCTAGAAACTGAGTGAACACATGCCAAGGGCTGGACAGTGTTCACCATGCAGTTGACAACAGCAGGGCTTATGGCGCCACCATGTTTGTCTACTGCCGTTCAGTAATAACTTAAGTCTGTGTTTATTTTCCTCTGGTATTTTTTAAACTTGTCGAACAAACAGTTATGATTATTTGGTTTAAATGCAAATTTGAAAAAACCTAAAAGCACAAAGGTACAATGTTTCTCAAATTTCACCAAAAACAATGTGTGCGTAGCCAGTGAAAATTATTATCTAGTGATGAAGTGGATTCAGTGTACTTGAATTTGAACAGAAAAACATTTATTCACTGCAGGCCCATGTAGAGTTACAGTTGCTGTACTCTCAAATTAAAACTAAAAGGCCCAGTCAGACAGAGTAATGCAAAAAGTGAAACTGATGCACTGAAAATCCCATTTGGTGAGTTGGATCAAACCACATGCTCATCATTCATGTTTGTTTTGCATCAATAAATGTACATCTCAGCTTTTATGGCCAACAAGTGCGTAATACTGAGCAGTAATAGTTTCAATTGAAATCAATGAGAGACAGTGAACCAGAGTGTAGCCTGAGTGAAGTAGAGGGTCCTCACACACACACACACTCTGCGGCATCTGAGCTAATGTGCTTACTGTGTAAGGACTTAATTATTTCTCTAACAAATTACTAATGGAGAAAAGAGAGGGGGACTCCATCAGTTTATGACAGCTCTGATTGCACCATCTCTCTATCCAAGCTAAACAATTGTGCCTAACAAATGCAATAACACATCCAGAAAATTCTGTTTTTGCATGAGACCCTTTTGTGGAGCTTCAGGAAAAGGGGAAAAAATTGCAGCCAAATCAACACAAAGCGTGAGATCTTCAGACCACTAAATCACTAATGTTATACAAGGTCTACCCCCTGTGTTTTATATAGCCAGTCTGCCAGCCAACTCCCACAGTTGCACTCTTTCTTTGCACAGTGTTTACCCACATGAACTGGTTGACTGGGGTCACGGTACCATCACCCATGATTTACCTCACAGAGGGGATAGTCACTTTTGTGCATCTTGGCAGTTATGTGCATTTTATTTACATACAAACATACATAGCATCTCAACAGAGGAAAAGCAGGAATGAAAACCTAGTTAAACTCAACTAAGTTGACCATGTCACCCTTTGCAAAGCTTTTTTGGCTCATCAGGTGTTACCTCATGTATCACACTTGCCTTTTCTTCTTGCTAAGAGTGGTCATAAGAATTTTTAAAAGATACTTCACCTTTAATTATTTTGCCTTCAGAGTAAGGCTGGAGTTCTTTCCAGGATGTAGGTGCAATACAGAGTAAGTTTGCCTCTCATTTCTCAAATTGCGCTGCCACAGCCTTTTTAATGAACCGTCCTCACACGCGAAGCAAACCTCCTCATCTTTAGACATGCCCACAGATCAGTATGGGACAATTTCGGAATATGTTCTGCTTCATCAGACTCGTGAAGGAATTTCTCAAGGAGAGGAGAGGATGGTGCTAGGGTATGTGAGCCTCCTCCATGTTTACTCACAAATATCCAGGCATATCATCTGTTAAATGTTGCAACATCTGTAGAGATGCCAAGACTGTGCAAATATTGTTACACAATGTTGCTGCTGTGCCTGAAATCCCCTATGCGTGCCACCGTCCAATAAAGACCTTAAATATGGCTTGTTGGCAGTTCTCTTAGACTTTGCAAATAAGTGTAAGTTTACAGCCTTGGTTAAAATTAGTTCATTATGCAAAACAGATTGGTATTTGGTGACTTTAAGAAAACAATAATTTACTAATGGCTCTTAATTAACAAATAACCCCTTTCGGTCCAAGAAAAGGAATCATAAATTGAAAGAACAACAGCTCCACTTATGTTTCTCCATTTTGGAAGGTTCATCATCTTACCAGCACTGCTGGTAAATTCACAGTTTCTTCGCCTCACTGCTAAAGATGACATTTTTAAAAGCAAATAACCAGGATCATTGCTGTGTTTGTAGCACATTTCATCCAATAAACGACTGGAGCGCCTGGCCAGATCCGTCATTTGTTGGCACTATCTGCAAATGAGCTCAAGAGTAACTAATTAGCTGTTCCGAAAGCCAATAATGGCCACTGACTGGTGAGAATGACTGTTAACCTTCTGGAGAGCAAGCTGCTGTGTGGGTGATAAAGACCCAAGCAAATATGTCATGACCCCACGCTTCAACGGCCCTCAGAACAAATAGCTCTTTCTCGCTCTGATCTTTCTCCAGCTTTGCAGTGCTCAATGCCCACTCTTCATCTGTTTGGCTTGTAGATTGGGGTTTATTGTTTACATGCTGAGAAGTCAAGAGAGTCAGTATCCTTCTGTGAGCTCAGCCAAACAAAACCCAATCAACACACTGTGGGGTCACATGTACACACTGGCGGGAATACAGGAGTTTTTACTGTTGAGGAATGGTTCCTTCATTCATCATATTAACCAGTTGAAGCATTTCATGACGCACATGGACTCTACTGCACATTATTCTGTAATCTGAGCGGTGTCTTCTGATTACAACTATTTGAAGTAGTAGCCACTATTAAGTGCCCTTTCCTCCTTGTTTGTGCATTGATTTTATGCTTTTTATGTGTGTTTTGTTTACCTCGCGTACAGGGTGTCTTGCTCACGACGCATTTCCTTCTCTCTGTCTGAGGAACACAAGTCTCTGACAGCACAGAGGCCGGGGAGGTGTCTGGGCTGTGGACCTGTGGCAGGGGGGAACGAACCCGAGCTTGCGAGCCTTTCTTAAATCCACATGTTTTGTTTTTCTTCATGCAGGAACCCCATTGGCTCCACTCACCCAGTTCGCACTCTGAAGCACGCTGACCTGGGGGAAAACATGGCACAAAGACTAAGGTAGGGAGTCAACAGTTTCCAGCTCCAGTGTCTCACATTTGTTTAGCAAACTTCCTGCCTGCTTTTTACAGCTTAGTAGTTTTGGCACAGGATAATGACTTTAAGGTAATTTGCAAATCTGAAAGCAATTTTTTTTTTTCAAAATTTTCAGACAGATTTAGAAGGTTGCTATGAACCTGAAAATGTATGAACGCATATGGCTGTTAAGTATCCCGTGCTTCAACACAACAGCTAGTTTTTAAAGTCAAGTTTGTATTCCCAGTGGACACGCAAGTCGAGTTAACAGTACAAGATGCCAGAAATGCAGTCCAGAGTGCCAGGTCTTTCGGCTCTTAACCAAGATGCCTAGAGAGCTCTGATTTTCACAGTTAATGCCATCGTTTATAAGTTATGACATAATCATTTTCAACAGAAATAAAACCCCAGCTAGGAAAACCCAAGAGACTTTATTTATTTTTCTCAAAAGTGTTCACTTCCCTTTTTCCAGGCCAAACAACTGGCCAAAACTGGCTTCTCAGATGAAGTATAGTTTATGTGTTACAGCAGGTAAATGTCATGGATGCCATGATGATATTTTTAAGTGGATAAACAAGTGGGATGTTTAAGGTCACTTACCAACACACTCCATGGTTTCGTTGGAGGTGCGCTGGCCTGGAGGGCAGCTTACATAACATCGCCCGCTGTGTGAATACAAGCCCTCCTTACATTTTGTGCAAAAATTCCGATTGAAACATGCTTCACAGTTGTCTATTTTACATTCTGGAAGACAGAGGAGAAACAAAAAACAGATGATCAAATGAAATTTTGTTACATTCATTTTATTGCCTTCCAATTAGTTTTGGGTTTTTTTTGCTTGTGAATATACAGAAATCTTTACTCTTTTAATGAAGAATTCATTGCATCTTGGCTCAAAAAGAAGGCAAATAGGAAGAAGAACCCAAATTTTATTTCCTCTGAGACATTAATTGGTGGTTAAGCAACATGGAGTCTATTTAAGGGGAGTAACACTCTTCTTTTAAAAACACATGCACCAGAGGCCTTGTTGTTTTGAAAAGTGCAGCCAGGAGTGTAATGCTTCACTAGGTTTCTCAAGAGTGGGCTTTTCCACACTTCAGGCTCATTAAACTCACTGACTCTCCAGTCAAACAAAGAACTTTTTGAAATTAGTATAATTACAGGCACAGGAGGATAAAAACCAGACATGTTAGAAGACTTCCAAAAACCTTCGTCTCATCATTAAAGGTGCTTCCTTCCTCGCATCATTCATTCCATCTGAATTGACCTGTCTTGCGTGAGGACAGCAAAGGAAGATGGGAATCTGTAACTTTCCATGTGCCAGTGTTAATCGGATCTAGACACATCTTATTCATGAGCGCTCATATCAAGAATATTTGCTCGGTGACTGCTCTCATGCCAAGGTCAGAAATGGTCTGAGACTAAATTGCTCATTGGGATCTTTCAGTCTTTGCCTTCTGCTCCCAATTACTATTTTGAAGCCCCTGACAGCTAAATTTGACAGAACTGACGTTTGTAGCCCTATAATCTAAGACAAATGTTGCTAACAAGACATTCTGGGATGTCATGTATAAAGTCAGATGATTTGATAATAACCCAGGTTAGCCCATGAGGGCCTCTGAGTGGAATTTGCTGCAGAAATTCAGCCCTTTCTGCAAAAGTCAGGACAGTGAAATAATGCTTCTTTGAGCAATGAAAACACATGTGGTTGATTTTATTGAAATGGATCCAGTATTTTAATAGAATTGCAAAAAATATCTCATAAATAATTCTAAATGTGTAATTTGCACTGATGCAACAAACTTTACAGGGAAAATAAAATTCTGTCAGTTTGGAATAAGATACAGTTTCTATTGTTGACCTCTGAGTATAAGGGCTGTAAAACAAAGACAGCTCAGGCAAGAAAGCATGGTACTATACTCCACTGTGGCAGCACGAAATGATAGATCTTGAGTTGTATATTCTTTGAGGCTCTTTTAGTATTATGGAATATGTAGTTCATCACATCTGACATTAGGAATGTAGAAATTTCTTGTCAAGCAGAAGTGTTTTCTTCCTGCAGCAGAAAATCACTGTAGGTTGGCTGGCGTTGTAGCTGCCCACCAGCTATCTAATATATGACTATCTTGAAGCAATGAATGTACCTGCATGCTGTGAAACACAAAGTAATAAAGATGGTGGAAGCAGTCAGCAAAAGCGCAAAGAAATTATTTTACACCTACACACATTCATGAATACACACTGTATAGATTGCTTTAAGGGCATGTCTGAATTAAATGTGTACTAAAACAAACATTGATGGATTGTCTGGGGCATGACCCTTGCCCCAGACAAAACAAAACACAGAAATCCTCTCAAAAACAGACAAACAACAATGAATTATAAATGATTTTGTTGGGATTTTGTTGCAATCCTGTTTTCTGCCCACACATAAGAGGAACCAGACACCAGACTGAGGTGCTGGCACTCCACTAAGAGTAAAAGACTCAGCTAAGTCAGTGTCGTGACTGTGGCCTCACTTTCACCCACCTTCCGAATGAGCCAAACCTGTCCCATAACCATAAAAAACACCAGATTACTTACAAATCCCTCCGACTTTCCTTCTCTTCAGCAACTATTTTTCCAAATCTGTCAGCTATTTGCCTCCTCTTTTCCACCGGGACAGAAAAACAGGGATTTGACGCATGTAATAAGTTATCGCAAATAGTGGCCAGTTGCCTCTCTTTAGCATACTTTAAGTGACAAAGGGTTATTATACTTCAGTCACAAGCATGAAAAAAGCAACAGATATTAGTTTAAAATAACATAAACCACCAGCAAATAGAGTTGATTTGTCCATATTTTAGTATTGATAAGGTGGGACCCATGGTATTAATATCTTTGTTAAACACAAAGTGGGAGTACACAAAGGGAAAAAATCTGATGTGTTATTCCTCTACACCTCTAAATTTTAAAACTATTGTAAATACACAGGTTTTAACACTTGCAAGATTGATTTAGCATCAGCTGTGTACATTTTTCAAGAGTGAGAGTGAGCAGTTACCAACCAGTAAGCTCCAGTCTTTGTGTGTTCGGGAGATTCCAGATGCGTATTTACAAATCTAATGTGCCCACACACATGGTCCTGTTTATTGTACCCCTGAGTCCACAACACAAAGCAGAACTCACGGGTGCATCTGTTGTTGCCTTCTGGGTTCCTCATCCCAAAGTATCCCATGGGGCAGGAGGCGAGGCACACGCCTATCTGACGAATGTCATTGCGCTCCAGGAAAATGAAGAGTTTGGGCTTACATTTGATGCAGCCGTTATACTCAGAGCATCGTTCACAGCCTTTGGGACAAGATGGTGGCCCCTCAGTACTAACTGTGGAAACATAAAGTAAACAGGAGGAAAGTAAAGGCAAGTTGAAATAAGCAACAGCGCAGTACGGTGTACCCTTACATTAAAACATAAACTGTTTTCAGACAGACATGAATTTAAATAAAAGGAAGTAAAAAGTGCATTTGTCAATATACTGCCAATGAGAAAAACATCAGGCAACTGCAACATTATGCTGGCATGTCCTCTGATCTAGTCATAAACCTGCCAGCACTTTATCACTCCAACAAGCAGGGCTTAATGCTTGCAGCTTAATCTAACTGGGGGCCAGGCCAAACATCTTTGTTTGAACAGTTACTCACTGTTTACTTCAAACTGCTTGCCGGAGATCCTTAACAGATTCTCATTTGGAGAAACCCGGGTAATTGGGGCTGACATTCAACCAAGAGCCAGTCAAAATCAGGCAACTCACAACATACAGAGCCTCCACAGGGATCAGTCAGAAATGATCCTGGCATTAGAAAACTCCATTAGTGATGGACATGACCAAGAGCTGAATATGCGATGCCAGTGTTTTTCAATAGCACATAAGTCCTGAATCTGAAAATGCACTGCACATGCATTCACACTTCACCTCCTTGTAATCCCAGGCTCAGACTTTAATCCAATTCCTTCATCTTCCCAAAATGAATAGCAGCAGTGCACTTAAATAGAAATCAATGTTTAGGGCTAGTCATTAAGAGACAAAAACACAGAGGTTGGAGTTGGTTTACAGTACAGGACTGTAAATCATCAGCTCTAAATATACATACTTTCACACAGCCATCCATCCCATCTACCACCGTGCCTCCCAGAGATATGTTGGATGGTAAAAACGTTGAAAGGGTTTTCCCATGAATGGATCAAAGCAGTCCTCAGTCTCGTCAAGCTCAAATGCAATCATCGCAGCCAGGTCTTACTGCTCACTATCACGAATAATGCTAAGAGCAATTACTGGCTTATGAAGTGAAGAGTATTTGAGTCCGAGAATCTGGTGTTGTAAACTGTTTGTGATGCGTGGTTGATTGAAAAAGAGACAGTTTGCGCTCCCTGGAGCACAAGGATCGATAGGTGCTACTGTAGTCTGTGGTGGTTTCAGTTTGATTCCCGCATGATGCTGAATTCATTGAGAGAGGTAACAGAGAAAGCCCGGGGGGGGGCAAGCAGCACTGTCGTCAGCCATTCGCCTGCCAGAGGGGGAGGTGGTTGTACAGTTTTTGTGTCTTTAAGATCATCAGACCATGCGCTTTCTTCAGACAGTGTGCAGCATACCTCTTCCATATCTGGAGGAGGGGCACCTAACAATCCATAGGGTGCTAACATATACGGTGAGTGACCCTAACCCCTCTGTCTATTAATAGTAGTATAGTAGTAATAGTACAAATATTTTCTATTTACGACATAAACAGTTCCTCCTTCTTAGTATGTTTGATTTTAATAACACCACATCTGTTTCTGTGGCCAGCCATGGTATTTTATGAATTCTGGTTCACAGAGGTTGGCCTGAGTTTGGCATTGG
The DNA here is from genome assembly GCA_034769265.1 of Remorina albescens. NCBI lineage: Eukaryota > Metazoa > Chordata > Actinopteri > Carangiformes > Echeneidae > Remorina > Remorina albescens. Next base: position 6,279,374 of record CM068486.1, read on the forward strand.
CTGAAAGCTCCTTGTGTGTAAAGGAAGAATTATTTCAAAGCTGACAGTAAGACTAGGACCGAGGCTCTGAGGCCAGAGATATACTGCAAGTTGGCCCAAGCACCATCTTTGGTTGCGTGAGGTCAGAAAAATGCTTACAACAACAGCGGCAGCACGGCTCAATTGAGAGCTTAAAACTGTCAGGTACTCCTTCTATTATGTGCCCACAGAGCCAGACACAAAAAGACTGATGGCTTTGAGGGCAAATACATCAAACCCCCCTCTGTATACAATCCTAATACTCATAAAAGTTTTACATAAACTGAGAGAGGCATATTCTTAAAAAGAGGAAGAAAGACGAGCCATTCAGGAGAAACACTGAACCTAACAAAACCCGCGCAGGAAAAACAAATAAGAATGATGAGAAAATAAACAAGATGTTATCTTTGCTTTGCTTGTTAAATGTTTATAAGACATCCACAGCCGTGACTCAGACCACAGTAACGAAAGGCAGCAGTGTTGAAGTGGAAGAAAAAAGAGATCAAAACAAACTGAGGGAGGAAGAGAACTCACCCCGTCTCTGCCTTCTCGCCTTGGAGAGCTTAAGAGCATCGCTATGACCCACAGAGCTAAGGAAGACCATTGCCAGCACCACCAGTCCCAGCTGCATAGTCCCTGTTGCCTTCTCGGCCACGCAGGGTCCCCCCCTGCAACCAGATGGATCAGGTGGGGGGGCCCCCTTCCTCTGTGGGACAGGTGGATCCCTCTGCTGCTGGTACGGATGATCCCTCCTCCTCCTCCTCAGTGTGGCGCTTCTCTCTTTCTCTGTCTGTCTCTCCCTTCCCCCCCACCCCCCACTCCTCCTCTGTCTCACTGTATCCTTCACTCTAGTGGCTGCTGTGTCCGCAAGTCTGTGTAGTGGAAGGTGATGCTGCGGTTGCAAATCCAAACAAGCCAGAGGCACAACAAGCCATTACACTGGTGGCAGTACTGGCAAAGGGAGTAGACAGAGCAGTGCTGCAGGTGGGTGTTTTGTCCATTTGTGGGGGTTGACAGGTTGTGCAGAGGATGATGAGGAGTAGAGAGTGAAGAGGAGCGTGCCGAACTTCTGGTGGCTCAACCCATTAAGCTTGGGGTGGGCTGGCAGGAAAGCAGGGAACCTGCTGTCAGAGCTTGTGTCTTATTGAAGGTGCTCTAAGGATGCAATAAAATAAGCCCTAATAAGCTGGCAGGCTGAAGAAAGATGGATACTGGTACTTGACTATGTGTGGCAACACATCTGCTTGCACCAGGACCTGCTGAGGGAAAATGAAAGGCAGAAAAGAAAAAAGATAAGGAAGAGGTTTAGAAAAAGTAAATGTTACAGATACAGATAGACTAACTAAAAATAATGAAATAGTCTCACAGTAAGCTTATTCGCTATCTTGCTGAAAGTCAGATGAAAAGATCAATAGCTTCCTCTCTCGTGGACACAACTGGATTAAGCCTCGTGGGGACATCTGAGCTAAATTTGTTGTTTGACCCCTACTGAACCCACATCATAGACAATGCTCTTAAGCTGAGGTGATAAATTGATTCATTTATAATTTGTTTGAGGAAACATTCATGGGAAACAATTTTGATAACATAAGATCAAAATTGTGAAAAAGACTTTGATAAGATTCACCGTCTAAGTCATTTTTACCACGAAAGAAATTACATAAACTAACTTGTGTTTCAGGGCAATAATGAAATGAGCAAAATATAAAGCAAAATCATTTATCCCTCGGTTTTAGCACCATCTACAAGCATAGAGCTGTGAGCTTAGGAGGGTGGATTTGTCACAGTTGTCATTAAAATTTCTATTAGAACTAATTTCTTACAAATTACTGCATGGAGACAAAAAATAAATGATGTGAACCATAGAGCTTCTGAGCAGCCTATTTTGCACCATGGCTAGTCCAGCTGTGGTCATGCCTGTGTGATAAATATAAATTTACCATTAACAGCTCATTTTCTTAGCCAAGCATAAAAGGTGAAAACATCTAGCCTGCCTCTGTCCAAAGCTAGATCGATCTGACCGCCAGCACTCCAAAGCTCAAGTAACATTTTGTATTTTGTTATGACAAGTTGCCTCAATCATTGTGCACAATCAGAATATAGTCCTGCAAAAAATCCTTTGTAAAAGTAGTTTTTAACACTGATGTATTTACTTTTTTAAATATGCTGCCTGTGTTTACTTGTAAAGGCAGCTGTAGACACCACCAGGATGTTTTCCAATGTTTTTAGTTTCCATGATAATGCAAAGCTAAGATAGCCAGTTGCTGGCTGTAGCTTCACTACACTGATGAGAAAATAGTACTAATCTGCTCAACTGGTCATCATCTTTCAGGAAGAAAGCAGATACTGTAACTGTTTTTCCATAATTTTTTCCTTTAATTTGTCCATGAGCTAAGTTTGGATACCCAAACCAGCAAAATTACATACTAATTCATTGTGAGTAGGCTCTATTACTTAGTCTAAACTGCAGCTGATCAAGTACGACACATACTTTTACTCTGTAACATCAGATGTTTTCATAATCTGATGAACTCAACTCTTGACTGGTTTATTCAAGTAATCTGTTTTGGCGTAAGGAAACTAAAAACCACTTTGAGCTGTATTTGGACTTGGATGATGAATTGTCATCATTTATTCTTTCAAAATACAATATAGTCAACTTTTTCTGGGAGAATGCAATACACGCTTGGACTGAGGGCCTTTGTCATATTTGGTGCTAAGATCTTTTTTAGATAGTGTCATACGCTGCCTGTATTTACAGCTCTTGTGTGAAGAAGATACACAGAACATGTTAGAATCAGAGCAATGGGAGGTCCTCCCTCGCAGCTCAATAAAGAAAAATAGGACCATATTTGGCTTTTGAGTTGGTTGTGACTCTGAATCACACTAAGGACAATGCCATTTGGTGCGTCTAAACATTCCAGGAGGCAACATTGCATTCTTTGTTCGAGTATAAATCAAAAGGGACAAAACAATATCAGTATTACAGTTAGCTTGACGCCAGGAACGAAGTACAATCTTTAAAATAATAAAGGAGAATACTGATTTCTTTTTTCCCTCCTAACTTCTCCAAATGGGTGTAAAATCATTTTGACAGATTTGTCTTGTCTTGAAAGAAGCAACAGTTAAAATGCACTATTCAAAGATTGCAATTGAAGAAATGAAGGTCCCTATGACCAATCTATCTGAAACATGATATTTCACATTAAGTTTAGTTTAGCTATTTACTAAATGGGGGCATCTGTTATGGTCTGTTTGAGTCAGGGAAATTATATATACCTGCACACAACCATGTAGGATATGTCTCCCCCTGAAGAGTCATATTTAAAAAAAGGAAGCTCATTTCCCAATCACTGCCATCATATAGATCTTTATAGTGTTAAATTATCACCGAGGTCTCAACAGAGAGGGGTATGTGTAGCCTCTCCTAATTGGGAAACACTTAAGACTCACTTCTCCCCCAGTATGTTTATTTACTCCGTAATACTTAATGATTCACAATGTCACGGACACCTCTTAGCTTAAGTCATATTTACGGGAAAGGGCCAAAAGAGTGGCCCAGCCAGTATTCAGCAGCACCTGTTTGTTACTTGAGAGAGTGCTGACTGGAGAATGGGACATGTTAAGTCTCTGGATCTGTCAGGACACAACCTTTCCAGCTCTGAGTAACTCAAGACATGCGCCAGAGATTCTTTCATAACGCAGCACTCCCACGACTGTGCAACCTGCCAAAAAGCACACCTCAGCCCATCAATATCTGCTCTCGCACACCACGAAGATAAGGCTATTAAGTTGAGAAAATTGATTGTCGTACTTCATCTACATTGCAAAGTCCCTTTGAAAAAAACTTAAAAAATAATTATTGCAATAAAAAAACATCTTTCGCAAACACTGATCTCATCAACTGCGGCAGCTGTATGTTTTGAAAATTCCCTGTTTCTGCTCCCTCACCCATGTAACAGTCTGACTTTCCTAAACATCAGTCACATTCACCTGAGCCCAATGAAACTAAGCCCCTGCTCATCAAATAATCAGGAGATTAAATTGCCTCCTTTTTAAGTCTTAAGTTTGATCCATCAATTATTCAAGCAGTGAAAGGGAGCTCGCACACTGGGAATTTATTGAACTCTAGAAGGGGCCAGAATCCTAAGCTCAGAGTAACAAACACAACCTGTCGATGACCTTTTTGCCTGTGGAATCAACCTGCCTTACCTTTTCCTAAAATGCCTGAATGACACGCAGACTTACTGAGAGGGCTATGACAGGAACGCAACAGTGGTATTTGCGATGAGTGATGAGCCCAAGACACAGATGGGACAGAAGCGATTTAAAAAATTTTTTTTAAAAAAGGAAAAAAGAGAGGTTTTGTGAGTTCATAAAGTATTATGCCTTTTTCCTCACATGGGAACAACAAAAATACTGAAACTGGTATTTTCCTGTTCAATGGGACCACACTAACCTAAAAACCCTCACTTTCAAAATAAATAAACATTTTACCAAAAGAATTTGCAGTAAATTTGCCTTTTAAATGAGAACATTTTGCTCCTGAAATTTTGACACTCATGTGTTCAGGGAACAAAGCAACAGGATTTAGCGGGTGATTTCACTCTTTTATAGTGTGCATTCATGTTCAATTTACTATGATATTTGTTAAACCCATGATTTGCACATCCAAGCTGTAAGCTCTCTTGGTGCTAGCCAATGTAGACCACAATGAAAAACAGAGACGGAGAACATTAAGAAATGATGTAACTGAAAAAAAAAAAAAACAGGAAATAGAGAAATGGGGTGTTGACTGAGGCAATGATAAGAATTATACAGTCCGAATCATCATCATCCTTGCGCACGCACCCATGTTTTCAACACCTATTAATCTAAATCTGTTGATGATGAGTAGACTGTTCAGCCCAGCTCGCTCCACTAAGAGTAGACAAACACCTGGCTGCATCATCAGCACCCCTGGAAACCTCACCCATTTTAGTAATCACTTCTCAGCTCTTAAAGAGTCGAGAGAGTGAGGTCAAACATGCAGCAGCTGAAACATACTGAGCACAGGGGGCAGACGAGCAGCGGCAGTGACCGCATCTTCCAGGCTAACCACCACCAGAATCTCACTCTTTAAGTTGTCGTGTAGCTCTGAAGCCTGCACAGCTCCAGCAGTCAGAGGGCTGATCCTGTACAGCCCGGCTGAGCACAGATCAGCCTCGCCTTGAGGCTTACACACCATAGTGGATTACAGCTGTTTGCACTGCACTGCTCCTCAGGGAGAAGGGAAATCAAATGCAGACTCCTACCTGTCCCCAGTCCAGCATCCCTGCTGTCATATCATTACCCTGTTATTTTTCTCAATCCCTCCCTGTGCAAACTTCACTTTGAAGCCGGGGAGGCTGATATTTATGCAGCTCCAGAGGATGATAAGGAACTAGTGCAGAGTGTGTGTGTGTGTGTGTGTGTTTATGGAGAGCTGTTGTTCAGTGTAATCCTAGTAAGAGAGGGAACAGTGTGTAAACTCTTCCTACTCTGTGAAGTGTCAAAGTAAGATGTGAAAAAATGTATTTTCAGTGTTGGTTAATTATTGGCTGAGTTTTGAAAATGTAATTCAGGACAAAGTTGCGCCTAAAGATGGGGCAATAGAGTCTAAAATAAAAATGTTTAAAATTTTAAATGAATTAAAAATAAAATAAATATAGAAATAAAATTAGGATTGTTTCAGGAACACAAATTCAACACTACTACTGATAATAATATTAATAGCTATTAATAATAATTTTCAGGAATTAAAAAAAATCTTTTGATTTATTCAAGGCATCAAATTTACTCTGATATAATCGAATTTGCAAATACTTAGAATAAAAACCAAAACCAGTAGAATATTTGTTCATAACAATAGTACATTTTATCTGAGATCATAAGGAGAGAAAGTCAACCCACCTGTACATCGGGGTCCCTGAATAATGTTCATTGAGCGTCGGGGCTCAATTTCCTTTTTTATAAGGCAAAATCCGTTACATGTTTGGTCACAAAAAAACTCCTCCTACAAGATACCCCCATGCAACTTTTCTCTGTCATCATTTAAAAAGACATATGATTTCATCTCTTTCACATCTGCCGCTATGTCGAGACAACTCCCTATAGCAGACTGCGCAGAGGATGCACAAGACAGAATAACGCAGTGGATTAACAGAAAAAAGTCCAATAAAAGATTGTATGCATAAAAAAAAACAAAAGAGAGATATTAATAATCTCAATCTGACTTTTTATCCCTCTCGTCTTCTTTAGTGTTTGCACTGAAGCTCCGGTGAGTTGCGCTTTTTTAAAATCCACTTTGGAGCGTCGAACTGCATCCAACTCAGGCAAGTAGAGTCACAAAGCCGTGATATTTGCATCCAAACCCCAGAACTGCCATCCGGCATTACAGGCCCCACCCCTCAAGTTCTCACTGAGAGATGAAAAACCTGCGCTGGACTCGTGTGAGTAAAGCTGTTAAAACTAAACATTGTTTGCAAATTCGCATTTAATGCCTTCTTCACATTTAATAAATTTTGGATTTTAAGAAAATGCTGTTCTTTTGTCCATTGGGCCTTCATCTTGGAGAGAAACAGCTTACTCTAATACAAACAGGACATCAAGTTGAGGCCAGCCAAAATCGATCCCTTAAAATGTCTTTATTTCACGGCAGACTTCAAGTCAAGCACAGCTGCCTGTAAATGAAGTTCAAACTTCAGTTTTTAAAACTAAAAAAACATCTGACAATACCAGTCATATTTATTTCAAAGCACCTCTATTTAATAAGGCAAGTCATTAATTTTCAGATTGAAACTATTTAAACGACTCCCAGAATGATAGAAATGTAAATATGTTAATTTCTAAATATCAGTAATTAATGAGTGAGAGATGAAAACAGTAGGAGGATGTGATATGTATAAACTTGTACTTAAAACACGGACAAATGTATGTTCAACCCCCTCTGAGTTATTAACAGTGACTTTGAAACCCATATTGTTGTTAAGTATCATCCGATTTGCATTTAAATTTTTTATATTTCCATAATAGAAAGTGTCTGTCGCCATAACTCAAATTCAAATATCATATAGATTTCTTAAGAACTTTGGTAATGAGAAAAATTCAAAAGTGATTGGAAAAAAGTAAAATTAAAATAAATACAATGATAAAAACATATTTATATACGTTTTCACATACAGTAAGTGTTAAACATCAGAGCAGTCTCCATTTCCTCGTTATCCAACAGGGGGCCATGAACAACAATTCTTGGAGAGCATACAGACCAGCATTCCTTGTTTTGAGACTGTGACATTTATCAACAGTGTTACGATGAGAAGGACTACTGGATAAACACCAGCCTCATTCAGCTACAATCGTCACGCTGAAGGATTTATCTTGAGAGTTAGGTTACAGTGCAGCCTGTTTGTTTTCTTGTCTAGTTGCCAAGAAATAAACAGAGCCAGGGAGCCAGCAAACAATACATCATCACTTCATCTTTCTGTGATACATTTTGATGAAAGAAAAACAGGAGATGATGCTGCGTCCTTACTGTAAATTGACTTAGTGCAGAATGCATGCAGTATCGGCAATTTGTGCGGCTTACAAAGGCGCTAAAGGGGAGTATCACTTGAGTGGAAAAAGAAGCTCACACCACATAATGTGTTATACTGCTCTTTACATTAACAAGATAAAGTATCTACTCTGAACTGGCCAGCTGCACTGATTCTCAAAGCATTTTAAGTCACTTTGACACGCGGTTAAGTCATGAGGACACCCACTGCCTGCCAACAGCCAGCCCACGGGAGTCCTAAAACAGAACCAGACAGTCTTTTTTGCATCAGATGCTTATGCATGCAAATATTGCAAAGCCGAGTTTATTAAGGTCATAATTTCTGTCATGGCTTAAAAGCCAAAGATAGTTATGGGCAATGTAATGACTCCAGGATAGACTGTAGAGCAGCCAGTTTTTAAGAGGGACCTGGGGATTAGTGATAACTAATGATAGGTTTATGACTCCAACATTGTGACTGTGCAGAAAAGTGAGGATGTCAGAGGAAAATATACAGAGCTTTTCATATCCATCATCCAAAAATGAAAATAATACCACTGTCCCACAAAAAATGTAGATCAAAAAGAGCTGATTTAAAAACCATATAACATATAACCACATCCAGTGCAACCAGTCATCATTCAAACCATTTGTCATGAAATTTCTCAATGACACAAAATACAGTCTTGAACACATACGTGACAGGTCTAAATTTCCCTTCCCCGTCTACATATGGGAGGCCAAAATCTCCTTGTTCATCCTGTTTTTCTCAAATGCACAAAGTGAGGAAAACAATGGTGCCATAAATCCACAAGACATGATAATTTTCTTCTGACACGCTGAAAATCTTGACAGGATATTCACACTATAAGAGAACTTGTTTCCTAATGAATCACTCTGGATGTCAGTTTGGTCCTTCATCTTAATCATGTCCACTTTCAGTGAACATCTTTTTAGCTCAGTTTCTATAGTTTTCTCTAAGTGGCTTCATGTCAAAATGTAAGAGTCCAATCGTAACTTTATGTCTGTGGTTTTAAGGGGAATAGATAATTTTGTGATAAAATTTAAAGAGAATTTATTATAAGTTATTATATACCCATTGACTCAAAGACTATAAGAGTTGTCTTTGCTTAAATGAAGACCAGAACCAAAAGAATTTTTTTAACCAAATGCTTTTCCCCCATTTTGAGACATCACATTCATACAGGATGCAAATAATTTCAGACTGCCGTTTTTCCAGGATTTGTTAGGAAAGGTTGGTTGAATTGAACAAGGTTTTTACAAATTTTGCGCTTGTTCCATACAGTTATGCAAGATGTCACAAACTTCCCGTCCAACAGCTCTTTACAGCACTTATTTCTCCTCTAATTCCTGACAAAACCACGACTGAGGCTTTGCTCCAAAGACAGTTATCTCACCAGTCATCTGTGCAGAAATCCTCCTGACCCCGGGCTGTTGTGTCCAGAGTTCACAAAAACTGTATATCAGTTACCATACACACATTTCACAGTGTTTAAATGGCCAATCATAAGATGGTTAAGATAAGATTGGGGTTTTTTTTGTTTTTTTTTTTCTTTTTTTGGGGGGAGAAAGAACTATTTCCTCATGATGGAATTAAAGTATGTCAGCATAATTTTATCAAATGCACCCATATTGGCAGGAAAAACGGGGGGAAAAAAACAATGGAAGCGAACCCTAAAATATGCAGGAAGCACTGTATGTACTTTCAAAGTGCATCATCAAAGACGAGCTTTTCATCAGCATTTCCTCCTTAAATTTGATTAATTATTATACTGAATGACCAGTACGTGCTGTCACCATCTGCCACAATTCATTGCAAAAGTCTAAATCTCACATAGATATAATGTTTTTTATTTTTAAAGAATAAACCCCAGCAGCCACAATTTTAACTGGATTTTTTTTTTTTTTTTTTTTACCAGTGTGGCTGCTGGCAAATTTTGATTTGTTAAAAATGGAATGATAGTCTTAGAGGAAGGACAGAAACCCACAATAAAACCATAACACTTTACTTAAAGCACAAAAGAATCCAGATTATTATCAGCAAAGTAAGACTTCAGTTTGAGCTTCATGTGTGAATATCTAACTTGGTGCTAGATGGACTGATTTCATGACCAATGAGTCAGTGACTGAACAGATGTTTGTCGCAACTGGCCATCGTTTGCAATACATAAATGCACTAAATCCATCAAAGTTGTCATATTTGACTTTTTCATCGCTTTCTTGATTTGATTGTCACAAAAGATTACATGGTGGGTTTTTTATATTGCTAAACAGCCCGAGATCACTATCATGAAAGGCCAATCAAGAGTCTGACAGATTGATAATAGGATTCAAAACAGAGGTATACAGTTTGAGAAAAGAAAAACAAGTGTTTGGACCTTGTCTGTGTCTCCAGGCTAACATAGCCACCTAATTGGACTGTCAGAAATACTAAAATAATTCCCGAGTACTGAATTTATACTCTTTGACAAATTGCAGAAGACAGCAAACTTTGATTATGGAATTTCATAATAAGACAGATAATTACTGCATTATAAAGCTGGTGTAATTCAATAAGTCAACAACGGGAGATATCCTGAACTGTTGCCTGGTGTTTATTGTTTTCCCAGTCTTCTTGTCTACTCTGTTCCGTTGAATAGCAGGCACAGTAATCCACCCTGGGCAAACACACACTCTTCCTGTAATTGTGTTGACGGATGGTGCCATGTTGTAACCCCAGCTCTGTGAACACAGCTGGAGTGCGCTAAGGGGACTGTAAAGATGAGCCATTCATCTCCAGGGATGTGACGCGCAACTGAAAATGTGCATGGCTACACAAACACATGCATTTGGCTCGTATATGTATCCATATAGTAGTAGTAGTTCTGTATGTGCTGTGCTATATTGCAGATTCATGATTTTGGAAGCTAAGGCTTACATTTATGATCAGTCCACCTCATCTTTACCTAGTGCAGACTGTTTGGGCTTGAAACCCCAAAAAGAATAAACAAAGAATTTGGAACAAGATATCAGTGTTGGTTATGTTGCGCATATCGTTGTTAACCAGCATCTGCAAAGAATCACTGGACTTACATGTGCCTTCTGTTGTTTGCTCTCTGAAGAACTCAGAAATAGCCAGCACAGGGAGTTCACCTGTTACTGCTCTTATCCTCTTGCATTAGTCCATAATTCATAGAGAAGAAAGCACCCACTTGCTTTTGTGATTTGCTGTCATCGTTCTTACACAAGCGCAACTTGATTCTGCAGAGAAAGAGGAGAAAGCATCCAACCCATCAACCCAATATCAGTATTCACATGCAGCAAGTATTATGGATGAAGCAAACAGCCCTCAAGAATTTGTGGCTCGTGGTTATAAGAAAAACAAGAAACAGAAGAAAGAAAGAAAACTGACTTTATTATTTGTTTAGAGAGCAATTGTTTACTTGCTGTATCATTAGACTGATGGCCACTTCAGTCATATTTGGGGAATGTATAAATAATTGTGTGTCGTATTTGTATTGTAGCTTAATGTAGTTTTTTGTGTATTGCTAGGGCTTTAGTTACATTTAGGCTACATCTGAGACGAGATCTTTACTGCGATTGTTACCTCCGAAACCCTTTCAAAGTCATGTTTACTGAAAAGGGAAACTCTTCCATATTTTGACCCATAATACATTTAGAGCCATCTGAGCAGTCATAAACATCATGTGCACCGCAATTTATCACACCAATTTATTCAGCATCAACATTATGATTGAGAGCACTTAAATAAAAGCCATCCTGTCAACTGAATAAAAGATGTATGTGTGGATCAAATGTTATGGGAAGCTTTTTCTTTGAAACTCTTCCCACTACTTGAAAATAAAGATTGATCACATTTGAAACAACGTGCCAGAGAGTTAGCTGCTGCCAACATGTGTTTGCCATATTGGTCCTCAAATGAACAACCGGAATATCACCTTATTTTTATACACGCGAAGCATGTGGTTCTTTTGAAGGGGTGTGCAATGCCAATCATTCCTTGGTCTTTACAAGATAGCATACTGTACATGCCTAAATCAATCTTGAGTAAGAAGCTGTCAAAACCACAAGTTAAAATTTTTAATTTTTTCGAAAAGAGCAAATTTTTGTCACATCTCTTGAGACCATTTTAATATGAAGCGGTTCATTGTTAGAGTGCAAAATGATTTCGTTTTTATTCAGAGTCAAAACTAGAAAGTCTAAAAAGTAGAATCATCTTATTTAAGAATAGAATTTTATACATTACTTTAAGTTCCCCTTTGAAATGTCTTCTGGGGCAACATATAAACATTTTGTGTTATTCTCAGACAATTTGAACCAGGTGAGCTACATGTTCTAAGATTTCATCTGAAGGGAAAAAAACCCCAAACTAAACAAATTTAATTTTCTGACTACAAAGGATTTCTAAATACTCATCTGCAATTTGATCTTGGTCCATATGATTTGAATTAATCCAAAGATAAGTTTTATTTTCATGGTATTAGCCAGTGCTAGATCAGCCCAGGTGAAAGACGAAGTAGATTTTAGGCATAACATTACTGAGCCAGAGAGTGGAAGAGGCCCACAAATAAGGCAAATAACTCAACTGCAACTGTTTGAAGGCTCCAGATATGAAACTCAAACATCGTAGGTATCTCCAAAGTGTTATTGTTCACTTCCTGAATTTGATAGGAAATTTTAAGTTATAGAAAGTTTTCTGAATGTTCAGCCTTTTTCAGCAATAACTAACGCATTTGCATTTCTTAAAGTGCCCATCTATTTTTTTTTTCATCCTGACTGAACAGATTGATGTTTCATAGATACCAAATCCATGAACCTACTAGACACGATGTGTAGGACAATGGTTGACACATGCATTTATTCTAGAAGATATGTGATCTTATGTATAATACTTTTGTGTGTGACGCCATGTTGGCTGTTGTCCTAAACTTTGTGAAGGGATCCCTTTTAAATTGTAACTTAACACCAGGATAAAAAGGCTGTGTTTCATTACTCTTTCAGAAAATGTCAAGTTTCAGTTACTTCACACAATACAGCATCGGTGATGGATGGAGTAAGGCAAGGTCAGAAGTGTACTCTCTTGCATCAGTAAACACGCCAAAGAGCGATGTTACAGCACACTGGCCCCACTCAGGAGACATACCTGTACTGCTGAAGCAAAGTTGAGAAGGTTAAACTTTTATGTTTTAAATTACAATTTAAGGTTTGTTTGCTGCCCTTATTCAAGTGTCCCTTAAGTACCAACTGATATTGAAACACATGTAGTAACTGATGGCGTCATTAAACGAAACAGGAATGAATTATTGGATTATGATTTCAAAAGTGCTCTTTCAGTGTTTGTCACCTTAGCTCGATGGAGCGTAACGACAACTGTAAGCTCATTGTTTTGGTTTTTACAGCTCAGCTTTAGCATCATCAGGGAGGAAAGTGGAGCAGAAGGCCACAGCCACTGAAAGAGCTCTTACAGATTTGAAAAAGAACAACAAAATTATGTCACATCCATCTTTTCTCAAATCATTTAACAATGTATTTATTGTTTCATGTATGTTGGAGAAGTAAAAAATGTGAACGGTTCCACCACTGGGTGCTTTTTTTTGACCGACATATTCAAAGCCAAAGCAAAGGTATTTAGAGGTGAGCGTGGTCATGGAGGTCAATGCCATAAGCCTGTAGCTGTGCTCTGGCAAGTGCACAAGAAGATGATCTATTGTAGCCAGGGGAACATAAAACAATAGCTCTCAGGGATTTTATGCAAAATTGATGAAGGCACAGCTAATCATTGGTTGACTTTTACTCCACTGATCATAAAAAGAAAATGTGAACAGACAAGTTGGCTGCTGACTGTTGCCGAGATTCCAGACGGTCTCATATCACTAAATCTTGTTTTCATTTTCATACCCTCCAGTAACCAGCCTGAGACTGCTCCTTTGAGGCACTTTTTAATGAATATGTTTATTTTTGCTTTATTTTATTCCTTCCTTGTATTTCTCTGGCACTACAAATGTAAATGTATGGTGTCAGGTTTGTGTCTATCTGAAATGATCAAGAGGGAAATGACATAAACTCTTGGCTTTAGGTCAAACTCACTGTATGGTATTTAATGACTTAATCCCTGACTGCTCTTCCAAAATAAATTGCACATGTCAGTGGTAGACTTTTTTAAATAGTGGCATCGATTCGTTCTGGCTCATAAACAAAATAAATTTGATATGTGGCTTGCGTGTGACACAGAAGTGCTTAAACTTATAAGAGTTTACAACACAGTTCTATATAACCATAAAACAAATATCTAAGATGAAATGTTAGCCCTTAATGACTATATTGGACCGAGTTTTAATGTCTGTGGAGAGTCAACAACCGCTGGTACAATCTCCCACTATGGTTAGTTTTGATTGATTTTACAGATGATCAAACTGGGAATGCTCACATCTGTTATGTCTATCAGAAAGAAGACCGATTCCGTCCAATAACTTTTAGATATATGTTGTTTAGATTTGGTTGCAGACAGAACCAGAGGTAGGTTTGAGTCTGTTCGCCACTCTCTCACTTGTCAATTTAAATGATCTTTATATTATCCTGCACCTTTAGAAACTACTCAACTCAATAACGACATCTCAGTTTTACAAGTGTATGGTTGAAGAATAGATAATATTAACTGCCAAAAGTAATATGTGGAAATTCCCTGCTGTTATGAATTTCCGTGACAGTAGATTTAATTACTCATTAAGTCATTTCATATTTGAACAATGATTTTTTTTTGGTACATATTTATATCTTCTGTATATACGATAATAATGTATATAGCTCTCCTTCCCCTTCTCCCTCACCTTTGTTATTGCAACATTTATGTTTATTTTATATTCTTTTTTTTTCCTTGCACAGCCAGATCCTATCCCTTTTCATTTCACTACCAGTGTACTTGTACGTTTCCATGTGACAATTAAATATTCTTGAATCTTTAATCTGGAATCTTCCATTGGTAATATACACCCAATGTTTATTATTGATAGTTTAAAAAAAGAAAAAACAACTAAGGTTAAGGCCTTTTTTTAAACACCCTCTGTACTCAGACCTGAAGGTCTCCAGACTGGAGCCTAAAAACAGCACAACTACCAGCAAAATCATTCTAAATTTGGATCACAATTTCTTCTAATGATCATCATGGGAGAAAATAAGTGTTTTCCCAAAAATACCAATAATACAATATAAACCACAATAATTCAAACATTTTGGCAACAATTCCAGTATAAGAAGATTGTTGATAAAAAAATAGCTCAAATGTTTTCACCTTCATTTGACCGGAAATCACAATAATGATATATTTTGTTTCAGAAACTTACAAAACAAAATTGTATGATAGAAAACCGATTATAGGCATATCCAATAAGCTGTCAATTGTGGAGAATGGATAGATGTCATGCCAAACACTACTGTGTGTTGACTCTCCACAAATGGTGTGTTCTGACAAAATTTATTGTCCGGTTGGATAGTTCTATTAGTTTTATTTTTCCCAAATAAAACCAAAGTCTGACTGATGGCTCTTGAGAGTACAGGTCCTGCCGCTCCGAGGGTTTTTTATGGGGAAAGTATTGCTTTTCTATCTGTGAAAAATGAAAACGCATCCTGCCATTTGTTAAATTGTGCATTGTGCAACAGAGACCCTTGAAGACGCACTGAAAGGACAAATCAGAAGATAAGGTTGCATAAGTTTTGCCTAAACTTTTCTTACTCCACTGTTCTGCTACTGTTCTTTCTCTGCTTGTTCTCCATCATCCCCTTTCCCTCCATGGTGCACAGATTAGACAGCTTCAGTCATGCTTCTTGTCTCTGACTGATATTGTTTATATTTCATTCTACCATGAATCGCCTCCCACTGATGCTCTGGCACTGTCCAGGGTGTTAATCACAAGTAATGTTGTCCATGGTGTAAAGGAGCCTGGCATCATTTCAGTCTTCCCCAAACATCTCTAAGAGTGGTTTTGTTTGTTTGTTTGTTTGTTTTTTTGTTTTGTTTTTTAATCTATAGGCTAATGAGTTCAAGAAAGGAGTCCCTTAGAGTGAGACTTAACGCATCAGCCACTGTAACATAACTGTGTATCAATGCCATGCCACTCTTCACAGAACACATTCGGTCACTAGTTCTGACATTAAACAATAGCTTTCACGATAATCAGAAGTCACAGGTCTGACGTTTCACCATGTATCGGTGAGCAGTGCCTGGAAACCTGCTCTCATTAGGGTAGAACTTTGATTTAGGGAACATTGAGGATTGTGGGAAATGTGGGAAGATCCTAAAGGGATGGCTAAAGGGATCTGCGGAGACATAGAGCTTGAAAGAAACTCTGTTTTGTAAGAAGTGTTCTTAAAGATTAATATGAGAGAGCAGGAACGCTGTGTAAATGTATCTGGATTAGAAAAGGGGAAATTTTCAAGGTATCAGGGGGCCACAAAAGAGCAGTGATTATAAAGCCATAGGAAAAGACTAATCATTGGGTTCCAACAAAATTGTGTGGGGTATCTGCAGTAAAGAGCACACACACTTTTTTTTTTAACCATTTCAATGCATTTGCTCGATGTTAAGTAGTAACAGTCTAGACATGCTTAAATTTTATATGACGCTCTTGTTGCATGTGAAAATTAGCTGTGCTATTTAGCAGCCATTACTGAAGTTTATTGCACAGAAGATAAATCCAAGCAGTGTGCATTTGTTCGAAGTCAGCTGCGGTACATGTCTTGCACATTTCCAGCCATCATCAAATTGTAAAAACCGTTGACACTCAATAACTCTTTCATGAAAAAGTATCCAGATGGAGCGAATGCATCTACAGACATTTAAAGTCGTCCACTTGTCACATATTGTCAGTATCTTTAGTTGTGATCAAAAAGGTCCGAGAGCACCTGCATCTGCTGAGAAAACATGCGATGTACCCTTTAATGTTCTTAGGTTGTAAAAGACAGTACAGGTGGTGGAACAGCTTCTGACTCTACTCAAAAGAATGATGGCTACAATCCTTTCACTCCACTCATCCATCCTCACGTGGCCTCTTCCCCTACAATGACCTGTTTGTAGACTAATTGGGAACCCTCCCACATTTCGTTATAATACCATTCCAAAATAAGGAACTGGAAAGGGAGCAGCATCATTATAGAAAATCACTTGTGTCAGCAGCCTTGAGCTCATTTAAACTTTGGCAGGAGACTCTGTTGGTGTTTCCCACTGAAGAGGAAGCTTATAGTTATCTTTGAATTAGAAATATTTCATCCTAATGCATGTCATCATGTCCCCTTGTCACTACCAATTATTGAGATTGATTTTGCCAATTTTGACATTCACAATTTACAACAGCCCATAGATATTCACGACTAATTCTAAAATAATTGCATTTCCTGATGTCAGATGTGGCTTTGGTCTTGTGGTGCTAGGTCAAAGTCAGCCTCATGCAATGTCAAAGACCTTACACCAAAAACATCATAAGATGAGTCAGAGAGATAACCGTAACATTAAAAAAATATATTGTTAATGTTAACTTTTAACTTGTTTATTGAAGCTGACTTGAGTAGATTAGGGAGTGGGCAGTTTTTGCCAGAACCAAATGTGTTCCATCATCATCTGGTATTAAACAATTCCAAAGAAAAGATGTTCGGTTTAACACATGAACTGTTCCCTTAGCTGTAAAAATTGGTCTTCCCACCATTTCATTCTCATCTGAGATATCACAACAATTATTTAATTCATAAAAATTTGGCCCACTTGATAAATAATTAATCACTTTTGTGTTAAATTGTGTTGGTTTTTGCCAAAATATGTGCAAACCCCCTTAGCTGTAGTATTCATTGCATAAAAATGAACTATTTGCAGAAGCACTGAGAAAATCAAGTTTGCATTAAAAAAATTTAAAAAATCATATATTAATTTTTATGTCAAATCTCTGGAGTCCTTGAATTTGGGAAGGAAGCAGCAGAATATGTATTCATTTCTATATCAGCTGTTAATCATAGGAAACACTTCCCATATTCACGCTTTGTTGATAATGTAGTAATAAGGAATGAATAACAGTAATGTGGAAACAGCCCCAGTCATGGAGCAAAGAGCCCTGTACTTTGTCGAAGGGGGAGCTGTGACTCACGCTAATGCTTTTCTCACGTACATGGTGAGAGCCTAAATCTGGGTTAAATCGCTTCTCTGTGGGGTAATTTTATCCTTCCTCTCTAATCCTTTGATTTCCATGAACACTGATCAGTGCTGATAACATGCTGAGTTCCTTAGTAGAACATGTTAGATGAACAGGACATGAAAACAGTTTTGTTGGTTGTTTTTTTTGGTTGTTTTTTTGTGGGTTTAAGATACAATGTTATTTCAGTAGCATTTGCTCTGTTTTGTTGGGTTGAACCTCAAATAAATATTTCTCAACTTCAAATAGATACAATTATTTATACCAAATTGTACAAATGCCTCTGAAACAGCACACCACTCTTTAAACACCATAAAATTACTTTAACCACACAATGTTGCTCTTTTGTCTTAACATAATGTATTAACATAAGTGGACTGACGGTTTCAAAATAGAAAGCTCATATTTTCTTTCTGTGGTGAGGTATGCATTCTGAGACTTCCTAAAGTGCAATAAAACATCTTTTCTAAGTACTTTTTGTCTTAGTTTGCAATCCAACTGAAAAACAAGTTTCCTTATCCACGCTTGAAATAGCAATCACCTCTTTGAATGACACTGAATGCAGCACCGTGCACTCTACCTGTGTGTTGCATGTACTTGACAACTTGTTAGGATTGGAAAGGCCATTGAGAAAACACTCCAAAATAAACACATTTTTGTAGGTTAAGTCCTTTTGCTTGGTTGAGCCAGGAACAGCTGTCCAATCTGGCTGATGAATCGAAACCACCTGAAACAACTCTTTTAGCCTTGGTTCAATAAATACACCTCTCAACACATTTACAGGAAAAAAAACATGTGGTGTCGCAACACGTACTTTGCTTTTGTGATTACCTGTAACCTGCAGAGGTGTAATGGATTTGGTCAGTTGTCTGTTCACAGATAACTTTTCGTGTTAACCTTTTTTTTCCCCAAGCTTTCACCTTTCTCTAAGGAAACACTTTACATGATCCGTTTACATTACTTTCTCACTGACTGTTAAATAAGAACCAAATGTGAAGGGTGGTGGTGTTCTGTCCTCGGGCTGTGGAAGGAGAAAGTAGCTCTTTTCTTACTTTTATTTGAAATGATCTTCCTCCCGTTCAGAGTAAAGCTGTCGACTCGTGCCCTGAACAGATGTCAGACATGCCAAGTAGACACTTTTTTTTTTGTTCACCATGTATATTCTCTTTTTGGAGTAAGAGACAATATCTGAAGGGCCAGCAGCATCACGACAGACACACAACATCTACAGCGTTTGTTAGATTTAGAGTAGAAATACTGCACCTTTTTTCACTTTTCTTACTGTGATATAAAGAGACTGTCGTCACAAAGAAGATGGGTGAAGTGGTACAGGTGTGCCACTCTGTGAGCAGCATGACTTATTCTACCTCAGCAGCCAATGTTAGCAGCTGTATATTTCAAAGTGTTACTGTGTCAGTTTGTTTTGAGAACCAGTCAATAATGCATATGCTGCAGACTCAGTCTTTGAACATGCACATGTCTCCCACAAAAACAAAAAGACCATTGGTAGCAGAAGTCATTAATCGGACTTGTTTTCCATCTGAACAAATAAAACGTAAGAGGGGTTGCATGTTGAAAGTCTGAATGTGTTAGTGATTTGGTGTGTCACCGTGCAATAAACTCTGTGATGATTCAAAAACCCACGTGACTCCCCCAGCACACACACACACACAGCAGAGGAAACTGAAATGATCACTCATCTACCACAGACATGCACCCCCAATGGTGCTTTCATAAACACGCTACATTTGTCCTAACGACTCCTAATTGACCCTCAAAGAATGACTTTGATTCGATTTGTGTGTGAGTTTGTAAGTACAGGGGAGGAAAAGAAAAGGGGAAGAAAAAACATCTCTGACAGGATTTGGTTTCACCCGGAGGGCTTGAAAGTCAGTTAAATTGTCTACAAATTGCTCACAGCCCAATAACTGAGCTCAAGTGCTGCAGTAGGAGACGTACCCTATGGAGGATCGAATAACTGATTACTTAGGACCAGCGTGCAAGGTTGCCAGTGAAGATTTGTTAAGGAACCAAAAGATATGGCACACACTGGGAATTCCTCTAAATCAAATCTTGTGTGTTTGAGATGAAAGTTTAAAGGGAAATATGCAAGAAGGGTTCCATCACTATGGCTGAAAATTCAGTTGCAAAACTTTTGCAGAAGGCGAGCAAAGAGCACAGACCGGTCAACGCCGATGTTCACCTCACTGGGTTCTTGCTTTTTGAGACAAATGCCTTATTGTCAGCTATTAAAGATGTAGAAAGGCCATTGTGAGCAGGGCATTGTAGTTGTCATTTGAGGAAAAGTAAAGACAGTGTAAAGCTTCAGAAAGAGGAACTTGAGTGGCTTCACTGATCTTACTAAGTGCTGTTAACATCAGAATGAAGTGTTTCAGAAAAGCTTAGAAAAGGCAAAATGTTTTTTTTTATCAAATAAGGACTAAAAGCATTTCTTAAAACGCAGTAAACCCCGATTTATCTTGGAGACACAAAAATGTCTGTAAAGGAGTTTTTGTTTTGCAAATACAACATAACAGATCTAATCAGTGCAGAAAAAGAGTAAGTGGGAACACAAAGAGACTGGGAAATGAATGAAATCCCAGGCTTGCACACAAAAGAACAACAACAACAGGACACTGAGTTTGGTTTCGACAAAATTTATCCCAGCTGTCTCAAATGGAAGCACTATTTTACAGCTAAAGACAACATTTAATGTTCATTCTTACATGTCACATAATGCAGACCTTTGGCCTTGCTTCCTTATGCATACATGTGGACTGATTTTATCCATTGGGTGGTCAGCATGGGTCAGTGAATTCCACTTTTTGCTTTGGACGCTAAAGTCTCCTCCTTTCTTTAACCCCTGCCCCCACAAGAAAAACAAATTGGAGTTCTCTGACTGAATCAGTGGGGGTACACACCTTGTGACGGATAAATTTCCAATGTGGGGAAAAACTCCTTTGAAATATCTATATGCTTGCCTGGGGAATTCAGGAATGAGGTGGAAAACAGATAGAACCCTATGTGTTCAGGTTTTTGTTTTTGATGTTACTCAGTTTGGCATATTCATATAAAAAAAAATGACGAGGCATTGAGCACACACCTAAAGCAATGTTTCTCCTAAAAATATTTTTTTGGAAAATGGTCAACATTCAATTTAGCACATAAAAATAAAGCTGAGGGCTTTTAATAATGACTTGTTTGTCCTAAAATCTGAGATTGAAGTTTTGATATAAAAATATTTTTTTGATATATAATAATAAAAGGAATAATAATAATAATCTTATGTGTCTTCTAACATCAGAAACAATAAAGTAATACAAACAGTGGAAAGAGAGGAAACGAGGGATGCCATGTTCCACAGATTCTCCAGTTCCAAATTCCTGCAGTGCAAGGAGGTGTAGTTCACACATCCTATCTGCTCGCTCAATTTAAATGTTTTGCCACGTTTTAAGTGCTTCTTAATTTTTCACGCGCTCCGACTCTTCCAGCTGATCCCTTCCAGATGTAGTTTAAGTGGGAGGTGAGTGAGGAAACAGGGGCAAAGACACTCCGTCCTATGCACACACACACACACATACACACACTCCCATTTCCATTTCATATAGAAAAAGCTTTAATTCACCCCCTTTTAATCTCTCTCTAAGCATACAAAGGGACACAAGCAAGAAACTGTATGGAAATTCTGTCCAATTAATTTCCCAGATGTCTGTAGAAAAATCCCAAAAATGGAAAACAGGAAATTGATCCCCAAAGCCAAAGACTTCACACTCTGCTGTTGGGCCAGTCACTGTCACAATGAATGTAGACTTGCCACATGTTGATCAGTCACAGAAAACCTTCGAGCTCATTTGCTTGCAAGGTTCAAAAACATTTTTGTTTCAAATGATAGTGGAACAAATGAATAACGGGATGATCGCGCCAAAACATTATAGCTTCACGGCTACAAAGTCACAAACAGGGAAACGTCTTATTCGCGTAAGAAAAAGTTTGTGCTGATGGAATAGTTTGGATTGACCATCACAACTAGTTTTTTATTATTGTTATTCTAATATTTGAAATTACTGACATTTACCACAGTGAAAGATTTGAAATACATCTTAAGCTCATTCACAACCAACCGCATTGACTGTATATACTAAATATTTCGAGATCGCTTTCCAGATACGCTGCTTTGGGGTTATTTAAGTCAAATATGGAAACCAACTCATCGGCCTAGGCCTGGGTAATTAATCCCAGTAAAAAGAAGTAAACTTCTGATTTTGGCTAAATAGAATTTATTTCTTTGTCATAATATCTTATCTGCTTTAAACAAAGCAGATAGGATATCAAAGAGATTAAACAAAGATCTGCTAAACATTTACAATGCAAAATTTTTGATGCAACTTCTCAAGTTTTCATGTTTTTCTTCCAGTAACCTTGGAGAACCTCAGAGTGAATGATGGATTGACTGAACACCAAAGCAAGAGGAGGCCTCTTGGAAAATGGACTGGCATGCAACATTATCATGATTGTGTTTAGAGTTTGTAAGTTTATTTTCTGTATTCACCACTGTCTGCACCGACGTTAAACTAGAGCCTGTCTGGATGGAAGGTAGGGGGAAAAAAAATCTTATAAAAGCTTATTAGAGGCAAGTGTTTAAGTGTTATTTCTAAGAATGCTCCCCATAGGAGCTTTAACCATAATGATGGTAATTTCACTGTGATAATCTTACGAGAGTTGCTGTTTCCTTATGTTAAACATGGTAAAATGGGAAGGAAGAAATCATTTCATGACCTGTACGAGATGGCCTAATTTACTGCAAGTTAACTTGTAACAGTGTTAATGCATAACATAAATTGGATGGGTATACATGTGTTCACATGTTTTTTAAAAACCTATAGGCAAAATAACAAGTCTATCACAATGCAGGGCAGATTTAGAGTGAGCTGGTGCATAACCTACCTGAGAATGGAAAAGGTTGTAAAGCACAAAGACAAGTCACAGATACTGGGAAAGGATGATATAGTGGAGTATATGTATGTGTGATACTGGCATGCTATTTGACTCTGTCCACCTTCATTTAACGACGTCATCTTTATCCTGGTATTCCCTAACATGGAATGGAGATGGACAGCTATATTGAGCAGAAATGCGCTATAAATGTCTTCAAAACTGTTTTTGTTAATCTTATCTTTGCCTGATAATATATTGTGTTACCACAAAGAAGACACACAGTCACAAACGTGTCAAAATTGCATCCAAGATTTTGGAGACTGGAAAGAGTGATCTAAGGGATCTCATATCCATCTACACCAAACTTAATGGTGCACAAATGATGGACTGTTTTTGAAAGTAGGTGAGGCATGAAAGAGCCCATAAATAGGCTACCAGGCCCGGGATTTGGGAGAGGTTCAATGCAACATTACCCGAGTGCAAAACAACACAGGAGCAAGCTGAGTGTCTCTCCTCGTCCTTTAGACAGGTCGAGCGAGAGGGAAATGCAGATCGACCTCAGAAACACCAAAACTCAGCGCAAAAATTTATGGGACTCTACACAGTAAGACAGTCAGGGTGATGCCAAATTGGCCGTTTTTGCTTGGCCAGTTAGAAAACACCATTAGATTGCATTAGTCAATTCATCAAAAAGAGGGGATTCAGGGGTGCTCGTCTAATTTACAGGTCCTTGGGCCCACCATGGAGAGAGTGTTATGGTTGGCTTGGGATGCTTCAGCGCCAAAACCCCAGCCAATGGTGAATTGTTCCTTTTTCATCGAGTCAGGTCAAACTAAATCCATTGGAGAAGAAGGGCAAGGCCGTAAAATAACGGAGGTCAAACATGTTTTTAAGAAATATGGCACTAATGAGCATCTGCAGGCCAGCAGTGTGTTTGTTTTGTTTGTGCTGTTTTTTTCTTCTTTCTTTCTTGTACATTCGACTGACAAATCAAACCAACTTTACAGATGTTGAGTTATGTAGTTAATGGATGTGATTCTTTAAAGAGCAGAACCTAATTTTCTCAGCTCAGGGGACCCGGGGAGTAGAGTCAAGCACAAAGACGAGTGTGGAGAAGGAAAGGGGGGGGGGGGGCATAAGGACTACATGGGAACTAATAATCCCTTCACAATGGTTTGCGCGTCTGGGTTCCGATCTGCACCACAGAAACTCTCTATGGTCTGGAACATTCCTTCAGACTCAGGTTTAGTTCCTCCTGGAGACAGACGCAGGTTGGCTCTTTATCCTGACTCCCCTGTCGAAGCCAATATTTTAGATCTCATATAGCTCATGGCAGGGAGCCTGCAGACTAACTGCTTATTGTTTTCAGAATCATTTTAGACCACTATTGTAGGGAGTTCAAAACGGTGACCAAAGCAGTCAGTTAATTCAAGTGAAATTTTTTTCGCCCTATAGAAGCTGAGAATCTAACCCTGAGGACCTTTTCCTATGGACTAATTTGTCTAATCTGTTTTGGTGCCAAAAAGTTCTTTCTGGGCTCGGGTTGGCTTTATAATTTTTTGCATATTTGTGGACAATGCTCTAAGCTCTAGACAAGCATGTCCAGAAATTGTGTATGATGTTTTAAATTGCGTGCCATTCCTGACTTGTTAGAAGAGCACAGGAGTTGGAGATTAACCTGAAAAACAAAGTTGAGAGAGTCGTGCAGCTCTAATGTAATTTAAGTTCCACTATGACGAAAAAAAAAATTTAATTTATGAGTAAGATCTCTTTGACAGTGCTGTCACCTCACAATAAGAACATCGCAGGTTCGGTTCCCGGCCTGGGTCCTTTCTGTGCTGAGTTTGCATGTTCTCCCTGTTTCCTCCAGGTACTCCGGTTTCCTCCCACCTTCCAAAGACATGCATGTCTAGGTTAACTGGTGACTCTAAATTGTCTGTAGGTCTGAGTGTGAGTGTGAGTGGTTGTTCGTCTCTGTGTGTCTTTGTGTGTTGGCCCTGTGATGGACTGGCGACCTGTCCAGGGTGTACCCCGCCTCTCGCACGGAATGTTGGTTGGGACTCGCTCCAGCACCCCCGTGACCCGGAAACGGAAAAGCAGTAGAAGATGGATGGATGGATGGATCTCTTTGACTCGATTCATTCTTGGTTGATTCAGAAAGCAGCACACCCTCCTAGCTCTCTGCCTAAAAAGCCTTGTCATCATTCTCCTCAGCCAATATGCAACGCCATGAATTTGTTGATAGTACCAAAAGGCAAACTCATTCATCTTTTCTCTGGACCAACCTCACAGCCTGCACAGAGAACATTGCTCAATGATAGTCCTCAGTGTCTCTGTATCGTTCAGACTTAGCCCATATTTGGTCTTCTATTTGTTATCCAGCTCGCATAAAGTGCTACGTGCTCCACAGATATGTGGCCCAGGGGTACTGAGCACATTTGCGGACTGTAGAGAGGAAATAAATCCTGCTCAAATGAGTTTTGCACTTTCATAAGCTAAACAAAAAGCCACTATAAAAAATGGTCACCTTGGTCATGTCAGTTGTGCAAATAGAGAAGATAATGGACAGGGGGTCAGCAGGACCAGGACAGCTTGTTGGTAAATGTCCTAGAGTTGTGTAAAAGGGCACCAGTTAAACTTTTTCTTGTTTTGTCTGGTTCCTGCAGGTTAGATACTGGAAACATACGCTGGTGACTCGACACCGCTCTCGCCTTTAAAGGTAACAGTTGAACCTTACTGACATCGTATTACTTGCCAAGGACACAAGGTTGGGAAACAATCACATCTAGCAACAACGTGGGACACAGATCATTAAAGACCTGAGCTGCTGGAAACAAACACCCCTATGTCTGTTTCCACTGGTAGCTTGTGAGGATATTAAGCATTTACTTCCACTGGTGTTCAGTAACACAAACTTAGTTCACTATCTACCATAGTGTCACAGATGAATGCAATGGAAACAGAAACAAACAAAACCATCAGGCCTGAGCAATCTCACTTTTATGGAGAGTTTGTGTTGACTGACTTTTTCCTGGATGCATGGGTGTAACACGTTTAGATTAATAAGCTTCCTAAAACTCTTTTATTGTCTTTGCCCAGAAATGTGCAAATATAATAAAGAAAAAAGTTCACAAATTTCCTGTATCCTAAGCATCTAACCATAAAACACAATCAATGCGTTGTTGAACATTTTTTTATGGCCATTAAAAACGTAGAAATGAGATTTTTCATTGTGTAAAGAATGTGTATACCAATGCCATATGCACAAGATACTGGCTGAATGCATGCTATATCAATTTGCGTGGACATATTTTCAGACCACAGGGAACACATTTGTATCCTATTCTTTTCTCCCCCCCCCCCCCCTTTTTTTTTAAACAGTCTGAAAACTTGTATGTAAAGCACTGACCAAGGCCAGTTCCACAGTCCCACCCTGCGATTCAGCACCAAATGTATCCTGTCTTTTCTCTTGCACTGAGTACACATTTGGGTATGTTTGTCATAGGGTAGAAAGAGGGGTAATGTCTCCGCCAAACCACACTACTGGCCCATAGATAGGAATTTAGGAGGCTAAATGGTCCAACATTTTACTTACTCTAGTTACATCCCTCTGTGATTTGCAGTATTTTTCCATATTTCTTCACATTCACAGCATTTAATGCACTTTGGTGAAATAGCTTTTAGTATGGTGTGCAGAGAAATGCAATTCTAAAAATGCCCAATGTTGAAAATACAACAAAAAAAGAAATAAGATTAGATGGCATGAAACTTGATTTCAGGGCAGCGGGGTAGTGGTTAGCGCTGTCGCCCCACAATAAGAAGGTCACGGGTTTGGTCCCCGGCCTGGGGCCTTTCTGTGCGGAGTTTGCATGTTCTCCCCGTGTCTGCGTGGGTTTCCTCCAGATACTCCGGTTTCCTCCCACCTTCCAAAGACATGCATGTTTGGGTTAACTGGTGACTCTAAATTGTCCGTATGTCTGAATGTGAGTGTGAGTGGTTGTTCGTCGCTGTATGTCTTTGTGTGTTGGCCCTGTGATGGACTGGCGACCTGTTCAGGGTGTACCCCGCCCATCGCCCAGAATGTTGGCTGGGATAGGCTCCAGCACCCCCACGACCCAGAAACAGAAAAAGCGGTAGAAGATGGATGGATGGATGGAAACATGATTTCTAATATTACTATAAATATTACATAAGAAATCATTGAGCTTTGGACGTCAGGTTGGATATGTGGGTTCTCCTGCCCTCTCAGTGCCAGGTCCTAACTAATTAATCCAGCTTTCATGGGGGTCCAGGAGGAACTAACCGGGGGATCAGTCCAACGAGGTCAATTGTTTAACCATGGCAATCCACCCCATTCAGCCCTAGTCTACTTAGCTTGTGCCAGAATAAGGCTATGGATCAGTTGAGCCAAGCTTTCCATGCTGAGCTCTCAAAATTTGTCTTTGAACTGCAGCCTCTTCTCCCCAATCATTCATTTTCATATATTTGAATGTGACACTGAAAGCCTCAAAAAATCGCATTGGAAGCGAAGGAGGTTCCTCACTCAGAGAGCCGTTGTTCTCACGAAGATCAGGATGGGAATGAGAGGCAAGGCACCTCTGCTCCTTTTCCCAGAGCCTCTCAAGCCTCTACAGGCCAAGTCCACTGCCAAGGGAAGTTCCAGGTGGTCTCCAGGCCTCCTTTGATCCACATCAACCAGGGTCCCTTGGACAGATCAGTCAGTGTAATCACTTGTGTTTCAAAGCACTCAGGGGAAACAGTAGTGCCCCATTTCCCTTTCATGGCATGACCTCAGTGGTGGCAACCATAGTCTTGAGGTGATACAGACCTCTGTCCAAATAGGCTTCTCTGTTGTCCTTATCTAACTGAAAGGGCAGCAGATAAACATTAGAGACAAGCTGTCTTGGTGAGCCACAGAAAAACAAGAAGAGAGAGGAGAGACGGGTGGTGGTGCCCACCTCCACTGAACACTGTTTCAATTCAAGTGGAGAAAACTATTGGCAAGGAGCACCATGGCACGGAGCCCACTTAAAACATGCCATGCACTGCTTATTTTTAGATGACCCTTTAAGTTTACATCATTGCTGCACCACAGTCAAATTTCTGACACTCACTGATGTAAAGGTCCAAACCACATTTGCGCAAACACCCAACACTAGCAAGGTCAAGCTGGGGTGCTGCAGACCAGATGCAGTGGCGTGGTGCAGAAAAAAAAGCCCTTAACTCCATGGCAGCTCATCTTTGTTCTTTGGAGTGAGGGGAGTGCGTTTGTCTTGGATGAGTTAGAAGCAGACTTACTGCCAGCTTCTTTGAGCAAGTGCTCAGGCTGCAACCAAACAGGTTTGATACCTCAAAATCAGGGGAGATCTTGCATTTCACTTAATGTTTCTGAGAAACTCAATACTCTTCTTATCAGGATGTCATTATTTTATTGTTCTGTTAAACAGTAACATCACACGTATTCATGCTTTCCTCTGTATATTTTATGTATCAATTCAGGGCGCATGATTGTTTTAGGCACCAGAAAAAGAGACAGGCTTCAACTTTTCTCTGTCCTTTAGTGCGAGTATGGGAGAGCTCTTCGTTGATGATCTGTTGCCACGGTAACTGTTAGACACAAGCCTGTCTCTGTTAGGCCAGTCATGGACTGCGGTTTACCATTATAGCCCTAAACATTGGTCCATTAAAATCCCTTCAAATCGTGGTTATTTAGACTTTTTAGGCCTATTTTCCTGTAATAGTTCCCACATGTTTCTCAAGAGATATCAATCTTATCAAGCAAAATACTAACCAAAAGTGAAAAAAGTAGTTTCACGTAACCAAACAACTTCTTGTAAAGCCTCATATTTCCATAGACCACATTCAGTTATTAACGTTAGCTGGAGGGCCTGCAGTGAGATTGCCAAAGTATTTTTTTTTCTCTTTACTAAGGGTGCTTTAGAGTTGTGTGTCAATAACTATGAAGTGATTATGCAAGAATTTCCACCGAGTGAGAAACATTCGAGTTAAAATTTCGAAATTTATTCTAACTCACTTTTATGTTGCCCTTCTCTGTGACGTCAGAAAATGATAGATATTTTGGCTTCACGTCCATATCATGCTTCAAATTGAAGGTCACTGATTATACAAGTGGAAACTCACCTGTGAGCCAAGTTCAGTGAGTGTACAGCCCCTCACTACACACGGAGAAATAAATTTTCATCGTATTGTGGCTTATCTCAACCAAAAATGGTGGTTTACATGCCACAGATTAGCACTCATAAACACTATTCATTAGAGGGCTCGGAGAACGCCTCCAGAAGAGCTTCGCCAACAGATTATGCGATGATTTATGTGGTGTGAAACTTGTGGCCGCGACAAGCCGTGAACTAAAAAAGTGCAAGATTTAGGTTTGGTGAAAATAAACATAGACTATGTTACACAGTAACATAGTGAAACACATTCTGTTGAGAAACATCATATTCCAACACTTCATCTGCAGCTGGCTTTTTCCAACATTGGTTTTCCATTCGTTTCATGATTCATGGTTCTTGCTTCTCATTATTCTTTCTTTTGCCTCAATGTAATGTGAAATCTCTCTGGTCCTCTCTTGAAACTGTCAATAGTATCTCTACATACAAATGAGGTGTACATGCTATCTGAAGACAGGAGATCCTGGCTGGAGTGCTTTACTCTCTTCAATTCTTTGAGAAGGGAGAAAGTGGTGTAATGGACATAAGAGTCCACCATTTATAAGCGATCGTAATGTTAATGTTTCCAAATGTCTTCACAACTTAAATTTAAAAATGAATGCATCTAATGTCTGGGAAGTTATACATCAAGATTTTATGTCAACTATTTAATATACTGTATCTACTAGATAGTATTTACCATGATTAGATTTTTTTGTCCTTAAAAACCTCTACTCTGGTCTATTTGTTGACCAGTTTACAACTTCTGAATAACTATCAGATGGCATGCCATGAAGTTTTGGACAAACCAAGCGGCCACACCTGATTTTAAGATATTAAGCCAATGCAGAATTGCCTTACTTAGACTGGCACCACAAGAGAGTCAATCCCCATAGGTGGTCTATATGGCTACACACTGTCATTTTGTTTGTATGACACACCAGTTTGAATCTCATTAAGGCTTAGAGGTCTTCATAATTGGGCTTGTGTGGCTTTGAGTAACTGGTGGGTGAGCATGTGGTTGTTATAAACTGGTATACACCTGATTCTCAGTTCCATGTGCATCCTCTTGGCCTATTGTTGCAGTTGTTTAACAGTCAGGTGCTGCGAAGATGGCAACAGTGAATTAGCCCACTCTGAGCTTAAAAAATGCTCTTCAGAAACCTCTGGGGATGTCTTTATAAACAGTCCTTATGCCGATGTGAGCATGCAGCTTAGTAGAACCTCAGAGCTGCCAGCAGCAAGAGGAGGCTATAATGCGTTTCTGCATTATCACACCCTCATTGCAGTTTCTTCTAAACACAGAAGAACTTGACGAAATTATTCTTGACACAACAGTGACTACCAGCATTTAGGATAGCCACACCCCAGCAGTTAAGATAGAGAGCACTCTCAACAGACATGCAGGTTTTCTAGTGCAAACCCTCTCAACAGTGAGGCCATAAGGAGGAGTGACTTTCAGGCCTCCGATAATTTGTCTCTTTTTGTTTAGTTGGGCCCACCAGAGGCTGCGCTCTGTCATCTAGCTGGGCTTCCAAATTTGACTCAAAGCAGATACTCAGCCAGTGAGCCAGGTTGAAATATTATCCACAAATGCACACATTCACATGAACGGTTATGAGGAGCTTCAATGCACTACTGCTGAGTTGTGAAGCAGCATCCGTCACACTAACCCCTTTTAATTTATTCCCATCTTGCTGAATGGTAGATTTAAAAAACCTCAAGTACCTTGACCAACTGAAATCCTCCACATCTGGTATTTCTCACCAATGAACCAGGGATGTGGGGGTGTAAAAGTTTTTAAAGCAAATGTTTATAATTCCTGCCACAGCAGATTATGGCCTCACTGAGCAACCGTGAGGAAGTAATAGTTTAATGGTATTGTTTTTATGATGAAACTCTCTACTTTGGACTGTTGTGATTTTACGACACACTGTAAATTTGTTACTGGTGTAAGCTTGTTAGATTTTCACTGTTTTCTGTTCAACAGTCCCATTTAAAACACAGGTTACCGTTTTTTTGTTGCTGTCATTGTTTGTTTGTTTGTTTTTATATTTACCTCTGTTCTTCTGATTCCTAACTTTGTTGCAATAGTTGTTTTAATTCACCTGAAGGGGAATCTGTTTCCGTCAGGAAAATGAATCAGTAAATCTAAAATGCTTTTTTAATGACATACTGTTCAAGCAGGTGTTTTCCAGTTCTACTGCCAAAAAAACACCTCTCTTTTTTATGCTTTTTGCACCATTAGTCACTACAAAAGAATGTGTAAATATTTTTCCTTTTTGAATATTTTTTCTTAAACAGTAGACATTTCATCATTTACATCATTTTGGCTTGAGCCACTTTAGCTGAATATATAAAATCTGTAAAACACATGGGGGGACTGATGTATCAATCTGTGCAATCCTTATTAAACACAGGTGTTCAAGTGCTGAAGCCCAACTCCTTATAAGTCCTGAGCAGCCAGTCACAAACCATAGAGACTGATAAGTTTAATGGATGACAGTCTGAAGGATGGATGCCATTGCATTGGGGTTTGGCACTCTAGTTAGAAGGAAATAAAAAAGCTATACCTACCCTGAACCAAAGCCTGGACTCCAAGATCTAGCAACACACAGGTGAAATTTTCACATTATCCGTCAAGCATTCTCATTCCAGGAGTTCCTCCGTTTTAATCTTTTTATTTTTTTTTTATTTTTTACAGTTATATGGGTCTATAAAATGTAGGGTACGAAAAAATTGTGTGCTGTAACATAGAGCTGCTCCCCAAATCTGATATTTATGGTAACTGTTTCATTTATAGCTGCCATTTATGTGTTTTTAACATTTGTATAAAACTACAAAAGAGCGACTGCAAATGCCTGCGTGGCACAGAAGTTCTGCTTCGAGGCAAACCATTAGTTCGTTTTTCTTTTTGCTTAGAGAGTAAGTGCACCCTGTCAAAAGATTTATTGGTTTAAAATTGTTCATAAGCTTTGCACAAGTCTGGTGTTCTGTTCTGTTCCTGCTGCTGAGGTGCATCAATCATAAATTGTGATCGGTCTGTCTTGAATGAGAGATGGATGGTCAATCCTTGTCCTTATTCCTTTTAGACTGACGCTTGCACAATCATCTAGTTTCTCCGTTGTGTCAGCCCCTAACCTAAACACACATGTAAATGAAGGTCATTTGAAGTTCAGCCAACCTGTTGGTCCAGCAGCTGTAAAATGCACAACCGCTGAATACACATGTGAGAACAGATAAAATATAGCCTGTGTTCCTTGTGATGACAGAATGGCTGAGGTTAAATACTGTAAACTGTGTTTAGTGCCTGTTCTAATTGAAGAGGTTAAATGGTGGTGGCTTTTCAAGGGAGGAAACTAAATGTTCTTAGAGCAACATATCATCTTTTCAGTCATTTGCTGCAAAGTGATTCAAGCAGTGCTGAGAATGAAGGTTCAACTGGGCTCCATGTGTGTACGAAAAGGCAACTGCAACATGCAGAATTAGTGTATATTTCAATTCTTCAAGGAACAGCATCTTATCACTTCAGTGCTGGCATTTTTGGGCCTAGCCAGAATGTTGCATTCAGATATAAGATTGAAATAGTCAGATTTAAAAGTGGGAGGAAACTGTCAGAGAAATTGTTTCTGTCTGTAACTACAACTGTTTGAGGTATAGTGAAGTTAGCTTGAAGTAAAAGGGATTTAACAATCTTTGTCTCTGTGCTGTCTGCATGAATATGTTTATTTTGAAGGACTTTTATAGGGTAAATGTAGATTTTAAAATGAAAGAAATGTTTGGGTTGATCTTAAAGAGTTTCCTTTTGTTTCGCCTACTTGGGTTTTCTTCTGCATGGAGTTCAGCCCAAATAAGAAAAAAAAATGGTACTCTATGATTTTAAAAAAATTAAATAAAAATAATTTATCGCATGGGATTACTGATGCAGTCAGTTCCAATTTCATCTGTATGAAAATGAACAGAGAACATTCCTTGGTGTCCTTTCTGTATAAACTGAATGCTGGATGGCGCCTCTCCAAACTGGACTCTCAACAAACTTGCCTACCTTGGCACAAGGCCACACAAGTGTAACATATCATACACACTCCGACAGAGGCATCATCACAACCAGACAAATTTGGCCTTCCGTAGAATCTGGTGTCAAATAGGCCTTTTGAAGGCCTACTCTAGTTATGTGCTGATGGAAATCATTGGCTTGGGTGATAAAAGTATAATACTGTCTTGGGAGTACTTTCTATTTATTTATTTATTTATTACCTCTCAACCAGAGTGAATCCTGTAAAATTAATATGGAGAGACAACAGTATTAGTTCAACTGCTTTTGTTAAATTTGAAGCTGCAACTTTATTTTTTTGCTTGTCAAAATCGACTGAGTTCCTGCTTTTGGTACTTTATGTGGTTATGGTTTGAATCAGTTTAGAGTTAGAGTTTATAACTGAACAATAAAAAAATGTATGATATGATGGTAAAATGATGATTTTTTCTTAGTCAGCCAGAGAAAGTCCAAACCCCAGTGTGTCCCTGTCACAGGCCTCTTCTTGGATGCATTTCTTCTTCTTCTTCCTCTTTTGTCTAAACAAAGTTATTTAACCACTACACCTCTTATACAAGTTCAAAACATATTTTCCCTTCAAGTCATCTACCTCCTGTGATCCTTGTCATTGACTTCTAATTGCAATCAGCAGCCTCCACAGGTAATGATGGTCTACACGAAACACTGCAGACGAGAGATATTGAGCAGGACATTTTGGCATATGTCAATGTCCTGATGGAAACAGTGTTGCACCCCCTTCTGGCCTAAAAACAGCATGGCAATATAATATTTACAGGAAATTAACTGAGCTCTATATTCTGCTGAAATATTTTTTTGCAATTAGTTTGGATACGAAATTAAGAAATTAAAAATTTTATTTTATTTATTTATTTTTTTTGTCACTTTCATCTGTTGCCAAGTGCTTGCTCATCGGGGGATCTGTTGGGTCTCTTTAAATAATTTTATAAAGAGTTTGGTCTAGACCTGCTCTATATGTAAAGTGCCTTGATGTAACTTTGTTATGATTTGGCGCTATACAAATAAATCTGATTTGATTTTGATTTGATTTTTGATTTTAATTGTTCCGTAAAATGTAATGATCGTTTTGTCTCTCTGAGTTTTACATCCTTCCATTTTCAAAGATTTGCCCTCATGAGCCCAGAGATATTTCACAAATAATCACTGCAACACGCCGACGTCCTGTGCGGGGTCTCATTCACAGGCGCTCTCTGATTGGTCCGTGTTACGGTCGGTTCCTGATGACGTCCTTCCGGCGTCCCCGAACAACACGTGTACGTTGTGCCCGTTTGCAGGCGAAAGGAGAAACAGCGACGAAACCTCCGTTTTCAGACACTTTCAAGCTGTGTCTGTCGTTTCTGTGTCCGTACAAGGCTTTGCGGACCAAGCGGTCAAAATGGTGAAGCCTCGGTTTAAGGGGAAAAGCTCCATAAATCCCTCAACGTCCAGCAGCAACCCCGGTGAGCTAACGGCCCCATTAGCCGCACCGTTTGTTTACAGCTAATGCTATTTTTTATGTATTAATTTTGGTGCTAGCTGGGTGAAACTGTGCAGGGGAAATACATACATGCTAATTTAAGTTTCCTGGATTTGGTTAGTCTAGTTTGTAATGTGTCAGAAGCAGTCACACAGCTCTGGGTGAATAAAGTAAAAGTTATCTGTAGCTGCAGCTTTCACTGGAGTTTCAGGCCTCTTACATTAGACACTGAAGGTTTCAGCTTTAAGAGGAGTTATTCCTAAAAACCTGCTTCTGTTTAACTGGTCTTAGTGTCTCTGATGCTTCTTTTAAAAGTGAACATAACCCCAGCTGACATAGCTGAAACTGTCAAATGTAAAAAAGTACCGTATTGTGTACATGCCTTACAATGTTTACTGTAGGGCTGTTATGTTTAACTTGTTTTACATAATAAATTGGCAACTGAATGTATTCCCAGAATAAGTGTGTATGTGTGTGTTTAAAGACAACAAAAGCATTAACGCAACTGTGTGCTTACTTCTCAGATCGACCCAAGGGTGCTGCTGGGAACAACATGAGGGATCGAGCTACTATCAAGCGTCTGAATATGTACAGACAGAAGCAGAGATGGTAAATGATGATTAATAGTTGCATTTTCTTTTCTTTTTTTTCCAATTTTTTTTTTTTTACATTTTCTAAGTGGAAGCAAAACAGAGGAGTAAGTGCTCCGCCAAAACTGACGCTTAATTTGTGTTTCCAGTAATAGCCGTGGAAAAGTCATTAAGCCTCTGCAGTACCAGTCCACAGTGGCTCCGGGGACTGTAGCCAGAGTTGAACCAAACATCAAATGGTTTAGTGAGTGCGCTTCTATGTTGTCTGTCTTCTCACAGTGTCCACTGTTTGTATATTGTATTCTCTCTTTGTTGAAGCAGATCACTTTGGATCTTACACCAGATTTATTTTTGCATGTGTTTATGTTTTATTCAATGAAAGGTAACAGGATTGTTTTCACGCGGCATGTTAAATTTAATGCTCCTGTTTATTACCTTATATTTACTCTGCTGTCTGTGTAGTCTGTTGGAAGAGAATGAGCAACAGTTGCTGCTGCTTGGCATTTTTTAAGTTAATAAATGTTATTGAGTCCCCCAAATATAGTTCACTGTGAATGTTGGGATAATATGAGAACTCATTAAAAGAAATTGTAATATATATATATATATATATGAAAATATATATATATCTACATTAACAAAGTTACACTTTATATTTCCATCCATTGTATTATAGCAAATACCCGTGTGATCAAACAGTCGTCTCTCCAGAAGTTCCAGGAAGAGATGGGAGCAGTGAAGAAGGATCCATATCGTGTGGTGATGAGACAAAGCAAGCTCCCCATGTCCCTTTTGCACGATAGGGTCAAAGCCCATGTGAGTATGAAGGGTATGAACCTCTTTTTACTGCTCGGTCTCCATTATGATTCTTTGCTCCAGGGAGCATGCACATTGTTAATTTTAATTCACACCCATACATTTTAATGAGCATACTGGCATTTACAGCTCTGGAAAAAATTAAGAGAGCACTGCAAAATTATCAGATTCTCTGATTTTGTTCTTTATGGGTACACGTTTGAGTAAAATAAACATTTTTGTTTTATTCTATAAGCTACTGACAACATTACTCCCAAATTCCAAATACAAATATTGTCATTTAGAGCATTTATTTGCAGAAAATGAAAAATGGTCAAAATACCAAAAAAGGTCCAGTGTTTTCAGACCTAAAATAATGCAAAAAAACAAGTTAATATTCATTTTAAACAACACATTACTAATGTTTTAACTTAGGAAGTGTTCAGAAATCAATATTTGGTGGAATAACCCTGATTTGCAATCACAGCTTTCGTGCGTCTTGGCATGCTCTCCACCAGTCTTTCACATTGCTGTTGAGTGACTTTATGCCATTCCTGGCACAAGAATTCAAGCACCTCAGCTTTGTTTGATGGCTTGTGACCATCCATCTTCCTCTTGATCACATTCCAGAGGTTTTCAACGGGGTTCAGATCTGGAGATTGGGCTGACCATGACGAGGTCTTGATCTGGTGGTCCTTCATCCACACTTTGATCGACCTAGCTGTGTGGCATCGAGCCTTGTTCTGCTGGAAAAACCAATCCTCAGAGTTGGGGAACATTGTCAGAGCAGAAGGCAGCAAGTTTTCTTCCAGGATAACCTTGTACGTGGCTTGATTCATGTGTCCTTCGCAAAGACGAATCTGCCCAACTGCAGCCTTGCTTAAGCATCCCAAGATCATCACAGCTCCTCCACCAAATTTTCCAGTGGATGCGAGACGACATGGCTTGTAGGCCTCTCCAGGTCTCCGTCTAACCATTAGACAACCAGGTGTTGGACAAAGCTGGAAATTAGACTCATCAGAGAAGATGACTTTACTCCAGTCCTTTATGGTCCAATCCTTATGGTCTTTTGCAAACTTCAGCTTGGCTCTTCTTTGCTCCTCATTGATGAAGGGCTTTTATCTAGCTTTACACAACTTGAGCCCTGCCTCTAGAAGCCTGTTTTGAACCGTTCTCTCTGCGCACTTCACCCCTGCCATTTGCCATTCATTTTCTCCCTACAGTTCCTGAGGGAGATTCAAATGAGATGACTGTAATAGATGAAGAGATGCTGATTTCTGAAAAATTTGCAGTGGTCTCTTCTTCCTGGTTTCCAGAACTGTATATGTCATTATAAGTTCTTGACATTTTTCCCTGGATTCAAGTGATGACAATCATGCCTCTGTTTCCTCAGTAGCTTGTTTAGAGAGATATTATGAGGTGAGATGAACACCAGGCCTCACTTTAATCCTCATTCAGTTCTCACTGTCCCCCACTGTGACCCTTTGTGTATTTTCACTCTGGTTGGCATTGAAGAGCTGCCTTTTGCCAGGCTGTAACATTTCCACCTGAAAAACCAACATGATTCCAAATAGTATCAATTTCTTCTGCTCCCTTCCAACATATGATTGGGTCTGTTTCAGTTCTATTTATTTCTCTCAGGATATTTAAGCAGATTTCCTAATACAACTCATGATAGTAAATATTTTGTGTTGCTTTAATCTCTTAATTGATTAATGAGGGTAATGAACCTACTTTTTTCTACTGAAGGCTTTCCCTTTTTAATCCCATATTGTGGATCAAGAAAGATTTCCTAAACCCTCAAGGAACAACGATCCACATAATCATCTTTAAAAACCTGACTGTGCACCATGCTTCATAAGATGATATTATCCGCACATTGCTCTTGCACAGTGAAAGTGTATTATATAGGATAATGGATTCAGACTCTATATTGTCATATTGTTTCTATTAAATTATTCCCTGAAAAATAACTGAAGGACTTATATTGAATGAAGTAAAATACTGTTCAAAGAGATCTCCAGAGCATTGATACAAGTCTGATCTGATAATTTTCTGTCGTTTTTCTTTGTTTTGTTTTGTTTCCCCTCTCTCTCTCTACAACTGCAGAACTCCAAAGTGCACATTCTAGACACAGAAGGTTTTGAGACCACGTTTGGACCTAAGGCTCAGAGGAAAAGGCCCAGTCTGATGGTGGGGGATGTTAAAGACCTTGTAGAACAGGCTGAGGCATCAGCCCTGATCTATAGTGAAGAGAAAGATAAAGATCTAGTGACAGAAGACACTGGAGTTCGGTAATGCCCTAAGAGGAGATGTGAAATATGTTATGAAATGTTATATGAAAATTTGGTTGAAATAAATATTTTGTTTGTTTTAATTTCTAAGTCACTTTTTGCAATAGGGAAGAAGCACGTGAGGAAATCTTCAAGAAGGGTCAGTCCAAGAGGATCTGGGGAGAACTTTATAAGGTAACATTTCCTAGTTCCCCTCAGTGCTCTGCACTAATAAAGACTTATTGTTCAAAAGAGTTGATGGGACAACGGTTTTATTGTTGTAGGTGATTGACTCATCTGATGTCATCATCCAAGTGCTGGACGCCCGTGATCCCATGGGAACACGCTCCAAAAGCATAGAGTCATATCTGAAGAAGGAGAAACCCTGGAAACATCTGATCTTTGTGTTGAATAAGTGTGATCTCATCCCCACCTGGGTCACGGTGAGAAATTTACAACATGTTCCCCTTTCTTTTTAACCTGTTTGAATGGGAGGGAATGTATCTGCCTTTTAATGGTGATAAATCACACACACGTTTTTTTTTTCCCCCTTCCAGAAACGGTGGGTAGCTGTTTTGTCTCATGAGTACCCAACTCTGGCTTTCCATGCCAGCCTGACCAATTCCTTCGGTAAAGGCTCCCTCATCCAGCTGCTCAGGCAGTTTGGCAAGGTGAGCACATTTTTAATAAATCAAAATGTTAAAATTATTAGGCTAAACCGTATCCTCTTCTGATAACAAACCATCACATCTGCAACACAGCCATTACAAAGTTTGTTTGTTTATTTATTGCCTTGGATATTCAAAGTGTACCTCTTTGGTTTTTATGTGGGGCTGTTTAGATATTTTCTTAAGATAGATTATATAGTGTTGTTGATTTATTCCTCTTCACTATAATCAGAATTCATTTGTTTAAATGTTCTTAAGTGCATCTTCTCAGTAATTGGCATATTTAGGTAATAGGTACTTTTCATTCGTGTCAGCATGATGATGTGAGTTTTGAAGACATTTTAGTTGGTAGAGTGGTAGAGCAGCTTCATTTTAATATCTGTTAATAATATAATAATTTAATAATATGTAATTACAGTAAAGATGGCAATTCAATAAATGGGTGTACTTAATAGTAACATAGAATCACTGATATCATTAGATATATGCTTCAATGTGAGGGTAAAGTAGCTTGATTTGTTTGTTGTTTAATTTGCTGGATTACTTAAAAAGGCATTTTTAGATCCTTCCTCTGGTAATTTTATCTAAAAATATTTCCTCAAACGTTTACTAGATCATAACCTACGTCCTTAAGCAGACCTAATGTTACATTGATGAAAGGTTTTGTCTGAACTCACCTTAACATGCGATGTGGCGTAGCGGCTGTGGAATGAAGCGTGGGAGGACCTGAAAGGTCAAAAAAATCAAAAGGGTTTGATGTTCAAATGGAATGTTCTCGTTAGATTTAATATTGTAAGTTAAAAGAGGCATTTATAAGAGATCAGAAAAACTTGTGTGTTCCTTTCCTTGTAAAAGTTTCTCTCTGTTGGACCATATTCACCAAAAAAATCAGGAGATAACAAGGGGAAAAAAAGCTTTTTCCAAAACAGTCTTCAGAGTTTTCCTCCTGTTTTTAAAAGGTTTTGGACTTTCATGATTGTCTTGTTTATATGAAAACTTCCTTTTTAAGATATTCTTTGGTATGTGTTTTGAACAAATTACATTGTACTTTTGGAGTAATGACAAGTCCACTTATTTTATTGCTAATGGCAACAGAGCCTCTAAAATTACCTCCATGAACTGAAGACAGACTGAGACTGTTTACAAAACGCAACACTCTGACTTTGCTTCTTGTCTCCCACAGCTCCACACAGACAAGAAACAGATAAGCGTGGGTTTCATTGGCTACCCAAATGTGGGAAAGAGCTCAGTCATCAACACACTACGGTCTAAGAAGGTCTGCAATGTGGCACCACTTGCTGGAGAAACAAAGGTAACATTGATGCGTCATCTCAACCAAGCTGGAGGCGGCAGACCTGTATAACACGCTATAATTATTAATGTCAACTCTACTGGTTTACATACATTGTGGCTTATGTTAACATTGAAGACATCTGGCAGAAGATTCAGGCGGAAAAACTGTGCAGTCCATCTCAACATCATCTGATCTGGCTAAAATGCCTAAAGAGTAAATTCCTGAAAGAGACACATAAGCTCTCGGGTGAAGCCAAAGGAAGGTTCAATTCAGACAAAGGGCAGTTTGAGGTCAAAAGATACATGTTACCTTTCTAAATTCAGCAATTTGTTATAGCTTCGACAGAAATAGCCTGCTCTGAGTTCTTAACTATGTAAGTGAAAATCTAAGTGAAGAAGAGGCCAAGAGAAAGAACAACAACCATTTTTATCCTTAATTTCCTCTCTCTTGGGCTGCTTATCCTGTTTGGAAACGAACAAGGGTCTGGAAACCCGAATGTCCAAAGAAGGGTCAAGGGGAAACAAAAGGAAAAATATATTTTACTTTTCCATGCTTGCAAAAGTTGTGAACTTGGATCACAAGAGAAGAGATTTACTTGCACACCTACCTAGTGATTCTGATGGGCCTGTGGCCAGCACTCTCTTTATTTCCCACCTTGCCTTTGATTCTCACCACATATTCAAGGCTGTTTATTGACCGCTAAACAAGCTCATGATCCGCAGCACTGCTGTTAGTCTTTTTCCTTTTTTTCTTATGACTGTATTTGTGTGATTAGGTATTTTAAAATCCTTCTACCTAATGAAAAAGTCATAAAGTGTAAAGGAAAAGAGCTGTGATTGTGAATACAGTACATGTGTATCCTAAAGATATATTTTTAGAAAAGCAAGCTTATGTTTGTCAACCTGAAATGATTTTACCACACACCCAACATTTATCTTTTTCAATTTTAGGTGTGGCAGTACATCACTTTAATGAGGCGTATCTTCCTCATTGACTGCCCTGGTGTTGTCTACCCTTCAGAGGACAGTGAATCTGATATTGTTTTAAAAGGAGTGGTAAGTATCTGTTGTATTTTTTTTTTTTTTTGCTTTTATCTGGTAAGGTTTCATTGTAGCTGCCCATAAAAACATTTTTTGCACATCACAGCAATGATAAACAATAGGATCCAAAAAACTTACTCAGTTACTCATGATAATTCACCAACTGCTAATGTGGCATTTTTGACAGCTCCTGTGTAACTGGAGTGATGAACAAAGACTTAAAAGTGGTTAGGTCTTCATAATGCTGATACTCAGCTGTTTAAAAAAAAAAGCCTTGATCAGCTCTAGTTCTGATCCTCCACATCCTTTTTCCGGATCACAGCTTTAACATGAATGCCATGCAGCCACCGTAACTGAAAGGTTGCAGGTTTCTAACCTAGATTCCGCTCTTTTTTCCTTCTCTTACCTAATGTAGGTTCAAGTGGAGAAGATCAGGAACCCAGAGGATCACATTGGGGCCGTACTGGAGCGGGCCAAACCGGAATACATTCAGAAGACCTACCGCATCCCCAACTGGGACTCTGCTGAAGACTTCCTCGAGAAGCTGGCATTTCGTACTGGCAAACTTTTAAAGGTCAGAATGTTCCTCTTTCATGTTCTTTCTTGAACCTTGACTAAAAACTAAAAGATGCTTTACCTCAAATGTTTGTTCTTTTTATTTAGTTTTTATAAAAAAAATCAGCTGCAAAGGTTCTAACAAGCCAAGAATAAAGTATATAAGCCAATATTCAATATGTGGTCAGTTTTTCCTTATGTTCATAATAGGCTGTACAGTTTACAGCTTTCAGTTAAATATCAAACTGTATGTGAGCCATGAATTAAACTCTATAGTTTGAACTATGTATTCCTTGTATTGCACAGGGTGGTGAACCAGATCTCACTACGGTCTCCAAAATGGTGTTGAATGATTGGCAGAGAGGACGTATCCCCTTTTTTGTGAAACCCCCTGGACCTGAGGGGGATCAAGAGGTGAGACTTTACTGTATTTTCCACTCTTGTTTGTTCGGTAGATTACTTTTATAACTGTGTACAAATCTGTGCCCTAAGCGTCAACCTGGTTTTTACTGTTATTTTTAATACAAGGAGCTTTTGCCAGTTGAAGGACCCTCAAAGGTAGCTGAGAATGTGCAGGAGGAACAGCCAGACAATCTGGGCACCATGTCAAAGGAACATGAGGAACACCAGCAGCAGCAGCAGAGACAGAAGGAACAAGTCAAGAAGATTCTGGCTAATGTCCGACAGAACTTTGGCAAGATCAATGTGGCACCTGAGTTCAGTGAGGAAGACTTGGTTCCTGTGGAGATGCCTGACCTGGACATGTCTGACTTCTCTGGTACCGATGATGAACAAGATGGTGAGGACGAAAAACATGGAGAGGAAGATGGGACCAGTGTCAAGCAAGCTGATAGAGAAACTGAGGTTTCTGAACCCGCAACTGCTGAGAATGGCAAAGGAAACGGCAACAAGAGTTCACGCGAGGTAATCCGTGAGCTGGATGAGAAGATTGCTAAATACAAGCAGTTCCTGGACCGGGCCAAATCCAAACGCTTTTCTGCTATCCGGTCAGTCACAATCACTAAACCTCACTAACCCCCCCCTTTTTTTTTTAAGTCCTTATGTCCTCCAGTGAAGTTAATTGAAGATCCATGTCCATGTTAATCAGGCTTTTATCTCCTGAGAACTAGCAGTAACCAGACAGTCTAATTGGCTGACTCTCAAATAACAGATAACTGTTGAATACTTCAATAAAAAAATAATATAAAAGAAATAATTTACTATTTTCCTTCTCTTTGGACAGGATACCTAAGGCACTGTCTGACAAAGCGCTCACAGACATTAAGACTAAACAAGCAGCTGCAGCTAAGCAAGCACAAAAGAAAGGTATTCCATCAACATGTTTGTCACGACTTTGTATGGGGCTGAACACAGGAAATTGTGACAAAAGATATATGAGATTTACATAAACGCACAAGCATCAAATTTGTTAATCTGTGTCTAAAATTCAGCTATGAACCAGAGGAGCAGGAAGAGGACAGCCGA
This sequence comes from Remorina albescens, assembly GCA_034769265.1. Lineage (NCBI taxonomy): Eukaryota > Metazoa > Chordata > Actinopteri > Carangiformes > Echeneidae > Remorina > Remorina albescens. The sequence goes on from CM068486.1 coordinate 6,322,470, forward strand.
GGAGGACGAGGTGGACACCAAACTGAACAGACTGACCTCTAAGCAGGTATGCAGTGTTTGCTCTCTCTGATGCCGAACAGGCCAACCTGAGTAGATACCTTAGATTAATCTTTAATCATCTTACTGATATAAATAAAGATCACAGCTCTGGTGTTTTGCAACAGAATAATTCATCAAATGTTTTCTTTGTCTTTTCCAACAGAGAAGAGCAATGGATCGTGCTAAGAGGACAAAGAAAGTAGGCTCTCGCTATTACGAAACACACAATGTGAAAAACAAGAACAAGAACAGAAAGGCCCCAGCATCAGCCACAGAGAACCAAAAGGCCAAAAGATCAAAGCACTAGACTGAGGTCAAAACAAAACATGTAATAAATCCTTATTTAAATTGGCCAAAAAGGCCATGTTTTTATTGAAAATGCAGAGTTGATAAAAGGTGGAAGACTGAGTAATGTTAAATGGTCCTTATTAAGTGGCCACTTGATGCCTTATCCTAATCTCAGCTGTCCCTTGGGAAATTGACTGTATTTTGCCTTTTCAATTTCTTTTTCTGTTCAACACCTTTCTGTTTTTGAATGACAATTCATTCAGCTTTTACAAGCGTAAAGCTCTCTTTACGTTCAACAGAAATGTATAGTAATTGTTTGAACTGTATTTGTCATATCATACTGTTAAAAAAAATAAATATTGCTAATTACACTCATGTATTGATATCATTGAGAAAAAAGACAAGCAACAATCTGTAGTTGCAAATGGAAACTTGGTCATTGGGCGTTGAAATTATTTCTTTGGTGTAATGATTCCTTCCAGTTGGATCTGAAAAGAAAGGAAAATACTCTGATAGAAATCTTAGGATAGAGCTACTATTAAAGCTGGATCTTAAGAAGTAATATTTAATTTACCATGTAATTATGAAACCTCACCTTGAGTTGCTGATTGGTTCTCTTCAGGGATTGTACCTCCTCTGAATGCTTCCTTTCCTCCAGCTGCCGCCTTTCACATTCTCTCTTTTCAATGGCATCACATTTAGCTTTCTGTTGATTCAGTTGTTCTTGCAGGGCTTGTTTTTCATTCTCCAGATCAGAGATCTAGATATATATATAAAAAAAACAGCCTCAGAAGTTAGTGAGATGCAGGATAATTTATGCAAAAGGTGCTATAGTCATCCTTATTTTAGAGCAATTGTGAAAGAGAAATGCTGCCCTCTGATGGACAACTAACTGAAAAACAGTCATTGTAATCTTGAGTTTTACAGGACAGGTATATTAAATTTTTCAATGAAGTATAAATCCCAAAGTGTGAGGTTTTCAGATCATTGTGCCTCTGTGTTTGTAATTCATGACAAGTAAGGTAAATTACTCGATGGCCTTACTCTTTTCTCTGTGTCAGCCTTGCCCAGCTCAGCCTGGAGTGCTTTCCTCATTCCAAATGCCACACTGCTTTCATATAGTGTGTGGTAGGCAGCAATGGTCATTTGAATCTCATCTCTAACCCGCAGCAGCAACAGACCCCTCTCAGCACAGTTAATTGTCACCTGTCGGATTAGCTCATCTTTGAGAGATAGAAAATTAACAGGATAATCACAGTTGAGTTTATGTTGCTGTAGGTGAAAATGGGCCTAAAGCTACAAATCTAGATAACTCTGGAGCTACAGTGAGTGAGAGCGAATCAGTCTCCACTTTACCAAAGCACTGCGAGTAGAGCTCCCTGCGTACAGGACAGATGCCTGTTTCTCTGGCCTGTCTTTGCTGCAGCTTTGTGTCAAGGAGTTCCTCAAGATGTATAACATCTGTTCTAGTACAAGGTGCACTGGATACTTGCTGCACCCACAGCTGGTTCCCCTCCATCCATTCCCTGTAATGACAGAGCTTTACATGCTTTGCATACATGACCAAGCTGGAGAAATCTACTTAGCAATATACTGCAGGTTTTCGGAGAGGGCATTGTACCTGGGTGGAAGGATGGCATTCAGGATCTCCTCATTTTCCTGCTTGGTGGCCTCAGTGACTGCTGATTTGGGCTTAGGAGGCGGTGGAACGGGTCCAGAGTCAACAGGCTGCTGTGGGCTCACTCTCAAAGGCCGCCCCTACAGTAAAAAGTACTGTATGTGACATGCAGTGTATTGTGTGTATTTAAACTGCCATAATTTAATACTTAATAATATGTTTCATATAATGAATATTGATGATTCAGGTCCCACATTAAACTTTCTCAGGCGCTTGTTATTCAAACTATTCAAATTGTGTGTGGGGCTAAGCTTTTTGGCTTCCTCCCACTTAAATGTAATCAAACCCTACCTGGTTCTCAAAACATATATCTACTAGTTGTGGCCAGTCCAGCCAAAAATCTGATATTTTCCTTGTGTAATACGAGTAGCCTTCAGAGACTTGAATAGATTTAAAAAGCAAACAAACCAAACAAACAAAACAAACTAGTGATTCACCACTACAGAAAAATAATTGATGAAAAAATAAGCCACCCCTTTTCACTCCTGTCATTCCAGGTCTTTCAGGTGAACGCTCGTTGGTTGGAAACCACTGAAGATAATGATGATAATGATAATACATATACATATATAACACATCGTGTATTATATATATTATATAAACTATATTGTACACTATAAAAAATATAGATAGATACACTTTACTAATCCTGAAGGAAATTTAATATGTAACATTATTAACATCTGTAGTTTTAATAAGGGAACTGCTCCAAATTCAGTCTACAAGATGAACAGGCCGGCCTGATCTGGACCTGTAGAGTCCGGATCCTGACATCATGGAGTCGGAAGACGGAAAATACGGAGAAACACAACAACTTCGGTAACTCATCACAACTTTACAGCAACAACAACAGCCGTCAGCTGCGATTTACCCACCTTCGGTGATTTCCGGTCTGTGGTTTTGCTAACCAAAACAGGAGTGTTGTATTTTAGGAGGGAGTCTGCCGGAGGTATCATTGTATTTATACTACGAAAAAAAACCAAACAAACCAAAAAACCAATGAAGATGTTCACTAAACCCAGAAACTCCTCTGTTTGGGCTCCAGTTACAGAAATGTCGACGCTGTTGGTGACAAAGAGAGAGAAAAAAAAGTGGCGTTTAATGTTTACGTTGTCATGGCAACTGTTCCCCGGCGTCGCTGTTTATTTTGACCGAGTTAAATCAGCGACTCAGTTAATAATGTTATTTAATTTATAAATCCTCCATATATTTTCACTCAGAGTAACAAAAGGTGACAGTTGCAGAGTTGATGCGTTTGCTCTTAAATGTGACGGTAATATTTTTTTTACACCGTGCGTTGTCCTTTGTGCTTTTCAAAGCCAACGTTTGCGCATTTTTTATTTAGCTTGTCTATTTTTTAATATTTTTATTTATTTATTTATTTTTTGTTTTTGATTTAGCTAACCTGGATTGTCCAAGAATTATCAAAGAGTAAGTGAATGAGAGGAACAGTCATGTCGGAACCAAAGAGAGAGGTTTTCAGTGGCCGTGTCGGGATAAATTCAAAGCGTACCACACAAGGCGGAAGTGCGTGACTGATTATAGTCGAAGTTTGTAATCGCTGCGTTTTGTTTGTTTGTTCCTTTGAAACTTCCGCTGTCGTTATTTAGTTTTGTGCGGTGGGATATGTGAGTTTAGTCACATTGACTGTTATATTTGTGTAATTCCTTTAAAATGACCAAAGAAAAGCGACACAGAAGAAGGGAGTCTCCCGAGCGGGAGTCCAAAGTTAGGATAAAGCAGGAGAAGCTGAGCCCTGTTAGGCCACAGAGATCACGACGCTCCAGGTCGAGATCCACAAGTCCACAGAGGGGGAGAACAAGCAGGTATCTACCGTATGATCGACACTCACAAGAGTTTTGTTTTATTTTATTCTTCGGACGTTCGGCCTCATTAGCGAAAATAGTTCTGTTTTCAACGTTAGCTTTTGGCATACACAGCTACGGCCCATCTTAACAGGGGCGGGTTTTGTTTTGAAGGGAAGTTATTGTAGATAAGTCTTTATGTTTTTCATGCAGGTCCCCTGCCAGGACAAAGGACCGCTCACCGGGCAGAAGAGAGACATCTCCCGCCAGGCGAGGGAGCAGATCACCCAGAAACAGGAGAAGTCGCAGTCCACATCGAGGAGCTGATGTCAACGTAAAGCGGGTGATTCAAGTTTTAAGTCAGTTTCAGCTGACACGAGTTGTCAAAACGTGGAGAGTATTACTCAGCATTTATATAGTCGCCTTTCCGTACTGATTTCTGTGTAAGTTTTCTGTCCCTCATCATTTACAGGGACACATTTGGACACTGATGGTGCCATTAAGTGCCATTTGACACCTTTGAATATGTCTAAATACGCATATAAAACACCTAATGATTTTGTCAGGAAAATTTCTACGGACTCTTACAGGCTATGCTTTTTGTTTGCAGAGGCAATGTTTGCTAGTACAAATATATCTACACATGCAAAATACGCAATTGTTTTTTTTTTTAGAACATTCTTACTCTATAAGCAGCACATGTAGAACAGCAGCAACATAGTAAACAGTATCATGCTGGATTCGTAATTGGCATAAAGATTTCCACTCTTCAGTCTTATCGGTCCCCTGCAATGGTTCCATAAAATTTTATCTGTGCAAATTGTTGAGCTAAAAGATTTTATTTGTTTCACTGCCACATCTCACAGGAGCGTGATGAGCATCGGGCTGGTGGTGATGAGCGGAGAAGAAGAAACGACCAGCCGGAGGAGAGGCGGAGCAGGTGGGAATCAGACCGGCCACGGGAAAGGGACCGCGGCGGGGACAGACACAGAGAACGGGATGCACTGGTCTCCCAACAAGCTGAGCGACAGCAACACAACGAGCGGCGCAGGGAAAACCACCAGCGGCGTGAAGAAAACCAAGAGCATGCTTTTGAAGTGTCTGAAGGAGGGAGCGATCACACAGATGCTGCTCCTGCTGAGAAGGAGAAGCCCAACTTTGAATTGTCAGGGGCACTCACAGAAGATACCAACACATTCAGAGGGGTAGTGATCAAGTACAACGAGCCACCTGAGGCTCGCATCCCCAAGCGCAGGTGGAGACTCTACCCGTTCAAGAATGATGAGCCCCTTCCGGTTATGTACATTCACAGACAGAGTGCCTATTTGCTGGGGCGGCAGAGAAGAATTGCTGATATCCCCATTGACCATCCATCCTGCTCCAAGCAACATGCGGTATTTCAGTATAGGTAAGAGTAGCAACCATCAGCTCAGATGTTTTGCTTTTTCTCCTAGAAATATTGATTACCTTAAGAAATATATTTTAGACAAAGTATATTGACCTGTTCTTTTGTTGTTTAAACAAACATGTCTACCATTGCATCCACATTTCTCCAGACTGGTGGAGTTTAAGCGTGCAGATGGCACCACTGGCCGCAGGGTAAGGCCTTACATCATTGACTTGGGCTCTGGCAATGGAACCTACCTGAACAATCAGCGCATCGATCCCCAGCGCTACTATGAGCTCAAAGAAAAAGATGTTCTCAAGTTTGGCTTCAGCAGCCGTGAGTACGTCCTGCTGCATGAGTTCTCAGACACGAGCGAGGTGGACGCCAAGCAGGAAGAGGAAGATGAGGGTCTCGATGAGTAACATGGTATTGGTTATGTTCATTCAGGTACAATAATAACATCACAAGTTTTCAGTAAATACCGGTTTCTGTTGGGAATGGAACCGTTCATTAAACTGGTAAATGTGGACCTCTTAGTAGAATAATGGAGCAAGGCTGGTTTGTATATTCTGTAAATACTGACCTGTTGCTTAAACCTGCCACAACTGTCTCAAAGAAGACTTACTATTCTCAGGTTGTTTGTGCAATGTCTGTGTCATGCATGACTGATCTCTCTGACACTGATCCCAATTACAATAAAAGTGCTCAGTGTCACACAAAGACATCTTGATGAACCCAAAAGTTAATTTTATATTTTTTGATCACAGCACTGAGAACAATGTATTCAAGAAGACTAAGTTCTTGTCTAAGTCCAGGCTCCATATGTTGATGTACATGATAATATGGAATGTGAACTTTAGATTTCTGTATAATAAGCACTGCTTATTGTCACTCTAAACAGACATATATGAAACATATTGCCTTTCTTTTTTTTTTTGCTTTGTAGTGCAGGGAAAATAGTCCATGCTGTTGTGTGTATTTAAATACTCCCTCTTTATTTTTGGCTGAGTCCTAGGACATTCATAGTAAATTTCCATTTTTGTACTGTAAATAAAGGAGATCTTTTTTGTTGTCTCTGGACTTTTAAAGTCAGTGTGGCATCAGTTAAACCCCTCACACCCTGCTTTGTATTTGTTCACACCATTCGGGCTATTAACCACGTGCAATGAGACGGAGGGAGTAGTTTGTCTCTCCGGGGCGTTGAGACAAACGGCCCGTCTGTGTTCCTCAGAAACGGGATCCAGCAGCAGATGTCAGGAGAGAGTCAGCGGGCGGAGCAGGAGAAGAGGGCGGGTCCAGGGGAGACGAGTGTCGGGAATGAGAGTGAGCTTTCAGAGCCAGCAACCTACCCGAGACTTCCTAAGAACCACCAACCAGACCTGTTACTATACAAACATGTACACGTCTCCGCGCAGGCGGATGAGCCTGCACGAGTTGCGGAGGAAGGATCCGGTGTGGGTGTCCGCCGGGAGTCTGTGGCAGGACTCTCTGACGATGGAGCTGAGCGCCAGCAGCAACCCGGGCAAACAGATCGTGTCCCCCCGGAGCCGGACCCGGCCCGTGTCCGTGGCTTACATCGTGAACGAGGACGCGTCGGTGCCGCAGACCGAAGAGAACTTATCGCTGAAGTGTCTGAAGGAGGCATGCGCGGACGTGCACGGCGTGTTTAAAACCATGTCCTTTGAGAGGATCTCTCTGGGCACCACCGACATCCTGGATAACTTCTACAATGCAGGCAAGTGCAGGCATGTCGGCTGCAGGGCAGTTTCGGTGTTATGCAAACTGACCCGTGTTTTGTTTGTTTTAAATCAGTTTGTAGTTTTTTCTATTACCTGTTTTTTTGTTTGTTTTAATACGTTTTTTGTTTAATCAGTTTTTGTTTTGTCTTACAGATGTGGCGGTGGTTGAGATGAGTGACACTTTCTGCCAGCCTTCTCTCTTCTATCACCTCGGAGTGAGAGAAAGTTTCAGTATGACCAATAACATCATTCTCTATTGTTATAAGCAAGATAGTGATCTACAAGCTATCAAGGTGATTTCACATAACAATCCATTGTTTGTTTTTATTATGTAAACACAGCTGGGGGCAGCTGTTCATGAGAAGTTAAGTATTTTTTTCAGTGCAACTGAACTGATAAAGATCTTTATTATTTAATGCCTTTTGGTCCTTTGTGAGGGTTGTGGTTGTTGTTTTGGGCTGTACTGTATTCTGCTGTATTTAGTAACCATCCAGTTGGTGGCTTAGCCCAGAAAATATCAGAAACTTTAGAAAAATGCTACTTCTGAGGCCGCAGTTGACTAAAACACGTTTTTCTCTTACCCACAGTTCAAATCTTAATTTGAGTAAAGGTAACATAAAAGAGATCAACGGCACAATCAGGAACCTAGAACAATGAAAGCTCTGATTTTTTTTGCTAAATTAATTAATTACATATATAATTAATTAAAATAATACAAATTCAACCAAGGCCTTTAAAAAAAAGGGTTTTAGGTCAATGATAGAGAAAAGCATTAAATTGGGAGCAAATCAGATGTATATATCCTGAAATGACACTTGGATAACAAAACAACCCGTCAGATTCTTCAGTCCCACTGAGTCTAAACTTGTCTCTGTATGACACATGCATTGTTTTTCTTCAGGAGCAGTGTGGAAGTTACACGTTCATCCCTTATGTAGTGTCACCCCAAGGCAAAGTGTTTGCCTGTGACGCCTCCATAATGACCGGCATCAACGAGTTGATGCAGCCGAGCTTCCAGCTGGAGCCCCTGCTCACCCCGCTGGTGGAAAGGCTGGTACATCTCCTGAACAACGTACATATTCAGTCCAGGTCAGAATCAAACTTAAAAACTCTGTCCACCCATATGTCCTTCTGCCAAAATTCTTCTCATTTCTCACTACACGAGCACAAGCCTGTACTGTAACTGGAAGCTTCTTCCATGCCTGCGTTATGTTATGACCCCCCCCTCCTGCTCTTCATGCTTACAGTGAGTACTTCCGGGAGTCAATCAGGCACGAGATTCGAATGGCACGGGAGCGTTTCAGTGGCGCAGCGCTTAGTGAAGAGTTGAGCCACATCCAGAAACGCCTGGACAGTGTTGATCTGCTCACACCTGATATAGTTATGAACCTGCTGTTGACCTACAGGGACATTCAGGTGTGTATGTGGACATTTATATTCCAATGCATATGTGTACCTGAATTTGTAGGGAGTGTGTGTCTAAGTGTGGGGCCACCAACAGTGATTCTTTATTTATTGATGAATGTCATCAAGTATGAGCATTCTAATTAATATTTTGTGATTCTCCACTCTATTTTTTTAGGACTATGATGCCATGATCAAACTGGTGGAGGCTCTCAACCACCTGCCCATGTGTTCAGTAGCAAAACATCAGAATATCCAGTTTCACTATATATTTGCACTAAACAGGTAATCACATGGGTCCCATTAGAGCTGCATTTTGTTTTGCAAGCAAACATAATTAAACAGCTATATTTCCTTCCTATCTGGTTTCAGCTCAGTGTTTTTTTGTGCCATTATCATCCTGCAGCGTTTATTCATCTTGTAGATGTAGAAAAAGGTTTATCTGTGAAAGCTAAACCACGGCTGACGTGATCACATTTTTCTCATGCCAGGAGGAATCACTCTGGAGATCGCGCCAAGGCTTTGGATGCAATTTTGCCTATCGTGAATTCGGGGGGCAATGTGGCATCAGACATCTTTTGCCTGTGTGGACGAATCTACAAAGACATGTTCATGAGCTCTGGGTTCACTGATCAGCACAGCAGGGATGAGGCTTGCTACTGGTACGACCAGTTCATGCCAACTTCTACACACCTAATGAGCATGACATTAGTTGGCTGTCTTTTGTATTCAACAGTTTTTCCCTGCAAAACCTTTCAAATAGCTGCCTACTCTGCGATTGGTGTTGCTTATATGTTTTTGCAGTTTACATCACATTTTTGTTACGTGGTTATTTTTTCCCTGTCCATCAGTGCTGTGGTATATTTGGTGTATTCACTATCACTTTTTACATTTTAAGGTATGGCAGAGCTTTTGAGACAGAGCCAACTCTTCACTCAGGGATCAACAACGTGGTCCTCCTGATGGCAGCTGGACATGAATTTGATACGTCTATTGAGCTGCGCAAAATAGGTACTTTATTTTCTCTGCTTTGTTTATCAGAGAAAACCAATGACGGATAAGTTGTTTTGAACATCTGGACAGAATACAATTTTTTGATCTGCAGATTGAATTTGTCATAAATTGGTCGATTAATGGTTTTGTGCTGTTTAGGTGTGACTTTAAGCACCTTGCTTGGGAGGAAAGGTAGCTTGGAGAAGATGAGGCACTACTGGGATGTCGGTTTCTACCTCGGAGCAAACATCTTAGCTAATGAACACAGGAGAGTCATTGATGCTTCAGAGAAACTCTACAGGCTCAAGGCTCCTATTTGGTGAGGCCTAACCACCAGTTCATGATTAGTAGTAGTAATTATTATAATTTAATCATTATCAGCATTTAGTTACTTGAGCTCGTTAATTACTAGAGTCTAACTTTGTTTCTATGATTTAAAAATATGTAAAACCTTGTGTATTAAAAGGCATTTAGAGGGAATCCTGTCTTATTTCCGTATAAATTTTGTGGATTCTTTCAGGTATGTGGCGTCCATTATGGAGACATACATTCTTTACCGTCGGTTTGCCAAGCCGCCAGAGGTGGTGTCTCCTAAACAGGAAACAGTGGATTTATGGATGGAGCTGCTATTGCAGACCTGTAAACCCACACAGTGCACAGACCGCTGCCCAGTAAGACAACACAGTTATATTTAACGGTGATCATATCAATGACAAAAAATCTTGAATCCTTCTTGAGAAATGGTATCTGCTAACGGGACACACTTTGATCCTAAGCCCAGAACTGAAGTGCTGTTACAATATTGAAGAAGTAATAAAGTAATAAAGAAAACTAGACCAACCTCCAATGACTAATAAATAAAAGTCTTGTCGTTATTGCAATATGTTGATAATTGCATTCAATTTTTGACTTGTTTCTTTTTTTAGGTGCTCATTCTGGAACCCAGTAAAGTGCTTCAACCAGCCATTGTCTGTGTGAGTGAAGAGGATGAAAGTCGCACCGTCCAGTTGAAGCATGTCCCACCTTTAAAGGTATTTATACCGTCTGGGCCCCCGCCAACCACCTGCCAACCACCCACCAACCCATGAGCCACGCTCATATCTGATGATGTAACTGCCATTCATACAAACTGCAGAATGAATTGCGCAATAGATGGAACAAGTCATTCTTTTAGACGGATTTATGAGATGAATGTTTAATGGAGGAAGGGTGTCAGTGTGTTCTCTGTGTGTGGAAAAAAAATGACCTTGGACCGTTTACTTTCTCTTTCTTGCTAACGCACACCCAGCCAAATGAAACCTGTTATGTCACACTCACTGTATTTACAGTCGTACCACATTTATCTTTTCTTCTACAGAAAGGCTTACACCAGTGGACTTTCCCGGCCTCTGCAATCCGCGGAGTGAGGTACAGTGGAGTCCAGCATGTGCCAATAACTTTGAAATATCTACCTCACATTTCTGTGTGTGTCCAAGCTGCAGAGCCAGAGGATTCAAAACATCCGGGCTGGCTGGAAAATAGTAGCTGTCGGTCTGATTTTTGTTCAGTCATTATGATTTCAGGTTCTTGTCTTGTGAGCTTTATGTTAATTACTCACCAGTTACTCAACAATGTCACTGTGTACTTTGGCCTTATTCTGCCTGCTGATTTGCCACTTGAGTCATTTTCAACAATCAGCCAAAATGATCCTGAAAAAAAGGCAAACAAACTACTTAATTATATTGTGGTATCATTGGCATTAGACAGTTTTTGTTGGAACAGGGCCTTGTTTGTTATCAGTCACTGAATTCATCAACTCTGTCCCCATTTGTTAACCCAAAGCTCATACTGAGTTCCAAGCAATAGTTATTGCGTCACTGGAATAAAAAATGTGTTGACGAGGTAGATTTTTTTTTTAATGTGTATTTTCCATTCAGATAGAATAGTACATTCTACACAAATAAATTAGGGATAATTAATTAATTAATCACAAAAACAGTTTCAGTTATTAAAATTGTTCTACTCTGCCTCTTAAGTGCATCAAAGATTGATGAGAGGAGCTGCTTCCTATACGTCCTCTACAACTCAGATGACTTCCAGCTCTGCTTCCCCTCTGAGCTTCACTGTAAAGGGTGAGTGATGACTAAATTTGGAAAGTTGCATGTGTATATTTGTGTGTGACTCAGGTGGTTTTGAATGACCGACTGACTAGATGGGTATAAGACAAACAGTTCATTACAGGTTGTAGGAAAATAATCAGAGGTCTCAGAACAATAGACAAGCCAATTCTGCTGTCTGTTTGATTTGCACGCTGGTGAAGTGTGATGTAATTAAACTGTATGTGTCATATTTCCTTTATTGCCTCTTTCAAAAATCCCCTCAGCACAGAGTATTTTTCTGTCACACTTCAAGAGTCTCTTGACCTAAATCCCAGAGGCGCCTTTAACCGAACTCTGTTGATTTTATTGACAAAGAAAAATTCACGTTCTTCTTCTCGACACACTCGCCTATTAAGGGTGCTTTTGAAAGTCTACAGACAAATCTTGCAATGTTGGGTGTTCACTTTTAGTTTTAACTGGCATTCACTCATACTTAATCTAAACATTATTCTCTTTTCTCACGATTGTAGTTTCTGCGAGCTGGTGAACTCTCTGATTCAGCAGGCTGAAGACTCTGCTCAAGACCTGGACCATCTAACAGATGGGATACTAGAGGTCAGTCACAGCCCTTCATTCCGCTGACACAGAGTGTGTATCATATTTAGGAGGAAACCAAGTGGAAAAACAACTGCAGTTGTTTAACTGTAATTCTCAAGAACAGAACTATTTCCTTAACATAATGGCAGATTCCTGGCATCATTTGGCAGTGAGTGTACTCTTAGTTTGAATGAATTCAATAAATATGTCTATATGTAGTTTTATATTGAGACTCACAATACAGGGCTCCTGCTTTTGTGTGAGTTGTGAGTTGTGTGTTTTCACTGCTTGTGTTTGCTGGTGAAATTCCTCACAGTTCTGAAGACATTTACAATTCCGCTTTCCACAGTACATCTATGAGACCAATGAAAATGGTGACAAGGTGGTTCTCGGTAAAGGGACCTACGGTGTGGTCTACGCTGGGAGGGACCTGAGCAATCAAGTGCGCATTGCCATCAAAGAGATTCCGGAGAAGGACAGCACGTACGAGAAAAAAAAACAAAACAAAACAAGCAAACAAATACAAGTTTTCACTCATTGCTTGTTGGGAGACAGAAAGCATCAGCGTTTCTTACATACATTTTTTTTTATCTTTATGCCCTTAATGGGAAGGATTTTGGCAGACAGCACTCTCATTGGCGTGCTTTGGCTCACCAATGCTCTAAAGGAATCTTGGGGCTTTGGATGAGTGTTTGACTTGTTTTATTTAATATTGCATATTCGGCCCAAAGAGAAACATCCCATGGTGTTGTATGGAAATGACTAATTTAGAATAATAATGTGTGATATATAAATCACTTCTACAGGCATTTGCCAGAGTGGCACTATTCTGGCGTAATTGTCAGACTGGACAGAAAACAGTGATGTTCCTGTTAACTGAAGTGAGACAAAGAGAGGGGGGGGGGGCTTTCAATGTGGTGCATTAGCAGCTGTCATGTGATACAATGCAGGTAGATTCCTGTGTGCGTCTTACATATGAGCTATTGACCTTCCTTTATTTTGTGTGTGTCTTTTAGGTACTCCCAGCCCCTTCATGAGGAGATTGCTCTGCATAAGCGGCTAAAACACAGGAATATTGTCCAGTACCTGGGCTCTGTCAGTGACAATGGTTTTATTAAGATCTTCATGGAAGAAGTCCCAGGAGGTAGCAACCCTAAGATTTCAACTTCTGATGATTTAGGAGCAGAAGAGAATAACTTTCCATTTGGTTCTATAACCCCTTAACGATCTGAAAGTGTGTTTGAAATCAGTTATTGAAGATACTGAAAGAGTTTTTACTGTGATGTAATAATCTCTTTCAGTTTTGCTCACACAGATCTGACTAATGTCTAGTTTTCAAGTAAAATGTTGCATCATATTAGAATCTGCTTATCCGATTAGTTATGATTTCAATTTTTCACCAAAATCAGAAATGACAGGGGAATGACATCATTGAAAAACAGCTACATTGCATTGCTTCCTTGTTAGCAGTTACAAATGACAGAAGACGCCTTGCCCCTGTTAATTGCTGTGTGGCTTTTTTGCAGGATTGTGCCTGCATTAAGTGGCAAGGAAGTTTGTGCTTGTCTTGTGTGTTCAGATTTGCATGAGTGGTTGTGAAACTTCAACTGGAAGCCAGTTTTAGGGAAGTGGGTGGTTCCCGAGACAGCTTACTCATTGGAGAAAACTCTCTTGAGCTACTAATATGGAGGGCAGAAAAATATCCATGTGAATAAGTCAGGTCAGTTATGTGGACTCAAAGCGTAACAGAAGTTGTCTCAGAGCACTAATAATGTAGAGCAGACCTAGACTGCACTAGACTGTTGAGACTGTAATAATAATATTTGAACAGAACCAACATTTCCCAATGAGCAAACAGCCGGTGACAGTTGGAGGAAAAAACTCCCCTTTAACTGGAAGAACTTGGCTCATTGTGGGTGGCTCTCTGCCTTGACTGGTTAGGTTGAGAGGAGAGTGAGAGTCAGACCAGGAGGAATGATCCTTAGCATAAGTCCAATAGTAAAAATTGGAGCAATGTGTGTTAAGCAAGATCACAAATCCAGACTCTATAGCTCCAGAGATAGCAGCAGCGTAAAGCAGAAGGAGATGGTAAAACACAAGATCACAAAGAGGCCAAGTTGATGTTTACTGTATTAATGGGTTCATGAAGAGTGGGAGGAGTGTGTTGCATCATGGGAAAGCACGCAACAGTCAGTAACAGGGAATTCAGGCAAGTCTGAGTCTTAACCATGGGGAGGGTGTCTCCCACCGGGACTGAACAAAAAGAAATTCTCACATTTGCCTTAATGAACAAAACAAAAAACAATTTTAACTGTCAGATTTTTGTTTAAAATAAATCCAGGTTACGTTCTTGTTTGTAGGCAGTTTGTCATCTCTATTGCGATCCAAATGGGGTCCTCTGAAGGACAATGAACCCACCATCATCTTCTACACTAAACAGATCCTTGAGGGGCTGAAATACCTTCACGACAATCAGATAGTCCACAGAGATATTAAGGTGAACAGCGTGAAATTCTGAGTTACTTCAAAAAATCTTTTTTTTGCTAACTCATTTTTGTAATACTTTTGTTTAATTAGATAGCAGTATTTTTTCTAATATCTGAACGGGTGTAAATATGTCTTGCTGCAGGGTGACAATGTATTGATCAACACATATAGTGGAGTACTGAAGATCTCTGACTTTGGAACCTCCAAACGGTTAGCAGGCATCAACCCTTGTACTGAAACATTTACTGGTAAGAGTCTGTGTATAGTGCGTATGAGTATATTGTGATCCCTATATACAAAATGAACTATATTACTAAGGATATGATGTATTTTTATAATATCCAACAGGAACTCTCCAGTACATGGCCCCAGAAATTATAGATCAAGGGCCTCGGGGTTATGGGAAGCCAGCTGATATCTGGTCCCTGGGCTGCACTATTATAGAAATGGCAACAGGCAAAACACCCTTCCATGAGCTGGGAAGTCCTCAGGCAGCCATGTTCAAGGTAAACTGAGGAAGGTTTTATGAAGCTTGTGAGTAAAAGCAGGGCTTTGATGAAAAATTGTAAAAGTCTCCCTGCAATGTATTAATAAGCACTGGATGTATTGCAAAACATTGCACAGGCATTCATGATCCCCAGATTTTGAGAGCAATTTAGTATGGTGACATAAGCACTTAGCCCTAAACCTGCTGTGCAGCTTCACTCAGTGACTAGCATGGTTGCAGTTTGGTTTAATAAATAGGAGCAACTTCCACTTTGCTTCTTTTAAAATGTTTAAATCTCAAATTTATTTTCATGAACGTGAACTTTTTGCTTGTAATTGCTTGTCATTAACCTTTAAACAATCCTGTCCAGGTGGGCATGTTTAAGATCCACCCCAGAGTCCCAGAGTGCATGTCGGACGAAGCGAAGGGTTTCATCATGAACTGTTTCGTGCCAAACCCGGACGACAGACCCACAGCTGCAGAGCTGCTCATGGATACCTTTCTCAAGTCGCCCCCCAGGAAGAAGGCCAAGGCCCCCCAGGAAGCAGAACTCAAAGACTTCCTATCTGGGGGTGAGGCCTTTGTACATCAAATTCTCATACTGCTCTTCCCTCTCATATGTTATCAGTTTTTATTTCCAGTATTTGTCTCATGGCTTTTAGTCACCTTTCTATTTTTTTTTATTTATTCTTTTGCTTTCTTTTTTCTTCTTATACACTTTTGTTACTGCACCTGTTATGACACCTGTGTGGTAAGTTTAATTTTGAAACCGGATTAATGGCAGAGATTTTGAACAGCAGCATACACTATCTGACTGCATTCTGGCTGGTTTTTGCAGCTGATTATCAACGCAGCCTGTCTGTACCTATCTCCATCCTTGTGGAAGACACTGATTCATACAAGGATTCAACTGACCTGTCGTGTTCCCTGGACTTCCGGAGACACCAATCTGCCCTCAACGGAAATGAAGTCTCAGAAAGCCCACCGAGCACGAGCAGCTTCCTGTCGTGAGTTACAACATAAGATAAAGGCCTTATAATCTCTGTATAATTCATAGTGTTCACGATCTTACATCAGTGGTAAACCACAATAAAGCGTCAGTTAGATATCCTGCTGAGGCTGCAGATGTAAAAAAGAGCACAGTGCCACTCTATCAAATACCACATTGAACCATGCATAGCTGCAAAAGTAGATGGCCAATCAGAGTGTACAGAACTCCACCGAGGTAAATGTCAAACATAGATCAGACTCCAGGAAAAAAAAAAAATCAAATGCATATCAAATAATCATCCCTGATATTTATTTGGCTCTTCCCTGGCCTATGTCCCACCCATTCATGTTTGGTCCAAATCAGTACCTTTTGTGTAATCCTGCTCATAAATGAAAAGAAATGAGTGAAAGCATAACCCCCCTTCAGGGATAATAACCTGTAAATCAAAAACTTCCTCAAATATTATTTGTGCATTTTAATGTCAGCATATACACCACTTGTTTTTCTATATTTATCTTTTGTTCTAATGTGATTAATCTCCGTATTAACCCCCCTGTCATCCAGAATACCAGAGGACTCTCAGTCAGACATGAGCAGTCCAGCCTCGACAGAGGAGAGCATTGGTCTCTTTATGCTGAGAAAGGACAGTGAGAGGAGACACACACTCCACAGAGTGCTCACTGAGTATATCAGCCATGTTATCTCTAATATGCAAGAGTCTGTGCCTCAGGTGGGTGAAGAAAAGTCACAACAACACAGCTTGAAACATGTTGAAATCTGTTCACTGTTGTTGATTCCTGCATGACACCCAAAGGATTTTCTCTGAAATTCAGTCAGGAGTCAGACTGATCATTGTTGGTGTCAGTACAATTCTAAGCTAATGTGCAAAGAATGAGTTCTGGATCACATTTTAGTTTGACATCGCTCAGATTGTCCATACATGATGTTGTTTGTTTTGATGTGATTCAGCAGTTATATGGTTTGATGCCATCTTGACACTGATTTGTAATTCGTCTTCCAGTGAAATCTGTCACCGATAAATATTCTCCAACAAATATGGACAATATTTGTTTGGTTTTCATTGTTTGCAGAAAGAAAATAACTGTTCATCATTTTCAGGTTCATACATTTTTTACATCTTTTCTTTTAAAAGTATGGCAAAGGACCATCAATCAGCACAGATCATATCACCACTCTCATTGGTTGCTTGCGAGAAAACATCCGCTCTCCGGACAGGAAGCAGCTGACCAGCAGCCTGCTGGAGCTCCGGGCCTCACTGATGTCTGCCTCAGTGCCTCTGAACAGCCTGCAGGTGGTGCTGTTCAGCTTCCAAGATGCAGTAAGTTTCCTTTTGAGGCTGCTAATGGATTTTCTGAAGGGTCATAGACCCTCTCTCAGTTTATGCTCTAACTGCTCTGTATGTAGGTGAAGAAGGTGTTAAAGCAGCAGCAAGTGAAACCTCACTGGATGTTTGCTCTGGACAACCTGCTGAGACAGGCAGTGCAGGACGCCATCACTGTATTACTACCAGGTAGAGCATCATATTTTTCTATCTGAGTCTATTAATACTTGGAGAGAAATGCAGGGCGTGTGTGACATTGCCCCCCCCCCCCCCACCTGGTCCTCTCAGAGCTGAAAATCCAGCTGCAGTCCTCATTTGAGTTTGAGGACAGCATCCCTGACGAGCAGTCTGCTGAGGAAACCACTCCCATAGTTCCTGTGCCTGACCAGCTGGGGGCCCCAGGAGACCTCCTGCACACAGCATCCATAACTACAGCTGACGCTCAGACTCCTACAGACCTTTTCTTCAATACTAGCTGCCCTCTTAGTGAGGCTCTGAGAGAACTTCGACTAGAGACCAAAAGGTAGCATTCAGCTGTTTTTACTGTTCTTATGCTTCTTGTTTTGCTAGACATACTTTTAATTTTAATCCATATTGAACAAATTACAGATCATCATTATGTCAGACTTATAAGATATTTTATTTTAAGACTACATATTTGGACTTTTGAACTTAGAGCATAACATAATGATGTAGTGTGTGGCATCTCCAATTGAGCAGTGCACGGTAATTAAGAAATTTCAGTGCCAATGCTTTCTGCTGAGTGATGATGGTTGTTCGTGTTTCAGACTGCTGAGTCAGCTGAGTGAGAAGGAGAGAGAGTACCAGGAGCTGCTGAGGTTTACCATCCAGAGGAAACAGGAACGTATAGATGCACTGAAAAAAGTGGCTACTATTAATGAGGGTAATTTTTTATTTCTAGACACAGCTTGTTACAGCAATGAAGATAACACTTAAAATATGGTGTTGGTGCCAGGTGGGATAGATAATGTTCAAGATCAGGGACACAGTTTCAGTATAGCCCAAGTTGATGTGATGCTTTAGCAGCAAAAAAACAGCCAAGTCTGATAGATTTCTTTTTTGGACTGAAATACACTCAAAAATATGCAAATCCACCCCCCTATAAGTGTTGCCATATGTTTTTTTTCCACCACATAATGTCTCCCTAGTAGCTTGAACTTTCACATGTTGAAACCTGCCAGGTTAAAACAAACACTGAAAGGGTATTTGCGTATTTTATTTGATCTGGGTGAGGTGACACCGTCTAGAATCTAAATACAGATAAAGCAGCTCTCTGTGCTCTGTTTTCTCCCACCAGTAATATTTGACAGAGACAGAAACGGGATATTCGGCACTAGTTGATAACTAACATGGCTTATTTCGTGCAAGTTGTTTCTCAGCCCATATTCCAATAAGTAGCCACACATGCTGGAGCATGAACAGCTCATCATGAGACCAAGCCCTCTCAGGTTCATCAATACATTCAGTTGTCCTAACTATTGTTTCTCAACTCTTTTACCAGTCATTCCTACCACTCCTCAGCTTCAGGCCCTGGATTTCTGCTTGACTGTGTTCTGACAAAGGGATAGATTACTTTTATAACATGGTCAAACTTGATTAATCACTTTGGGTAACAATTTGACAGTCTGTCTGTGGAAATGCAACAAGTCATTTTGTTGTGTGTAATAATAATATCATATTTTTTATGCCTGTACTTTGCATTAAGTGTGAGAGCCGAAAATATAAATTGTTCCAATCTTTTCACATTGTAGATGGTGAGTTGGCGTCACATAAAAAATCAAATCCAGAGGTGACAGCTTTGGTCCACTGGCTTAAGTCTATTCCTGTATGTGAAAGCACCATTACTAAGGTAAATTCAGTGAAGCCTAGGCCTGTTTTTATTTTTTCTCTCTCTTGGGACTGGTTGGTAATACTCATCCACCCATCCTTAATCCACACGTGTGATCCTGTATTCCAGTTGCTCTCTCATGGATTCACCTTGGACTGTCTCCTTTCCGTGGCCTCCAGGGATGACTTGATATATTGTGGTATAAGGTGAGGCTTCCGCCACACAACACCCTCACATGATGTGCCCCTGCAGGGATGTAGAGATGAGCAGCCTCAGAATGGGAAAAGATGCAGTCTACCTCATTAGTTTAAATTGGCCTTTGAGACACACTGCGTTCACTCCAAATCTCCTTTAATCTGTTTAATGTTGCCGTTTCAGGGGTGGCATGCTCTGTCGAATATGGTTGGCAATCACAATTCGCAGGAAGTCCAAGCTCAGCATGCACAATGGGGACTGCGAAGACACTCATCTTTAGTGTTTGCTGATGTTGGACTTCAGAGAACAGATTTATTGACAGGCTGGTCCTGTGTTTTCTGGAGGAAGAGAGATAGTGGTTGTGAACACGACTCACTTGCAGAATATATTTCATACATTGCTGAGCCGTGAATGTATTATTTGTAAATGTGCTGAACACATCTTACAGTTTGAAACTTTAAAGGGAAGAAAGGAGAAAAAAAGCCAGAACTTGCCAGCATGTTTTTTTTTTCTTATTTTTACATTTTTCCAGGGCTTTGGCAAGTGGGGCTATATTTATGCCCTTATAACAAGTTGCCTTTAATGTTTTCTTAATAATGCCTTCTGCTGGAACCCAAGCAGGATCTAAGTTATTAAAGGTATATGTATTAAAACTGACTGTGTCTGAATCTGTGGGGGAATAGTTTGTACTTTGGCTTCTATTTAAACTCATTCAAATAAACAGGACACCAAATTCTGTGTTATCTGCGTGTAACATTCACAGGAGCAGTTTGAGAGGGAGTGACTCAGGATGAAGATGCAATGAGGAGGTGAAGTCTATAAATTCCACATGTGTTTCCTCATCTTGTTTTCACAATGTTGACATCTCCTTAGAAACAGCGACACGCTCAGTGATCCCATCGGTGTCTCTGTCCACTGTATGTGGGTGTTTTATAGAGCGGCTACTGTTTTGAGTAGGTCTACTGTTTAGATCCTTTTTGATGAATCATTTTTTATAGTCTCCCCCTCTTCAAGGTAGGAGAGAAGTGTTTTAGAAATGTTTTGACAGAATTGGCATGGAGCCTAACAATTATGGCACTCACCGATATAAGAAATGCTTATTTATTCATTGTTTATGCTTTTAAAGAATTGACTGGAACTATAATGGCAAAGGCTCTGTCCGTATGACCTCGTGTGACCCGGCATACTCACTGGAGTGCCATGATGAGAAAAGTGCTTGAATCATTACTAAATCCATACCGTTATTTAAAATAGAACATCACTTATTTCAAACATTTTCAAACTAACATAACGCCATAACAGCAACCCCTACAGTAATTTAAACCATTTCCTATGTTCATAGATTTATGAACATATGAACCCAAAATGAAAACCCACCACCCCTTTAGTCAAAATACTCATTTAGACCTTTCATGAAAGCCAGTCTTTGATTTACCTCTGCAATAATCAAGAGTGCTGAAGAAATGAGAAGGTTAAGGATAATAAATCAAGTAAGACTTCTTGTGTCCTTGGATGACGGTGGAAGGAAAAGGACTACACAGATTTTAATCAGCCAAATTAGATTTGCTATAATCCTGTCCTCTGCTTCGATTCCCCCTGCTTCTGTATTATTCATCTCATAAATATAAAAGAAACATCCTCATTATAATTGATAAATTATTTAAAAAATTTGATTTGTTGAAATTTCTCCATGGTAATGATTGCCTTGCAGAAAACCATAAAGTATAGAGCACCATAATTCATAGTGTTGAATTTGGAGATTTTCCGAAAGCATAAAGCTCCTCTTTCGACTCATGTGCCACTGATGGTTACATGCTTGCTGGTTTTCAGCCAAACCCACAGCACATAAGATCATTGTTTACTTCCTCCTCTAAAACGTGCTATGTAATAAATGAAATCAGCTGTAATACTGTTTGCTTGGAGTGACAGTCTGGACCCATGTTACTCTGTTGCACGTGCTTGATGCAAGCATACATTTCTGTAATACGAAACAACATGAAGTATCTGTTCGTACATTTGACAAACTAATGTTATCCGACTACTTTTACCGTGAGTCACAGTGCTAACAGCTACAACATGAGCAGCTGTCACCTCAAACCCATGTCTTAGTACAGATAACTGAATGTAATGTGAGTGCAACCCCCTGAGTCTTCCTTATTGTAATAAGCTTTGGAACACAATAGCATTAGGATCGTCCATCTAATTGGATGCAAACTCTTAGATTCAATCCGACATAACTGTCCACATCGTCTGTGTCATTCTGTGTTGCTCATGTGGGAGAATTTATCTGCTGACAATAGGAGAGCGCTAATAGTTTGATAGGTTTCTTCCCAAAGTTTGCATTTATCATCATTGTGGATTTTTCATTTCTAGTCACATTTCTCTACAACTTTTAATGGAACTGTGCGATACATGGGAATTATGCTTGTATTGTTCTTTCCTCTGTTTTTCCTTCTCTGCTCAATGTGGAGGTGGAGCTAAGCCACTGATAGGCAAATAATGAGGACTGCTGTCAGGGTGATTCTGTCAAGGACTTGGGGGGATTTGGGAAGCCACACTGGGAGGCCCATAACCTCCGGGATTACTGAGCTCCCATCATGGGCCAGTCTTCCCCACTAGAATGGACTTAACTCAGAGGAAAGCTAAATGTTACCTTTTGTTGTAGGTATTGATTTAAAATAGTGGATCAGTGGGGATGCAACATGACTCAGACTTTTGCCTCTGCTCTGAAGAGTTGGTTGTGCTTCTGGTCTTGAGTGGGCCATCACTTGAAGTGCTTGTTAATTAGCAATTTGCCATTTGTTTTATAACAAGTCATTAACTAAAGGCCTTAACAAACAAGCTGTATGCTACTTCTGTCACTGAGGGTTGTACAAAGTGTGAACTCACATGTTTTCATTGATGCAGGCACTTCCACTGTCATACGGCATGTGTGCACAGATCAGTCAGGGCTTCTATCCTCATAATTTGCGTGCTAAATTGGGACACCCATCTCCACACCACAAACTTTACAGTGGAATGAAAGTGTGCAGCGTGACCACATGACTGTTATAAGCACGTTTTCTCCATTGCTGTCACTCCCCTGAGTGCTGTGTTGGAATTTTGACCTGTATATAAGTAGAATAACTTAAGCTTGGATAACCTCACAGACACTTGGGACAAACCAGTGTTTGTTTACATACAGTAATCGTGATTCACAGATTTGATCTGGGATATGTTTTTGTCTTTGTGTGCAACTGTTAATTTCTGCAGAGTTAATTCCTCTCCAGGAGATTTTTGCTATCGTTATAACCCTTGGCAGGAGAAAATAATCTTTCAAGCAATATGTTGGAAGCCAGAATTGTCGTGTTATCTCTTCTACTCTATCACATTTTGGAAAAAAATAGCTTGTATATTGCAGCTAGCATTAGAGCAGGCCAGACCTCACGCTGACACATAATGGATGCCTGACTACAGTTAAAGTTGACAGAAATATTCCCCCATGGGTTCTGGGGGGTATAGAGTTAATCCTTGCTGTAATCTATGGAGTTGAATTAAAAACTAATCTTTTGTGTAAGTGCATATGTGGAGATGTGTGAGAGCATGTGTGTTTAAGTGTGTCACAAATCTACACTGGGGCTTGACCCTGAGACCTTCTTCTTCCCTCTTTTTATCTCTTTGTCTTTGTGTTCGTCTTAAGGTCTCTCATTCATACTCTAAGACACTGAATCACTGATTTCTATCTCAGTGGGTTGACCTTTGAGCCTCAGTAATAATGAGACCTTTTCAAAAGTCTTGAAAGAATATTAATCCATTTGTTTTTAAAGGATACACACTTCAAACCCCTCTGTTCTCTGTTGGAGTAATAGCTCCACAACCATTGGATTCTTCGCCTTAGTACTTGATTTAACATCATCAACTATCACTGCCTCATTGTTTTCATCAGGCAAAGCATTTACTTGTGGCTTGATTGTTGTTCCTGCAAAGCTAATGTCATTCACATTGTTTTAAACTGTACTTTCTGTAGAAACAAAGAGGAAATGTTAACATGCTAGAATGCAAAACTGAGATGGTGATCGTACTAATAATTCTAATCACTAAACATCAGCATGGTAAAATCATCACTTTGAGCATTTTAGCACGTTGACAAAGCATTTAGCTACCTCATGACATCCTCACACAGCTGCTTTAATCAGTAGTACGACTTTAAGGAGAAAAAAAAACAAAATTACTAAAATCCTGTTAACATGCTGGTTTGTGACTCAGTGTGTATGTGGGTGTGATGATTGTGGCTGGGTTTCTGCTGGTCTGCTCTTGATGGTTGAGTTTAACCTCACTGATATTGGGATGTTTTAGTGAAGTTTTCCCTCCTTACAAATGCAACCAGGGGTCAAGGGAGATCACTCCTACCCTGTCATTCACATTTTTTCCCTTCCTCTGCTATTTCCCTATTTCTCTCTCTCTCTCTCTCGTTTTTCTGTGTTGTCATGGAAATGAAAGAACAAGGAGGAACGGGAGGGGGATGCTTCTATTATTGAAGCAGTTGTGGGATTGGTGGTGGGCTGGGAGTTGGGTATAGTGAAATGGAGCGATTCATGCACTCATAAACAGAGAGTGCGGTGGAGCAGAAGGGAGGTGGAGGGGCTGCGGGTTGGAGAGGGAGGGAGGGAGGGAGGGGGAAGAGGAGAATAGAAAGAGGCCTCGGGGGGCAAGCAGAGAGAGGAGCCAACTCCACGTGTTTTGGCCCTGCTTCTAACTGATAGCATGTTTTAGACCATTACGTCATGGTCTGCCAGACTGTGCTGTAGAGAGCTGCAGAATCACATTCCTCATGGAAGACAGTGAAATGAGCCCATGGTGACCCCAACTGTTGTTGGAGAGACCAAGAGAAACTGTAGGCAGTGCAAGAGCTGTTTATGGCCAGTGGCAAGCTTTGTTAAATGCCACCTTTATTGTATGCTATGTGGAGAACAGTTTAAAATAAATGGACTTAAAGATAGACTTAACAAACACTGTTATTTATTCTCTTATTTATTGCTCGACCTTGAACACAGTGAGTACTTCCTGTTGTTTAGTTGTGAATTTGACAGTGCCCTTTGATAGAAGACTGAACATTATGACAGACATAACAAAAATTATTGGCAAAAATTAAAGCCTTTTTTCAACACATTACATTACCTTTTGCCGGGCTCAACTGCTAAACAATGTAGCTGCAGGTCCAAACATACTGTAACTAAAATATGAAAATTACCAGGACTTTTGGATGTGAAACTTAAAATACAGAGAGCCCTCCCAACTCCAGTCAAAACTCCACCCCACAATGAGAGGCAGAGTGAATTCAGATGATTTAGACCAAACAGTGCTCCTTTTCCCAGCACCCTATAGAGAAACACAAAGAATCAGGCAACTCTCCCACACTCCATCTCTCCCTACCTCTCTGCCTGCTCTTACAGGCACAGTTTCCAATGTGACATGTGATGTAGTCTCTGATTAAATCACACTACAGGAAACAAAAGACAACATAGTCGTAAATTATCTGAATTCCATGCCCCCTACAGGTGATCATGACCTTTTACCCTCCTAAGTCGAGACAAAAAATGGCGTCACTTTCTGAAACCAGCCTGATTCAGTGACTGCTCAACAACTTCAACTCTCTGGACTCGCTGAAATGTTAAAATGGTTTTCACAAAATGTCTTTGCTATTATAGCATAAGCACAAACCACCATATTCCAGCAAGTTCATGAAAGTTAATTGGCCACATATACCCCCTTCACCTATGCTAGCTCACCCTTGATGCTTGAAATGCTACCATTTGCTAAAGACGGTCATAGTGTGTTCAGTAGTCTATAACGTAGACTGGCTGTATGTTCTCTGGGGACATTCTATACATTCCTGCTATTGTTACTTCATTACTAGGCTGAGGGTTACCCTTGTCATTCACAATAGCTGACCTCCACACTCAGGGGTGGTGGAGCTGGTTGTGGTGACCACGTTCCTTAGAATTGCAAGAGTGTGGATCTTTTTCTTTTTTTTTTTTAAGTGATTGTGCAAAAATATTTTCGGTAGGTACGCAAGCTGTTTGGGTCTCATGGGAAGAAATGCATTTCAGCTACAGCTAGGAAGACAAAGAAGACTCTTTAGGATGATTTGCCCTTAAAATGTATATTTTCAAGTTCTCTGGTTTATGATAAAATCCACCTACTGCATTTTGTGTTTGATGCTAATTAGCAAATTCAGGCATACTGACACATTATAATACGATTTTTAACATTATTAAATTTGTTAGCATACTGACGATTGAAGGCACTGCTGTGGCTATAAGTAATGTTTGATGGAGCCGTGGGCATGATAGTAGACTCTTGATAATTAATGCAGTTAAGGTGTTATGTTATTAGATGTTATATGGCCTTTGAGCCACAGTCCCCAGTAACATACAAGTGAGAAACTGACATAATAGTGACCATTTTCAACACCCTCTCTGAGATTATAGGAATTAACTGACTTTCTATTAGGGTTGGTTTCTGACTTCAGGATGTCGCAGCAGTCGATCCATCCATGAAAACTTTAGGCATATGGGCATTTTGTCCCTCAAATGGGCTTATACCTTATCCCTTTCAGGAGCAGGAGTTCTGTTGTGGGGTCTCGCTCAAACAACACAACAAACTCAAAAAGGTACATATGAAGAGACAGGCTGTAGCAGGCTTCAGAGTGCTATCTTTCCGTTGATAAGCCATCATCATCAGCTTTGAGTATCAGTTGTACCATATAGTGTGTTACTAGATGACAACTCCCTCTTCCTTTTCCTTTGAGCTTTTTTCCTCGGCTTTTTTCCTCCTTCCTTTTTATTGTCTGTCCATTAGTTATCCTTTAGTTCAGGATGTGTGTTTACTGACGCAATCATGCCTCCTTTGCAGTAATGATTTTTGCTTATTGTCTCATTCCTAGTGTTCTCTGTTAACTGCCCTACTTCAATGCATGAATAGCTTACAGCGATCAGTGGCACTTTAATGAGATCTATGTGTGTGTGAGGTTCTCTCTGTGTTAAGTGAGCCATGCAGCTGCAGCTCCAAAATCAAGCCCTTTTTTGAGCATTGAGGGATGGGAGGTGGGGGGTTCCTTCACTTCCTGTGTGCAGTACGGTCACACAAGTGGTTCGCTCTTATATAGAAGACACAGGTTTCCAAGACTTGCCATGAAATCAAAACAAAAAGGAGAGTGGAATATAAGAGTGGAGAAAAAGAGATAAGGTCATTAGAGTGCACTTATGTATATCTCTTGCAGTGTGGAGACCTCTTACAAGACACGCATCATTTCAACACATCTGAAACGCAGCTGCACGAGGCCAGCTGTGCTATTTTCTGTTACTGGCATATAACTTAGTCTGAATGGTTCATTAACATAGCACAGCATAGTGATATGCGGTAAATGGATGCATGCCTCCCAACAATGAGCTATGCTTTTATCCACAGCCCTTTTAATTTCCCTATCAGGCTGTTTGATCAAATCCTGGGTCTATTCTAGGGTGCAGGGTTGAAAAGCAATGGTTTATCTGTTTTTGATACAAAAGGAGCTACTATGCATCGTTTATTCTATTAGATTTGAAGAAGACACAGTGAAGTCCTGCGTAATATGATTTTCTTCAGTACACACAATTCTGAAAAACACAATATACATCAGGTGGGAAGGAAATAATGGATCTTGCACCTTTTAGTCAAAAGAGAGGAATACATTTACAGTTATGGATAAATCTTGAATCCACAGACTTTAATGAGCTTTGACAGAAAAATATTCATTTTTAGTGATAGTGTGAATAAATCAAGGACTGTTTAAAAGACTGTGGTTACAAGTACAAGTAGACATTAAACAGTCACTCTCTTGGGTTTAATTCTACAAAATCAAATATCACACACACACACACACACACACCCACCCACACACACACACACACACACAATAGCCAACCCAACCCCCACCACCTTCAACATCCCCCACTTTCCAGTTGCAGTGACAGGTGGCTCTTGGGGGTTTGGGTGAGCACGACTCAACAGCTGCACAAAAGAGTCCTACTGAGGTCCTTTTGACAGTGTGTCCCCTCTCAAGCGTGCCGATCGGCCACTGTCCCAGCCCCCACCTTGGCAGATGCTCAGAGAGATCCACAGGTGGTGGACAAGAAGACACACTGGAGTTCTTTAAACTCTTACATAACGAGGCTCCAAGTGACTTGTTCTGAACTGGTTTGTGTCTTATTCAAAAGTGTATGGATCCCAGACCTACTTTGGGTGGGGTAGCATGTTTAACATATCAAGCATCCATCACCCAAAACAAAAACTTGGCTGACAGGAAAATCTACTGTTCTTTTGAGGCTGAAATTACATGCATGTGCGACCTTTAGATTTGGACAAATTAAGCATATAGATATGTTGAGTCAGAATTGTAAGAAAAAGGCTGACCTGACATCATCAACACTGAAAGGCGTTGGTTATTAAAAGTTACCTTACATTGTATTTTTTTTTTTTAAGTGGTTGTATCTCTTGAATTTTGTCATGTAGAAGTGAGACAAAGTGATTTCTTTTAAAAGTGTTTTTGATACACAATCTAAGATCATTCCTTGCCTTGCAAAGACATTAATCATTGAAACTTTTATTCTGCCTCCTTGCATTCAGCGTTGGGGCTCAGTTTGACAATTATCCTCTTTCTATGGAAGTAAAGCTACAGAACAGGGATTCTTTCGGACGCTGATCCGAAATACTAAAATGATAAATATATGTATATATAGTTATTGAACTATTTCCACACAGGAACATGATAGCTCCTGTTATGCAAACGCTTTTATTAATTGCACTGAAAAGTTACATTGGTTGTTATCAAAACAAATAGCATAGCAACGTGATAAAACCCCCCAAAACAAAACACAAGCAATAAGACAGTATAAGAAAACAGAACAACAAAAAATCCAAACAAAGATAATATCACACATACCTGTTAAAGGTGTGTTTTCTCAGTCAAAGGTTTATATCCAACGTGAACAGTGACGTCTTTACGGGAGCACAGTATTTATTAGTGGGGAGGGGGGGTCCGTTTTATTATTACGTAGATAGATACAGTTCTTCTTTACGGATGAAACTAAAATATTTCAACAAAAATCAATTTGAAACACAACAGAACTTATGTTTTACCACTTTGTGTCGTTTAAAACAAACAATTATTCCAGGAAGTCTAATAACCCCCCCCCCACACGCCTTGGTAATGGTACGGTCCGGAGCGGAGGCCAATGAGGGACGCTCCGCGCCAGAGAAGCATCAGCTGTGGACCGTCTGAGAGGAGAAAACTTCCCACACTGCTTCTCCCTCACTTCTTTCTCCTAAATTCCCTCCGCACATTTTTCTTTTCCATTTTCTTTTATTTATTTTTTTTTAACTCAGTTGTTTTTTCTTTTATTGAGGAGCAGCCTCAGACGACAAACAGACCGCTTCATCGGTCCGGCGCTGTTTTATCATAGTTATTATTATTTTATTTTTTTTATTTTTTTATTTTTGGCTCGTGTTTTTTTTTTTTCGGGACGGGTTTCTGCCCCGGGTTTCGTCCAGGAGGATATCAGATACAACCGGAGTGATCGAGCAAGTTTGTCCTCATCCTCCGCCCTCAACACCCCCCCCCCTCAAACCTCAACACACACACACACACGGACTGACTGAGGAATGAGAGGTCCGACGGAGAGGAAGAGCAGAAACTCGCATGTTTGAATGAACAAAAGGCAGGAAAGCGTCTGTATTACCGCCCAAATGGAGGAAAATGCGGCACCGAGAGCAACATGTAAGTACACCCGTCTGTCTTTGAAATAATCCCCCTAATGAATGCTTTGTCATCCACACCCTTTGTCACCTTGTAACAACAACAACAAAAAATATTTTAGAAACGTTGTCCGGCCTGTATGAACTTCACGCCCCATTGAAGGGTTTGGAAACAGTGTTGCAGTGTTTGAGGCAGGGCGGTGGAAAGTGCATTAATTTCAGCATGATCCATCTGGGAGGTCCGCAGAGAGACGCTCAAGTCACGAAGCCAACGCAACTTTCTTGTCGCCCACAATCTTGATCTTAACACGAACATTTTTTAACATCAGATTTTAATCTGCATGACAGTTTCAATGATGATTGATTGATCAATTTGCAAGAGCCTTTGATGACAAGGCTGTTGATCATCGGCTGAGTGCTGATGGATGTCTTATCGGGATCGGTTTGGTATAGAGCTCAACCGATGGCCTTGTAATGACACACTTTGCTTTGGATGAGGTGATGTGGCTAGTCCCATCCCACCCCGCTCATTACGTTTATGTGAAGCTCACTACTATGATGATGCAGTCACAAGAGGTCTGGCATCCCTGCCCATCTCCTCTTTGCTCCTGCTCTGCCAGAAGATGTGGTGAATGTTTGCAAATGCGCAGGTGTGGTCAAGCTTATTTTTAGATGGTGCAGAGATGCACCAACCAACCAACCAACCAACCAACTAACTCCTGAAACCCAGAAAATTTTAATGGGATCAGCCTCAGGGCCAGAATGCAGGATAAAGAGTCCAATTTACACTCCGGTCAGATCCGGCTTAGAAACAGATTTATTTGTGCAATTACAAGTTATGTGATCCCGTGATCACTGAGTTCAAGGCTAGACTAGAAGAAGTGACCATTTTGGAAACCTGTCAGCATGAAATTGGTTTTGCTTGTCACTCAGCATCGGTTTAATTTTTGAAAAGCCATGCCAAAGCATTGTGCATTAACATGTTGCCTGTTTCTGGAAATAGAAGGGGGAGGGGGGGGACTCACAATCTGACCTCTTCCTTCAGACAACAGAAAACTTCCTTCCTGCAGACTGGGGGGCTTCATTGGAGAGAGGTCAGCATGTTTTGGCCCTGCATCAAGCAGGAGAAGAGTCAAGCATCCACTCTGATTGTGGGAAGCAGACTGGAGTGTCTTTACACAGTCATGGTCTGAATAATGTACTATATATAACCACGGTGCAGAGACTTATCATATGTGGTGGGACTCATGGCAAAAAGCAGTTTTCCCTTCTGTAATAAATTAGTTGTCAGAGTTTTAAAATGAAAAAAGTGCAGAATTTGTTTCATGATCTTACTCAGAGATCATATGTTTTTCACAGCTGCATCACATAAGGATGACATTTGGACTTTTTCACATGGACTGACACTCTTATGAAGGGGAAGGGGAAGGGGGGACATCCCACTCATTACCCGAAACGTCAGATATAAGACATGTTTTCCTGCCTTATCAACTCATAATGTTCTGGGCTTAGTGACATGAAACATGTTTTAGCAAGCAGTTTCGGTCTAAAAGCAGATATTTCTTTTGCTGAAATACAGCCACCAAAGAAAGCTCGCTTGGTGTGTCTTGGTTGTGAACCAGATGCCTTTGCAGTGGAGGTGCAGGCTTTCTTCTCTCTCCCTCTGCCCATCTCTGACAGTCAGCTTTGTGTGGTCATCCTAAATCTCCATACCTGAGCAGCTAACGAAAACCTTTATTTCAGTTCCCTTATTGATTAGGTTTTTCGAGCATATGACTGCCCATACTGTTGAAATACTTAACTGGCAGTGTATGAGATACTGGGTAACTACGAATGAGCCATTGTGTAATCTTTGTTTTATGAAAAACTGCTTCATGACAGCCATAATCAGAGTGAGGAGCCCTCAGCAGACAGGCATAGAGACGGATCATAGATCTTCTAGTCCTTGTCTGTGGTGTGATGTGGAGGAAATCCACCAGGGTTTACTGCTAAGCCTGTAGCAGAGATAATCAGCAAACTACACATCTTCAGCCGCAGGGGTATTTATGTAATCAGATGAATATGAGCAACCTTGTCCCAATATTAGAGAGAGGCGCTTTAGTACCTTTGTCAATTAGCAGCAGGCATGATCCCAGGGGGCCTCCTAGATTCACTGCCTAATGATGCTGCCTGATAACACCAGAGAGGAGACATTGTTTTTGGGCAGGTTTAAGTATGAGCTGTGTGGAAGTGAGGTCGTCATGAGATGCTCTGCAGGAGATTGGCTACCACGTAAGGCTTCAACAGGTTCACCATATGTGAAACCACTCGTGCTTAATATGTGTCATCAAGCAATGTATCGTACTCTTTCCACAAACATAAAATTATGATTCAGTACTTTCAAATGTATGGCCGACTTACCTCCATGGCTGTATTTGTGGAACTGCAATAATTTTGTGTGCTATTGCAATACTAAATAGCTATACCAGTAATCTCGCAGTGTGCTGCAGCGTCTTGTTGGCTTCATTTATGCAGGGAAGTTAAAAAAAAAAAATCAATTTTCTTGCATCAAGGGCACAAAAAATGCTACAACATTACATTTATCTTGCTGTTCCTGCTGCACAAAGGGGATCAACCCACTTGTGGGCTCTTGCACAGCCCATTTAATTCAGGATATATGGCTGTAATCACGGATGATTTTGTCTGTCAGATGTCTTTTTCAATCCTCACTGCCATTTAGAAAAAATGAAAACTGTATTTTTGGTTGAAAGGATTTAAATTGGAAACAAAATTATTACCCTTTACCAAATTCCTTCACAAGATAGCACTTTTCTTCTAGATGTAATTGATCATAAGAGACTGGGGGCTTCCCATTTCCCACTTGTTCAGGTACTTTCAAAGCCCACGTTCAGTGGAGCTTACAGAAGGGACTGAGCCCTATCCTTATGAGGTTTATGGAGAGATGAACAGAAACATCTGAGTCACACAGAGAACCAACTGAAGTCATGCCAGCACTGTAGGACTGAGGTCTGCTTTTGAAACAACAGAGCAGTTTTTAGACTGTGACACATTTTCAGCTGTTTTAGCTGTATGCCTTTGCCCTGGATCTAACATGAAACTGCAACTGTGAGCTGAGTTACAGCTTTAAGAGTGTTTCTGGGTGCTCATATCATTTTGGTTTAAATAGTGTCAGGAACAACGGCATTGGGTTAGTTTTTTTTTTTTCTTTTAGTCCATCCTGAAATGCAAAATGTTAGAGGGCTACAATCCCTGCAGCGTTGGACTGCTTCTGTTAGAGTTAAAACTTGGCACTAAAAGTGCAGAGTCACTGTCATTTCAAATCCAATATTATGGAGTACAGAGCCAGAAAAATCTCCAAAGTAATGTCCCATACTCAGCTGGTGCACTTAACATGCAAGTATGCTTCCATTTCCCTGGTGCTACCGATAACAGCAAGGTTATTCTGTACTATTAAATCTGTATATTTGCAAATCCGGTATGTGCATGTATCTGCTTCTAAACAATAATTAGGATTTGAAGCATTCCCTTTGGCAGAGTCTGACCTTCCTCCTAGTCCCAGATCTGTCCAGCTCAATGAGAAATCTGAACAGAGGGCACTAAAAGTCAACACTAAAAGAGACAAGAAAGCTCTTCAGAATGCTCCACAAAGAAGCTGTACCATGTCACTGACGGTCCACTCTGTAACACCCAGATGGTGTAAATAGCACTGCCCAAACACGGACCTCTCATGAGGGAATAGAGGTGGATCCCTAATGCAGCACTCTGATCGGCAAATAATACAGAACGCCTTCCCGTTAATAGGCACTCAAAGTGGGCAAACTGTCTGTCTCTGCAGTATTCTACCAGGAAATGGCAACTGAAAATGATCAATACATGCTTGCTGCCACAGTCCTTGTTTGTTTTCTGAAGCACTGGTGAATCCCTCGTGGCAAGCAGAGCTCAATTGAGAATTCTGAACTTGTGTTAATTTTATACTCCCATTTTCACTCTTGGAAGGAAAAGTTGACATTAAGTGTTTATTATGAAAACATGGATTAAGTTTTAATCCATGTTTTCATAAGTTTTAACCCCCTTAACCAACTCGGTGGCTCAAAGAGCAGAGACTATTTGTGTGGTCTCACTTTGTAAATGATGAGTCTAGTATATCATGGCCAATGCCACTTAAATTCAGATATGAAGATATTAATTGATAATAACTATGGTAATTCAGCCCCATTATCTATGCTTATTAGTCATGCTTATAAAAATGCCTGGAGGATACATATTTTTTTTATTTTTGGTCCAAGCTGGTTTTTGGAAAAGCCATTGTGAATCCTGATGTGCTTAAAGAACGATTTCAAACTTGCCTTCACCTCCTCTGCTCCTTTCGTCTTTTTCTTGTAACAAGACCTTTTGAAACTTAATACAGTTGATCATTTGGAGAGTTATGTCTTGTTACAGACCACCTGTGATTAGCTTTCAGCTGCAAGAGTAAGAGGTGCCAGATGAGCTCCTTTTTTTTTTTTGATGATTATGTGTTTTAAGAATTGATGTTGTATGTATGAAATTTATTTGGTGAAGTCCCCCAGTCAGTATGAGCGTTTGACAGCAGGAGGTGGAGGACCAGATCGATACCTTCAACTAAGAGCGTATTAGCTTAGCATAGAACAAAAAAAAAAAAAAAGAAAGAAAGAAGAGGAAATGCCTAACTTATGTGACAAAAAATGTGAAATTATTAATGTAGTAATAAAAAAAAAAAGGTTAGATTGGTTTGGAACAAAGCACTTTTATTTATAAGTGCACCAAGCAGACCAAAAGCAGAATGATAAAGCATCAAAGTTCAAATGATTTGAGTAAAAGAGGCAAGTGTAACATATTTAATAACCAAAGACAATTCAAAGTCTTCAGCTCTAAAATATTTCAAAAACCCGAGAAGACAAAGTCAGAGGTTCTTGGCCTGACTTTGATTTTAGACGCTGCATAGCTGCTGCAGCTGTAAGAACAAGACAGTGACTAAATGCCAAAGACACACGCTGTCCTTACTATTAACCCCTTCACTTTAAAAGCATGAGACGCCCGAAGAAGTGCGCACACATGCCACTTAGAAGGCGTCTGTTCTTTGTTTCAGTCTTGACTGTGACACACGTCAAGAAGGCAGATGCTGTCGAGCCTAAATTTATCAGTCTGCTGTACTTCCTAGGACAATAGGGGAAGGACAAGAAATCTTGATTTGGACTGTGTTGCTGTGTTGCTTGTCTGAAAATATCCCAGATGTGTCTGCTCTCTTCTCTGTGATTGTCTGAAAGTTCCAGTCAGTAGACCTATCTGTTGATATCACACTGTCTTTATTCTGCTAAAAGACCAGCCTGTGATACAGTAAACACCTGTTGATCTCCCTAAACATTCCTTAAGTCATTTAGAGCAAGTGGCTATTTTATTTATTGTGTCTGCTTTCAGGAATTGCACAAACATTGTGAATCCTGATTCGAACCGTATTATTGGGGCAGTAAGTGGGATGTTTTCCTTCTTTGGAGGTACCTGTGTTTATGAAACCTGTTATTGGATTCTGTTGCCCGCAGAGAAGGTCTGTGCTTTTTCTGGGGGACTTAAAAATCCACCTAATGATATCTGTCGGGTGTAATTGCAGTTGAATAGTCACAAGATTACTGCTTGGGGCTGAATTTTCGAATGAGGTAACAATCACAAAAATAACCATTTTGGAACAAGGTGACGAACGACCACTTTGAGTTACCGCAGACATGAACACACACAACCACTCCAAATTTAAATCCAATGAGGGCTTAGAGATCTTTGCAGTGATATTAAGGAACAGTCAGACAAAGATTGCTGACCTGAATGACCACAGGTCACCACTGTGTTTACCTTTAACCTAACATGAATATTTCAGTGCAAGCACTTATTAGCATTATTCATACCTGTATTGACTCCTAACTAAATAGTGTAGCTGGTAATTCATTATAAATCCTGACCACGTTGCCCTTGAAGGCTCAGTGAAGGGTTGTTCTTCAGGTAAATTTGATTTGGGCATAATCACTTTAGTTTTGGATTTAATGGGTTCAGCACAAATTCTGAAAGATCAAACTCTTCCAAAACTAGGACAAATTGTTTACAGCTGGTTCTGATTAAAATTGGTCTCAAACTGTCCCTTTGAGAATTTTTAGAATTAGACCGTTCTGTCACTTCCCAGCAGCCGAACGGAAACATGAAACAGGTTTCCAGGAGCAACTGGCTGACATGCTGATACACAGCTCTTCAGTTATGAATGGTAGATTGAGCAAACCAGAAATCTAATCACATCCTCTAAAAAGCTGAAGTATGGCAGTTCTTGACGCCTCTTTCCCTGGACAGGCTACGAATGCGACTTATTCATTCGTGTTTGAGACATGCCGGTGGCAGTGACAGATGCACAGTCTTCAGGGAGCTTCTGCTGGTTCAAATAAGCAGAGCTTTTTATCAGCGTGGTGGCTTTGGCACCTATGCCAGCGCAGGAGAGAGAGCAGCAACTCAATGCCAGGCATTGTCCTCAGTCAGCATGGGCCAGGTGACGGAATGAAAGTTGGAGTGGTCACAGACAGAGACATTAGTATTCACTGGTCATTTGACGTGCCTTGAAGGAATGTTGTCTTCTCTGTCTGTGTTGGTCGGTATGCAGATGTTGGTATGCCTGTTCATGGTGTAATCACTCTGCAACAGGTATCAATGATCTGTTATTTTCATGTTTTGGTTTTTTTTTTGAGACAGTGTTTGAATCCTCCATTGGAAAAAAAACAAAAAACAAAGAAACTTTTTTCATAATTAGATTTGTTGCAAACATTTTCTGCTTCCTGCCTCACAATTGCAAAGATTTGTTCCTTATGTTTTAATAAATTCATAACTTTAGTTTTTTGTCCAACAACATAAATTGTGTTATGTGAAATTCAGAGATATTTTGATGGCCATTTTTTAGAAATGTTTTTTTTATTACATACAAAATGAATTGATATCTCAAAAATCATCAGCTGCAGGTTTTTTTTTTACGTCATGAATAGACTAATCACAATTAGCAGCAGTATTGCTATAAGTGTATTTTAGTATTTGCATGATAAATCATATTTTTGTAAATTTTCATTTCAAATTATAATCCATTTAATCTCTTCACACACACAACACACATGTACACGTAGGTTCTAGTCAGGCGTGGAGTCAGTGCTTGTTGTTTACACTGAGCTTCCTGTGTGTCTGGGCCCCCTTGCCCTCTTACATCACCCTATTCGCTGCAAGAGGGACACAACAGGGTGAGGGTAAGCGATGAGGTAGTTCATTAACCCCTCGGCCCATCCAAAATGAGATGCAGGCCCATTCTCTGTCTCTTTCCAGAGTTTCTTTTCTTTTTCTTTTCAGACTTTCTATTTCCCACCAAATACTGTTTCCTTGGTTTATCTACAGAATGCCCTGATTGGGTGCATTGCTATTGTGTATTATTGTATTAATAGCCATAAAGCTATTTTTTTGGGGTGGTTTGAAAGTGTGCTAACTCCCTTTGTTATCTGCCAGGAGACAGAAAGGGCTGCGTTTGAGAGTTCAGCACTTGGCTTCATAAATATTCCACGTCTTGGTCCACATTTATACTCTGCACAGTATCTTGGCAAGACACCGGTAGTGCTCTGGGTGTTCGATTGGGAAAGAGCAGCAGTTGTAAATTGTGCTCATCGTCAATTATCGCTATCGAGTACCCAGGCAGATTTTAAAGCTTACCATTCTTTCAATGTACAGTCTAAAAATCTGAGGCATGGAAAGATGAGTCAGACTTTTGGACTCCACTGTATTCTTTCCATATTGGAAATGTATGCTTGTTTTTGCCTGCATCAGTTTCACCATTGTGTTGCTTTTTACAGTTGCTCCATGAGCTGTTAATGAGCAAACACTGTCATATGAATGTATTGTCATAGTTAGTTGATTCTGTCATACAGTGAGTCATGTGTTTTGCCCTGCTGCAGAGGATGGAAGCTTTTTTTTTTTCACCCTGTTGCATTCATTCCCTGTGAAGGGGGGATGAACAGGTAGAAAATGGCTCTGTGGTATTTTTTTTTTAATGTTGTTGCCTGTCGGGCCCTTTAGAATGAATAGCTGTGTTGAGAGAGGAACTTCCATTATATTGTAGGTTCATTCTATTACAAGGACAAATGATGTGCTCTAAAAAAGTACACTTATCATGAGATTTGTATTATTTTGACATAAAAGCTCACTCTTTTATCAATCTAATTGAGGTAATTACACTAGAAGTGCTGTTTTGTCATGCAGGTTTAAAAGTGACTATTAAGTGTTTACTAGGGCAGCACTACATGGAGAAGCAGGCGCCGCAGTTTGTATTTATACCAGCAAAATAATACGCTGTGAAATTGGATTGCTGCTAAATCCCATTTTCTGTGACAGCGTTAGCAGGTGTCCCACTTTAAATTCGCCTTTTTATTCACACTGTCTTCGGCCAAAGTGTAAAATAGTGAAACCATTTTGTAATTGTCCTTGGAGAGTGATTATGTAATACTTTTATATGACTGCATTGGGTTTTTCCGAAACTATCATTTGGAGCGGTGAGTACATTCTGTCCAACCTGACTTGTCTCTCGCAAGGAAATGGCAGCTTCTTACCTGCTGATTCTCAACCTGCTATTCTGCTCCCACGCTGTGCTTGTACATGCATGCATACCCCCACTTCTGCAGGGGTTCCTTTACCATATATACTGACTTTCACGGATATCTTATCCTACTGTAACACTTTTTGCATGCAAGTGTGTTCAGCTGAGTCCATCAGGTTTTGTTTGACACCTGCCACTGGAGAGGCCCCATAGGGAGACATGAAGAGGCCAACTGAGCGGTGGTGCAGGGTGTCAGTGTGATGTTGAACCAATGATCATAAACAACATGCCGCAGATTCCAGTGCTTCCCCTGACCCACTTCGTAGGATCTCATTGCTCTCAATTACCCATTAGATAAGAAGCTAACAAAAAAAAGAACCCACAGCAGCAAAACCCATTCAAAAGAATTATTTACTAAAGAATGAGTCACTTTCTACCAGCAGCATTGTAAAAACCGATAGTAATAATGAGATAATGTTGTATGACGGTAATACTTACTAACAATTCCCTTACCATCCCCTCTTGAGAACTTCAGGCACTAAAAACTTAGTTTCAAGTATTTCATGAGTATTTTACTCAAGAACTCGCAAAATAGTTGAATAATTTTCATCAGGGCTTTGGCTTCACAGCGGGGAGACAGACACAGACAAAACAAAATCTTTAATGGTAAATAATCACAGATGACCCAGATATTCAGGAACGCTAGAAATGGACAAAGCTTGTAAAATGCAGAGTAAATGTTTACCCTGTAACCCTGGCGTCTCAATAATAAGATACATCAAAGTGATTTTCCATGTGTAGGCTTTTTGGAGACTCCTGCATCTCAGAGGAAGATGGTGTGCATTGATTTATGAATATAAATAATGCAAGTGATTTCACAAGACAGTGGTCTAATGGCTTTTGACTGTCCCTTAAGATTGAGTGGAAATATGGCTCAGGAGGTAACTATTAAGGTGATACAAGCAATCCCCTCTGTTGTAAGAGCTCTATAAATATGCACATTTGAATTTGGCTGATATTGCTGTTTATGCATTAATACACACCACACACTGTAGGATAAAACAAATTTCATGAGCTTGGTTCAAGACATGTATACCAATTTATATTTTTATCTATGACAGCAGCCAGAACACAGAGTTTGGATTGCTGAACAGATTTTGTCACTGCATTCAGGACATCTGTGCAAATATTACTTAAGCTTTCTGCTCACAGCACTGCATGAGTATGTCCCAATCAATTGTTTGCCACTGTCAAACTGTGGTGGATTTCCAAACAGACTTGTATGTGAGTCAAAATTTCCCAAGCGATAAAGTTACCTTTACGTTAATTGTTCCTCACCACAATGTATCATCTTTCTATTTTTCAGAATCAGAATTGTCTTTAATGGCCAAGTTTGTGCACACTGATGTGGAATTTGACTCCGGTTCACTTCAATCCCAGCATGCAAGTGTTTTTAGATGGGAAATATATACACAAGGATGCATGTACACAAGGAGATGAAAGTAAAAATATAAGAAGGATGAGAGAGAGAGATAAAATGGAAAATATATAAAAAATATAACCTAAAATATTAATTCACAGCGCAGATTGAAAAAACACTCCAAATGTGCAAATGACCTGAGAATTAAACTGTGTGTAATTTACAGTCATATACTTGAGTGCTCTGACTGTACAGTGTTGATCAGAGTGAAAGCCTGGGGAAAGAGACTGCCTCTGTGGTGGCTGGTTTTCGCAAACAGCGCTCTGTAGCACCTGCCATAAGGGAGAAGTTTAAAGAGTTTGTCAGCCTCAGTCAGGTTGTGAGCGATCTGCAGAGATGTTTGCTGCCTGTTTCCTGACCCTCAACTTGGTAAGATCAGCAACGATGATCTTCTCTGCAGACCTAATTGTTCATTGCAGCCTGGCACTGTCCTGTTTTGTGGCTGAGCCAAACCAGACAGTGATGGATGTGCGCTGCACAGACTGAATGATGGAAGTGTAGAAGATGACCACTTCCTGTGGCAGGTTGAACTTCCTGAGTTGCCGCAGGAATCACAACCTCTGCTGGGCCCTCTTCCGGACAGTGTCTATGTGTGAGAACAGCCTCAAATCCCGCGAAAAGGTGGATCCAAGGAATCTGAAGTGATCCACAGTAGGCACTGAGTTTTTGAGGATGGTGAGAGAGGGGGATGTGTAGGTGGGGGGTTCTCCCAAAGTCCACGGGCATCTCCACGGTCTTCAGAGGGTTAAGTTCCAGATGGTTCTGACGGCACCATGTCTGTATGCAGACTTATCACCGTCCTGAATCAGACCGATGAAAGTGGTGTCGTCTGCAAATTTCAGGAGCTTCACAGACAGGTCCTCCAAAATATTCTCAGAACCCATTTATACCAGTGGTAACCAACAGACTAGTGCAATACTGGCATGTCTATTTACAGAAACAAAGAACTGTTCATAACGAGATCCAGAAGCTCCACAGGGCACCTAATTATGAGTTAGTAATGAATTGCAGCCCTATTGTGTTCTCAAATGAGTAGTCATTTATTGAAATGAAAAAAATGGGACAGACTGTTTTGAATGTTTGAGTAATTTTCAAGCAAAAATCCAAACAGCTGCAGGACCAGCATGATCCCTTTTACATCATAGAAGAAGAGTTTATCGACTACATGCTTTATTCACTAGTCCAAACTAACTTTCAGCAGTCGCTGTCGTAGTTCAAAATGCATATCAGTTTCTGTGATTTCTTTCCCTCATTAACCTCATCAGTCTGCTATCCCTGACAGTTGAGCACTGCATCAATCAGCGTCCCTTGCTAAGCAGCAACAGTCTCCCTCAACTCCCATCCCATTTTCCTCATGAGAGCTTCAGGTTTCGTTGGTGTTCAATGTCAGGGCCACCTACATATCAGAGTTACATTCTTGCTCTCGTCACCATTGAATGTGTAGATCACTGCGATTGTTTCCCACAGTCTTGTCAGCCAGCCAATTTTTGGTGGCTTCAGTTCCCAGGTGTATGCGAAACCACTCACAGGATATTAGGCAACACAATACCAGTCTATCGGGGCTGCACTTGCTTCTATAACCTTAGATACCCTAGCTGTTATATCTGCCCTGAGGGAAGATAATTGTGTAACGCGATGATGAATTCGAAGACGAGGGCTGTATGAGTCATCACATAAGTTGTCATAATGGTGTAACACCTGGGGTTTGTAGTAGCATTATTCATTTGCAGACAAGTTTGATAATTGCATGTTTAAAATAGTCGCTTAACATTTTTTTCCCTCAACACAGCCACACAGATGAATGGAGCAGGCAGTTTATTGGGATTTGGTGCTTTGTTAATTGTGTTCTCCAAAAATAAACCTATTTCCCCCAACAAATAGCGTTTTCTCACTAAAATTGCACTGAAAATATATACTGGGGGAGTATTTCTCCTCTTTCTTCGCTTTTATCTCACCACTGTTCCCCTCCATCCTTTCCTCTCTCGCTGGCACTTCAGTGTTTTGGCTGCTGTCCCATTGCCCTGCAGAGACCACAGCAATGACCCCTCTCTGTCAGAGTGCATTGCTGTCTAAGGAATGCTTATTCAATGGTGGCATGCTTTGACAAGGGAAACACAATGTCTTGTCTCCCAGCGGAACTTTTTTACAGACTCGCGCTGCTTTTCTCCCTCTTACTTACTCCTTCCCAGTCTCCTCCTCTCACTGCGCCCCCCCCCCCCCCTTTAGGCTTTGTCAATCTCAAGGTCATTAGTAACTGCCTCCCATTTCCCAGAGTGATGACATAGCTGTGCCATTTGTCTAGATGAGCTTGCATGATCTCTGCCATCAGGCCTGATATCTCACTGAGTGGTACTAAATATCTAGTTGCATCAGAGAGACGCTGATGTCTGTGCATGCAGAGTTTTGTCCACCTTGATAATCTTGAGTTTTATTCCTGAGAGGAGAGTTTCTTTGGAAGAAATCTGTTTTTGTGGAGATGTTTGTGCCTTCAGAAGCACACTGTACAGTTACATACTCTACACAAGGCTATAATATATTCTCTTTGAAGTCGCTCAGCATTGGTCTCGCTCCTCATTGGTGTGTTCCTTTGCAAACGGTTGAATAGCCCAGCATTTGTGTAGTAAATCCTCAGTGCATTTACTGTGTTGATGTGACAGCCCCCTACTGTCTGTGTTGTTTTTAGCCAAAGTCTGAATAATTTACAGCATGTTGCCCCAGCATTTACCTTCATAGACTATGCAGATGAAACTGTGCTCCAACATGGTTCCACTGGGAGCGGAGGGGTACAGTGCTGAGTGGACAAAGCCAAGTGTCCCTCCCATGAGGGTCTTTGTTCGGCCGTCAAAGCCTGGGCAAACTAATGTTTGAGTAGGAGATTCAAGTTCAACAGCCTGCCAAATGTGAGTCATG
This sequence comes from Remorina albescens, assembly GCA_034769265.1. Classification (NCBI taxonomy): domain Eukaryota; kingdom Metazoa; phylum Chordata; class Actinopteri; order Carangiformes; family Echeneidae; genus Remorina; species Remorina albescens. Next base: position 6,364,604 of record CM068486.1, read on the forward strand.
GTGCAGTGAGTGAAGCTGCTCTCCCAACAAACCAGCCCAGCTATTCTTTTATCAACAAACATCTAAAACTTCAGAGAGTACACAAGTTTGACTACTTTCCGGGAAGGTGATCACTCATTTTCTTTATTCCTCACCAACTTATTTCACCTCAATAGAATTTTCAGGATGCCAAAAACCAATCGCTCTATTTTTGTTCTGCCGGGAAGTCGGGCCATCGGCTCAGGGCGGTCTGTGGACTTGCCACGCAGTGCAGACATGTTCCTTAGAAGGCTTAAGATCCATTATCTTGTGCTTCTGAGCAATTGGTGTAATCTCTGCAGCAGATAAAATTGCTCAACAACTGAGGGAAGCATTGTATAGGAACATAAACATGTAGATTGTTTCTTTGGTGGTTTCTGTTTCAGTATGTTGTTACAGAATTGACTAGCGAGTCTTCTTATACTCCCCCCATCACACATATTACATGCAGCTCATACGTCTATGTCATCCATACTAAACAACTTCATAGGCCCAGCAGTAAAAGGAATGAGGGCCAACTGGTTGAGCGCCATCTGTTTGCTTGCTTCAACATATACCTTTTTCTCACGTTTACCCTGTTTTTCGCCCTCAACCAGCTCCCCTCTCAGATCCGAAAACAACCCCTACGAGGCCCGATCCTGAGGGGGAGAGCAGTCCCCCGAAGACAGACAACATCCAGAGAATGGAGTCCCCGGCTAAGAAGGATATGGACCGAAGGTTGACTACCCCCAGAAAATCTGACATCATCCCTCGATCACCTGGATCACCTGCATCACTTGCGCCCAGGACAAAACAAGGTAAAGGGAAAACCAGCCAGTCTTACCTTGCAACGGTTTTCTGTCATCTGTATAACACTCAGTTGAATTAAAGGCTCAACTCGAATGAAGGAATTTGGCCTGATATGAACAAGCCGCTCTCATCATGGAGGAATTACACTTGCACTCAGCTGGAGTTAGGTTGGCTCTCTCGAGTCAAGGTCTCTTCACTATTCACTCTTCACTGTCTGCTCCAATACAACAAGCTTTCAGGCATGAAGCTAAATGCAGTAGAGCTGGTTACCTTTTTAAGTGCTGCAATGAGAAGGGAAGAGAAGGTGCTACGTTAGAGCATTGCAGGTTTGGGTTTTAAGATTTCAGGCAGAATTTAATAAGTGAACAAATTATCCCTGTAAAATATGGACAAAAGAGCTTTGTTCCCTTATGAAGGGCAGGCTGAAGGAGTCTGAATAAGTATCCAAGCCAAGGCATTTAGCTTGACCTGGCAGTTGTATCATAACAGTATCCACAATGTCACCACTTGAACCCCTTGCAGCCGGTGGCTAACAGCATATGCAGACTATAAGGAACTTGTTTGAGGATTTTTGGATAATAAGCTTCTTTATTCCTTATCCAATAATCCATTCACTCTGGTCTTTATTCCCTTAGCATGACATGATGGGGCTAAATCCTCCAAGGTCTCAAACTGCTCCCAGAACTATAACACTGTTTCAAGTTAGAGTTTAAAACCTTGATACTTTAACTAAGTTAAATCAATGCCTTCACAGTGTCCTTTCTTCATTTGCTATTGTTCTGTTTTAGAAAAAAGCATGTCAGTCGTCGTAATTCCAGAAATGACTGACATTTTCCTATTTGTCCTTCAGGTTCTTTTTCCAATTGTTCTCTAAAGCATGCTTGTTCCCCAAAGTGCATTACTTGTGAGGTCTACCACCACCCAGAGGGGTGCAGTAAGGATGAAAAGCACTCTGTGGCTCCTTAATTAGTAAAATAAAATGAGGAGGCTTTCAGTTGAGGTGGGGCTGCCGCTTCTGCTCAGTCGGTCATATTTTCACATCCTGTAAAACAGTGATGTGCTTATGTCCTACTGATGTAAGTGATGTGATGTACAATGACAGACACACAGTTGTAAACATAACTATTTTCAATTGTGTCCAGTGAATGAGGGTTTCAAGTTACACAATTTTATTATACAGTATATCCTGTGCTCCACCTATTATGCCCCAGTTTAGAGGTGAAAGAACGGGTATTTTGAGAGGATAGCAGGGTGTGTGTGCACAGTCCAGAGCCCAAACACTGGACCCAGCTAGTTTCAATCTGAGTTGCAAACGGCATCAACTCACACTGACCATGAATATGCACGTGGGCTTTCCATTGTCCTATAAATATCAAAGTGGGTCAGAGGTTGTTCTTAGGGGAGGCTGCATGGCAGATTGTTTTCGTGTTTGTGATTCACGACTCCCCCTTATTAGGTGGTGCTAAGGGATGAGTTTCTTTGTGTTTGATGCTGAACATCTGGTCTGAGAAGATTGAGAGGGATGATGCAGCAAGAAGGCTCAAAAAGGATCAAGACTCTTTCAAGGATTTTTCCCAGTCATGGGCAATGCATTAGCAGTTTTGACTATTACACATTTCAAAATTATTTATTTGGCTGCAGAAATTAAATATACATGGTGAAAACATCCTTTGAGTCCTAAAAAAGAGCTCACAAACTGCAGGATCGCTGAAAACAAAGCTAAAATGACGATTCAATTCATCTATGAATTTGAATTTTGAATTTTCTCCGTCATTTCCATTGAGAGGTTCTTGGATGTTTTCCCTGGAAGTGGCAGCAGTTCTCATGAAAGGACGTAGTTTTGAACTCTGAAAATAATTTGGCCCAGTGTTCACACTGCTCTTCCCCTTGGCTTCCCACACTGAGGGGTTCCTCTGAGGTATACTGAGGGAAAGTTATGTGTGAACAAACAACAGAGGTGTCACAGAGAGAGAAATGTATGAAGTTCTCCCCTGTAGTTATAACACATCTCAGTTATACACACAAACACACCAGATGGCATAGAAGATTTGGTGCGCCTCTCAAATCCTGCAGCTTTTATTGGCCAATAACCTCGCCTCCAAAATTTTCTTCAAACATTTGTTCTTTGTCCCCCCCCCCCCAAATCTAGAAAATATAGTACATATCAGTTCCAGCCATGTGTTGAGCATCTGTGCTGAAATGTTGACATTGCATATTTCCTGTCAATGTCTTGAGGCATGCATTCCCTTGTGGCGACATTTTAAAGTTAAAAGCCTGCGATGCAAAGACTTGGCAGGAGTGAGGTAAAAATTTATGCATTTACTGTATGTATGATCATCATGGAGCAGGTTCAGGTATTATTCAGAAAAAATAATGCTGTCATAAAACCTAAAATAAAATACATTAGATTGAAATAATAGTACATTTACTAAAAATATTGGTGCTAACTTTACTGCTTTGTCTGTAATTGAGTTAGTCACATGAATTGGATATTAATGAGATATATGCTCTGGCTTTTCCCTCCATTAAGAATAGGTTGTGCTGTGGAAAAGTGTGACTTGTGCGAAAATATTTTTTGCTTAACCGAAGCTCTCCTCACTGAATGATTCCAGCTTGAGTCAACTGGACTAACCAGCCTTAGCCGAGGACTTTTCTTAATTATTCATAGAGTTATTCCAAAACCGGTACAAGTATCAGCTGAGCCTGGTATTGGCGTGTATGCAAGTTTGTACCAATCACTTTATTGACATAAATAAAGTTTTCCCTGAAGTCACTTCCACTTTGCTGCACTAAAACTGTAGCCCAATGTTGGACTGTGCAGAAAATTATCTTGTACAGCTACAAAGAAAAATTGATTTCCAATAAACAGGGTAATGTTAGTCGAACATGTTACATGACCAGAATAAGGCAGCATCCACAGTACGTTTGCATGCTATAAATTTTAGTGTAAGAATTGTTATTCTTTTTTTTAAGTTATGACTGACAGTCAAATTAGAAAGATAATCTGTTTGTGTTTTACAAAGGGTTTACCTTGAGGTTAGTTGCAGGTTAGCCAGGTATCAGATAGGTACTCTGTATTGACTGATTCGCGAGTTCATGTATAGGGGGAAAAAAACACACAGATATTGAAATTCAAACTGTGCAAGTCTAGCAGATCCAATGAAACGTAGTGTTTGTTTTTATCTGTTAGGAAACATGAATAATTTATAGGATTTAAGGCATCTAATGAATTAAATGCTTCATGAATAATTACTGAATATGATATAGAAACTTTATATCCAAGTTTCCTAAATTAGGCCACAGTGATGCATCCTGTCTTTTTTTTTTTTTCTTTTCCCTCCTCTATTCTCATCTCATCTCAGACATCATGAAGTCAGAGGAAAGGCAGAAGCTTGCCAAGGAACGGAGAGAGGAAAAGGCCAGATATCTGGGTAAGTGGAGCAAGGGTTGGGAGGACATGTCCTTTACGCATGAAGAGAGTTCCCCCTAGTGTTTGGGTGAAAGAGGTTGTCTTGCCTGTGGTTGTGTTGCTCTTGGACTAGCTATAGGCTGCAGATGGAACGCACATGGAGCACAGAAACTTGGGAGAGGACAAAGAATTACTTGGGTCTGCTGCACAGACATCAGCAAAAGCCAAGAGACCATTTTACCAAAGACAAGTTAGCAATCATTTTCTGCATGCATGCCGAAACACTCATGAACAGTATTAAAACATTTGCTTATTGTATGTTGTTGGACTCTGCTTTTGCTCACCTCTGCACTAAAATGAATGTTCCTACACTTTGAATTCCTCACACTGATGAAAACAGAGCTTTTTGCAGTGTAATGAATATGTGATATGAGACTTGACCTTATTTGAAATTTATTGCATGAAGCTGAGTCTCACTGAGTCATTAAAGAACCTGCAATGTATTCCTATTTAAACTGATGACTTTTCATCCATGGATGCAATGTTTCCTCAGTGTCTTTCACTTGGGCAAAAAGAGGTAAAATCGTGTGACACAATAAAGCATTTGTGTCATTTGATGGCCAAGTGTTTGTGTTTTTTCTAACACGCCTGTGATATTATCACCCGTCTACGCGCTTGTCCCGCACTGCTTTGCATGATTTGACAGTTGCTTCTGTCTTCTCTCTCAACCCTTCCTCCTGCAGAAGAGCTCAGCAAGCTACAAGGTAAGCCACTCACCGATGTGTATGTGGTGGTGGTGGTGGTGGTGAAGCCTGTTTTTGAGCAGTCCGTTTCACGTGCATGTATCGACTTAATGAATACCAGTATTTTAAACTAGAGCTGGGCAATACAGCCAAAACAAATCAAAACAGACCAGAAAACATCTGGTCACATGCTGTTTAGTTATTTTCCTTTTACACTATGTTTTCTGATAAAATGAAGCAGTAATGAGCTCTCAATGAGTGATGATCTTTCAAGCTTTTACCAACAGTTTCTTTTATGAAAGAGTTTCTTTCATATTGCCCAACCCTGGTTATCATTCATTTAATCCTCATTTTGTCCTTTTTTTAAAAAAATTTTTTTTTATCATAAAAATTAAAACTAATTATAAGCTTTTCTCACCTCTTGAAAATTCATGTAACCAAAGACTGATCATGTAACCAATCATTTATGTGTAACTAAATGTTTCAATGGACAGACCATAGCCGATCATCTGTTTACATAAAAAAAAAAAAAAAAAAAAGAAGAAAGAAATACGGCATGTGCCCCAACTTTGACCTTTGTTTTTCCTACAACAACAGTGACACAGAACACTGTGGGTGTTGCATCGTCAGATAACACATTTGAACCACATACCACAAAATCACTATGATTATCGGACTGGAAAGTTAAGATGGCTACTTCCAGATTCATCTTGGCTGTGATTTAAATTTAAAATCTTATCTTGCCAGACAGATAGCACACACTTGAACGTTTTCTGAAATGGCAAGATATGTAATTTAGAGTTCACCTGTTAATAGATGTAGTACTTTTTGAATTTTTATGCTGCGGATCCTCAGAGGATTTTATCTACAGAGAGATAGAAAGCAGCCAGAAATAGTTGACTCAGTTATTTTATTACCCTGGAGTTCAAGAAGAATGGTTGACACAAACTCGAAAATCATTAGAGGTTACCTTTAATTTGGCAAACACAGACATGAACATTAGCATGTATTTTGACATTTCCTAAACGAAAACGCAACAAATTCTAAATGTTTAAGTGCAATTCTTACAAAGTAGTTGTTATCATACTTTCAGTAATGCCGTGTTGTCTAATCCAGCTGTGTGCTTGACAGTATTAAAATGAGTTTGACACACTTTGTAGCGTGGATCAGTCTAATTGGGCGTTCACTGGGCCTCGGCAGATGGTACGGGTCTGATCTAATACCCTCATTCAGACTTGGATAGAAGATGAGATCCTGCCAAAGCTTGTGTTTCCAACATCAGCTTAAAAGAGATCTCAAACACAAGGATTCATCTTATCAGCCATTGTCTGTGGTATTTCTACTTTAATAGGAACTAAGGAGTCATGACTGGAAAACCTAAAACATATTCTTGCTTGTGTCTTATTGGGTTGTTGTTTTTATTTGCGGGAAGCTTTGAGAGTTGCATCAGAGAATTGCCTGCGACAGCACACAAGCTACTCTCCTGCCTTGTCTGTCTTTGGAGAGAGGTATGAATACTTTATGCACCAGGGTTTACAGAAGCCCTCTCTTTATGATTATTTAATGATCTTACTACTGCTCGTTATCAGGAGGGAGTTGAGAAATTTGTTTTTAAAGCCATGTCAGCTGAAAGATATGCAGAATTTTACACGTGTTCTTCATTTCAAGTCCTGAAATAGATTCATAAATGACTGATGAAGAATGGCAAATTGAAAATTGTGTAAAGTTATGAGCAGTGGGGCTAACTCTTCATAACACAGTGTAACCATGAGGGCCCCCCTAAACTATTTCCAGCTCATTTTCCTTCCTGCAACCAGCACACTGCCACACACTTGATTTGCTCAGAGAGAGCGGGTGCATTTTTCTCACAATATGTATGTGATTTAAGGGTTCCCTTTTGAGGAGGGAGGAAATTCAATGAATGTGGAAAACTGTAATCGAGCCTTAAACAGTGCATCTGTGGGTGGCTGAGGCTGCTCTCTCTTCCCTCATCACAGCTGTTGAATTATGAAGCTGTTTCCACTGGAATATAAAGAAAAAAAAAAGGGTGCCCCCTCCCAAATTAAGGCCATTAAAGCTGTGATGAGCTGAGATACACACTGCAGCAGATATTTCCTTGGCAACTAAAGGTCCTGGCAAGCAGCGCCTTGGTACAACTCAGCTTTTTGTTTCCCTCTTAGATAAAAGCCCAACTGTGTGTCTGGCAATCCATTTTAACCCTGCTAGTCTCCAGCATCTCTGCAATGATCTGTCACCAGAAGCTGAAATCCACAACCAGTTGCTTTTGTTGCATTAAGTGCTTCAGACAACTAAGCCTCCCCTCCTCGTGGAGGCTGATTCTTCATGGTGGTTTTACTTTGTAGTTTAAAAAGATGAGAAGAGTTGTGTACAGACAGTAAGGCAGCCGCAAAAGGCTTCGTTGAATGGCTCAGGGACAAGGAGACGATTTCCTTATCAAATTTTGTGGTTTATTGAAGCCAACGTGCGGGCTTGATGCGATTAGTGTGGAATAAAAGCGTCATTTCAGAAGTCTATCTTCTTTGTGACAAAGTCAGGTAATTTAATTTATTTTGCACACAAAAAATGGATTGAGGTGAAAGGCAACACATTTACTGTTGAAGGATGGCTTTAGATGTGAAACTTCACAGAGAGCAAGCTGCATATTTTCTTCAAACTTCAAAAGCAGTGATTTTGTGTCAAATAGTGGCTCTTAACAGATAGTACACTACTGTAAAAAAAAAAAAAAAAAAAGAAGTGAATCACCATAAATGCTTAGAAAGGACAGGGAAGAGATAGAGAGCTTTTCTGCGCCATGCTTTTTGTATAAAAGCGTACTCTCCTGATCATGCCATCTTTACCACCTTAGCTGCCAAAAAGACCCAGTGGCTGGAGAAGGAGGAGAAGGCACGGCAGCTGAGGGAGCAGCAGCTAGAGGAGCGCCGCAGGAAGCTCGAGGAGCAACGGATCAAGGCGGAAAAACGACGAGCTGCCCTGGAGGAGAGACAAAAGCAAAAACTGGAGAAGAACAAAGTATGTTTGGACGAGACCACGGGCTATGTTGGGAATAATCTATGCAATAGTTAATGCTATAGTACTTGGATGTGGTTTTGGTGGGGTGGGGCTGATTGTTAAACTCTACTGCTTCATGCCCAGAAGCAAATCCCTGGATTGGTATCTTAACAGGGTCATTTGCAGATGATGGTATTTGGGTTTCTAAACAGGACAGTGTGCTTTAATCCAGGCTTTTTAAATATCACACTGACCTCCTTGTTGACAGCCTGGTATGTTTATCCTTTCCAGGAGCGCTATGAAGCAGCCATCCACAGGTCAACAAAAAAGACGTGGGCAGAAATCCGGCGGCAAAGGTGGTCCTGGGCTGGTGCGCTAAGTCAGAACTCCAGTCAGAAAGAAAGTGAGTATACTTCCCATCCTGGACTGACATAAACTCAAAACATTAAACCTGACAAGGAATAACTTGTGCAAATTTGTATTGATCATTCAGACTCTCTTTGACTTTCACAGCCATTAAACCACTAAGTCTATTAATGGAAACTTATTTTAGCATCACTCTTCTGTCTTGCAGTTTATTATTCTCAGTACAGAGCCAATCTTATTTTCATTGAAACTAGCAGACCTGACATTGCAAATTTCTCCTTCAGTCTCGGACCTGCTGCTTCTATCTCACGGCTATGCAGAGATTTCTTTCTTTTGAAGGGACATTAGGCTTGTCCTCCTTCTCTGCTGTGAGAGATTTGCAAAGGATACAATTATTGATTTTTTCCCCATTCATTCATCTCATTTAGTCTGTAAAATGCCAGGGAAAAAAAAAAGGATTTGTCAAATCATGAGGTGGTGTTTTCACTTTGTTGAGACCCCAAAATTTACCATCCTATGAAAAGAAAATCGGAGCATCCTTGCATTTGTGAAAGTGGAAACGCAATGTTTTCAAGTATGAAAGCATTTTTCATTTTGTTTTTTGATCACCTATTAAAACCTGAATTATTGTGGCAGATCTGAAGCACTGCGCTCAGCGTTTTGTGCTGGGATTGGTGTGTTACCATGAATCACAGTCACGAATGCTTCCCAAACAGATATGGACAGCACTAGCGGATGAGTTGTGTTATAATTTAATTCAGTGTGCCTTTCCTTTGATGTGTTAGCTCCTGCAACTCTTTCCCTGCAGACTGTTTGCCTCTTCAACCTTACTTTATGGTCATTAACCAGTTACCATGACCATACTTTATTGATTGCACAGAGTGAAAAACGCGCTTATCTGCTATATTGCACCAGCTGCAGCAAACCTGGTTCTTTCAACTGCAGCTAAAATGGAAAATCTTTATTTAATTATACTGAATTAGAATTGATAAATTGGTAAACGTCCTCATAGTTCAACAGCCGATGACATCAGCATCTGCAGGGGCTGGAGAGACCAGGTAATGCAGAACAGCCTGATAGAGGCTTCTTTCTTTTGGTTTCATCCTCCTGATTTGAGGCTCTAAATCTGAAGTCCCTCGTTCCATTTTACGTCATGTAATCGCCTCTGCCATATGCCCAGGGAATTATTGACACTCAAATCAATCTTCCCCTTTCCTTCCTCTCTCCTACCATCCTCAGCCTGCCATCTGTCAGATCATGAAAGTGAACATGTGTAAACAGACAGCAGTGGAGTAAGTGAACATCTGAGATACTTTTTAGGAAACGATTCAAAGTGCCCGTGTTGTGTTCTGTCAGAAGAGCATGCTGTCTGATGTCTACTAGCAAGTTGTATTTAAATGAGGACAATGATGCTGTGCTGTTCTGCTATCTGAATCATGTCTGATGACATTTGGGCAAAGCGATTTCATTTGATTGCAGTGTATTAGAGGGATTGAGAATTGGGAATTGATGCAAGTATTGCACATGGATGGCTTCATGGATTTTAGATATGACTCTTTTCTGAGGTGCCCATTCATGTCATCAAGCCTGGAAACAACCTTGTGTTTCCTAACAGCTGTATCCCATCACTTGTTTGGTTTCTATGGTTATTTAGGGCCGTGATTCACTGGGCTTGTATGGTGGTTTGTGCAAGATTTTCCTAAATAAATTTAACTTGCTTTTTGGAATTGGTGCTGCCGTTCATGCCTGTTGTGGCCGTGAACCTAAAATAAAAATTTCACTGATTAATAGTCACATACAAAGTTACCTTATTTTGTGACTATTAATTAGTTATGTTTGCTCACTGCATTGAAAAATATTAATTAACATCTTGTTTTGTCCCAACCACTCTGAATAATCCACAGACCTCACTGCCAGCAGTTTCGACTATAACTGCTACATTACCGAAGAATAAGAATAATGCCAATGGAAACCGTTCAGAGTACATTATGTGGATAACACAGAATAATAGGGACACTGTTTCTGAAAAGATATGTTTGTATTAAAGATTTTAAAGGGGATTTGACAATGTTCTAAGCACAAAAGCACATTGTATTGATATTATGGCTGAAATCTCGGACATGTCTCATGTTTTCAACGTCTTTTGAATAAATACCTTTTTAAAAGGTTGTAATTTATTGAATGTGTCCGGACAAATGAAACTTAACCTGCTGTGGTGAGGAAAAAGGTCTTGTTATTATGTGGGCTGACCTTTTAAGAACTATAATTACAATAAATATCATTTTTGAAACACTCGTTTTGTGCCACTGATGCCTGCCTACTCACCTACAGGCTACTTTAAGTGAACAGATGTCGTAATGTATGTGCGTGGACTGTAAAGCAGTGGATGTTGTTATGCACATGGCTGGCATGCTGGAGTCGCTTTAATGAACATTGTTCACACTTGCCTTCGCAGTGTGTGGGTGTGTGTGTGTTTGTGGGGGCATCAGCTGAGCGTAACACATGGCGCCCCCGAAGTTCCTCCTTTTCCTCTCAACCATGTGACCTGTGTGAACATCTGTGTGGACCTCTTTTGGCTTCTTAGGCAGATGCTCTGTGTCAACGGTCAACCTGCCCAAACACGTGGACTCTGTTATAAACAAGCGACTCTCCAAGTCCTCTGCCACGCTCTGGAACTCCCCCAGCAGAAGTAAGGAAACATCTGGATTGCTGACCGCCCCCCCCCCCCATTTTTGATAAATGTGTCCATCATTCTGCCATTGCCAACACCTTCGAACCCGTCCATCATTGTGCTTTTTTTTTTTTTTTTGGCTACCTTTCTTATTTCTGATTTCAGTCCCTCTGCTTGGTGGGTGACAGCTGATCCATTTCCATCTTCCTAGAGCACCATGAATTCTGTTTTGTTTTTACTCTCCAGAATTTGCGGCAGAGTTTTGTTTGACATGCACTGCATGCTCATATTCTCATGTGGGTTATGTATAATGGTAATTTTTTTTTTTTCCTGCTGTCCTATCCTTTGGTTGGTTCCCTGTATGTAATGGCCATTTCATTCCTGGTGTGTTTTGCAAAGTCCAATGGATCCTTTTGTGATCATTTTCATCATAACCTGCTGGGTGAGGGAGGTTTTTCTGTCATGTTAGTTGTTTTTTTGTTGCTGTTGTTGTTGTTTGTTTTTTTGTTTTTTTTATTAATTAATTGATTGGTGGGTGTGTCTTTGAATCAAATCAATCTTTCTTCATTCTTAAGATTTAGGCTGCTTTGTCTCTTTTGTAGGTCTAAAGTTAAGAGGGTCAAACTGTCCTCTTGCAAGGAAACTTTTGAGTTTCCTTGCAAGAGGAAACTCCATTTAGTGAGTGAGTCAGCATTTTTCAGATAATAATAATATTCTGACAACTCCCGTGAGCAGGTACGTTCCTCTGTGCTTCTCGGGGGGGGGGATGGGTAACTACTTATCTTGTCACACTCCTCTCGCTCACACTCGCACTCGTACACACTCGGCTAGACATCCATGGCGATATTCAGTGTAACATCTTTCTCGTGTTAACACCTCACAGCCGGAGACAAAAATTTCGCCCACAAATAAATCCTGATTAGTCTTCACTCATCACTATCTCTGCTTGTGTGCTCAGGGCTGTGGTTATAAATAACTGACTCACTGTCTAGACAAGCATTTAAAAATATCTCTCTCTGCCTTGGGTGGTACCCGTACAGCCCAATCTTAAAGGAGACACATTTACTGGCCTCATTTTCCACTTCCCCTCCTCTCATAATCTCTGTGGGTTGCAATGAGGTGTTATATTGGGGTTTGTGTTTTTAATCAGGTCTCTGTGGCTTGAAGACACATTTGACATACGAGCAATAACATGAAAACTTTTTATTTCATTCTGGTGAACACTGGTATGCTTGGTATGCTTGGTATGCTTGGTAATGATGGGATGATGACAAAAGGTGTCTAATTCCCTCTTATACTTTTGGTTTAATCACATTTTGCGACTGATATACGGGCACAATGCTGGGGTTGACTTGAGTTTAAGACCTATCTTTAAAGTTAAATGGACATGTTAATTAATCAATTTTTTTGCCTTAACTGCAGCCCGAAACCTTGCACTGAGTCCATGGGAGAGCAGTATAGTCGACCGGCTGATGACACCAACGCTGTCCTTCCTTGCCAGAAGTCGCAGTGCTGCCAGTGTCCTCAACAATGGCAAAGATGGTCGTAAGTGGGGGGGAGATATGCCCATTGGTCCAATATTAATTTCTCAATTAATAGATTTATATAGGGTTTAATTACACATCATATACCTTTTCAGACTCTCCTCTATGCCCCCGATCGGCCTCTGCCAGTCCCCTCACCCTGTGTGCTCACCAGCCCCACCACCGCTGCTCCGACCGCTGGAGGGTGACGTCCAGCACACCAGACATCACCCAGCGCCAACACAGACGGAGCTCCACACCCGTAAGTCTGAAACATTGGCTCTTGCCATGCTGTTAAATGGTTCTAACATACTGTGCACTTAGAGCCAAGTGTAATTCCAATGTCCAGAGAATTACAGCAGGCCTTGGAAGGGAAGCTGACCTGTATCAAGAGACTCATTCAGGAAGCAGTTTTCTGCAGTGAGAGAGTATAGCTAAAAAGCCATGAAATTTTTAACAGCTGATTCTGTTTCTACAAGTGGTTTTTAACCATCACCTGACCCAACCTGAAAGTTTATTAGTGAAATTGCTGGAATCTTGTTTAAAAAACAATTTCAAAGAGAGTAAAACATGAAGTTTGGCCAAACTCAGTGTCTCAGTTTTTTTTTTTGCACTTAACTGTAAAACAATATGTAAAGTATTCAGTCTTTGTCTGTTTTTAAGGTTAACCTTAATCCTAACCCTTGAAAGCTATTACTTAAATTTTATAGGAAATGAAAAGCTTCTTTTTCACCCTTTTGTCATGCAGATGGATAAGAACAAGAAAGAAAAGAAAGACAAAGAACGAGAGAATGAGAAAGAGAAAAGTGCCCTCACTAAGGAGAAGGTGCTCAAGAAGAGACAGTCTCTACCCAGCATGAGACACAGACCTGATCCAAGGTAAACATGTTTCTACTGTCCACTGTTTACTTCAGTTCTGTTCACCTTAAAGTTCATTTGTTTAAGCACAGGAAGTTGTTACTTTATATTTTTATATTTTGGATTCTGGGAAACGTCTTCATTATTCATGATGATTTATGTGAAGTAAATAACAATAGGTTGTAAAAATAATCATTGCACTTGGAAATCGCTGAGGTCTGGGTTGAATCATTTGAATAATCTGACATTATAATCTGCTCTTTCAATATTAAAACCGACCTGGTCACTGACGCCATATAGTAAACAAGGTTATCCTTATATCCCCTTGAGCCACAGCTCATTTTTGGTCGTCAACCGGAGAAGACAAAGTGACCACGTTTAAGTCTGTTTCACACAGACTGCGTATTTCAGCCAAGGCTTTTCATGAAAGACCTCTCTTATCCCCAGGCCGCAGAAATAACTGCCATTTATGACAGAAGAAAGAATAAAAAGCACTCTTCTGACTCGACAAAGAGCTTGGCATAGCTGTCAGTACCAGTGGCCTACAGGAAAAAAAAAAATCTTCCTCAGCATAATGGATGTTTCCCCTGTTGCATATCCTATGTGTGCTGGGATGCTGACAAATGATGAAATGTTTTAGTGCTTTGTCTGGCGTAAATCTGTATGCTAAAGCCAAGCTTCTCATGGACATGAATCACTTTAAACAAACATTTCAGCCCAGGTCTGAGTTAGCACATTTGGTGTAAATTCATATAATGATAGTTACTGGCATTAAATCCTATCCGTCTAATACTTTAACCCTGCATTTTCCTTTCCTCTAGTCCTAGTCCTTTGTCAAGACAGCGGCCATCATCTCCAGCCACACCAAAGGGCAGGACTGCCTCCCCGAGCCCTGCTTCATCCCCCAAGCCCCCATCAACACGTGGAAGCCCATCAACTCCTAAGGGCCGACCCAAAAGAGCCAGGACCCCTGCCAGGATAGACCACCAAAGCTCCTCCCCTGTCCCTCTCCACAGAGCAAAAGAGCCACGCAGGCCAGCCACTCCTGAGGCGAGAAAAAGTGAGTTCAAAAGAAAGTGATTGTGGCCGTTAGTGTTCAACCATCAGCCATGAGCTTCTGTGAGACAGTAAACTGCAGAAGAATTAATTCCTTTACTCTGGGAAGTAAATTTTATTAGATTGCCCCATCAGTTACAGCAAATTCCCATCACAACCCCTTTGCATATGTTTCAACGTTGTATCTGCCACAATTTTAAGATGTACATTTCAGTAGTTTTTGACTATATCATTTAACTGGATGGGGAATTTTTTTTCATCAGAAATCTTCTTCGACAACAACATAAGTTTTAAGAGAAACAAACTGAGAAAGTCTGAGCAGCACTCCCAACATGACATTTAGCATAAAAAAATTTTCATTCAGTCTTTTTCACCAGTTTTAGTCACTTTGGAGAATTAGGTAAAACCTCCTAAATGATTGGGACTGTAGGAATCCCTACTGGGAAAAACTGAACATCACCAAACTCCATCTTTTTGGTTTTTTGATTGAGAAACCCTTAGAAGCAGAAAATTAAAAAAAGAAAACTTTTTTTAATGTCTAACTTAAGGTCTACTTGCTAAGAGCTCATCTTAGAGGTTTTCTTAGTTGTCATGAAACTGTATCTACTTGGCTGTAGTTTGATTTTTAGGCCACATGATAACTGAGCGGAGTAGAGACCATGAGAAGCAGTTATTAAATGGACCCTGTGTTTAGATTATCTATATTTGGTGACCACTTTGACCAACTGTGCTGTTTGCACAATCATAAGATTCAGAATATCTCGATTTTCCTTCTGAGTTTGAGGTCATACTGGATTTCTGCCATTATATACCCAAAGAGTTCTTCATTGTCTGTCTCAGCCTTTTTTTCTGTCACTGGCCAGAAGAATGGCTCTAATGGAAAATGTGAATGTGCCTGGAAAAATCCGCATTTCTTTGCACGAGGAGCAGTAGGTAAAGATTAGGATCAGTCTTAATTAGGCATGAAAAGAAAGGGAGTGGGCCACACACAGCACCAAGAGGCTGTTCTAATGAGCCATAATTGTGTAATTACCAAGGTTTTAGGCTGAAGCTAAGGCTGTTAACAATTTCCTGTTGCAGGTGAGAGAATGCTTAACAGTTCTTCTGAAGGGAAAACAGGTTGAATAGTAATGTCAAATGTTAAAAAGTCAAATCGCAGTTACATTAAAGGTTGGCGAATCCATGTTGTCACTTTTTAATGTTTTAGGTTCCCCTGTGGTTCCTGCCATCGTAGTATCCTCAGCCACTGCCTCAGGCCAAGCATCGGGCACAGCAGTTACAACTACAGCTGCTTCCTCCTCACCAGAGCCCACCCACTCCACATCAGCGGCACCCTCTCCGTCAGCCAAGCCCATGGCAGGCACTAATGACCCAGAAGAGGCGGCTCGCATCCTGGCAGAGAAGCGCCGTCAGGCCCGGGAGCAGAGGGAGAGGGAGGAGCAGGAACGGCGCGAACAAGAGGAGAAGGAGAGGTCAGCGATTTTTTTTTTTTTTTTTTAACATGCCTCAAAACACAGAGCGGGTCAGAGCAGGGAAGAGGTGACATTCAGCAACGAAAAATCTTTTTTTTTTTTTTGATTTGACAAGAGATCATAGGAATTTTAACCACTTACTGGGCACTATGTGATTATGCAGTTCCTTGAAAGGACAACAGTGTGTGACAATAGACCTAATACTGAACTGATACTGAATTATTGTGTGCAGTCTTTTCGTGAGCAATTATTATAGATTTTTTTATTTTTTTTTATTTTGCTGTGCAACAAAGTTTTCCTTTTTCTATTTTAAATTTCCCCCCTTTTTTAATCAAACATTTAAAGAAAAATGAAATGAAATTGACTGACTGATCAGGAAAGGTCCATGCAGCACATGCATGTCTGAATGAGACTTCAGTCAACACTAGTTGAGGTATGTGCAAGCATTAGGAATTTGATAGCCTGTTGACTCACACTAACCACAGCAAACCACTATTTACAGCAAGGGTATTGGTGTGATCTCTTGTTGATGTTCATTCTTCCAACTCTTCCATTGCCTTGAAAGTAGTTTTGCTTCCTGCGGCTCTTGCTTTAATCTAAACAGCGTAAACCAAAAGCAAAATATGTTGTCAATATAATCATTTACATTTCAAAGAAGTTGACTTCACTCAAAGCATTTGCTTTGTAAGCTTGTGGAAAATGCTCATTGTCAGCCTTTTGCGTGGCATGTCTAGGATCCTGAGAGAGGAACGAATAGCGAGGGAGGCAGAGGAAAGGAAGCTCAGGGAGGAGGAGGCCCGCGCCATGGCTGAGGAGCAGCGGAGGAGAGACGAAGCCCAGCGGCTGCAGGAGGAGAAGGAGGCCCAGGAGAGAGCCAAAGCTGAGCAGGAGGAGAATCTACGCCTGCAGAAACAGGTTTGCTGAAGTTGCTGCGGCTCATTACAGGGAGTTGTTTCTATCGTTCAAGTAAAGGTCATGAGACGCACGTGTAAACGGCCGGCATCCTGACATCATTGCCTGGCACTTTGCCCATCAAAGCATAAACCTTTACACTCCCCCGTCTTCAGTAAACAACCCGTTTGTGGTGTTTTTGAGTGTCACTTGTTTACTGTCTCAGCTTTTCACCTCACACTGACCTCATTTCATAACAGGCTCATCCTGAAACATAGCCCAGTGTTTTGTTTAGTTTTTTTCTGGATGGTTTTCTCTTGATCGTTAAAGATTACCACACCATTTGTCAGGTAATCTGCCCAAGTACGATTCACCCTTCCTCTCTTTGTGTATGTTGCCGAGGAGAAGCAGAGAAGAGACTGTCTATCCTGATCAGCACTTGCACTTGTCTTATCTTTGGAAACTCTCTGTTATCCAGCCTTTGTACTTTGCCACCCCCTTGTGGTCCATCACAAAAGTGTCATTTGAGGAAAAACCTTGATCAAATATAATTATGCAATTTCTTAAGTATAGTTAACTTTCGTCATAAGGATCTAAATTTAGAAAAAAATATCTTTTAGGCTCAAAGTTGCTGAAAAATATCCCTTTTGGGGTTGTAAACAGTAATTACAGGGAGCAACCACACCCATGTTACGTCAAAGGCATGTTATTTTGGCTGAAATTCTCTCTCTGTGCCAGGATTGAAATTGTTGTTGCATTCTAGCCTGTGTGTGTGTGTGTTTCAGAAAGAAGAGGCTGAGGCTAAAGCCCGGGAGGAGGCAGAGAAGCAGCGCTTGGAGAGGGAGAAACACTTCCAGAAGGAGGAGCAGGAGAGGCTGGAGCGGAAAAGGGTAGGGCAACGCATTTGTCCTTCCATCACTGTTGAATCAGCCCAGTTTTAAAGGCCCAGATCCAAATGAATATGTATTTTTCTAAGTATAACTTTCTCATTCCTTTCATGAAAAATCCTAATTTATTAGGATTGTAGGAGGGGAGACAGCCTCATCATTTCCATAAATAGTTTGATTTGAAAGTAGTTGAAATCTCAGAACTGCTTTGAACTCCAGACATCTGAATTACTCAAAATGAAGCTGTCCTCCCTCGGTGGAGGTACGTTATTCTGTGGTAGGTTAACTCTTTGGTTTGCCTTGTGACATGACAAATGCAGTCTTGAAAACTGAGTCTCTGAAACCAAGATGAATGATGTTTTTGTCTTATCCTGGATTGGCTGTCTGCATGCCATGATTTAATAGGGCTCAGAGTGTATGTGTGAGTGGGGGCGCTATATATAAACACTAATAAGAGGGAGCTTTTGTGCCAGTCATATGTGTGTGGATTTGTGCAGGTCTTAACACGTGTTCTAATATATATATATATGTGTGTGTGCTGCTCACAATCACTGTGACCATGCCCTTCGACTTGTGTACCCCCTCACCCCCACATCAATAGTAATCTCATGCGTCTGTGTGCTAGTTCAACGTTCAATTCCTCTCTACATGTGAAAGGCTCTTATCCAGGCATGCCAGTCCTGGCTCAGGGAGCTGGGGCCTGGCTATGTCCTGAAATTAACCCACTAGAACAGCATGTTCTCCCAAAGACTATCTGCTTTGTCAGACTATACAATACAATGTTGGTGTATTCGACCAAACGCATGTATCCTTTGGGGCAACATTGCAACTTTTTAGGCAAAAGAAAATCTTCAGACCAGATGTTTTACGGTCAGTCTAGATGCCAAGGTCATGAGTGTGTGAGCCGTCCATGAATAATCTTGGAGTTTAAAGATGCTTCAATTTTATGAGTGACAGCTGCAGTTATTGCCAAGCTATCCGAGGCTAGATGTGTCCTTAGATGAAGGTCGCGTCTTGTCTCAGAGCTCAGCCTTCTGTCCATACAGATGATGTGGTTTCTATTTTATTGCAACCCGGTCCTAGTTTCTGTCCTACTGTTCTCTGTTCACCCGCCCTACTGTGCTGTTTAAGCTGAATACACAAATGCTGCTTCAGCATTAATGGCAAAGCTCTCCACCCAAAGACAGGAGCCTCAGTTTGACTTAGTGTGCTCATTTTAAGTGTAATGATCTTAGATGCCAGACAGGAGAGAAAAAAAATTACCTTTTATGCTGCTGAAAAGAAGGAATGAGTGAAATGTGAAACCTTAATTTGCAAGCAGTCTGACATGGTGTGTGGGCTTGTCTACCCCAATAAGCCTAGCCAATTTTTAAATATAAAGTTAAACAAAACAATTTTATTGTAGGTGCTGGAACATTTCTTTAATGTTATGGATATTGAAACCTTTATCCTTTTTTAATTTTATAAACACATCTGCCCTGACATTACCATTTGATACTCTGGCATTTCCCTAGTCCTTATTAATTTCATTCTCCTTTTCTCAGCGCCTGGAGGAGATCATGAAGAGGACACGCAAGACTGATGGAGGCGACAAGGTACATTTGTTGTTCAGTTTAAAATAAATAAATAAACAAAAGCTGTGAGAAAACTTTGTGATAAAAATTATGCAAAATGATCTGCCATCTTCACAGAAAGAGACAAAGTCCTCCCCCCTCGTACACAGCAATGACAAAGAGGCAGAGAGCAGCACAGGTAAGCAGAACATCAGTCAGTGTTGCAAAACATCCTCAAGTGATGGAAGAAAATCATTACCTACCACAAGCCTTTCAACTGCAGGGATTAGTCAGGATAAGTAGTTTGATTCATCCTCAATTAATGTTTTATCTGGGAAGGGATTCAAAACAAAGTGAGCGGATGGTTTCCAGAATCTGTCTTGAAATGATTTTCTAACTCTTAGCAGCTTCAGTCAGCAAATCCACAACAACTAATAGTTGTATGCTACAGTACATTTTCGCCTGCTTTTATTCATCTGTTTTAGGAAATGAACTCGTTCAACTTTAGAGTTACACTTGGTGACATAACTGCAGCATCTCTTGTTCTGCTACTTTTCCTTCCTTCATATGCAGGAATAGTTACAGGTATCCGTTCTACTTTTGTTCTCCTTTCCCATGTGAATTAAAGACACATTGAGGCATCTTGTATAAAGGAGTTATTACATTACACGTCGGCCTCATATCCTGTACAGCTGCACTTTTCGTTCTCCTTTTTTTGAACAATAGGACCCATGTGTGTTTGGTCGCTCTCCAAGCCCTGGAACCGAGGGTGTAGAGAGGAAGAGTGGGCTTATGGTAACAGCCTGCAGCAGTTACTAAACATTTAGTTATGAGACAAATAATAAAATAAGGACACATGATGTTCCACAGCATTTTCCCGATCTAATTTTGTTCTTAACACTATGTTAGGAATACATATTGTATATCCCCCTTGTCTCAGCTTCCAAATCACATGAAGTAAATGAGTCAGATGGAGATCAATGTGGTCTGGCTGATGTACTGTTTGTAGCCATGTTCCCCAAAGCAGGAAGACATTAGCCAGCCTACTGATGTGGTCAGGGGCCTGGCAGGCAAGTCTCCATTCTAGTCAGGGGTGTGGAAATCTGTCCCAACCACAGCCATGTCATCAGTAGTACTGAGTAAAGGGGGATCTAGACTACCCAGAAAGGGATAAAATAGATGATTAAGTCGTCCTTGACAAGGATGATCATTTATGGTGTTTGCCACTCAGGGCTTGATCATGCAGGGGTGAGATGTAAATGTGTGCGATTATGTTGTTTTGCTTGGTTAGCGCGGGGTTAAATGTCTGTTTCATTTGTTTGCTCCAGCCTCTGCTGACCATCAGCCAAAGCCAGAGGTCCACATGCTCAATAACAAGACAGAAAATGGACAGACAAATGTCAAAGAAAGGTAACATTTTTCTCTCCCCCCCCTTTTTTAAATCCATGTAAAAGTTTCTTTGTACTCATGTAAAGTCACGACCACCGTGAACAGTATAAAACTGCTGTGCCAGAATATGAAGCCAAGAGCTGAATTCTAATCAAGTCTGTAGGTGGTTTACATTGTTGTAAACCTCAACAGAACACAAGCAGCCGCACGACCAAGGCCCCGAGTAAACAGCTGTAATATATACCAGGAGAAATTTTTGCTCTGTATCTGAACATGCTTTTTTGGGAAGACTATACAAGAATGTAAAAATTGGAGGGCAGTGGTGATAACTCATGTGTTGTATGAGTCACTCCTACCCATCATAACCATCACCATCTTCTGCTCCAATCTGTGTGTTCTCTCTCAGCAGCCCCTCAGTCCAAGTGGTCAATGGAGTCCAGGCTACTAGACATGAAAATGGACTGTCCAGTAAAGGAGACACTGCCCACTTTGAAAATATTATCCATTTAGCCAATCATGACAACACCACAAATGGAGCACGGGATAAGTCTGAGACCAGCATGGCCACCGAGCCGATACTGTCGTTTGACAGCGAGGAGTCATTCAGGAGAAAGACCGGCTCCATGAAGCCTCAGCATGTTGCAGGTACAGAAAACAAATATTATCAACACTGACTCAACATCCAAATGAGGTAAAATGCACAATGAAATTCAGAAGGAGGAGGAAAAAAAGGGGACAGGAAAGATCTGGTCACATCTTGTAATTGGATGAGTTGGTTGGGAAGTCTCGCAGGAGCCACCTCATCATTTGGTACTAAATGAAGCTTTGTTCAGCAGGTAATTAGCCAACCTTAGTTTGCATTTGGACTGGAAGAAGAAGAAAACTACTAACCCAAAAGTCATTAGTTAAATCTGTAGAAAAATAAAGTTATAAAGACATCAGTTTATAAGTGTTTATATAGTAGCACTATATCTTACTTCTTTGCTTGAAAACCCGAGCATTTTCCCACTGCTTGGTTTTGTTTAGCGACAGCATTTTTGGTAAATCTTGGCCATAGTCGACGCTTTGATTCTCAGGAAGGGAAAAAAAAAGTTCTGTTGCCCATAAAAGAAGGATTAAAATAAAAAGTAACTTGAAAACATCCTTAATATTGGTAGCCAAATAGTCAAATTTAGTGCAAAAGGAGCTGGTTAAAGCTGCTTATTGGCTTTGTTTCCTCATCTGTCCGCAATAGAAAGTAGCTGCAGACAGAGCCCTGATTCATTTCCAACGTGCTTGTGCTTTTATTTGCGCTGGGCGGATTTTACACTCAGCCAAGTTCACATTACCTAATAAAGTCTGCAGCACAAAGTACCATAGTTAGTGCTGTTGTTCTTGGCACGCGGTGACCACGAACCTGAACTCCATGTAATGTGCAGGTCATCACCCCAGTGATACAGACAGGAATACCCTGGGGGATGGACGGTGTGGCATGGGGGGGGCGGCTCCACATACTCTCACAAAGGGGTGGAGATGGGGTATGGAGGAGATAGTGGAGGGAAGGGAGGTATCTTTATACTGATGACAGCTTTTATTCAGCGGCTGCACCGACTTGGGCCCGGATCCAGGGAGGAATTCCTGGAATGGCTGCGGCCGTGAGGAGACACTGTCCGCAAGTGTTTCCCTGCCCAAGGCTAGAAACAGGGCACCAAAGTAATTAAGCAGCATACCCCCCACCACTCAGTCCCTTTTTCCAGTGACACTGTCAGCAGCACCCTACTCTGCCTCTGTCATCCAGATCTTAACTTTCACCTGTTGGGCTGAAGAGAAGCCAGCAGTCGTGAATATCATGTAAAGCAGACAGAAGGCTGTTACCTTTTCTAGTCCTTTAAATTTCTTCCAAAAAAACTCGTACTTGCGTGTAGGGAGAACACGCTAACCTCTCGTCCTCTCTCTTGGAAATTTGAGACGATTGACCTAAAAAGACATGACATGGTTTATGATTGGGAATAATTATATGCTGGACTATTTAATGGTATCAAAGGAGATCAGTTTGGCTGAAGACATACTCCCAGGTTTATTTAGTGCTACACATGTGTTGTAACTCAGTGTTACATAAATTTTTTTACTTATTTTATGTGTTGACTATTCTCATGGCTTCTTCATTCCACTCATGTAAACAGGACGCTAAAGATTTATGGCAACATGTCCAGCATCGTTTTGCACTTAGCAATGACACAGTCTGTTTATTTCTGACCTGGTGACAAAACTCAGTTCAACAACCTTGGTCTGCCTACAATTTGGAATCTTTCTTGATCAATCCTCAATTGCCACTGCTGACCTTTGACCCTCTGCTCCATGCCTCCCTCACAGAGGTCCTGTGACATGTTCCATTGTTGAAGTGCTCATCGCCTTAGGCCACAGACCTTTCCCAGGCCTGGGGATGCCTTGTGACCTGTGCCAATCAACAACCTTCTTCTAAACTCCTAAAATGAAAAAAGTACTTTCTGAAGCTAAAGCAGGTCACAGGAGATGACAACCGACCACCGAGGCTGAAGAGAAAAAGAAAGAGAAATTCAGCACAGGAGCAGCAATGCTGAAGTTTGTAAAGATCTTTGTGGCAGGAAGATTACAGCCCTGTTATTTGACGGTATCCTCCCTTGTACATTTACAGTACAGCTAAGAAAAAAAAGTGATTGTTCTTTAGTTATTTAACTGAAAGAGGAATATTAAAGACTGGGTGCATTTGTGAATAATGTAAATGAACTTTGTCAGGCAGAGGAAGAAAGGGTCTGCAGATTAAAGGTGTATGAAAGGGAGTCATTTAATGCTACTCTGCTCTGAGTAGTGGTAAATTAAACCCAGGGATTATACATCCTGGTCTGTACAAAGCTACTTTTAACTTTTTTTTTTCTTTTTTGTTTGTTTGTTTTGTAAAGTTGAACTGAGAAATCTGCAGAGAGATTTGAAGTATAAGCTCACATGCAATGGCTTCTTACTGTGTGTAAACATACTTTCTGTTCATACCTAAACCTCAGCTATGATTGATTGTATGCAGAATTGGATGTAATAATTGAGTGTGCAAACTTGACGATTAAGAAACCAGAAGTCATCCAAGGTGAAATCCCTAAAATGAGAAAAACAAAAACAGAACTGGGATTTACTCCACTATTTCACTATTTAACAGTTCTCACATGTGCAAGCATGACTTTCATCTGCGTTGAGCTTTCATGGACTCGTGTATTTGAAATTCTGGTGCGTGTAAATGCTATGAATATGTTTTGATGTGCGTTACAAGGTCAGTGGGAGTATCTCAAGTCTTATTAAAGACAAGCTGTCCGGTTTGTGGTCTCATCATCTCTTTTGATTATTACTCATTATTTTTGGCAATTTCACAGTTTAGGGGAGTTTTCTGCTTCAGTTTATTCACGTACACTCTTTCCCACTGAAAGCTATGAAAGATGAGAGGGAATGCTAATGACAGGAAAACAGATAGAGAGATGGCACCAGAGGGCAGGCCTTACAGTCGATGTTCAAAGCATGCAGGTTGGCTTAGCTATCCATTTCCATTTTGGTTTCCTTTTACAAAACTCCTGCAGAGGGTATATGGCACCCTATCCTTTTGCCCCCCCCCCCCCAAAAAAAACTATATTCTAGCTTTAAGGTTCGTACACTCCAGACTTCAGCAAGCTGAAGTGCATTACGACTGATTTATGTCCCCCTTCTATCTGATGCTAAGACATAACACTCATGTAGAACTTCCAAGCTAATTGACTCATACATGCGAGTGAAATGTAACTAAAGCGGAGCCCAGAAGAACAAGGGGCTTGAGCTCATGCTGAATTCACTATGCACAGATGGCCTCTTACCTCCTGGTACACTATGTTAGACTTCATCACTTTGCAGTGGAAATCCCTGAACAATGCAACTCTGCATCTATCTTTTCTAGGGAAATATCAAAATGAAACAAACCAAAAAAAGCAAAAAGAAAGTAGGAAGAGGCTCACTCATCATTAAGGAGACCAAACCTGGAAGTGACCAAAATTTAAAGTCAGGGAGATGTGAATTTTCAAAGCTGTTAACACAATGAAAAAGGGCAGTCTTAACTGGAAACAGTACTAGTTTCACATTGTTATCATCTGTACAAATTATCCACTAATCACTTAAATCCTATGAAACCAAAATTATTCTTTGGTCGAACAACTACACAACTACTTTAGTGCTTTTGTTTTATTTGAACTACTAAAGTGCCAATATGACTAGTAACAGCTCACACATTGAAACATCTGCAACAGCCACTGGCTTCTCAAACGTCTTGAAGCAAGATGAACTTATACAGACACAAGAAGTTTAAATTTTGTCAAGATGAACTTATACAGACACAAGAAGTTTAAATTTTGTCAACATGAGCTCTCTGGGTCAATATGTTGCTACTCCAGTTGTCTGCAGTTCTAAGCGCTGTATTCATCAACCCCAGCAGAGGGTGCAGCTCCGCAGCGTGCAGGTAATAGACAACATCTTACTTTTTTTTGTTTTTGAAATGATGTCTGCTCTTTGATACAACAGCGTATCAACATACAAAACTGCCCCTTGTGAAATTTGAAATGTCCACCTAATACAAGATACAGAGATTTATTTAAAAGTCACAATCCCTCTCTGACATTGGTTGCATTTTATCTACAAGGCCATCCCCGGTAATGTGTAATACTTCTCAGAGGGGACTAGGGGATTAGTAGGTACTATTTTTAGGGAGGTGCTCTGTGCCCTGTTAGAGGCTGAGTAGTGTCAAGTTTCTAAATTAATTCACACAGAACGAGGGGAAAAAAACATGCAGAACTAGAATTTGTAAGTGTAAAATTTACAAAGAAGAATTAATAAATCAAAAGCCACTATTGATGGTCGGGTAAATGCTAGATTTAGCCACTTTGATTCATGGGAGTGTCATCTCCTCAGCCTGCAAGTCCTCTGAGAGGTGAGCAGGAGATGTCACCACCAGTCACTAAACTTACTCCCCTCTTCAGTGGGCGACAATGAATAGCTTCTTGCTGAGGTTCATCTAAAAAAAGAGAGGGGAACCACATTCTGTCGTGTGGGAGGACCATACAGGCTTGATGTCAAGCCTTTGTCTTAAAGCTGCTCTCGTCTCCTCTTGTGCAGAACACGTGGCCAGTTTGCATTTGGGCACCCGCTCACTGTTGTTTCAGTCATAAATCTCTGCACTTGAAGACAATGAGGAATCTCGGAAATATGTCTGTGTGGCAACTGTGCCTGCTCAGCTTCCATTTTAAACAAGATGGGGGGTGGGGGACTTCACAGTCCCCACTTCAGATAAGACCACCACTGCTACAGTTATACATACATCCCAACTATCAAAGCATGAACCCAACCTCTGTTCAGTGTTTAAGCCCCCCCCCCCCCTCTCCTTTCCTCACACTGAACTGTCTTTATCTGCTCAGCAACAGGCTCCCATCACCCAGCTGCTCTCAGATGGCAGTACATTAGTAAAAGGCCACAGAGCGGGCGGCACTGTTTCTTGATCCCTTTCATGGCTCTCAGAGGTGGGCAACCTCTCAGCTACTCTGAAAGGTGAAGGTAAGATTTAGAGCGGCCCCAATTAGCTACAGGGGCGCGATACCATAAAGTCATCCCCTGGGGTTGCACAGACAACCCAAGGCATCACATCGTATCGGGGGTGGTCAGGGAGCAGCTGAGTCCAAATAGGCAGCTGTTAGATCACCATCACAACCTGTTGGATATGGACACTCTTTGATGAGGTCCCTCCAGAGTATATGATGTTCCACCAGACCTCAAGTATTTAAGGAGCCTGACCTTAATGGTGCAGTCTGCATTCGCACGATTGTGAGCTGAGGGTGTGCAATGTTTCCTGCGAGTGCATGTGAATATCATGGACTCCTTAGAGAAAGTGGAAACAGATTTATTGGACAAGTAGGCACTGACTTAATGGGTGCATCTGGCTGTTAAGTTGTATTGAGATTCTTTCATTCACTGCCAATAATGTAGGCCGGAATAACTTTGTTGTGGTGCAATAAAAGCTGCATTCGTTAGCAACAAATACTAAAAACTTTGATGGACTCCAGGCTGCTAATTGATACGAGTATAGAGTGACAAAAAAAAATATCTGCAAACTCTATTGGAGAAATGCAGCAGACTTAAAAGCTTACAGCCATATAGCTAACATCAGTATGCTAACTAGTTTCATTAATGCTACCGTGCACGCAGGGATGTTATTAGTTGTGCATAAACCAAAGTATTCGACAACACAAATTTTTGACCTGAAATGCAGTTAAGAGAGGACCAAAGTTATTGCTGTTCATCCTCAGGGGAGTATGAATATCTTTACTGAAAGGTGACAAATAATTTGCAATCACAAATGTCAAATTGATCACAGTGCAAGATAAATTGTCAGGGTTTCATCAGAGTCATTCAAATACATCATCTGGGATGATGACTGTCTGCAGAACATTTGTGCCCATCCATACAAACAAGATATTTCACAGGGGGATCACCAAAGTCAACATGTTTGATCCCATTGGGGCAGAATTTCATGGCAAGCAATCCGATAGTAATCATAGAGATATCACTAGAAAAACAAAAACTTCATCCTCTGGAAATCAGTTTAAAGACTTTTGAGGTAACACATGTTGACATATTTTACTGGGTACTTCTGGATTGTTGTGGAAAATGTCAGGACAATCTATCTAATGGTCAAGGAGAGAGTTCAGTCGAGACTAAGTGACCAACAGAGTCCCATCCCAAAGACACGCAACTACTGTGACAAGCGGTTAACAAACAACACGACAAAATACACCCAAGAGGTTTCATATTTCACACAAGACTGGTTTCATTCCAAAAACTTGTTGTCTCTTCATCATGGAGTTGACAGTTTTACAGCATCACCTCCAATCAGCACAGAAGGGACAAGCAGCTTCATTTTTGCCTGCTTAAAGCCATGGTTATTTTCAGTTCAGTGGATAACCAAGAATGAATCCCTGTTGCACACTTGCTGCCAGCTACAGTAAGGGGCCTGTGAATTGCTCAGTTTTCCAAGAGGAAGGAAAACTCTAAAAAAGAGGCTCCTGAGAAATAACAGAAAACACCAAATATGTACAAAGCAACAAGTGTCCAATCCCTGCTGCTGACTTGTGTCTGTATTGGCTCAGTATTGATGGACCCCTAGAGAGGATTTCTCTTACTTTTGGACACGCACCACATCTGGTTTCTTGTGTCTCCCTAAAGTGTTAATTTGTTGTGTCTTGGTTGCTCGAACATCGTGGCCACATCACATGACCAACACATTTTTTTTTTTATCCTCCATCGAGAATTCCTGTCTGTCTGATCTAATGTGGGGAGGTTTAATCAAATTTAAAGCGGTTTTGGAGTTAGAATGAGCTTTCCCACATTTTGTTATTATATATATTATTTTTATGAACAATTACAAGAGTATTGTAAGCAAGTTTTGGTCAATTTAATGTTGCTAAAGCACAGAATTTTGTTGCTCTTTATTTATTTTGCAAGGAAGAAAGTACGCATACAGATTTCCATTTCAAGGCTGCATTCATTGTGTGTGCTGATGTCTGCATGTGAAGTTATATGAGCATCAGAGACAAACAGACACACAAAGACAGTGTCTGAATGTGTGTTTGCATTCCCACAATTCTGTTTGTCTATGGATGTATGTCTATGTGCACAGACTGACAGTTCTTTTTTTCCAAATGTGTGTGTGTGTGTGTGTGTGTGTGTGTGTGTGAGAAAGAGAGAGATTGTAAGCAAGTGTGTTTGCATGACACATGAGAACAGCCGTCCAGAACCCTAGAGAGCAGAGTGAGTAGCGAGGTGGGGGGGGGGCTGAAACTACTGTCCCAGCGGGCAACGGTGGCCCTGAGTTGTCAACACGGTCAGAATGAAAGCATTCAGGTGGTGGAAGGCAGGTTTAAAAAAAAAAAAAAAAAAACTGCTGAAAGAGAGCGACACATTTCTGTTTCATACCACACTGAAACAAAAATCACTACCAGGTTAGATGGATTGATGGAAGTGTTACTGAAATAGAGAATGAAAATAAAAAGACATTTACATAAACTGCTATAAAACACCTGGTGAGCATTCACTGATGCAATGGGAAAAAAAAACACTAACAGCTGCAATTGACTTTTAAGTGCTCTTGAACAAAGAAGCTTTTTAATGAGTCCATTTAGCCAAATTCTTTCCAAACATTTTAGTTTAGTTTTTTTTTGTTTTTTTACACTGTGATGTTCTGCTAGCATTGGGTGACTCTTGGCTTTAGGGACAGTCTTCTGCAGAAGCAGCAAATGTGATAAAAAGTGCGTATGCCTGATACTTGGAGCGTCTGCTAATTATTAAAAATATCACTGGGTCCCTGATGTTTCTATCCAAAACTCACTAGTTCTGCTTCAATGGATGCTTTCCATAAGTACTACTGCTGGCCATTGTGAGTTATAACTTCATTTATAGTGCAGTTTGGCTCCCTCATATTTACGCAAGCACAAGAGATGAGCAGGAAACAACAAGAGATCAAATACAGCACTAAAAAACAGAAACAGTTGGCACTTTGATCCTTCTCTTTACACAGCTTTACAGAAACTCAGGGAAGGAAGATGAAGAACCTTCGAGGTATGAAGAGGAGATTATCAATATTTTCCTTCATCTTTCAAACTAAGCTCTCTGCACAACACAGGAAACAGTTACCAGCTGCGATGCTGTGAGACGAACATGAGACCATTTGGTGGTTGCTCTAAGTCCATATATGATTCTCCTCTAACCACTGGACGGTAGCATGAAAATTTTGATCCAATTCTATTGCCACAATGGTTAAAGAACACTAAGCTAGCTTGATATTAAGACTGTCTTAGCATCAATATAGTAGAAAAAAAAAAAAAAAAAAAAAAAAACAGTCTGAAGAAAGTAACCATTGTCCTGATTTGCTGAGCAGTTCCTCTCCATTTTCCCTGTGGGGACATAAGCACAGCTGGTTCTCACTCTGAGAAGTGGAAAGTCCCAGCTTTGTGCATCGTTCGTCCCTTTTTCAGTATCTCGCTCCTTCTCCCTCACATCTGAGAGGAGGTCAATCTGCCAGCAGCGTCAGCTGTCCGACAGTCAGCTTGGGTCTTTGATTTGGTGCCGCTTGGTGCAACGTTGCTGGGCCCCTTTTTCTGCAAATGTGTCACTGTCCAGACAAATGGGGATGAATGATGGTGTCTGGAAGCCTCCGCAGTCTTTTAACAGTTCAGGGTTTCTCTCAAAGGGAGAGAAACGGTAAATCCAGAAATGGTTTGTTTAGCAGTTTCAAGCTTATGAATATGAAAAATAAACCCATTGAATATTAATTTCAGGTGGGAATGCAGCTGAAATTTAATTTCAAACAAATGCAGTAGGCTTTTCTTAAGTCCGGTGGGCTATCACTCTGCTGATCTCCTCACAGCATGGAAACAAAAAGGAAGTCTATAAAAGATATGCTGTTTGAAGCCCCAACTAAAAACATCTTTGAAGTAAGAACCAACACTAATATTATAGCTCTTGTTGTCCAAACATGTTGAGATCATGAAAGGCAGATGGCCCCAATATATAAAGTTACAACCACACGATGTTGATGAAATTGACATATAGGCCGTCATGTTGTCTACCACGTAATTTTCACTGTTCCAGTTGCATGTGCTCTTCGCTTATGAATCATGCTGTAGACAGTGAAACGCTTCGCGTCCGATTACAGTCGCAATCTGTAGCTAAGATGGTAACAGCACGCTGAGGAGACAGGACCCCTCAGCCCAGACAAAAGCTTCTTCTGGATGGAATTTGAAGTACTTTCTCTCTGTCAGAGCAGCAATAATTAAAAATAAACAGCAGCTGCCTGCAGGACACCCACTAAGCTCACCAAGCCCAAGCTTTGAAGGGCCACAAGAGCTACCATCATGACGAGAAGAAAATGCCTGCTCTTTGGTTCTGCGTCAGATCATAGACACATTACAAGCTGTGTCACAGCAGGGCTCTGACAGGGTGTCATCGATCTAAATGCTCTGAGCCTCTGTCAGCACCTCGCTCCTCTGTCCCGTCTTCTCAGATTCTTATTGCAGAGGTGTTTGTTCAGCAATATAGCAGCTGACCCAAAGTCTGCAGGAGTCTACCTCTCCATCTCCATCACGTTGGCACCATCAGAGTCC
Source organism: Remorina albescens (assembly GCA_034769265.1). Lineage (NCBI taxonomy): Eukaryota > Metazoa > Chordata > Actinopteri > Carangiformes > Echeneidae > Remorina > Remorina albescens. Next base: position 6,395,410 of record CM068486.1, read on the forward strand.
TCATCATCTAATAAACAGGTTGCATCATGCCTAATCATCTCAAGTGGCCCCAGACTCCACGGGTTTAAAGAGTGCTGCATCTGTTTTTGCCCTCCCTCTGATAATGCTAAACAAGGACATAGTTGTCTGAGGCTGGCATCAATAAAGCCATGGGGTTGGCATTCGGTCGAGTGAGCTGGTCCTGGTTAACTTTGAAATCGCTTTGGACTTCACTGAATTCATTAACTTACATAACTCAGACCCAGAAACTGTTGATTCTGCCAAAACCGGCTACAAAGAGCAAGGAACTGGTGCTGGTAGATGTTTTCCCGAATGCATAAAGATGTTTTTTAGGTGCTGGGTATCAACTAGGACGTGTGTGCATTCTGCAAGAACGGGACGTATATTATTGTCATCATATTTTGTATTGATAAAGTACACTGCAGCTGATCACAAGGGAGGAGCACAAGGAGGTTCTCATGTGTATCTAATTCTCCCCAAGAAGCCAACACCAAATCCCTGACAGTGAGGCCAAGTAGGGGGAGATGTGGGGGTGTAGGATCAGAAAGGAGATAAAAATGAAGCGATATAAAGGTTACCTAATTTAAGATGAGCTAACCATTTCCAAATGACACACTCGCATGGTATCCTACATGAAAGACAGGAGATCTTTGTCAAGTACGTGGTGCAGACTTTTTATTTGGCACCCTGTTGTGTTTTTTGGGAAGTAGTCCAAATAACTTTATTGATGTTTTCTTATTCTCCCTTAAATTTTGGGAAAGTTATAGCTCCCTTGAGAAAATTATCTTCTGTATAAAAGAAGAACCAGAGAACCAAAGAAGTCATCTGCATGTGTTCTTCATCTGGTGTGAAAAAGGGTCTAAATCAAAGTTCGGTGAAAAAATTGGGCAGCTTCAACAGGCTGTGGCTGTGGGAGCTGTGGGAGGATGATGAATCTGAATGAGAACTGCTGGATGGGAACTGGCCGGAGGTCCGGTGCCAGGGTACTTCCTTGTTATAGCAGTCTCCTGCAAAGCCAAGCATCTTTGCACACAATGATCATAAAAAAAGAAAAAAAAAAAAGACAATCCCCCCTCAGACTGGCTGCACATGTTCCTTGTGCGACGCAGAGGAGGTTGTCAAACTTGTGCAACATCAGGATTTTCATTAGGATAGAGGGACCAGTTTCAGAGCTGGACGGAGAACAGAACCAGATCAAGCCACATCTTCTTTGCACCTCAGATCACTCTGGATAGTTTTGCAGTGACAAATAAACAGAGTGGTTAGTTTACATGCGACAGATATCCATTCCATGTTATAGCTGCTGCTGTCCAAACGGGATTTCAAACAAAACAAAAACCTGGATTTTTGTGACTTTTGGTGTAGAACTATTACATGAAAGTTTTCCTTAAGGTCTAAAAAGATAAATTATCTAATAAGTGCAGGGGTGAGACGGTTTAAACGGAGGTAAAGTTTGCCTCCTTCCAATGAACCTGCTACGATTTCACGTAAGCACTGCTATTCTTGAAAGCTTTGTATGTAATGCCGACGGACAGCTTACACTCTTCCCCACTCTGCCCCTCAACAGTGACTCCTCTCAGCTGGAGCAAGAGAGGAAACTGTGAGTGTCCCTGTTGTGGTAAAAAAAAAAAAAAAAAAAAAGAGAGAGAGAGAGAAAGCTTTTGTGAGCCCAAAGATGGTGTGTGTGTTAACATGGGAACATGTGTGACAACGTGGCCGCTCTTTGAATTGAATTACGTGTAAAAAAGAGTGTCTGAACTGACTGTGCATGAGTCTGCAGCATAGATCAGATGAGGGGGAAAGGGGGGGAAATGCCGTTTAACCGAATGTTGGAGCGTAACCAAAAGCCACAGAAGTAGCTTTGGGCCCGGCATCCCTGAGCCCTGTAGAGACGTCTAAGCAGGACAGAACAGAGCAGAACAGTGGTTCTATTCAAACCAAACAATTTTTCCCCTGGCACCGGCTTGAATGGGTATAAAATGAGATCACTCCTTTTTTCTTTTTCTTTTTCTTTTTTTTTTTGTGATCACAGAAATGTCAGGATAAAGTGAAAAAAAAAAACTGAAAAATTCTTTCCATCGTTCACAACAGCAGCTGAAGCAAACGCATCTAGTAAGTAGCCTGCGGTAAAGCTTCACCATATAGCAACGAAGGAGCAGAGACAGAAACAAAAATGTGTCTTTGTTGACACTAATGGAAGCTCATTTTTTCCTGCCGGAGGTGTTTCTTTTTGGAAGTGGAACGGTCTGGAAATGTTTCCATCAACAGAGTAAGACCGGACAAATGAGTGTGATTCAACTTTGACCTCCACGGTGTCAGAAGCTACGACATGTAAATCATCTCATGAAAAGAGCAAATACACACATGAATGCTTGCAGCAAAACAACACATGAAAGGCTCACATTTTCATGTTCTGTGAAAAAATAGCCTCATACTAAAATAAAAGAAGGAAGTGCAAACAAAGTTCAATGAAAAGGCCAAAATGATATATCAGTTTGACTTTCTGATTTGTTAAAGCACTATTGGCAGCGATTGCAATCATCTTGGGTATAACACAACAAGCACGACTTCCTTCTTCTCTGCTGCTCAGTCAAATTGGACGAGGATCGCTGGTGCTCAGCCATTTTCACATCTATCCAGAGATGTTTACTTGGGTTCAAGGCAGGACTCAGGATGAGCCTTTCACAGTGCTGTCCCTCAGCACTAAAACAATTCTTCTGCATTGTCTTAGTGCTCAAAGTCCTTGTCCTGTTGGACAGTTTGGCACGATCACAGATTAACGTTGTGGATGCTTCTGTGCTTGACGCTGTTCAATTTTCACTCAACCCTGAAAAGTTTCCTTCTCACTGCTGCTGAAAAAAAAAAAAAAAACACTGCCACCATAATGCTTCACCAGTGGGACAGTATTGGGAAGGCGATGAGCGGTGCCCAGTCACTCCAGACATGACATTTAGAATTAATGAAAAGAATCTTGGTTTCATCAAACCGGATAATTGAGTTTTTAAATGATCTAGTTATAAAAGAAGAAATGGCTCCTGTGAAATGAAAAATGGATTTACTGCAACGAAATAACTACAACAAAATATCATCAGCATAATGTGATATATTACTCAGTCTCCTCTGTAATAAGTTCTCACTGCGAGACACAGTCGGGGACAAAAGCCATAACCACATTCAGCAGTGACCACTCAGAGAATCTGTTACATAATCTGCAGGTTTCATTTGCTGTTCAACAACCGTATCCAAACAGCAGGATGACAAGACTTTTCAGTCTTTTCAATCTAGTAAGGCTGTGTGAAACCATCAACGTTTAGTATTAGTAACTTAACAGCACAACAGAGGTTCAGGAAGCAAACATGTCAACAATTACTGCTGTGATTACCACACACAGTGTTTCACTCATCACCAAACTAAATAAAGTGAGGAAACATGTCCCTCTAAAGAGCACCAACACGCTCTCTGCTTTCACATTGTTCCCCAAACTTGGGAAAAGTTAAAAACTCACAGGGAAGCACAAATTAAACAAAGCTGTCATTCTCTAAAGCCAATTTTTTGCCTTAAAGTTAAGCACAAAGTGACGGTTGCTTCCTGTTAGAGGAAGGTCATTATGGGATTGTTAGTAAAGATGCAGTATGAGATTAGAAATAGTTGCCAAGAATTGGTATTGGGCTTTACATCCCAGCCCAGTTGGAAGAATTTAGACAATTCGGAATTTTTTGCAGTCCAACTTCATCATTTACATTTTCTTATTTTGTTTAATTACATTTCCTTTATTGTTCATCTGTTGCTGCAGATATTCTTGTGTTCATAACCAAGACCAATGTCTGGAGGGTCTTATTTTGCAATTTCACAACTTTTGTAGACTTTACTAGTTGCGTAAAAAATAAATATCGAATGAATAAACAGATTAAATAAATTAACAGCACATTTTCATTAGCAGTCCCATGATTTTGTAGTCTAGTTCAGATTTAATCATATTATATAAAATTTTATTTTATTTAACAGTAATTTTTTCACAGAACTCCTTGTGAGCCCTTCTTTATATCTGTTCCTAGTTAGAAAGGACTGAATGTTTGACTGTTCCAGAAATACAAAGACAGAACATCATTTCAGTTTGGCATTTCACATGGGGCACAGTGTGAAATGCCAAAACCATTAGAAAACAGCTATAATGCCTCATTCTGCCCCTCTTTCAGTTCAAGAACAAATAGCTGCAATGATGCTACCGAAGACAGTTTTTGTTTTCTTCCTAGTTCAGCCATTTTCCACTCTATGAAAATTCATACATTTCGAAAACCACAAAAACCATGAAGCAAGAAATGCAAAATTGTGCTGAGAAACACTAATTAACCTGACTGCACGCTGGTCATCTATTTTTCTACCATTAGCTGCTAAATTCACTGTTCATTAGTCTCAAAACAGTTCCTGCAGGTTGGGAATAATAAATACTATTTCCAATGAAACATTTTCACCACATCTGATGCAAATTAGATATTTTTTATTTCTCATTTGTATGTACTCTGAATGAAGTCTCTGGGAAACAATTATATTCTGTTAAGTAACACAAAATAAGAGCAAATTAAACCCAGATGGGATTCTGGCAAATCACAGTGGATGGGAGCTCCTCCAGGAAAAGAAGCGATCACTGAGCTGAATGGCTTCTTTCTGGGTATCTCTAAAATGTGCTGCCCGTTCTCTTTTACAAAGCTCCCACCACGGCACTTTATTACCTTAATGGACTTAATGGACATTGTCAAGCCCCTTTTGGGTGTTGGTAGAGACCAACATTACCAACATCTTCATCTTTTCTGCCTTTAAGGTTTTCTATAAATCCCACATAGTCTCGCACATTTAAAGAACAGGACAGGTCTTATTCTTCCTATTTTGGATAATATTTCCATTTCACCATGTCAAAAGAATTTGGACAGGGGAGAACTATAAAGCATGTAGTCATCTTAAAAAATACACCTCTGAAATCATCATATCCCTAAATAGGCCTATGTGATGCCAGATCAGAATGATATAATTATACTTTTTCATCTGTGTATTTATTAGAAAGCTACCAACAGTAGTAATGCATGCTAAACTATTTGCATGTCTTCATGAGGGTCAATACAGAACCAATACTCTTATAAAATAATAATTCAGAATTTGGCTATGAGACCCAAGTTTTTATCGAAACATGTTTTCTCACATTACTTCATCTTAAAACATCGATGAAGAAAATCACCCCCCCAACCAAAAAACCAACAAATGGTTTAAAATATCTGTTGACCATTTAAGGGAACACGGGCCACAAAAACATTGACGTCTCAACAATCCAGTTCAGAAAGGACGTAACTCAGTCTTGCCACACTTGGCTGTGGTTGATGTGGTGTATGTATGTGTCCATGTGTTTGCGTGAGGTGACACGTTTGCAGATGTGCTGATTTCCCCACAGACTCCACTCATTAAGCACGGAGCTGCTCTCCGCGATTTTAACACTGAAAAACAATGTAGGATAAAGAATGGTTTTGTTTAATTTCCAGTCAGCCAGCGTGAATCTGAATTCTGAAAAAATAACCAGCATCACCATCTTCACATATACGAAGTTTTCTTACTGACTCAGAGAGCATGTGGGCCTTTGCTCATCACAGTCCTAACTCATAGAAGATGATGCTAATTGAGCCATGAATACACACTGCCAGATCTTCTGCCACCAGCTAAAATGTGAAATGAATTAAAGTCACTTTGATTCTGTCCTAACAAACAGATAATGCCTTGTTTGTAACTTCTGCTATCAGCCGCCACTAAAGGGCAAATCAGGCTGAGACACAACAGGAAACGCAGCTGTAAAAAAAAAAAAAAAGATATTAGCTGATTGACAAAACACCTCAATCAAAAGAGGAGAATTCACTTCCTAAGTCAGCTTCTTTACCAAAAGAAAAACCAAAGATGTATTGGAGTAAATTCTCTACGCTGACTTCAGTTTCCTTGTTGATTAACAAATTCTTAGTATATATATATTTTTTTAAATTTGCATCAGTCTCCATTTCCAGTCATTTTCTGTGTTGCCAGTTTTGGAGGGACTTATCTTGTTTAATAACCAATTTTATAATGCTACTACAGTGTAGCTGCAGAGGTATTACAATTACATAATATTCATAAAGTCATTTTTAACAATAAGTATATATTATGTAACTTTATAGCGAGAAAAATAGGGGACTGTTGGTTCTCATGTGATGCTTGTGGAGCATTGTGTAGATGCAGCCAAAGGGTACAACAATCAACAAATCCAGTGAGCTGAAACTAATGTCTCTGCAGTTGGCATATGCTTGAAAATCACTCAGCTTCCCATGGAGATGTGGGCTTTTGACCAGCTGGTCACTGCTTCTGGTTGCTTAACTGGCTGAGCGGTAATGTGAATAAGAAACATGTTTCCACTACTTCACAACTTACCCAAAACAAAAGAGATGTTCTGACATACCTTTCAGAAAAAAAAGCTTTATTGCTCTGGTAAAACTCGTCAACAGGAAACAGTCAAAGGCTGCGGTTGTCTGACAGTCTCACTAAGGCTGGGTGTGTGTGACGGAAGACAGGATTTGAAAAGGAGTAATGTTCAGAGTACACCTATCCTAAAACAAACACGCAGCATAAATCTGTGCAGGACTCATCCCTCCCAAATGAGATTGAAGAGGGCAAACTTTGTCCCCTTCATCTTCTGGCACAAATGCCAGTTTCAGGATAATTAGGAAATACAGTCCTTTTCATGCTGACTTTATTTTGGCTTCCGAGGTCTCAACTGCTAAAACTAACCTCCGTTATACCTTCAAGTCACAGTCTGTCCTTTCTGAGCTGCCACGTGCAACATTCACGTAGCCAAAACAAATGGAACAGCAACACCAAAGACTATTAATCACTGAAAAAGTCTAAATGAGCTTGAGTTAAATTTTCTACAGAAGGGAGAGGTTGAAATTTAAAGTCTAAAGATAAGTGGAAGGATCCATAGGCTGGTTCATCCCAGTAAATTTAATCCTGATCATGCCCAATTTCCATTAAACTACCCTCTTACATAAAAAGAAAAACTAAATAACTGCTGGACATGTTTCTGCAAAATGTCACTTTCATTTCCTGGTGCAAATATGTACACTTTGATGGCAGCCTTGCACTTAAATGGCTTCCATGTCTAAAAGGGCTAAAATAAAGGTGTCCAGGTCTGTTTTCTTGCTCACATAGTTGCACTTCTGCTCACTAAAACAATATGTGCATCTCTGAAAAATGACAAATTAGGTGAATGCATTTGAAAAGCTTTTTTTTTTGTTGAGAATTTAAAGTTTTCATTTTTTTTATCAATGTTTGTATTTATATAATGTTTGTAGCTTTATTCATACATCCTCATACATATACACAGGATAAACCAAACAGGGGTTCAATTTGTAATAACATCACACCTTAAGTGGCCAGAAATGGAAAAGAGAGACACCAGCCTGGACTCACTGTCAGGAGGCTCTTCAGCCTCATCAGACTAGTTTCCATTCCAAAAAATCCACAGAGGCTGAGTCAGTGGCAAACAGGCAGATGTTTACCTTTTTAGTTAATAATTTAATTAGCTCCTGTTGCAGGCTGTAGACTGTGTGTACACCACTGCCAGGACCGCACACCTTTGAGTGCGTGTCATCAAAGAAACAGACTGGTAACTGGTTCCAAAGGGTCAAGTGTCCCTGCCTCCTCTGATGGACATAATACAGCTATCCAACATTGTTATTATAATACAATGGCACACAGCCGCTGCCATGTTTGATATTGCTAGTTGTGTTGGCATTCATAGTTATATGTAATATGTTTGTTTGTTTTTTTTGTCCCCACATCTCCTTTGCTGTTGGAGGATTATCAGCTGAGTCCGGTCTGTAATAAAGTTTCCTGCTCGCCAAGTAATTTAAAGACTTGAAATACAGCTTGGCCTAACTGAAGCTGACATAATTGTGAATGCTGAGACCTTGCATCTGACATACTTTCATCCACACATTTCATGTTGAGTGGGAAAAATTTAGCCCCTGTCAGCAGACTGTAAAAACGCACAGTTGACCACTCCTACAGCCACGGGGCCAATGAGAGGCATCCTATGTCCAGATGGTGGAGAAAATAAACACAGCACGTCTCGACAGGCACAGGCAAAGCCATCGTGCTCCGGCCACAAGTGTAAGACCATAAGACCACATGGCCAAACAATGGCGGCTCGCGGTAACACCAAGTATACAGAACTCCTTTGGCTGACACGCCAATTGTATAAAAAGTGTACATGTAAAACTTTTTTGAGTGTGAGAAAAAAGTGTGTGTTTGCTACACTGTCAGTTTTCCCGTCTACGCAAGCGGTGTTGCTGGGCTGGTTTTTTTGTTGTTGTTGGGGGTTTTTTTTGTTTATTTTTATTTAGCAAAACTGACTCACTGTGGTCTTCCAAAAGCATTCCCGTTTCCCTTCATAACCTGAATGTCTGTTTAGAAGTTAGCATTCAAATTCAACTGAGTACTATTTTTGTGTTGGTTTAGTTATGTGGAATTTGTTGCTTTTATTTATTTATTTATTTTTCATTGCATGGTTCCTCTTATTGATTTTTGTCCAAACAGTACAAGTTCACATTAACATCAAACCCTGTAATACCCATCTGCCTTCATTTAATGAACCAAAGATTTTGTATAATTCACTACAAGTGGGCTGTGACTCAACAAACGCTGTTTTTGTGTAATTTTCAAAAGCGGGGGGTAAGGTATTCAAACTTTTTTATATGATGATTGAATGATTGTCTGATTTATGTATGATTATGTATGATTTATACAATCAGCTAAAGAATTTCCATGTGGAGGGGAATTAAAAAGCATAGTAGATATATAAATCGAAGGAACGATGTACACTATAACAGCTTTTGAAGAGAATATTGAGCATATAGATTCACATTTTCTTTTATACTGAGCAAACAGTGGAATTTCTCATGGGCTGTAGTCGGTGGAAAAAGGTGTGATTCAGCTCTATGAATTTGAACTGTGCTGTCCCGCCTCACTGTGTTACTCGGTTGCAAAAGTGACCTCAAGGGTACGGGTGGACGCCCCGAGTCTTTACCAGAAGGACATAAAATATGTCATCCATTCATTGCTATGAAGTTACAGCTAAGGAGATGACCTCTAAGAAATGCAGCTCCATAAATGCCAGGAGGAAAAGATCAATAAATAAAAATAATTTATATGATGTCAGCTACCTTGTTTTACATTTTGTAAAATGTGGAAAGTGCAAATAAACTACCTCAACTGATAAAACGAGCTTATATGCCGCACCTCCTCCTCAGCTCCTGTCTGAGCTTTCACTGCCTGCACTATGGGTTTACTATATACATGAGCTTATGTAGCAGAAGTGAATAAACGCTCAGACCACTACAGGGTAAAAATAAGGTAAAAGTTATCAGGCTCTCAGGTGTCAGGGTGCCATTTACAGGTTTATTGATGAAATCTGTAGCCTCTCTCTGCACTGCCTGTCCCCTGGTAATATACTTGGGTTTCTGGTAATCCTTTGAAACACTAACTGTAAATGAAACCGTTGATAGCCTGTAATAGTGAATGGCAGTTCAGGAAGATAGGGCACCAAAGGTTGGGTGGATTTGCACAGGCACTAATTTTATCCATGGAAGATGCACAACTTGAAAGTGCACCTGTGTAGCATCTTGGGCCGGGGGGGGCTTCTTCATGCTTCCACCTCACTCACAAAATAAATAAAAAAAAGCCCTGCTTGGGGAAATGAGAACTTGTAATGTTTTTTATTGATGTAACAGATCACTCTAACCCTCAGAGGAGAGTGGCAACCTCAGCTGCTCTTATCATAAAGACCATCTTCTGGGTATCTCGCTGCCCTGAGGGATGCCTCCTTTGGGTGTGACAAGAGTGCAGCTGTGATGGAAGCTGAGGTGTTTGTCCTCGTGTATCATGGAGTCCCCTGTGCTTTTCTAACACTCACAAACAAATGCATGTGATGCCGAGGGCTGCATGCACACACAGATACACACCGCACGTTCACATCTGAATAACACTGCAGTCGCAGCACAGGTTGTTCTTACTCTCAGAAACAAGTCAATAAAGCTGATGCTAAATCTCCACAGGAGATCTGTTTTTGGATCAAATTACTTGCATCTGTGTTTGATTCCAATTGTCTGAAACTCTAAACACTGTGAAGTATGATCCGCAGCTGAATGTCTTATCTCAGCACAGCGACCATGGAAATTTCATGTGTCAGCTGCTGAAAGGGCTGAATCACACCACAACATCTGCTTTTTGGTACCTCTGCAGCGAAACACTCTCAGACTTGCCAACGTGTTGCTATGGCCACCTACTGCACCTAGAGAATAATAAGCCCCCCCTTGATTCCCAGTCAGCCGGGCTCCCAGCGTCAGGCTGATAGGATATCTAACATGAGAAGGTGTAAAGCAACAGAGGGCAATTGATAAACAGGATCCAGTTTCTTAGTCTGAAAAGTATTTGGGGAAGTGCCACAGGAGGTGTCGTGTGGCCTTTGGGCCCCTACTTAGTTCACTTTCTCCTCATTTATTAGCCATCAAGGCTTTCTACAGCCCGGCCACCTGCTGTCCCTTCCTGCTGAGTTCAGTTCAAAATGAAGCCATCATAAATCCAGTGTCATTAGAGAGAAAAATTGTGTCACAAGTCAGCCCCTTCGGTCCAACACTGCCTAGCATTTCATACCACTGATGCCCCCCCTTTACCAACAATCCCCGAGCTGACGCAAACTGCATTTAGGTGTAACTCCAACTGACCCAGCTGTTGGGTTGTGTGTGCACAGAGAGAGTTCCTCTTTTATGAGACTACTGTGCATCATCATATGGGTAGTCTATTTAGGTCTGGGCTGTTGGCATGGATTCCAAGTAGGGGCTTAAGAACCAAACTTAGTTGAAACAAGAAGCCTTCAGCGGGGGGAAAGTGATCACCAGAGAAAGCAGTGCGGGCTCTCCCACTCGTCTTTGGTGATTTTTGAGTCTGTACTGAGGCAGCAGGCATGTAGGGAGGACATAGTGGAAACACATGAGAGCATGCTGTGCGTGGTGGGGTCTTATCTGAAGCCAGAAGGGGTTAAGTTCGAGGCCCCATCTCTTGAACCAAAGAGAAAAAACTTGACCAGGCTACATTGTGTATTTTAAATGTGCCCAACAGATTCAAAGTGTTCTTAAAATGTGACTTAGAACAGTGTGTGATGGGTACAAAGAAAAAACTCAGAATGACTCACAACAGCAAAGTTAAACGATACCAGGCAGATTTTTCTGCTCATCTGTGATCAATATGCTAATTACATACATCTAATAATTCATAATGATACCAGTCAGGATGGTTAAGGTTACATATAGTATGTACTTCAGTGTGAAGGATTTATTGAGCTCTAGTAGCGTCATCAGGATTTAATAACACAAAGTAGAAGCATAATCGGGTCATTTGACTTGATTTTCCAGCAAGTTTGATAAGATTAAATGTTACTGTGTTTCAGTACAATCAAAGACAACACCATGTGTCACTCTCCCGCTGTTTTTATGAATAACTGTCATTTTTATGGGGACTGTCGAGTCATATCATTTCAGACTGTGAGGAATCAAAGTGTTTTAATGGACAACAACATTATTCACAATAATTAGTGTCATGACAGCATAATCCTATTTTACGGCTAATTTCCAAAAGATCAAAACACTTCTAAATTACCATCGGACTTCCGACCTGATGTGATAATATTAAACAACTTGAAACAACAACTTGAAAGCTTGTAAATGCTGAATGTGAGGAACCCAAGTACTCTGACTTTTGCTTTAGAGAATATAAAATCCCCCCCTCCATAGTTTTCTAATATGTATCACCTCAAAAGCAAGTAATCATGATTAATTCTTGTGGGCCAGACAGAGAATTATTTTGTATTACAATAGGCTTTGATTTTAAGGCTAATAAGAATCAGGCTACGAAGAATCAGACTTATTCTTGGTAGCCATAAAACGGACAGCAAGTTCCGACCATTTTATTCTACTATACCTTTGTGACGGACAATTAAAACTCTTCTCTGTGGTGAGCGAAGATAAAACTAATCTTTTAGGTATCTTGGATACGCCAGGAGAATGGAAGTTGGTTTTTAAAAAAAACTGCATATTTGAACATTTTTGTACCAATTTTCTGATTTTTGGGCAATCTTTACTTGTCTACTAATCACGTCAGGCTCTTGCTTATAACTTGTCTATCAAACCCCCGAGTGAGTAGCTCTCTCGGGTTCCCACCTTTCTCGCCTGAAGCCAGGTTTGATGGCTAAGGGTTAGATTCGAGCCTTGCAGAAACATCTAGAAGGTGATAATAGGCTCTGAACAGAGGTCAGGGCACCCGCGGAAGGCACGAGCAGCTGTCCTGCTTACATGTTCATCCTTTGACCCAGCTGGGTTCGGCTGCATTGACAACAAAGAGGACAAGACAGACATCCATCTTGTGTTGCGGTGGTGTCAGGTAACTTGATGTTTGCTGTGACAGTAGAGGACAGTGCACATGGTGGTGAAGCAGCAAGTGTCTTTTCACTTTATGGCCAAATGTGATCATTTATAGGGTGGGAAAACTGGACCTGAATGGGGACACCAAAGTGAGCTGCATATAAGACCCTGAAATACAATGATCATAAACACGAGCTGGATTTGAGAGGGATATGTGTGCTGAAGGAATTACAAGTGCTGTGATGGCCAACGACCATCGTACATGGAATGATTTTCCTGAGAATCTCACGCAACAGGTTGTCAAACTGTCTGAATAAAGTTGTTACATGAGTGCATTGACTCAAATATTCTACTTAATTCCAATTCTACTTAAGTAGCTTCAATGCTACTCTACATTACAAAACACTACATGAAGAAGTCATTTTCTACTAGTACTATTACTTTTTACAACTAAAAACTAATGATATATTTAAACACTTAATTATTGTTTTTTGCATCATTTTAAAGATACTTTGTCTTCAAGTAACTCAAAACATCCCTCATTAAATTTTTAACATTGTTCCTGCAACCATTAGACTCTAAGTACAGACTTTTTTCTTTTTCTTTTAGAATTGAATCTGACAGGATAAAAAACAAACCAAAACAACAACTCTTGGGTGAGATGAGGAGCATATGGCAGGGCTGTAGAGTGACATGACTCAGAACTTGGAACTAATGTGAGATTTCACATTAGTGCCTCTTTGTGAGTCATAGTGAATCTGGCCATGTGCTTTCATGAGTAGTGGTGTTTTATCAGTGTGGAGGGGAAATTATTTGCTTATTTGAATATGGCCATTGTGCAGGACATTAAGGGGTCTTCAGAACAATCGAAGCCTTATTTTTCTAACTATTCATGTCTGAAATTGCAACCACACTGTCCCTAAAATGAATTACACAATTTTTCAGACATCAGCAGCCTTATTAAAAGGAGTTTGGCTCTCTATGGAGGTAACTGCAGCCAGATGGCCTCCTTCAAACTGATGTTATTCAAAATGGCCGACAAAGATTTGCCTACAAAACAATCGCTCGTCTCTGAAAAAATTTTTTTAATCCAAGAGGCTCAAAATTTTTTTCACAAACCATCAAATGGATGTGAATATTTGGTAAGAAATGTATTTGTGAAAAGCCCATAGAGTCTAACATCCTCAGACATAAATAACAATCTAATGTGATAGTGTTAGAAAAAGAAAAAGCCCCCCCCAGTTATAGAAGTAATATTGAAGCCATGTATGTTCAGGCATGTCTGCAAAGAGATGGACAGCTCCAACAGGTGGAAGGGATATAAAGTAGGAGGAGTATGAACTGTTTTATCCCAGCACAGAGGGAGAAAGCGGTGTCAGAGGGATTGCCCAAAATAACCTGCCTGGTGTCTGGACACTGGTGATATGATGAAGAGCTTCAGAGTGGACAGCGAGAGGGATGGGAAGGGGGCCACGAGGAAAACTGTCAGCAACAACACTATCAAGGTTATAAACCATCAGTGAATAGGTTTGAAAACACTCTATTAGGACATTTCTGTCCATTTTCATTTAGTTTTAATGTTAATAGATGGAATGTGGGAATTAGGGGGAATGTAGTTACTTTTGAACAGTAGAAAAACAATAAATCCAATTTCCAATTTTAATCAATTGAAGCACTATAGCACTCTATTATCAGGATCATTTTATGAGGCAAGTGGCATCTTAGAAATGTTTGGATAGTAGAGTGAGGTGCTGAATATATCAACAGTTGTGGAGACCACCAGAGGTGGTTGGGGGGGATAGTGGACAACTGTCATATCAGAGACTGGGCCTTTTATCCATTTGGCCATTTGTGGTTATAGTCCAAGATACCAAGAGCACAAAGTCTGGAAGAAATTAGTATTTCTGGTTACATGTTATCAGATTACGTCTAAAGTCACTGTGACTGCAGTCTTCCCCTGATGTTTACCAAGTGTAATTAATAACACTGTGGTCACTAAAGACTGATATTCTCTGTAACATCAAATACTCAGTAGGAAAACAGACACATTCTCTGAAAGTTATAGTGACGCGGAAAATATATCTGTGGCATGCTGACTATTAAAATAACATTTTCTCAAACAAATATGTATTTGCTATTAAAGGTTTTACATAAACATAGATAAGGTTGACTCATGACAGGGAAAACACTGTCAGAAGACTGGAAGACTGCCTGACAAGAAGACGCCAAGAAAAATGAAAGATCTCTGCAAAAGATGCAGTTAAAGAAAATAGTCTGTCAAAGTCCCGATTAAAGCAAATGTAACAGGATCACCAGAGACATGCCACTCACAACAAAATCACAAAATCACAAAATCACAGACATTAACAGATCTTCTAGTCACTGCCTTTACCTTTGTTTTGTTTTTTTTGTTTGTTTGTGGGGGGCGGGGCGGCTTTTATTGGGTTTCCATTACTTAATGACTTTGCATAAATGCATGCATTTTATACAGTTGTAGGAAGAGATAAAGTGCCACACTATTCTGTTCACTGAGCAGATTTATAACCAGCTATAAACAGCTTTAATTAACTGCTAAGAAGAGGTAATCATTAACTTTCACCATTTTGCTGCAGCAATAAGAACATTTTATTTTTCCCCTCAGAGATTCCAGTAACTAAATACAAAGCTGGCACCTTTTAACATTTAAAAAGTGAGACCAGTCTATGTTAAAGCTACAATTCAGAAGTGTTCAACCGATCAACACGGCAGACATCTCAACACGTGTGAGCACTTCTTTGCATTTGCTGTAATGTATTACTTAGTCATTGGCTTCCAGCTTCACGGCCTTTCCAATGAGGACAACTGATCCGTTGCTGGTGCTCAAATGCTGTGGGGTGAAGAACTGAAGTCTACAAGACTCTTTACTCTGACAACATAAACTCATGGAAACATACAAACAGACTACTTCCTGTCCAACAACTCTTTCACCTCACAATCCCACTGATGCCTCTGAATTTGAATCCCCAATTTGACTGCATTTGCTTCTTCTGTTTTTTTTTTTTGCTGTGGTGACTTTGGATTATTCAAATAAACACTTCAGGGTGTACAAGCGGTTTGAGAATACATGGCCGAGGGGGCGAATGTATTTCCAATGCAAATATGCAGCGCCAAACATTATGACTAGACGGACAGGCAACTGTCTGATCAAATTAAATAGTTCTTCGACAACTACATGTTCTACTCACAGCTACATGCTTCACAGTAACCCGCAGTGTCATATCAATTCCAACCACAATATCTTTATGAAAAAAAAAAATATATATATATCCTGGCCTGGCAAAGAGGATTAATGCTGAACATAGATTAGTGGTGTTCAGTGGCAATGTTTATATCAGACATTACCATTCCCTTGCAGTGTGAGAAAAAAATGGCTATATTTTGTGGGTGGAAAGGGAACGTTGGGTAGACACATTGACCTCGTGCAGACAACTATAATGAAATAAGACCCACATTAAGCCTCTGCAGTAGTACTTCTTCAGGTAGCTTTTACGGAATATTATCATATTGTAAATGCTGTCTGGCCTTTATAAATATTTAGGGCAATTATACTCAAGTGATCAAAGGCTCAAATCCAAGATAATACCTTCCTCTTTAAATCTGAACATCCCCAAGTATGGCATCATTCGTAGGACACGGCTGTTTGTATTATATGGTTTGTGTCTCTATAAAGAAGTTACACTTTATTTCTGTTATTTGGATAATTAATTATAATTTTGTCAGCACCGGGAATGAAAAAGATAAATGTCTCTGCCGTAGACTGTTTGTTTGTTACTGTGAGCTGCAGACATAATAGCAATAATAGCAGTTTTTATGTTGTACATTCCAGGGAATGGAAAATAAAGTAGCCACATGAACTCTATCACTGGGCTGTAATGACTGTATATTTTGGAAACGGGCCAACAGAACAAGAAGATAAGACATCCCAGAATCGTGCCTATTATGACTCCCAATGGACAGACCCTGACTTTGTGGAGCAACAGGCCTAATAAGTTCCTTCAAACACTCCATCTTATCCCATAAACTTCTAGAATACGACCACTGCTAATTTTACATTGCCCTGTAAAGCAACACAAAGTAAACAAACAAAAAAAAGAAAGAAATGTTGCTCAGCTTCAGGTCATGTCAGAGATATAATGTCGCAGTCTGGGTTGGAGTTGAGATTTGTTCAGTTCTCTGCTTGCGGAGGTGTTTGCCCAAGGTGTCATTCAAGCTAAAGCTGCGGCTATGTTGTTTAACAATTGACATAAGCATCATATTGGAAATAGATAACATTGATGTTATATCTGCTATTCATAGTATTAATTACATATTTGTAAACTGGCCATATATTTTAACTGTATTAATGGAGCTCTCCTTAAAAAATGTTAAACCACAGGGATTGTAGAGCTCATAACAAATAAGGCCTGTATAAAATTTAATTTCTGGAATATGGTACATATCAGTGAAATTTCAGAATGCGCAATATTTATCTTGAAGATAATGAAATAGAAACAATAGGATAGTATACAAATGTACACAAATTGGCTGTATTGCTAAGAGATGTATTTGTTTCACTGAGTCACACAAACCACAGTGGAAAACAAAGTGAGCCTTACCCCAGGCTATTTTCCAGCAGCTCCAGTTTCTCAGATGGACCTATGATTTCATATTGCAATGAAATGCAGATGAAGCATATCATATCACTCATAATATTTGTGTTCAGGCACGGGAATAAAAGGAGACTTAAATCGATGAATTGTCAACATGCCTCTGATAAAATATGGCACAGATGACTTGTAGCTCTTCAGTATTTAGAGAGCTGAATGGATTTAATGTTTTGTGTGGCTTAATCATGAATATAACTGCAATCTATTAGTAACTTTGTCTTCATTGCCAGTCAGCTTTTTTTTTTTTTTTAAACTTTCATCTGCTTCTATGAAACTTCCTACAGTAAGCGAACTCCCAATAGGATTATTTCAGTACAGTTGTGTCTGTAACACTAAACCTTTGTTACAGTATCAATTTTCATAACTTAATTTCAATTCATATAGACTGTGGTACTGCCTCTGTCCTCAAAACAGGTGAAATAACATTTGGTAGAACTGATCAGCAGATATTTTGTTTTCTTTGTTTTTTTCCCCTCAGTGGTTCCTTTGGGATACAAATAAATTTAACCCTGCTTTCTGTAATAAATGACAGCGGTCATTCTTTAAGGTAAGTGTGCAGCTGAGCTTATCTGTGTTTTGCATAAAGGTTGCTCTCTAAAGTCAAAACTCTGCATCATGGACCACAGAATGCATTTGGATTGAATTACGTTAGATAATCTTATATCTAATATATATGCATTTTTAATTAGTATATTAAATAAAGCTTTCATATTTTGACATTTATACCAAATAGATACAAATATTTTATGACAACATTTATATATATATATAAATGTTGTCATAACATATATAAATATATATATCATGAAAAGTACATTTCTGACTGTAATATATATCCAGTGGCCACATCATCAGGTAGAGCTACACAAATGGAAATTCTAGTTGGGGGAGTTATTTCAATCCTGATGTCAACAACAAATTTGCCTTATTCAAAAATAAGTAAATTGTGCACTGCAGTAAGACAAACCTGGCTGAAGACCAGGAGAGGCAGGGCTTCTTGCCCCAGACTGATGGAACAGTCTACCTCTCCATATAAAATCTGCCTCCACTCCAAGTCATTGCTAAAGACACACCTCTTCTTCTCCCTTATGATGAGCATATTTCTATCCCAACAGGTCTTATTATTTATTTTTATAGCATCGATGTTATCTTGATTTTATAACCTTTTTTAAAAAAACTATTCTATCTGGATCTTTATTTTAGCATATTTTACCACTATCTTTTAAGATCATACATGATGATATATGACTTCTTGTGCTTAATTCTCTTATCCTTTTATTCTGAAGCACTTTGCTCAGCCCTTGTTGTTTGAAATGTGCTACACGACTACAGTGTGATTGACTGACTGACTGTTAAGCTGCCATGACAGGATGATGGTGGTTATTATACAGACACAGGGAGCAGCTGGACTCCTATATCTCTAATATTCAGCTAACCGGGCGCATTCATTCAGGGAAAAGACGATGCGTTGACAGGCAGTGAAGGCGGAAGGAAATATGAACCTCTCAGCCTCACGGAGCTGTCACACCCCCTTTCTCTAAACACCGCAGCCTCCAGCCAAGACACATACACACAGACACACACACACACACACAAACTTGACACAAGTTGGGCACAAGAGCAGAGACACACAGCAGACCGGGCAGAAACTGTCTAGAAGTCATTTCTACCGAATCACGCAGCGGCGCCTGAATGTAACGCGACGATCCTGAATCACGGACGCGGGTAAGAGCCTTTTTAGTTTTATTCACTTTTTTCTTCATTATTTGGGCCCAAAAAAATGTACCAATGTGCCGATGAAGAGCTTTTGACATGATGGCAGCAGCATTAAGAGTGAAGCTCCAGGTCGGTTTGGTGGAAGTTACACGGCTCAGGGTTGATCCTTTATAAAATGGATATCAGGAAATAATAGGAAAAGCGAGAAAAACCAAATATCTACCAACTTTGTCAGCCCATAGAGGGAGATTCTGTCTTCTGGGGGAACTATCTTAGTTAGAGGCTTCTTAGTTTGTTATTTTCCATAATTGATATAATGGGGGAGAGCACAGTCCATCCCATCCAGGACATGCTCCACTGACTTTGAGATGGTTTCATTTCAAGTCCACTGATGTCATTTAGACAGCTGTACTGAAAACGTCTGTGAAGTAAGAGTTGGATAATTTGCTGGTAGCTCAGCTGCTTTATGCAAATGGACCACTCAGTCAATATTTATATCTAGAACATTATTAAAGGATCTTTGGACCACCGGTGGACTCGAGGGGGACTCACAGCAAAATTAGATGTTTAATTTTACCGGTAGTTGGTCTGTTGTTTTCAGAGGTTGGCCTAATGAAAGGATGACGGTAGAGATTGCAGGTTTGGTTTAATTTTCTCTCCACCTACAGTAAACGGTCACAACCTCAATTCAGCCTAACCAGTTACATATAGCATAAAGGATAATCCTTTAGTCATGACTTTTCAGCGCTTACTCATCGAACTAGCTTTTGTGGTCCAATGTGAATCTATTTCAGATGTCTTGTGATTCCACAAAAAAATAAAATAAAATAAAAATTGAAGTTTGTAAAATTTATCCTTTAATTTCCTGCTTGGCCACAGGGCCCTAAACAGATACAGATACAGAGAACTTTATTCATTCAGGAAGGGAAGAGCACTTTCCACAGTCCACACACCACATGTACACAATCACACAACTCTGTTTGCATATGTCGGAAGAATCACAATGTAGCATATGGGATCTTGTTGGAGGTCAAACCTCTTTAACAAACACCAGCTGCAAAAACAGAAAAGCGCACTCCAACAGAAAAGGTGTGCCCTCACTGGCAGGCACTGAAGTGACAGTACAAGATGTTTATTTATCATGACTACCGAAGTGTTATTGGCTGCTGCAGGTAGGTGCATCATGCCAATAAATGTACTTGTGCAACTTCAGTGACACCTTCTGGGTTTGGAGCTTCTCAGTAATGAAGGTTTTCCGGATATACAACAATCTACTTATAATAAAACAAGAAACACAGCAACTGTGTCTCCGGTCTGATGCGGATTAACCCACCAGGTGCACAAACATCAATTGTCATTTTGAAAATATCCAACTATAACTCACTGTTTGCCTGCCTGTTCCCGACTGACCAAAATAGAGAGGGCCTTTAACTGCTGTGTTCCACAAACGTTGTGATGACAGATGAGAAGCATGTTGCTGTGTTAATGCCTCAGCGTCACTCTGCTTTGTACCATCTTCCAGACAGAGTAAGCCTGTTGTACATAATAGAAACCATACAGTGTTTGATTTTAGTCTACTAACTTGTGTCGGAATAGATTTTCATGCAGAGCTTAATTTAGATTAAAAGCAGCACTGATCTTTGGAATACAGCTACCTTCGGAAAACAGACAGATACTGAAGTGCATTTGTTGGCAAAAAGTTAAACATTATTGGGATATGCTATCTTTAAACTCAAGGCCAAGTTCAATGCCAAGCTGGAAGGTATACTCATCTGTCAATGCAGGTGATTAGCAAAGAATAATGTTGAATGGAATCTCATGCTTGAGGTCATCTGTTTGTCTAACAGTCTACAGGATACAGTGGCTCCCCCAAGGCAAACAGCCCAGCTAATCCACTCAGACATAACCCAATGAAGCAGGCCATTCAAAAGATTTACTTTTGCATAAAATAACAGAAAGGAGGAAGCTGTGAGTTTTATCTTGTCTGGAACAACGCTTCCAGTGTTTTCGCTATCCATTAACTTGCTCGGCATGTTAAGTGTCACCCTGGATGTTGATAACCAAAGATGGTTCCAATGGCAGTTGCTGTGACTTTTTCTGTAAGGGTGAGCGGGGGAGTCTCACGGGGGCATATAGATAGCAAATGTGATTCCAGCTGCCAGTGCGGCATCCCAGCTTCAGTGATGAGGCGGTTGTTGGAGCAGCCTGTTCTTCCCCTACGCTTTGAGCAGTGTATCGAGTTGCTGCACCATTGTTGATCAGAGCTACTTTTGCTGTTACATTCAGCAAGCAGCTGATGAGGATTATACAGTTGTCACTCCTTCCTAATGATGTGCGTATCCACTGTAACTGTATAAATAGTTTGATTCCTGATTTTCTATAGTTCCTGTTTTTTTTTGGTGTGTGTGCTTTATGTTTTTATTTTTTTATTTCAGATATTCAATAGCAGCATCGGTTACATCAAAGTGACATCTCAACCTACACAAACAATGGCTGCACGATCAAGTGTAGGTTTTGGTACAGATAGAACAGGTGCAATGACATTATGGTAGTTGACACAGAGTTTCATGATGGCAATCAAGGAAGTGGCTTTCTTCAGGTTTAGATGCAGTAGAAGTGATAAAATCACCCAAAATGGACTATTAGTTGGGTATTGTGCAACCTGTTTGTCAGTAAGTGTACTGATGCGCAAGTGATTAAATACGTCGTCAGAGCCTTTCCCTGAGATACTGAAATCATAGTGATTACACTGTCAACCACACAGCATGGAGAAGCAGCAGCTGCAGCTGGCCATTAATCAGGCTTTCAGAGGGAGACCATTTAAACTGATGGCATTGTTCAGTCCGGCCCACTATTTTTCATACTGCGTATGGGAGACAAAGTCAATGTGGATCCTTATACACATGTACAGTAGACCGTAAATCAACTGTTTTATTGAGCGGGGGAAGCCTGCCCTGTGTAGCTGTTTTGTATACAGTTTCAGATGACACTCATTCAGAAGTTTCAAGGAAACTATTTTCAGCCATGTGAAAATGTCAGACAGATGTGTTGGTTTTAAACATTTTTGTACAGCTATTACAATAAATTTTGAAAAATCCACCACAGTTCTCCTCAGCAACTGCTCTCAAGGCCAACTTCCTTTTGTATATGAAGCGAAATTAAGAAGGTTGTCACAATGTATTAGATTTACACATGCTACCTCACGCTGGGAAGGGGCACATCTGAGTGCCATACTTCTCAATGTGCACAGTAAGCTAAATTGACGGTCTGTTGAGGCTGGAACTTCAGGAAATTATTCTCGAGGAGCCAAAAACAACAGGCTGCCAGGAGTGAGGAGAGTGCGAAGTTCACTAAGCATGAGGAAGAGGTGGGGGAAGATGGATCCATTTCAATGCTCTCCAAAATAGTAGCAAGGATACACAGAGGGACCACCATGTGATAGCATGCACTGGTTTTTGAAATCCCCTGGTCATGTGTAGCTGGCAATTTCCTCCTTCCAAAGTCTCTGAAGATGACTCTTATAATGTAAGATCAATTTTTCAATCCCTCGCATTTACTGTACTACAAGGACCATATGTCACAAATAATGGTGCGCGGACCGTGGGAAGAAATAGATGCTAAGAATTATTAGAAATAGTAGAACATAACATCTCTTGAACTTCAAAGAATATCTGATGCCTGTGTGCACCGAGCACACAGGCATCAGATAGCTAAAAGCGAGCATCTCTGGTTGTAGATCCAAAACAGATATTCACCCACAAGCCAGCGATATATACAGAGTTAGCTAAAGAGGATGATCACTTTCCCCACAAAGTAACAGAGTTAATTTTGGTCTTCATCATTAACTGGTAATGTCACTCATAAATGATAAGAAAATAAAAAGTAAGCCAATAAATGTGTGGCGGTGTGGTGAAAACACATTTTGTGATCAGAGGTGAAATATTTAAGGAAGTGCGGTGATGTTCTGAATTCAGTTTTAGAAAAAAAAAAACAATAAACAATAGGTATGGCTGCTGCTGGGGGAAGTAACCAATGTTTATTTCACCATAACATTTTTCATGGTCATGCCTGTACACCACGTGCAATGGAGGGAAAAGACCATACAACAAAAAGAACAAAAAAAAGGTTTGGCATTTCTCCACTGATAACTGTATCTTTGTGTTAAATGTTTGGCAGTCAGCTGAGCAGTTTATACACCAGATGACTGACGTAAGACGGCCTTGTATGCAAATGACTGGAACTAAATAAAACTGGTTCTGCTTGGATGCCCTACACTGCTCCAGATTGCCTTCTTCCTTTTTAGAGAGCTGCTTCTTTATCTCACTCACTTTGTGCACCAACTGGATCTCGGATGGCTAATCTATGTTGGATATTTCACTTCACGGATTTCTGAGCGTTGGCTTTCTTCAGATTCATTTTTCATCTGTGCTAATCGCTCATTCAGTTGTTCTCGCCGATACCTGAATAATAGCTATTCTCTGCAGGAACCTGAGTCTTGAAAGGGTGATTGAATAGCTGTCTTTATTTTTTTTATTTCTTTTAACAATGTGTAATGTTTGTGTTTGTATATTTTTGTGTTAAGTCCTTACTCAGATGTGCAACTTTTTTGTGTGATAGTTTTAAGTGGGCTGGCTACAGCGATGTCCAGGTCCACAAAATCAGCCTCAAGGTCGCGGAGCCGATCGAGGTCCCGGTCAAGATCCCGCTCCACATCACACTCCAGAAGTCGCTCCAGGTCCCGGTCCAGAAGGCATCGTTACAGGTAGAGTGTATTCTTATTTTTATTATTTTGTCTTCTGGGATTAGATCAGCTTTGACTCTTCTTAAAAGTTTTGTTATTGCTGCTCTGAGCTTCTGACGGCAGGAAACTGTGTAACTGAACACATAAGTCAAACATGCACTGACCACCACCTGATGCCTGAATTAAGGATAAGTGAACAAATGGAAACTAGCAGCAGGTGCAGCAGACCAAGTTCAGCCAGGTTACACAAAAACATCGGGATTGATCATCCCATGTGTGGTGCTCTGCCCATGTTCCACTTAAATCTGTTTTTGCCGAGTTTCAGCTTGTTATCAAGAACAGACGGCACCATATGCTGTTCAGAGGTGACAAGCATGTTGTATTATAATCAGTTAAGCACATATCTGTTGAGTTCCATCTGCAAGTCTTGGATTTTATCACTTCTCATATGAATGAACAAAGCTGGTGTTGCGTATTAACGGATTTGAACCTGAACCAGAGACTGGGGTCAGTTTCAGTGCCCTGAGGAAATAGTTTTTTGAGAAAGAGTTCAGCTGCTGATTAGGGATTTCACTTAAGTTTGAGTGGATATCACTCCCCAGTATTGTTTGTACGTCACAAGAAAACATTTACCTGTATTCTAACCTCAGTGGCATATGCAAATATTTCCTCAAATTTATCAAGGCAGCATTTCGTTTACATAGTTTTGGTTAAACAAAATCGCTTTTGCTGTATGGTGATCTGCTGGCTGTGATGTGCGTTGGGAAGAAAAAGCCAGGCTTCACTCCAATGCCTCTGCTGTTTCTGGCAGAGTGACTGCGGCATGGCAGTAAAGTAAAATGGCAGGGCAGCTCATTTCCTGGCACCATAGCAGCCCACATTAAAATTAGCATAAAGAAGAGACGTGGAAGGAATCTAATGATTAACTCTTCTTAGGCGGACCGTGCACATGTACAGGATGGATTGAATTGCTTTTACACAACTATATTAAAACACAGAAAAGCTACACACACACACACACACACACACACACACACACGTAAATAATTTCTTTCCATACACCTCTTGGGAAAAACATTTCCAACTTGTTGAAGGATTAGAGAACTAAAACCAGGCAACAGTTCCAGTTTAGAGCTTTAGTTTGACCATCTTTCACCGTCTCCATCACTTGCTTTTACCACTTTGGGATACACCATCGTGTATGCTGCTGGAACATGAGAAATTAGTATTTTGGAGGTCTTACTTGATCTTTTCTTGAACAGTTGAACAGTCCTTGTGACTGGCAAACATGGAGTAAAAGGATTTATGTAGACCTCCCCCCCTCCCCTCTCATACAACCCATGTGACTCCCTGCTTCAGCGGAGCTGGCCAGAAAGGCTGCAGTATTTGTAGCTCACACTGTGAGTGTGCAGAGCTGCTTAGTGCGCTGCCTTCTTTAATCACTCTGTATTCCAATGAAAAAGCACACTAGGTGAGTTATGTGCATTTTCAGCCTCCACTTATGGTTTCATAATGTGTTTTGCATGTAACGTGCCACTGCTTTGCTCAGTTTTGAATCTAGATCTGTAATGTTTTAAATTTTGCATGCATTTATCAGTTTCTTAACCCACATCTTTATGACATATTAAGGTTTTGATGCGGGGGAAGGTGCTGACTGAGCATTTACTTTATATTCATTGACTGTTGTACAGAATTTGAAAATCCAGTTGTTGGGGGGAAAAAAAGCAATGCAATACATCTATTCTCTCTCAGAGCATCGTGGAATGATGTGGCTGCTCCGTTGAAATGTGGAAATACAGTCAGATGTTTGTCTGAAAACTTTTTTTGATGTGAAACAGAGGACATCTTGTTGTTTGGCTAATATTTTCAGGGCTGTGTTGAAGAGTCAGGGTTGTGTGGAAGTTTAGTACAACCCAAGGCAATTTTATTATTTTATATTTTATTTTATTTTATTTTTTTATTAGAAGCGCAGCAGAGCCACCATGTGGACTAGTCTGAACCTGCAGGCTGGAGCAGCACCACACCAAAATCTCTACTTTTCTTCATGCTCTGCACCTTTGTGCGTTTCTTCTCTCAACTTGAAAGCCACCAGATTATAGACTGACATGTTTCAACAAATCAACCAGTTACATGGCTGTCGGATTCAGCTGTACTTCTGTAAATCATGTGTTTTATGGATGTCCTGCAGCCCTCGTATCTTTAAACTTATTTAACAGACTACTCTAATGTTGTATAATAGTATTCTCATTGTCTGTCACAAAACTGCATTCGGCAGTGGCCATCGTTACTTTCCTGCGCCAAACAGTGTCATTAATCCTTAAATCCTTTGTTTAGCCATGGTGTTAATCATTCACTTCTCTGTTCATTTTGTATTTATTTTAGTAAAAGTAGAAATGAAAGTTTTTACATATTACCTTTTTGATCTATTATTATAAATGTCAGTGTGCTAAGATGGCTAAGATGACACATGCAGCATATACCTAAATGGTATTTGGTCTTTTTGTAAGTTTTGTTGTCTCTTTAATTGGCTTTAGATTAGATTAGAATTCAATGTGGGGTTTTTTAAACACTGGTCAACAGAACATACCTGGTGTTTCCATATGCATGCACGTGAATGTATACGCTTTTGTTTGAACTGTATCAGAAGTTAACTGTACATTTTAGCCTCTGGTTCAGAGTTTGTGGTAGAACTGTATTACATAACACTCTTGTGGAGGTTTCTATTTATGGGACCAGAACCCAGAAAACTCTGCATGTGTTACATCTGCCCTTTTCCAGAAAGGAGTTACGTGCCTTCTTTCTTTCCTTGACTTTTCTTTTGCAGCTCTAGGTCTCGGTCACGATCAAGATCTCATTCTCCATCTTATACCCGGGACAAGAAATATCCGCGGGGATACCACAACAACCGGGAGTTCCGGGGCTACCACCGCGGCTTCCGGAGACCGTACAACTTCAGGGGCCGGGGGCGGGGCTACTTCCCACGTGGACGGTACCAGCGTGGTGGTGGGGGCGGCGGCGGTGGCTACAACAACAACAACAACAACAACAACAACTTCCGCCCCAACTGGAAGAATTTCAAGCAGCAGCCTCAAAAGCAGCAAAACCATTCACGAGGACGATCGCACAACCTCCAGAAACGCTCAGGAAGCCCCCCTCAGGGTCACAATCAGCACTCAGACCGATCCCCTTCACAGTTATCTAGACACTCTCAGCATTCTTCCTCCTCCTCGCACTCGTCCTCTCCCAAATGCAGGTCATCCTCACTGCTGGCCAACTCCAAAGATGTGAAAGATGAGCAGTTTGCTTTAAAGGATGTCCAAAAGGGGGCAGGGGGAGATGGGGAGCCGGTGGAGCTCACCAGGGTGTCAGCAGAAGATGCAAAGGAGGGAACAGGAAGTGGGAAAACTGAGGGGAGCAGTCCTCTGGTAAACTCTGCTGTTATTGTTGGCCAGAACAGCCAAATTACAAACCAGCCTGGTTCCTCCCCTAAAAGCACAAATGACACCTGCAATGGCGCCCCCTCCAGGCAGACGGTGTGTAGTTCATCCCCCACAAAAAACCCCTCACATGAAGGTCTAAATCCAATGCTTTCCAGCTTTGACTTCTTCTCCAGTGAAGAGTACACAGATGGAGATAAAACAGCAATTTCCATTGCCTTCAGAAAGTAAGGCTCAATTTACTTTTTTTCTGTACTTAATACTGTTTGATCAAAGTATGCAGGCTTCATAAACACACACACACACACACACTAGATTATGTGTTATTTATGATAATAAAATGCTTTCTTGTGCTTCGTTGAACTTTTCATTGTTGTTTAGGTTTCTGGAGGAGCAAAATAAAAAAGCTACATCTACTTGGGAAAATGGCAAGAACACAGAGGCAAAAGATGTGGATATGGAGCAGGGGAAAATAAATGGAAAAGCAGCAGCAGTAAGCACTGATTCAGTGATAAGGAAGTACAAAGAGGACGATGACAGTGAAGTGTCTCTGAACAGCTTTTTGAAAGCTTCTCCTTTTCTGTCTGCTGATGGGGAGGAAGATGAGGAGGAGATGATCATCAGGCCTCAGTCAAAGTCATATCCTAAAGAGCGGCACGATGGGGATGAATCCTCTAAGCCGAGGAGCAAAGTCCCTCACTCAGCCCGGGCACTGTTTGAAGAGTGCTTTGGTAAATGGCAGAATGCAGCCTATTCACAGCTTGCCAACAGTGACCTTGACGCCATGGCAGAGGAGATGTATCTTAGCCGAAAGCAGGATAAAGCGGCAGCAATTGCTGCCACACTTGCTAAGAGGGAGTTAGCAGGGAAATTTGAGGAAGTCTCCCCAGATATGAGATGTAAAGCCAGGAAGATGGCAAAATCTCCCTCAATCCCACCTCCAACACCACCACCGAGGAGGAACTCTGACAGAGAGATGTTTACGGTCAGGGGAGATGACACGTCTGTCACGTCCACAAGAAAGAAGGAAGCAAAATTTAATGTCAGACTGGACTTTCTTGAAAATAGCCTGATGAGGTGAGCATTACGCAGAAGTTTCATGCCCTTTGTGGGGTTTTTGTTGAGTGAGCTAGAGATCACACTTCCAAATCTATTAGTAAGCTTGATAATAATCACAACACTTAGGCTGTAAAGCAATGATACTGATCAGTTTACCACAATGCTGTTTCTGTTTGAGCTGATTGAACAACATATTTTCTGTTTTCAGACAGTTTTTTATGACGAGCCGTAGACAAAAAGCATGTTTCTTGTAATTTTCAGCTCTTCTGATATTTTAGCTGAGGAGAGACAGTTGTCTCAGGATCTTGTGCAGTCCTCAAAAAAGGATCAGGAGTTTCGCTCCATCTTTCAACATGTTAAGGCTGCTCAGTTACACAGGAGTAGGAGTCCCTCTGAGCTGTTTGCACAACACATTGTCACCATCGTTCACCACATTAAAGGTGAGTCCCTGCCAAGGCACGCTTGGCCTTTTACTCACAACTCAGATTACTGTGACATGGGATATTCAGTAACGAAGGAAAGTACTTTGATTTTCAGAGTCACATGCCATATTGCATTTACTTTGACCACAGAGGTTACTCACAATAGGCTCATCTCAACTTTTAATTCACAAACTACATCACATTTGCATATTTTTCTGAAAAAAAAAAGCAGCCTTGTCTCTTTATAGAAATGTAAAACAAAGAGAATAGGGATGAGCAATATGGAGTCACATTTCTGGAAAATTAATTAACAAACAGTTTATGGACACAAATGACTATACAGGTATGTCTGTCTCTGGTTACGCTAGCAAATTAAAACACCTGACAAATCAGGCTCTTGCATCATGTAAATCATGGAAAACTCAAATATTGCCATAACATCTGCTCATTTATTTGTGATACTACCTTTAGTAATCTAAAGAATAAATATGGATACAACCAGAGCCTTTATTTCTTATTGTTTGCCCTCACAGCTCAGCACTTTCCATCTTCTGGCATGAGTCTAAACGAGAGATTCACCATGTACCAAAGACGAGCTGCAGAGAAGGAAATGATGAAGCCAAGAAAAAGCCCAGAGATACACAGGTAGAGTCGCCTATTGAGTGACCCTCTCACCTTCAGTGTGCTGTGGCTTCACCTCCTCTTTTAACAGCTTTCAGGTATTTCTCTCCCCTTTCCTACCTGAAAATCAACAGACTATCTTGGCTTGTTTGTTCTCATGCTCGGTGGAGGTCAGTTTTATTTCCCACCAGTTTTTCTTCTTTTTTTTTTTGTTGTTTGTTTGGTTTTCCCATGTCATGTTGTCCCAACAGTTCAGTGTACCTCACAGTTTGATATTTTGTTAACTGCTGTGTGTGCCCGTCATGATGTGTATTTAATTTTTCCTGTTTTAACTGTGTTTCTTTCTCACAGACGAATTGATGTTTCAACGAGTGCTTTTAAGAAACACTCCCAACTTTTTGAGGCGATGAAAAGCTCAGAGGATGGCACTTTCAAGGTGACTGAATATTTTGCAGTATGACGTATGTTGGAAAAACAAACAACAGCAAACAAGTGAGCAAGCCAGATGCCTTTAGACTGCAGTCCCTTAAAGCCCGTGGCTTTCCTTGAAGGGAGATGCTCCAAGTCTAAGAAATGTGCACGCAAAATAAGGCACTTTGACTTTGTTGTTTGTTATATCGCCTTCACACATGGCGAATTGGTTGTACTGTGGGCACAAGACCAAGGCTAATGAATCAAATAAGTTCAGAAATGGATGCTACTGTGCCAAAGCCGTTCAAAGGACGCTAAACAGTTGTTTTCGTAAGTATTCTTTAAAAAAATAAGGAACGGAAATAACCAACAGCAAGCACTACATTCACCTGTGCTCACATTCACACACTTGTAGAGCTTCACAGAGTTTCTTCATTGATGCACATGGACACATATGGCCAACCATTTGTAAACACAGACCATAAATGCTTCTAAAAAAAGAAACAGTTAAATTGAGCTACCACAAATTAGCATGAGTGATGATATCTTCCTGTTTTTCATTGGTGGTTTTGCATGTACAGCCAAATACCCTGTGAAGCACATGTACCCCAAGTACAACCCACAACATACATCTCTCTATTTGGATTGGTTCCCGCCATCCCAGCAGCTTTCAGTGGCACCAGTATGGTGTGATAATCAACTGGCAATGACTTGAAACTTGTTTGAAATGAGAAAAATGTCAGTGAGCGGTCAGCGACTGTGAATACACTTGGTTGCTGAAGCCCGGGCAGATAAAATGTGGGAACCAGCTGCTGGAAGTCGTGTTCAGCTTGGAAGACAGATGAGCAAGGATGTGAATGATGTTGGTGCCGTTTGTTGGCACCGAGGCTGGCGTGTCTCACTTCAACGCACCGGTGAGGAGATTGTCAAAACATACCGTTCTGACGGTTGACCACTTACTAACATGACACAGAAACAAAGCTGACTGAGATGCCTTTTTCAAGAAAAATCCGAGTCTTTGCAAGTTGATTTTCACACCACATTTAAGTAGCCACCTTGAAGAAGGAAAATAAATCTGTAAACATGCTTTGGAGCACAAACATGCAAAGCTGCTGGTTTGGCCCCTCATGTCCAGAATTACTTGGTTTTATTCATGCCAGCTGGCTCTTAGCTGGGTTTGTCCCCTTTGCCACTATTTAGTTTACAGACCAGCTTGGCTGAGAGCAGACTGATGGCATCTTCATGCTAATACAAAGTCTGTCCACTACGTTGTGTTTCATTTTGATTTGCCCAGGATGGTGGAGAAAAACTAAAAGGCGACCCAATGGACCTTCGTTTGGATATTGAACGCCGTAAAAAATATTCCACCCATGAAAAAGATTATAATCAAGAACGGGAAAGAGATACAGGAGATTCCCCATATTCTAGTAGAGAGAGATCCACGGAAAAGGTCTCCAAACGCCACAAGAGATCAAAGTATGCATAACCACACAACACTACAAATATGCTGAACACTGTCGCTCATATATGCTGCACTATAAACAGCCAGGCAAAAAGATTTTGCATGTACCATTTCTGCTTCTAGGAAAAATAAGAAGAAGCGGTCTCGCTCAAGTTCGTCCTCATCTTCCTCCTCCTCTAAGTCCCAGCAAGAAGGCAATTTGCCCCAGAACCAGTCTGATCCCAAAGATGAAGGCTTTAATAGGGCAAGACTGGGTCAAAGCGAGTTACCAGGGCTTGAAAGAGGACGGCCACGTGGAGGATTTGTAAGTTTAATAGATTTTGTTGGTAGGTTATGTCATGAGGAGATGCCATCCTCTTGGAGGAGCATAGTGTGGAAGAACAGCTGTGTGACGTTACACTTCACACTTGACTGATGTGGTTGGTTCTGTGTCAATGACGTCGCTTGTTTCAGCTCCTTTCCTTTTCCCCCCTCTAGCTACAGCAAGTACGGATTCGTGGAAGGAGCTGGAACAGAGGCAGCTGTCAGGGAAACAGTCTGAATAATAACTCAACAAACATGGCAGGACAATCAGTGAAGTCAAGTGAAGACTGGGATCCTGAGTACACTCCCAAGAGCAAACAATACTACTTGGTATGATCGATCTCTTGCCCATTCATGCCGCTTGCATTTAGACCAACCAGGCGGTGTGATTGTTGTTTCGATGCCTCACATTGCTTTTTTTTTTCCTTTTCCTTTCCTTTCTTGGCTCTCCTCCCAGCATGACGACAGAGACGGGGAGGCGGAGTGCAAGTGGATGGACAATCGAGGGCGAGGACGGGGATGTCTCTCGCGTGGGAGGGCGCGATTCATCATCCGCAAAGCCACCGCCAGGGTTTCCGTCACCAACAGCCCCAGATGGGCTCATGACAAGTTCCAGGTCAACGGGGAGCAAAGCGATGCACAGGAAGAGGAGACTGAGCAGGACCACAAAGCTGGAGAAACTTGAGTGCTGAAGCAGTCTGCTGAAAATCTTAATTGTCTTCTGCGTTGTCATGGGAACTGATTTTATCTCAATGGGTCAATAAATGCAGATGGATGTTTTTTTTTTTTTTTAAGATTGCTGCAATTGCTAGGAAAACAGTTTAGCTTTAATTTTACTTTGACTGGACACGACCAGTTATTACATCAGGATACAGCTTGTAACTAGTAGAAGCACTGTGTATGGGTGAAATGCTGTGTCTCTTGACAACTAAAAAGTGTGTGTTACATGTTCGGTTGCTTTTTTTTTTTTTTTTTTTAGAGTGAATTGAATATTCTGTGCAGCGTTTCAGTACTATTTAAATGTATCTCACTTTGGTAATTAGAAAATTTTAGATCACATCAGCTTGTGCCTTGTAGGATTTAAAAAAAAAAAAAAAGTTTTTGAATAGGAGTTGAATTACAATGGTGGTAATTAGTTCATCAGAATGTACTTTAATTTCCGAACCTCGAGTGTCAGAAAAACAATAATACCCATGATGTTTGAGCTATGTCTTGCCTGGAGTAAAATGATAGCAATAAATACACTGTAGTTCATAAAAACGCATCACTGTTTAGCCTGTTCAGCACTCGACAAATGACCCTGATCTGACAATGGGACCAAAAAATGTGGGGTCAGTATTTAGGTTTTTCAGTCTTGTTCAACAGATCAATAATTCTATCCAGCATCACAGCAGAGCACACATTTAACCCGTTCATGAAACATTTAGCTATCAGAGATTTCTATTCTTCACAGTAGCTGTTTGCTTGATTTTGGATACCACTAATCAATGTACGATGCTAATAGTGTTTATATTTTTTTTTTTTCCTCTGGAGACATTCATTGCAGTTTTCGTACCTGTCTAGGAAGGATTATGACCTTGTAATGTAAAGGAGAATGTGTTTTTATTAGATGTTTATGTGATTAAAGCTTTTCTCTAGCCAATAATGTTTAACCAGTTGATGTAAATTGTGTGTCATTGGGTTTAAAACTAGGAGATGGTCAGTGTATAGTTTGGAACAGAAATACAGGGCAGTTTATATGATAAGGATTAGGTCTAATCCTACAATAAGAATGCTTTCTCAGTGCCTGGTCTTATTTGTACAACACGGGCCTACAGTTTGAAATTCATGAATAATTGTTGAAGGGCTATCTTCTTGGGAAATGATGCTTTTTTTAAAATAGGTCTTTTTTTCTTGGAGACTGTAAATTAAAGAGACACTGGTTTCTTTGATCCTCGGCTTCATTCATTATTTATTTTTATTTTTTTTAAATACAATTTTACTTACATATTACATAAATTAGTTTGAAATGCCCTCTCACAGCATTCACTCTAGTTTCCCCCACTTAACTGGTTTATGGAAAAGAACAAGAGCAGTTTCATGTATGCTCAAAGCTAAACCATCCATTCCTTCCAGCTAATACTATACTAAATTTGTGCACACCTATTGACCAACAGCAGGTACACCCACAGCCATTTCTGCTGAGCTTTTCAGGCAGCACATGAGAAAAAAGGAAAATAATCGAAACCTAGTGTGACTTCATGAATTTAAAACACAGATACCGAAGGCGAGCTCACTGTTCGCTTCATTGTGTATACAAAATAGTGCAACAGCTGCACAGCAAGAAACTATACATTTAGACTTTTGCTACCATTGTGTGATTAAGCAGAAATAATTCATACATTAGCACATCCAACCTGGATAATCCTGAACATTTTGGAGTGTCCCTCCAAAACCAGTCACAACTTGACTATGTAGCCTATGCATACAACAATAATAAGAAGTACTCAACGTCTCCATGGAGCCTGTTAGCTGCTGTGTTTCCAACTTGTGGGCTGAGGGCATTCTGCATCAGCCTCACATTGAAACTGCTCCTTTTTGTGTTATGGCTTACTAAAAGTGGCCAGATGACTTGTTTTATAGGAAGCTATAAAAACCATCAGCATAGAACTGCTTTCGATTCCCAGGAATCAGTCATCGGACAAAGCCTGAAAATCTTTCGTGTGAGGTCAACCAAGTCAGGAGACTCATGCTGAACAGCAGTTTCTGTCCCCTGACAGACAGACAGTCTGCATGCTGACTAATTAAAATAAAATCTGCTCTGTTACGACTGCTGTCATGATTTCTGCAGTTCGTGTGTTCTGTGCATTTCTGTGTATTTATTTCGGTGATTGGTGGGGTGTCCTGATCCTGGCCGTGATGAGAGGCTCACCTGCTTTATAAAGGGCCAAGATGGCAGTTGTTTGTGGGCTGCAGACATTCCTCATCTCCCTCCTCTCCCAACTGGCCACATGTTGATCTTTGTTAACCTTCCTTTGTGTTAGTTTCAGTTGATAGGTAAGGATGGACTGCCAGTTTTGTTAACACTATTTTTCTCCTGTTTATTTAGATAGGGAGGGAAGTCTTTGTTATTATTTTGCTGCATGCGATTAGGTTAATTACTCAGTTCTTAGAAAGGACTGTTTATTTTGGCCTTGGTCCACCCTGTTATATTATATTATTTAAGTTATTTATCCCATTTAATTATTGTAAAATAAATTCCCTTTTCTGGACATTTAAAACATTTTCCTATGGTGGCTATTTGGGACTTGGGGAAATGGGGGCTTTTCATGTTGTGTCTCAGATGCCCCTAGACTGGGCATTACAGCTCTCTTGACCATCAAAGCTTCAATTAACCAGTGTCAAATTGTGTATGTGACACTTTTTTGTCCCATGATGTATCCTGGAGTGGCATTCTTCTTCTCCTTCTGCACCGTTTTATTGTACACAAGTACATTTTAGTGCAGTCTGAGGCAGGCTTTATTTTATATAACTTCTAACTTATTAAAATTCCATTGATTTTTTTTTAAGTATTAAAAAGATAAAACAATTATTATTATTAAAACATTTATTATTGATGGCTTCAAATGCCCTGACCTATTTGCCAACAGAGGAGATGAGGAAGTGCAGCCGGTCTCCATGTCCTATGATCATAACAATGTATTGTGACTAATGCTAACCCAAAACAAAGGAAAGAGAGAGCGCCCCACCTACCATACAACTTAAAAGGTAATAATTAATTTAATTTTGTTGGTTTATAAGAAATGAATGCAAGGCAAAAGTAAAAGAAGAAGTATATTTTATTTGCAAATTGGTTACGTTTGTAAAATTCAGTCTTGCATACCTTAGTTCTGCTTTCCATAAATGGTCAACCAATTGGCCTCAAGAGACGTACAAAAACTTTACAAACAGACATTCAATCAAACTCCTACGAATAAACATAAATGAGACTGATCTTTTTTTATATGCGTAGCTATTATATGGAAACAAACAATATTATCATCTGAAGTCCCACTTATTAAGAGCTTTACTATAAACCTGTCTTACCTGTTCCTCTTTCTACTCCTCCTCCTCTCTCTCTCTCTCTGGTGCACTTTCTCTCTCTCTGCACAGTATGAGCTATCCTACTTGCCATGACTAGCCTCAGGAAAAGTTGCTCAATGTTAATGTTTGACAAGTAGGAAGAAGGGCCTTGCCTGCCATATCAGTCTTAGACAACACAACCGCACTCTTTCAGTTCTTCTTCTTCCTCAGAAGTTTGCTTGCTGCTTGGTGAAGGAATTACATATTCAAATAAGGGGGAGAACAAATCAAAGACACCATGGGTGAGTCAGTGCTGTGTATTTTTCTCTGAGAATAGTAGAATTGCTGTACTTTTTCACTTTATTGTTTTCTGGGATAAATATTTGATGGTAAAGCACAAGCTGCTTCAGGCTGAAAAAGTTGGTCTGTGTTGTTTAGGTGTTGTTGATTTAAGAGACTATGTTCTGTTGTGCATTAAAACAATGGTGTACGGACACCACTGAATAGTCTTACATATGCAGTCCATGCATTTGTGCTAGCTAACTTATTTTTTACTACATATCAACAGAAGGTGATTCCTGACAAAAGAAAGCTGGAAAAGTTTTTTGTAATAACACCGATTCACTTGCAGCCTGTATCCTTGGTGAAGGGTTCCAGTGCTTTAGAAATGTCGGGCACATCAAGGCAAGTTCACCAGCCTTTGTGTAAAGAATCTAATTTTCTGCCCCATTTACGGCTCCACCGCTGTAGAGGTGCTGGTGCTGATCGACTTCGAGGGCACCAAAGGGGATGAGCTCACAGTGAAGAAGGGGGATGTGGTCAAGAATGTTGCCAAGGCTGGAGAGGAAGGGTGGCTGGTGGGGGAGCTGAGAGGAAAGAGAGGCATCTTTCCTGCCAACTTTGTCCAAGTATGTTGTGACGGCACTGTGCTGCAACTATGCTGTTTACCTATGCCTGCTTGTGTTACAAAATGTCTGGGTTTTTTTTTTTGTTTTGTTTTTCTTCCAGGAGGTACCAGTCTCTTTAACGGGGGGCGGCAAAAGGGAACCACGAAGCATCAGGAAAAGTACAATGCTCAGTCTAAAAATCACACTTTATTTTCTCTGCCAATCAAATTAATAAAAAAAAAAAAAAACACACACTTGAATCAGAAAGTAAAGAAAGTACACTTTTCTGCTAAACAATATGATCCAATATTTCAAAATAAAACCAACTACAGCTTATAATTGAGTGAGCCTTCATATAATTTTGTTGGGAGATGGAATTATTACTAAAGATGGTCAGCAATGAAACTCTTCAATTATAAACTACACAATTTCATTATGTACATAATTATGTCAATTAATTAGAGTTAATTAGAGATGATTTTATTACATTTCACATACTCAGATCTACTGTATAGATATGAATAAATGAATGAACCCTTTATCTCAGCTTGCATGACAGTCAACTCAGAATAAACTGAAATTGTTACAAAATATTATTCAAACCTTTGTGGTCTATATTAACAAGTGTTTCATATTGTGGTCAGTGCAGTGCATGCACTCAGGAAGACAGTAGAGAAAGGAGCTGACTGTGAATGTGTTAACCACATCCTCACAACATGAGACCTCACTATAATGTACAGTATGAAATTGGAGCATATAAGGGCAAACGCAGTCCCTTTGAGGTTATAAACATGAATAGGTTCTGTCATATTGGTGGTATCCTGAAGACTTGAACATATTGCCTTTTCATCAAGCTAGACGTACGATTATTGAGCTCTAGTTTCTTCATCTGCAAATTCCATCAGTAGATTATAAACGCCTCTCATCTGTCCTTCTCTCTCCATGTGGCCGGCGTGCTAATGTTTACAGTAAAGAAGATGAAACAGATGAGGAAATGCGAGGTAGTCTTCGCCTACAGCCCCATGAACGAAGATGAGCTGGAACTGGTTGTTGGTGACACCATTGAGATCATGAAAGAGGTAAAGTCCCTTCAAATCACTGCTAAAACATTCAGCTTTAAACCCAAACAACCAAAAACAGGGACTCGTACTTGTCATAGCAGACTGCTGTTGGCTTGCCCAAAGCGAAGCATTTTTCTAGCGGTTTCTCAGTAGCCAAAAATCTGAGCAGTATATGCAAATCCGGACATTAGTGAAACGGTTACGCAATCCATTTTCCCAGGGCTAAATAAAGAAGTGGTTTGCATATTTATTCATTGTTTAATTGACAGGTTTCCTTTGTATTTGGCAGCCAGGCTGACAAAATGTCTGTCAGAAGAATCACAACTTTAAGTAAAAGTTCGTGATTCCTATTGATGGGCCGAATATATGTTAAAGCCATCAGATAATCAGAGAATGTATGGAATCCCTATATTTATGTGGTGATAATATTATGACTACTCTCTTTTCTCTCACATATTTTCTTGCTAAATGTTGCCTCTACACGACACAATCTACATGACAGATTGAGGATGGATGGTGGATGGGCATGAAAAATGGCAAAGTGGGAGCATTTCCTTCAAACTTTGTTGAAGAAATCTTTGTTCCCCTCAAAGGTTGTAGTATTTACATTTTTTTTTAAAAATAAAATCTAAACATTAAAAACAAAAGCTGAGCTGAGCTTTTTTACAGATCTCAAGCACAGTGAGGCCAAGATGAGACCCAAACTCACAGATGCCATGTTCAACAAGCGGGTATGTAATACTGAAAAAAAGATTTTCTGAAACATATCGGGACAATTTTCCTTCTACTTAATTTTTTTGTGTGTCTCCATGAAGCTATCTCAGAGAACAAGCGTGAGGAAGAAAGAAAACGGTAAGTTGATACATTTTTCTAAAAAAGAAATTACTCAGAAATGGAGTTCATACATTCTTAAGCAAATAAATAAATAAACAGAGATCATTTCCTCATATTTGATCATGTTTCTAAATTTTGAATGGCATTTCAAAAGCAACCAGACGAGTTTATTTATAGACTGACACCGACATACTCTCAACTTTCCAAGCGGTAACTCTGCACTTTTACCTGGTAAAAGGGGAGAGGTTACATCCTGTCACTGCTCTTGATCAATCACTGCACATTCTTACAACATAGTGGGATATCACTCAGAGATCAGCAGTTCACTTTGACTTAGTGAAGCTTGCGCACACGGCTGATAAGATTAGTCATCACTGTTGAAATCCAATCACATGTTCAACAATACCTGATTTCTTCAAGATTAGAAAACATGTTCTCTCTCACATTGTGTTCCTCAGTGACAGAGTGTTGCCAGGTCATGTTTGACTACAAGGCCAAAGCAGAGGATGAGTTGGATCTGAAAAAAGGAGACGTTGTTTTGATACTGAACAAGGTCTGAGCACATTTTATTGTCATTATTTGGGTTCATGTTTTTTCGCCCTAATGATGTCACAGTCCTGACAGTCTCAAACACTTCTGGATGCAATTTTATTTCTGTCCAAGAATGTGCTGGCATTTTGTACATCCAGCCAAACCAGTTGTGGCGCTCTTAAGGGAAAACATTAAGACAAGAAGGCGCACACGTTTAAATAACACATAAAAATCAAGATATTATGACGGAGAAACATTCCTTTGTAAGCTTTATCTTGTTGACTGCTGACAAATCAGCTGTGTTTTTGCTTGACCGTGTGGTGACCTCGGGTCTCAAGCGACAGCACGGCGTTTGAGCTTTTAATGTGACTCTTTAACGTCCATTTGAAGGAGACTGAGGATGAAGGCTGGTGGGAGGGAGAACTGAACGGATGCTGTGGCTTCTTCCCTGATAACTTTGTTATGGTCATTCCCCCAGTGGACAGTCTGCAAGTGAGTGGACCTGACACACTATCTCAAACACAGTTTACTTCCATTGGACTGGAACTTTGTCGAGTCGAGTGGCGTTTGATTGTTGCCATGCCATGAATCTATGGACATGCTTTACTGTAACCAATATACCTATTTCACATCAGTACTTTGTGTGGTTATGTTCAGCTGACCTGTGTCTGTGTTACTTCAGTCTGCAGCCTGTACACTGTGACTCAGTGTTGTCTTTAACATCCTCTCTTTTTGAGTTACTCACTGAAAATTCCCTCAGTGGAAATATTGTGTAGAATGGAGGTGTCTTCAATGCACATACTATCCAGCTTGCTGAGTTTTCTGTTTCTCCTCCTCTAGTCTGGGAACACAAGCCAACTGCCTGCACACAACATCGACAGCAGCCTCTCAGGTAAGAGAACAGCCCTGATCACACAAACAGCAGCAGAGGAACAGAGACAAAGCCAAGCTTCATGTTTTAGAGGCTCTTTTCTGACTTTGGGATTTCTGGCCTCAGAGCTCTTTGGCCTGGCAGTGTGCTGACAGCCTGGACAGTGATGGCCTGTTGTTTTAGCAGGTGGAAAAATTAGCAGCATTTCAAGTTGGTCACTTTCAGGCATGTAATATATAAGCCTAATTCACTAAAGTGGTGACTCCTACGCTTACCAAACCAGCACACAGCTTGAAAACACTTTACAATAGCACAGTTGTCATCGTTAGATTTTAACAGTGTTGATTTTTGCCAAATAAAATACATACTATATAAGCAAACTGTTGTCGACAAAATGTGTTCAAGTATTCAGCTGACTACAGTGCCATTAAGATTAGACTGATGTTATCTGTCCCGTAGTACATTTTGAATAAAGTCACTGTAGGTCTGCGGCTGCTTCGCAAAAACTGGACCTCACCGGGATATCCAGCATTCAAACTTTGTAATTTATAAACCAGTCTCCAAGTTAAAAAGTTTACATTATTGTTAGGCATTAAATCTGAATGATTTTGCAGAACTCTTTTTTCTTCTTTTTTTAGTTTGTTGACTTAAAAGGAGAATAAATGTTCATTAATAGCATTTGAAACAAACAAACCAAATAAATAAATAAAATGCAGATATCAAGTCTGAAGGCTGCACAGAACAGGATGTGGTTTACCGTCAAGTTTAAGCTGAAGAATGCTGCCAGTGTTGCAAGTTGTACACTTGGAAAATTTTTGCCAAAAAAATGTCTGTTTACACTTGGAACTCTATGATGGAAACTCAAAATGCATATGCATGAAAATCTTTGGTTCAACAGGCAGGTCACTAACTGCTCGGCCACTCAAAGTCATCACCTAAACTAACCAGTTTGCAGTTTGTATCGCCACTACATTACACTCATTACAGCAAATTTTCCCCTTAGAAGTATCACTCACAAGAAGTCTCACAGGAAGTCTCAGACGAGAGTGAAATGGGGGATGGTTAGACGGATCACGTGACACAGTTCAAGAGTCTTGGAGGAAACAAGGGGGGTGGAGGTGGGGATGCAAAGAGGGGAGAGTTCTGTGACAGAGATTTTCACAACCAGCACAAGAGTCAATACTTTGAGTTACTGCTGCTGTGTGGATGGTTTGCTTGAGAGGGAATGTTACACAATGCTTTGAACGGCCAAGGTAGGCTTCCTGCGCTCCTATTTTGGTGCGTTATTTATCTCCGAGCCTCAGCCTTCAAGTCTTTGAGCAAACGTCAGTGCTCTTTTTCTGAAGGCAGCTGCATTAGAGCAGTTTTACTTTGTCTACTCATGCTTGTATTTATTTAGCATGGCTGTAACCAGGTACCTCAAACATATTTGTTATCAAGCACTTGATTGAATTGCAAACAGGAATCACGCTACCTTCAGTTGACTGAAACTTCCTAATTTAAGCATCTGTTCTCTCTCAACCTGTTGAGGCCCAGTGTTACTGGATGCAGGTTTTGCTTTCCCATGCAACTTTTCGTACTATAAATTCATCAAAAGACCCTTTTTTCCTCCACCACATCAAAGCATAAGACTTACTGAGATAGAAACATGCTAATTACTATTTCTAACTAATAAAACAAGCCTGTGCTATGTACTGGCACTGTAACTGCTCTTCTAAGTCATGTGAATGGAAACAATAGTATTATTATTACAAGAGGTGATGTCAATGTAAGCAAAATGTATAAAGGGCATCATAATTAATCACAGGAAAGCCACACCTCCATTCGATGTACAGACTATTATTATGAATAGTACTTATTCAATTTTTTTTTTTTTTTTTTTTTGCTTTGAGGTAAATTTTCATTCTGGTTTTTTTTTGTTTCTTGTTCTTTTCAGTGAATACAGAGGCACCGGCGATGGAGCGAGTCAGTCCAGCAAAGACTAAAGGTATAACTGCCCCTGGCTTCAAATAGAAATGAGACTTAATCCATCTAAAAACAAATTATGTTTTTGCAGTAATGTGCTTACTTTACTTCACAGATGACAAACCAGAGGCTAAGGATCTAAGAACCAATCCTCCAACCAAAGTCAAGCTGCCATCTATCCACAAGCCCAGTCCACCTCCAGTCAAAGACAAACCGCACAAGATTTTACCCAAGTGAGTTTTTCAAAACAGACCTGACGTTCTTTCACACCACTGATACATACATAACCACTTAGGTCTTACTGGGTGACATGTCCCCCGACCTTGCAGACGTGAATAGCGATTCATTTGCACCCTTTCTAAAAGCAAAAAAGCCTTTGAGGAAATGTCAGGAACACTTTCTCTTCTGTGGTCTGGCACCGGCAGTGGAGCCTTTAGATGTTAAAGGTTTTGCTTGCCGCCACCAGTTGCCATGGTGTCTTAAAAGAAGAATGCCAGGATGCCCGACCTTTAGTGGCTCGGTGGAAACTCTGGGATGAGTCAGATTGGTCTTAAACAGACGAGAGCAGCCCATTTCCTGTTTCCTGAGTAAAATACACACAAGCATGCACACACACAGACACAACTGTAAAAACAAAAACAGCCCTGTCTTAGACGGCTGCTCATGGAGAAAAACCTTTTCTGAAATATGTTTCAAAGCAAATACTGTATGTTTGGATGGAAATATTTTCTTCTTCATGTCACAGAAACATTTAAGGTGATTTTCTAAAAGCCTCACATCAGATAAACTCTGTATGAAAAAGGGTATTGAGTTGTGATTCCGCAGACCTGCCAACATTTCATATGTGCTGAGAAAATAAAACGTATGCCAGAACAAAATAAGAGTAATTCAGAGTAATTTCAAGACTTCAGCTGCCACAATGTGCACCTGCACAAAGTTCAGGAGACTGGAAACATCTCAAGAATATAAACTACAAACCACTTTACAAAGCACACTTTCATTTAAGATGCCTCACGTGTCCCACTTTTCATAAAATTCTGTAAAAAACTGTCATAAATTGAAAGGCAGAAAATTATGCTTTTTTTTTTTTTGCCCATTTTCAGTAAAACCAATGGTGACGCGTTCCCCGTTCCTCCAAAACACCCCGAGGAGAAGGAAGCTGATCAGTTTGATGGGTTGGATTTACAGACTGAGAAGCTGAGCCATCCAACGGCAAACAGGGCTAAACCCCCTCAGAGAAGACCACCGTCTGGCTTGGTCGCAACACCACAAGTATGTCCGCTTCAGTGGCAGACCAAACTTGTTGTATCACACTTGTATGACAACATGGAAGGAAAGAATGGCATAATAAATGTTTCCTGTGGCAAAAAACACAACCCAGTAGTGCTAAACACTATTTCTGAAGGTGACTTTTGCAATTTGAAATGCAATAATGTGGCTTCCCTCTACTTTTTATTTTTGTTATATTATGGGTCATGATATGTTTTGCTTTTTTTTGGGGGGGGGGTGTAAATTTTGTATTCTCATATTTGGTAATACATGAATAATTTCCATGTCAGGTTATTT
This sequence comes from Remorina albescens, assembly GCA_034769265.1. Classification (NCBI taxonomy): domain Eukaryota; kingdom Metazoa; phylum Chordata; class Actinopteri; order Carangiformes; family Echeneidae; genus Remorina; species Remorina albescens. The sequence goes on from CM068486.1 coordinate 6,438,505, forward strand.
GCGGCATGACTTTAAATTTTCAACATAAAATATTTTCCAGTTTGCTTCGGTGGTTCTACCCGTTCATCTGACTCACCCGTGTTCCAAGGTCCAGCAGTCATATAGCATAGATAAGAAACTCTGCGCTTGTTAGCTCAATGGATGAAAAGGCAACGCAACCATGTGATGTGTTTGAACCACAGAAGAAGCTCTAGTCATAGACACACCCCAAGTTTTTATGAACTTCCTGCATTCTCTCCTTAAATGGAGTACAGGTTTCAGCCTGATCTCTGGGTTATCATATTCATTAAATGACTCCCTAAAATCCTTCTATGGTTTGTACTTGTCTGATCAAAAGACAGTTGGTACACCGGCATATCTGGGAATGTGAAAGTTGTAAGAAATAATTACACACCTTTCGCATTAAATTCGTCACTTATTCTCTTCCAGAGTGCCAGTGACCAGACAGAACCAGAATTATTGCCAAAAAAGCTCCAGCTAGACAAATTCCCTGGCTTGCAAAAGGTTTGTGACTGACTAATTTCTGGAAAGGATGCATCTTTTCATTTTTCTCTTCGTTGTGCATAACAATGGTTATTATGTCATTTCGATCACTTTGGATGAGTACATATTTTAGCCTGAAGCTCATTGGTATTATTCATCACAGAGTACAGAGAATCTCCTGCCATCACCCGCAAGGCCTGAGTTTCGACCCAAGACGCCGCCTCCCGTTCGACCAGTGCCACCCAAAGTAGCTATGAGCAGTAAAGAAGAGCCAACTGTGGAAAGCCTACAGGCTGAGATCAAGGAGCTGAGAATGACTCTGGAGCTGCTACAGACACGTCATGAGTGAGTAACACTCATCTGTAGCGTGGGCATGTATAAAACCCGAGTGTTTGAAGATTGTTTACGTAAACAGTACAGTTTGGCTTTATTTTAAATGTTAAAATATCAGAACAGTCATGCCGGCTTGAGTCACAGAAAGCTTAGCTTCTCTAACTGAGACTGTGTAGACGCCTCTTCTTTACCCAGTTGAGGTTCTGATGTTTGTAGACACAGCACACACAGGAAGTGTCTAAATCCAAACCTGTGGGAGAAACACAAATTGTGCGCTTAAAATGTGCACAAATTCAACAATGTTTGATCTTTGCCTTGACTGTCGTTTCTTAAGAAACGTCACAGAGCCCTGGTTGGCTGTGTGTTAGTAGAGACATATCTCTTTTTCTCTAATCATGCCTCTTTTGATCAGGCAAGACATGCAGGAAGTGAAAGAAGAACTCAGGAAGCAGAGGGACAAACAAGTCGCACTGCAGGTAAGTGAAGCATGTCTTAGGTTGCATGCACTGATTCTTACTGCAAGCATCTTATTGCCAAACACAGAATACAGAAGCTGTGGTTCTCAAAGTCAGCAGTAATTGAATGTTGAAAATGTCTTTTCCATTCAGGAGGAAGTAAATAATTTGAGGAGGAACCATTAATCCTAGACACTCTGCAACTGGGCTGGCTGGCTGTCTAACACAAGCTCTCAAACTGCAAATTCAAACAAGTTGGACTTTTTTTTTTTATTTATTTTTTTATATGAAGTTGTGAGGGAGAACTGCCCTCTCTTACTGCAGACACACAGAGGAGAGCTACGGTAGAAAGCAGAGTTGGTTGTCAGGTCAAACTGGACTGGACAAACTTGATCCTCCAAAAGACTTTGGAATGACACACTGGTAAACTTTTAAACGTATGTGAATGCTGGAAATTAAAAATATAGGTCCTCGGTGGGTTATGCTAGGTGGAAAATTAAATTGATGTTTTACATTGTTTCTTGTTATAGGTTTTACTGTACCTTCAACATTAATGTCTCAGCAGATTATGTAATATATGCAGCTATAAATAAGAGAAATTGGTGTGATGTCTTTTGCAAAGAACTAAAAATGTTATTTTAAGTCATCCAAAGGAATAGGCCTATTGCTACCTGAATGTTGAAATACTGCTGTCAACACAAGCAGGTGAAATTTTTACATCAGAATGTAATGCTGCGTCCACTTGGGGGCACTGTATGTCCACACATCAACATAAAGAGAAGCGCCGAACTAGTCAGTGAATGCTGGATTATCAGAAAAGAGTTGGTGATACTCACAAAACACACACACACACACACACACACACACACAAAAGTCATTTCACATCTAAGCTTTGAGAAAATGGCTAATGTTAAATGCCGATGTGTTTACAAGAGGAAATCTTGAAAAGTGCTGTTGAAACATTGTGTGATTTTTACAAAGTTTGTGGTCTGCTGCACTTTTGCAGCAAAGTGAAAAAGGCATCCCGTGTTACTGAGAAAAACTGACTCACTCTCATAACTAGTGACTCATCAGAGAAGGAAGATTTAATACGAACTTTTTGCACTCATCATTGAGCTTTCAAGATTTAACTCGACCATAAATGAATCATGCCATCTTCAGAAGGAGGCACACAAATTGTGCTTTGGCTCCAAAACCGGGTGGTCACGGTGGTGGTGTGTTCCTGTGTAAGCATAAGCCTACTAGTGTTGCCCACTGAAGAGCACATCTGGACAACATCTGGAGCTCATCAGGGACCGGGTGCTTCTGAAACTGCCATGGGAACAAACTATTTTTAAAAACCACGTTGAATAATGGTGATTGAAGGTACATTCCCGCTTTTGGATAAGGGGTGACATGAATGAGAGTAAAAGGGAAAAGGGTGAGATGACATTCCAGAAATGTAAGATTTTTATATGACATGAAAAATAAATACTTTTCCTCTAAAATTCGGCGAGCACAAATGGAATTTTAATTCTTCAGCTGAGGGACCGCTAAGAGATCTCTGTGATGACGGGCGCTGTTTACATTACAGTCACTCATATAAATTGTAACACAGCACTTCTGTGAATATTTGACTCCGGAAACAACAACCTGGCACAGCACACCATAACGGTGGAAAGACTGCCAAAGAACTGTTGGCAGCTCTGAAAACTTGCTGTCGAAAACTGAAGCATTTTGGAGCAGAGGTCAAATCCAAGGAGTTAAAATTAGAAATTGTGAAAGAGGAGCTGAGAAAGAACAGCTCGTCTGTGTCAAAAAAAAGGGATGGACCGATCCAGATATAAATCATATGGGTGACCTTATGGGGAGTCTTAATAAATCTTCCACATATGAAAAAAAAAAAAAAAAAAAAGATAATTTTACCATACAGAGTGGAATTATTGTTACAATACCCAAAGGAGTCGTTTATGCTCCCAAAACATTCAAATTCGACCACTGCAATGAAATGAAAACAGTTTAACTATTTAAAGGAGTGGTTAATTAGCATGGACGAAGCTATATGGTAGATGCCATCATCTATGAAGGGACGTTTTCTGCAATCAGCCGGAGAACCACAAATGATAGCCTTACAGGCTATATTATGTACAACTTTCACGGCGAGCTTTCCCACACTGTTTTGGCTTCAGATCTACGCTTTTCAGTTGGATTTCCCTCATGTTGATGTTCACTTCATTTTATTGACATATTGTTTCTTGACTGTATAATTACGGAGGCTGAAGGCTAAAATATGATCCTTCTCATTACATGTGCGTTTCGATTACTTCCTCTGAAACACTATTCAAAATATTGAGTTGTGAATCTAGTAAAACTTATTTTGGGTCCTATGCGTTTGAGGTAAATGCTGTTCACAGGAGGTTTAAACAAATATAATTACACAAGTACTTCAAAGAGTCAATGCCACTGATTTCTGAAAGCTTGTGACCACATGTGAAGCTTCCCAAAGACCTCAATAGAGAAGGCTTCAAGTGTGGGCTTCATTGGAAAACAGAGTGGGCCCCAAGGCAAACCTGAACCCTGTCTGTTCCTCCAGCACAGTGTGTACTTTGCCAAATGCTCTAGCAGTAGTTGTTGGCCTGCTTTCCTCCCCAACCAATGCAGCCTCACAGCGCAAGGACGTAAAAGTAAAGTCTCCAGCCCCAGGTGGGCCAAAAGAAAAATGTGGACATGTGCCATAGCATGATGAGTATGTTCTTTCTTCCAAAAGGAAGAATATTGTATATTCTTCCTTTTGGATATCTTGATTTTTATGCCAAGACTTTATACTTTCACATCTTGTAAATCAGCAAACCACTGAAAAATTAACTTGTGATAATGCCCAGTATAAACATTCGCCTGGTGTGCACAAGCCATCAATTTTCTCTAAGTCTTTAATGGCAGCCAAATAATATTTCAGCCAACTCACATGGAACTGATTTCTTATGAGTTGATATTTGCCATTGAAGCCCTAGTCCCGACCCCACTCCTCACGAGTGTGCACCAAAGTCTGAACGGCGTGTAGGGAGTGACAATAATACAGCCCTCCAACCCCCAAAACCACATTAGACACAGCGCCTGACATCAGCTATTATATGGAATCTACTATGTGTGGGCTCTTCTTCTGCAAAGCAGGACACACAGACAATGAGGGGTGTATATTATTCATAGAGCATCTTTCATCCTGCAGGCAATTCTGAGCAAAGCATCTCAAATCAAGAAATTAACAGTCGAGCAAACTGAGAAACATAAAAGGGTGCCACAAAACCAGTTCAGCCGAATACACATGCTCTGCATGCCAGAAATCAAAAGCACCATATCGCACATGCGAAAAATTAAAACAAAAAAGAACAGAAATCAGCAGCCAGCATTATTTCAACCACACAGCAACAGAAATTAACATTCATGCATACAATGAATTAACAGCACAAGAAAGCATTCAGCCAACACATGAATATCAGCCAGATTGAGCAAAAGGCAGAACAGCCAGCAGCCGGCATCACATCAGCAGCATAAGAGCAGAAAAGTCCAGCAAGTGAATGTCACCTGTTTAAGAAGCAGCCAGCACTCTCAGAGTCATGCCAACACAATGCAGGTCAAACCCAAATTAAATGAACAATGGCTTCTAGCCACACAAGCAACAATATGCTCTGTGCTTCGAGCTAAAAGCAACAGCCTGCAGATTTTTGGGCATTTGGTCGTAAAATCCAGGAGATGCCTAAATTCAACCTGAATGCTGGCTTTAAATGAAAAGTCAGGGGATCCTAAAAGTTATTGCAAGTCATTCTGGGGGGAACATAAATGTCTGGACCAGATTTTCTTACAGTAAATCCAAAGAATTTTCTGTCCCTTTCCCACTAAACACAAAAACAAATGTTAATCATTGAAGGTATGGGGGAAAGAGGGGCTCACTGAAGTGAGGGGGGAAGGGAGGGGATATAAATCTCTATTACATTATTTAATCCAACCATCTAAGAGCTGGCGTGGCTCAAACCATTGTCAGAAGCAGCCCAATCAAGACTATACAGCTGCACGCAAACAAACAAAACAAAAAACGACGTGTACTCACTCTGAAGTTTCACCCAACTCCTCAGGTGAGACAGAGAAGTCCAACATCCGGTTTGAAGTAAATGCTCGAGTTCAAACCATTTTATCGACTCTAAGTAACGTGGCTCGACCCGGAGACGGAAAATACCACCGGATACACCGAAATCACCAAAAGTAGAGGCGCAAAACGAGACAGGACAAACCAGGTGTTACGGGTGCGCCTCCATTAGGTTACTTACGGTAAAGAGTTGGGCGACATCTATTTCCTTCCGGTTATTTGTTTCTTTTTTCTGACTATTAAAGACTATTAAGACTATTTAGGGGTTAGGTTAAGCTTATTATGTAGCTAGACTTTATTATTTTCAGTTGTTCTCCAAACATTCAGACTCATTTGGAGTTTTATGTTATAAAAACTGGATTGTTTTAAAGACATTGAGCAGAAATAAATGACAAAGAAGGGGGAAGAAAAAACAAACAAACTGATTTTCAGGCTTGATCATAAATCCATGGCCCAAAGGTATGGACGAATAAGCCACTCTTTATTTGTTTGATTTGTTTATTTGTCTGAAATTTGAGCATCATGAAGAGAAACGAAAAATGGTTTTAAGGTTAATACTTTAATTTTGCAATTTCTTCTGGTGGAATTAAACCTGAAAATGTTGACATGGATGTAATGTATTCATAAATTAAAGATTCCAACTTTAATTTTCTTTGTGCATATGAACGTGTAATCTCTGACCTCCAGTTTACTTTTAATTCGGACCATGTAGCTCATTTCCTTCCTCTCTCTGCAAAACAAATAATCTCCATTGCAACATACAGTACACACATTGTACTTATTCATATTAAATTTTTCCACTCATTACATAACCAGGTTGTGTGCATTTTCTTTCCTTAAGCACCATAGTTTTTAACAGACTGATTACTTCAAGTTTCCTTCAACTCCCACATTCATACTTCCTCTCATCCATACAGATTAATCAGCTGTAAAAACATCTATTGATTTAAGTTCATAAAGTTTGTTGAAAATCGCATTGCTTCATGAGAAATGAGAGATCTCAAAGTTCAGCTCTGTTAGAGCCAAGCAAGGTGGTGCATCACTGTTGGTCCTCTTTCCACATGTTCTCAAGTCTTGCAGGCTTCAGGGCCACCAGGCCCACCCAAAGGTCTTTCTCACTCCTTCATAGAGTTTACAGTGTTTCCCTTGTAGCCCTCTTAGTAGTAATGCACTCTTCCAATTGTCCCTGTTCCGGTCCCCAGGATATCGGGTTGGCCGTTCCTCCAGATCTCCCGAATGATCCGTTCTCTCTCCTCCAGTCGCTGCGCTCGTTCCAATTCCTCAGCTGAGGTAAATACGTTCACGCTCAACGTCCCATCGGATTGGCCGCTGTGATTTGCAACAGGGATTTCTGTGCTGGGCAGAGGGATTGGGGCCTCTACGTCATCTCCATCTTCATCTTCATCATCGCTCTCTTCCTCTTCCTCGCTGATGTCCTTTAACTGTTTTTTCTCAGGCGTGGATGGAGCGACGTTGGTTCGCGGCTTGCAGGAGATGCGGATGACCAGGAGGCAGAGCGTCAGCACCAGGCCGAAACACACACCCAGCACGAAGTAAAGGCCAAAGCTCTCTGGGTTGGCTGTGGAAAGGACACACATGAACAGTGTCAGGTAGAGTTAGCACGTTCATTAAAGATCAAATCCTATACACACACATATTGTGCTGGGCTGCGGAGTTTACCTTTAATGTGTGCATAAGCAGCTATGCTGTTGCTCAGGAGGTCCATTTCTTTTTTCTTCACATCCATAATGATGTAAACTTTGTTTTCTTCACACCTGAAACACAATTAACATTTGACACTATGTTAAGTTTGACTTCAGATAAGAATCCAGCTACACATCCTTTCAGGTGCTTAAAGTCAACAACCTTTCCACCAATGTTACATTTTGTGCAATGTTTGGATGTCAAACCCACTGACCACAGCAACTTATTCATATGCCTCAGGGTGGGTGGGATGAATCCTCCGAGTTTCGAACAAAAGATTCTTTGTGTTTTCTTTAAATACCGGCTTCATCTGGGATCGTCATAACGCATTTGGCTCATGGCTCTTTGCCGCTGCCATTCTCTCTGAATCATGACAGTCTTTTGTAAATGAGGCAGAGTGTCGATTTTCCAAGTCGCCACAAAGGAGTCTTTGCTGCCTCATAGGACTCTCGGGTCAATCTGTGAAGCTCAGAGGAAAAGGCCAGTGTGTTGTTGACTTATTTTTAATGTTTGGACAATGTGTCTCTGACATTTAAGCTGTCCATCTTCCTGGTACCCTTTTAGTCTGAGGAGCACTATTGTATTTTTAACTGCTCCTGTGTGCGGTGGTGAGTAATAACACTCCCAAGGAAATCGTTCTTAAAGTGAAACCTGTGGAGAAGTTCAGCAGAAGTACAAGAAAAGTTTATGTTCTCTCTCCCTTTTCTGTCTATCTTTTATTTTCAGTAATTATCTGTATCCAGGACTCTGTGTCACCTTCTTGTTACCTCCCCACTCAATAACTTTTGTCTCCTGGAGAAACAAGTCTACTTCTCATTTGAAACAAAACTTTCATTGGCCCTCCCTGTTGGAGTACCACACCAGGGTCACGTTGTGTTGTTGCTTTTTCTGTATTTCCTCCATTTTCCTTCCCCACCCGTCAGCCCATTCCTGCTGACTCCGGCTTTCCTCCAACCATTTTGCCATTTTGTTAACAATTTCCACCTCCCTGGATTGATGACATCATGATGTTGTTGAGGAGCATGGAAGCGTTGATGGTAATGGCAATGGGACGCGTTCTTACTAAAAGGAATGTGCCTTTAGCCATTCCAGTTAATGTTAGCACTATTCCCCTTTAACATGTGCTTCGTGTTGTGGCTGACTGTGGAAAGAAAACACTCTGTTCATGTGAAATGATGACGAACTCTGAAGCCATCCAACTGTAACCTGCATGTAGAGCTCTCTAAGCTGAAACACATGTCAGTGTGCCTACACACAGATCATATGGATGTCCTTAAAATGCACAAACCACTTGTTTGTGTTTGCATTTCCCTCCTAATCGCATAAACTGATAACCTCAGTGCCTGATTGCCACCACGGTGTGAATATCTCAATGATTTATGAAGAATTTGTGCTTATTTGTTGACGCAGCTTTCAGTAAACCATATAATGTGGTGTACTAATGAAACACGGCAAACATTCATCCATTTTCTACGCCTTATCCGTCTTCAGGACGTGGGGGGTGCTGGAGCCAATCCTAGCTAACATTGGGCCAGGGTGGGGTACACCCTGGACAGGTTGCCAGTCCATCACAGGGCCAACACACAGAGACAAACAACCACTCACACTCACACTCAGACCTACAGACAATTTAGAGTCACCAATTAACCCAAACATGCATGAGGAAATTGAAGTAACTGGAGGAAACCCACGCAAGCATGGTGAGAACATGCAAACTCCGCACAGAAAAGCTCCAGGCCTGGGAATCGAACCGGTGACCTTCTTGTTGTAGGGCAACAGTGCTAACCACTATGTCACACGGCAAACAATTGCCTGTAAAAGCAGCAGCAAACACAAATGGGAGTACAGAGAGAGAATGAAACTTACCACAAAATGAAACTTTGGCGTGTGCCCTCAGTCCCAACTCATAGCGTAGTGAAAAGTTGGAAAACGGATGCAGAATGATCTCACTCCTCTCTCTTTCTCTCCTTTTCTGTTGGATCAGAGCCCGTGATCTTTGGTCCTCAGGCTAAACAGTTAATTTGGCCACCCTGAGACAAAAACAAACACACACACACACACACACACACACACACACACACGGACAGATACCCACACACATACAGATGTCAAGCTACATTAGAACCAAACTCACTGAGGTGTCTGCAATGCAAACAGCAACAGGCCTATTGGAGGATACACCCTCCAGCAATAGACTAGAGGCAGGCTTTTCAGTGGTTGGAAATTCAACTGTGCTCTTCTGAGCATAGAGACGGTTAAATTCACAGAGGATGGCAAAGCATGGGGCTGTGAGGCTGCTGAAAAAAAAAAAAAACCCAACAAAGCAAACGATATCTTCATAGTCAACCTTATATTTTAACAGTTTTGTATTGTCTTTGTATATATTCTTTGGAGTTGTTTGAATGGCGTCATGTGCAGTTAGCTGTTGGACTGACATTGTCGTGCCGTTTAAGAGTGATGAGGTTACAAAATGATTTCACATACAGGGCAAATCATCATTGGTGCTTTATGTTAAGTTTTCCTGCCATACCAAAGTCACATTTTTTAGCAACCCGCTGGGCGTCAGTGTTTTACATTGCCAGTTGTGCTGACCTGAGACTGTGAAAAAAGCTCCCTTGTGAATTTTTCTAACACATAGTCAAGTTTAGGAAAAAGCTCCTCGACCAGCTGCAGTTGGTTTAGCACAGCCATTGTGCTTTCCAGGGCTGATTTTGATCTTGCTGACTGTTTGCAGATCCTATGTACACTGCACAGCACCCGGGGGCTAAGTGACAGAAGAGTCACTATGGTAACAAGCTTTCCAGGCCACCCCCTCTGTCCCCACAGGAGCGAGACGATGGGCCTTTTGTCTCCGCTCGACTCCGTGGGGATGGACCTACGCGATATCTTCCTGCTGAGTTCCTTCCTTTCTTTTCAGTTATGAACAAGTTCATCTCCTCTCTCCTACAGAGTCAACCCTTTCTTTCCAACTAACCGAACCTATTCATCACTATCCAAGCAGAGCTGAAGAACAGAGATGTTTTGTTTCGTCTCAAGGGTAATAAAGTGCACGGCTCAGATGACTAACAGTCGTTCTTGAAGCCAAGGTCAAAGCTAATGATCGGATACCTCCAGTACAGCAACTGGCCTCTTACACAGGATTGTGGCAAACCTGAGATTTATCAGGACTCCGGCATCTGTTATTGGTAGTTAATGACGAGCGCAGGCCTGTTTAAAGTCCACCTAAACACTAATTATTCTGCTGTGTTGTTTGTTGTTCCTTTGTTTTACCCCTTAGTGGAGAATCATTAACAGACTCACTCCTTCCCAGCTAAGCACATACCCATGAGTCAGTTTTCAGTCATTTTCTCCAAGTGGCCCAATATGTTTTTCTATTGCAGATGTTGAAAATGAGACCTCCATCATAACATGCCACAGCGATTTGGTGTATAGTTTTGTCCCATCACGTGCACAAACTTAAGTTACATTATAAAGTATGAATCAAAACAGCTGTCCTCATATTATGGGTGCCGATGTAGTCACATGGGATCAGAGCATGAACTTTGGCAAAAATCAACATATTGTAAATAAACAATGTTTTTGTGGAAAGTTTTGGGGAGTGTTGACTGGTGTGAGCTTTCGCACCATCTGCTCTACAATAGAAGTGATAATATCTCAAGAATCGGGACACCATATGGTGTTACTGTTTGGAAAGCTTGTGTAAAATTTCAGTTATAATAATAATTTCAGTGCACCTCATGACTTTTAATACAAGCTCTTTTTATGCCTGTCATAATTTAGCTACAAATCCTTAGTCAGGATGAAAGGCGGCCAAAATGAAATTTTCCATTGATCTGGCTGAGCCAGCTGCAGCACGTGTCATTGTGCCACATCTGTGACGTTAATGTCTGGTCCTTTTTTTTGGCCCTGCTAGCTTATCGTTTGCTCTTTCCTGGCTTTATATCCTGTCAGCCATCCCCTTCCTGAGTCGTTTGCACGCTGCTGACTTTTAAATAATCAAGTAAGCCATCTTGATATGGCTTAAACTCTGTGGGAAAGGTGTCTATGTATAAATGTATGTCGTTATCTCATATTAAAACCAAATAAAATATAATCCCAACCACAAACGCTGAGGATCACAACTCGCTCAGCTCTATTTTTTTCAGTTTTGTTTGTTTGTTTTTGCCAAAAATCCATAAATCAGCAATGTGCTATTTATGTAAGAGAAGACTGCTCTGATTGACGCCAGCATAAACACAGTATGGTGTGCTGTTATGGCCTGAGAAGAGGTCAGAGCTATTTTAACTGAGCATTGTTTACTTTGGTTCGGGTGCAAGAGCTGACTGGATGAAAATTTCCAAGACTGCCACAGAGTGTGAGATTTTTGTTGTCATCCACAAAGATAACCACAATGGCTCTTCCTTCCCACAGGGCTTGTCCCTTTCCGCAGGGATAACATCCAGGTCTGAGCCTTCCTTCAGCATCACTGCCATTGTCTGGGATAAGTGTGAGACAGAATGGCTGAGCCATCTGCTGTACACCAGACGCCAACTGGGGGATTTATCAGCTACCTCCAAACTGGAGCAGCTTTAAAAGCAACAGTTTTTGACAGAAAACAGGTGATTTCCCCCCTGATACTTCACCAGAAATACTTTTGTAATGAAAGAATCAAAGTCATAACCCTTCAGTGGAATTAATGCGGGGAGTCAAGCCACATCTGATTTACACAAAGAAGATGAAAATGTCAGATTAGAGCTGGGAGCAGGTCAGTGTTATTTCCTCATTGTCATGACACATGCTAAACCACAGAGGAAAAGAAATATTTTTAATACCTTCAAATTCTCTGGCACAACAGAGGTCTTCTGTGGTCCATCTTGGACAGCGCTTCACAGAATGAAAACAGCCCGATTTGAATTAAATCACACTTCATTGTTTTTAAAACCCGAGTCCACACCCCCACTATCTAATAAATGATATGACAGAAGCTGCCAAAAGAATTTATAGCAACTTACACAGTATTTTTACTCTCAATTATGTTCATTAAAAAGTTGCTGCTTTGATTCTGAGGCCTCTGCTGATGAAAATCCGTCTGGACCTAATGATGTACAACATCAAACAAAACAATCTGGGTAATGTATTCATGATTTTTAGCTTGCAGAGCACATTCTGAAACTCTACATGGCCTTACATAAATACACAGAATCAGAGCTCAATTTTGGCTCAGTTGTGTTCTAACTCCCAACTTTACAAAAATGTCTAAGTTGCTGATGAAAGGTTAACAGCTACCTAAAAACTGCCAGAGAAAATTGTATCACAAAAATATCGGCTGGATATCTCACACCCCTGAGCGATCTCCAAGTCTTAAAACGTAATGGACCTTCAGGCTCTCCCCAAAACAACAGAGGTGCAGGCAATCACTCATTAAACAGAAACCTTGTCCAAACCCAGATCTCCGTTTACAGAGTCTGTGAAAGTGCTCATGGAGGTCCACAGGGTGAAGATAATTTCTTTTCCCACATCCAAGAAGTTTGAGAAAAACATTTCTACAGAGAGTAGGAGTGCATTTTTGAAACAGATCTTCTTTACGTGAAGATCCATCTGCTCAAGCTCTACCAGGGTTTCTGACTCAGAGGCAGGTTGTTGTGTTTGGAAGTAGGTCAGGATTGTGGTTGCTATCAGAATGGAGAAATGGAGCACAAGGTAGGGTATTTGCAAATGCTTTCATAGTTGGCTTAATGTTTTGTGTCAGACCAATGAAATATAGCATGACATTGAGTAATATAATAAACTGAAATATTTTGAAAGTTCCCCTATACGGGTTTTTGAGAGTGAATGCCAGACCAAGGTCTGACTGCTTCATGCACAGCACTAAAAGAGACAAACAGCTACGATCAAAGGCAAAGAAACTGGGCATCTTAAAGTTATGACAGGACATTGGAAGAGATAAACAGGTAACAGTAAAATATTTCATTTAACTAATATCACAAGGGGGTAGCCAGATTTCCAATTGGGTAAAGAATAGATTAAGAACAGAGCATTTGAGGCATAGTAATGGTTAAGTCCTATTCTTTTCTTTACCAGAGCAGAAAAGTCCCTGAATTGAGTCTGGGTGGAGACATTTAATCACTTTCACATCGTCAAAAAAGCACAAAGAAAGTATATTGCATATTTACCTTTATATTGATTATGATACTAAGTGTGAAATCTAACACCATCTGGGGGTAAAACTCAACCCATTTTAAATCACATTTGACCTTTGTCTTAACTAGTGTGCTGCCAGTTCCACTGAAGGCAAAGTCAGCAATTGCCCAGTTTTTGTTTCCTCTCAAGTGGGTTTTTAGCTGGAAATAAATGACGATCTAAACCTGTCTTGTTTGTGCACCATTCAAACATTTTTTTTGTTTTGGGGAGGATTCAATCCCATCCGTACTTGTGTATGTTTTTCCGTTTGATATAGAGATGAAAGGAGCCTTTGTTTTTACTCTCTTGTGTTGATGCATTTGTCTTGTGTGCACTTCATTTGACATGGACTCAATGAGCAACAGCTTTGCTCTCAAGGACAAAGAATTTTCCAAGGATAAACACAGACTCAAACCAGTGAGCCGTTGTTGGGCAGATATTATTTGACTTTCGGCATTATGCTTTTCAACGAGGGTATAAATTCAACATGACTCAATATGCCGACATGACACCAGCTTGGTTTATAATTAAGCTGAAACCCTTTGCCCAAAAGCATTCGTCTTTAATGTTGTTTTTTAAAAAGTGACCCACGGGGCATGGCTTGTCCTACGAAGAACATGTTTCGTGGGCCATGGCAGGTAATAGGATGGTAATGGAGAAATGGGAGTGCACTGGGGGTTAGGGCAAGTGGTTAATGAGACCCAGATGTGTTCCTGATGTGATTCAGAGTCAGAATGCATTGCTATGTAAATGAGGAGGACATATCCCATGTACCGTCTTCGGACTGACGTTATCACGGTACCAATCAGGCGAATCAGACAGAGCTCTTGACAGCAGTGAACCAAATCAAAGCAACAGCTGTGTGTGTGATTGCTGACAGGGTTTATTTGTGCATGTGTGTACAGTATTCACCTGCTTGTTGACAGTCGCTGGTTGTCTGTTTATGTTTCTGTGTCCTGAAATTGATTAATGTGAACATTGCTTGATGATTTGCTTAAGCGCTGCGGATTTAGATCATCCTGAACTCTAGACGCCACAAATAGAGCAATGATCTCACCCTTTCGCATCAATCTGGGCTCACCATCCAGCAGCACGCCAACGCCACATAATGTATCAATTACATGGACCCTATGGATTACTCTGTGACACAAAACACTGGATTGCCCTTTTCATAATTGGGTCCATAGCATTTGCTCATGAGGATGATGCAGCTCTGTGAGATTTGAGAAGTAGAGAAATGCTGTTCTGACAGGAACTCTGTTTGCACAGTGAAGGTAAAGAAGGATCGCATGGTTTCAGATATTTACGGGGCTTTAAGTCCACGACACTTACCGACCTCTGCAAGCCGACCAGCAGCAATTAAAGAAACACAACAGCATTATGTCATGGTGCGATGACGATGGCATCACTTTTTTTTCTTTTTTACAGTAAATATATATAAATGAACGCTTCAGAGCTTTGACCTTTGAAATATTTCAAAGGAAATTCTTTTCTCATACAGGAAAATGGTCCAGATGGAATAATAATATTGCTCTGTCAGTTTTTTGTGGCTAAACAATGAAACGCCAAATGGTCATTGTTAGCTGATGGATACAAGAACAGTAAAGCCTGGAGAAAATGTCTTAGTGATTTGTTAATCCAGATCATGAAATTATCCAATCTTTTTTTTTTTTTTTTTTTTTTAAGGATTGCTGTGTCAAATTAATTCAGATCAGCTCATCTTGGGTCGACTCTCTTTTGCTAAAATTGTTTTAAACAACTCATGTAGCAAATAAATGTGGTTCTGGTCTTTGCACCCCGTTTAGAAAGTTTTCACACTGAGCTTAAAGGTTTTGGTTTCTCTTTGCTCATCTTTGTGTATATGTGTTTATGTGGTTGCATTTATCAATGGCTGTGTGTGTATAGAAGTGGAGGCTGATGCAAACCTGGTGCACTTAGGATGTCAAACTCCTGTTTGAAACACTGCTTATAAAAAAAAAAAGAAGCACTGTTTAAGGTGTGTTTACAAAAATTTTCATGTTTTGTTATTATAATTTTCCCAAATGATAGCCACGATACTGTGTATTTACAAGCGTTTCAAAAGGGTATTAATCAAAACCAGCTGCCGCATCACGGTGAAATGAACAAAACAATGCATTTAAGATTTTTTCCCCTTCTAGACTACATCAGTGAGACCCCATTTCAAATTGACTATGTGTTCACATGCCAAGACTGCCGTGGGAGAGGTGTAGGGTTCAACAAATAATTAGTCACTTTAAATAAAAATAACATGCCACATATTTTCCATTCATCTAACAGTCATTGGGCAAATCATCAGCATTCACATGAACTAAAGAATATTGCCAGCAGCGACCACTAGTTAGAATGGAACATTCTGTTGGATATATAGCTGATGCTTGAAGATATCAGCTGATGATCAGCAGATCTGGATGACATTTGACTCCTTGTCCTAATTATGTACCATGAAACCCATTATGGCAATATTTGAAGTCTTCCTACATGAACCCTTCACTGCGTTTTTCTGTTAGATATTTTTTGTGTCATAAGTTTATTACTCATCTGTAAGTTCATTGGATGAACCAAAGCGGAGGCATCAGTAAATGACCGTCGTCTAATCTAAGTTCGGTCACTGTGTTGGACAAAAACTGAACTGACTGCTGGGATGTGTAAGTGTGCAACAAGTGGGCTACAATATTTCAAACAGTCAACTTAAACTTTGAGTCATTTCTTTAGCTGGCATTGAAGAGAGAGAGGAAAATGGACCAGAAATCATAGCAGAACTGCATCATGAACCCATAGCTCATTGTAATTTACATATATTGAAGCTTTGCCATATACCAACAACTGTTCAACATTTCCCGTTCCACCAGCTTCTGGAACAATGCTATAATACAGAACCTGCCCAGCCAACAAGGAACGCTTTATGCAGAATAGCAGAATTCTCCATCTGTTTCAGTCCCGGGACGTAAGAGAAACATTACACTGTATGTATACATGTTATGAGCTAAATTTCTAAATTTCATAGTTGTTTGTGTTGTGTAATTAAATCTCAAACAGACTTAAGATAATTCATTCCCTGATCAAATAATGCTCTCTCCAAACCATCCCCCGAATGAGAAAAAATTAAAGGGCCCGCTAATTACAGTTCAGAGGGAGAACATCCACTGGGACGAAGCATTTTCTGCAAGAAAGAGAGACAATGCTGCTACAGGATGAAACTCATCAGTAAACCTACTTAAGCAACTAAAATCTTTGTCTGCTGGCTTTGAATTCAAAACAAGGATGATGAATAATGTTTGTGAGCCCTTTTTCTTGCAGAGTTGTGTCTATTTCTGGTCACTTTCTTTGTGGACTTCTTTTTTTTTTTCACTTATCTTGACTTTGTGGAGGCTGAAAACTTCTGCATCTTCCCTTTTCAAACAAATTGGTACCCCGGGAGTTTAGACAAGCAGTTCAAATCAGAGTCTGAACTCTGACCTCCGAGTAAATAGAATAGGTTAACAACCTTCCTCAGGACGGATAAGACAGGACCACTGATAAGTAAGGCAGTGTGGTCCTGAAAAAAAAAAAAAAAAAAAGTAAAGTCTGCTTACATTAAGAGCTCGCAGAGGTCACAAAGAAGTCAACTTGTTACAGCCACGAAGCCTTCAAGGGGTTACTAAACTAGTGTGCATTCACACTCATCCTATGGAACGTTATCTGATCGACTAGAGGAGGCACAGCTGAAAAGCTGTCTGCCCAGTCAGATAATATAAATTATAAGAGACCCCTAAAGCAACCAGTCCAGCCCAGCCTCCACTCATCACTTCCCTCCTCTCTCACCTCACCTTCTCCCTGATAAGAGGTGCTAACCGCCAACATCCAGAGGAGGTGTGAGAGCTGAGGCATATGGTTAGCTGTTGTTCTGCATTAATGTTTCTATGGACGCATACAAAGAAGGGGAACAGCTGAGAAAGAAAGAAAATTCAATCCATATGCTCCATGTGTGCACTTTTAAAACCACGTTTGAACTGCTGGGATGTCTTTCACCTCATCTGACATCTGCCCCTTCAAGCCTAACGGGGAAAAAAAAAAAAAAAAAAAAAAGATGGGATGTTTGCTTTGATTGTAGCAAGGTGCAGACTAATTAATCAACTCAAGGTTGGTCAATAATATGCAGCTGCACAGGAGAGCCACAGCCAGGTTCTCCTGTCCTGTCTCAACTAATATGTGCTGCATCAGCTGCTCTTTGCTTCATCGCATACACGCTGAAAACACTCATTTAACAGGAAAACGCTATCATGCACCAACACTGTTGAGAACAGACAAAAACAATACTGATATGGAACACAAGGGAAGGAAAGACACAATCTTTCATAAAAGGGCTTGAACAAGGTGTTTACTCAGAACTACACTCATTCACAGTTTACTAAAATAAATACTCACATAAGGAACTCATATTTCACGTGAAATAAAACTTGAGCTGCTATAATGAAAACCAGATATCAAACTTTATAGCACAAGCACAGGCACCTCTGATCAGTCCTACTTAGGTTTCCGTTCACATTAGTTGCGAGGAAATAAAACTTTAACTTTCTCTCTCCTGCAGAAAAAAAGTTCATCCATTGGAAAAGTTCAACAGAAAAGCCTCGGGTTATTGTTCCTATGGTACTGGCCATACACTGAAATGAACTGTCAAACTCACCGGTTAGTGATTAGAAAAAACAAAAAAAAAAAAAAAAACAAAACGTCCCTCTGTAACTGTTCAGTCCGCACAGAAAGCCTCAGGCAAACACTGCAAATCTTAGTCCTCTTTCCCTCCAAATTGGAAAGAAAAAAAAAAAAAAAAAAAAAACAGCAGCAGCACTACAAGCAGCCCTGACTGTTTCTGTTGATTCCCTGTTGCTGCTGTGGTCAAGTCCTGAAGAGTGTGTGTGTCTGCCTGAGCGTGCGCGTGCAGAATCTGGGGGAAGAGGTGGTAACTTCCTCTCAAAGTTGGATACGGAGTGAGTAACAGAGTTTTCTCCCTCCCGAAACTCCCAATCCACAAGAAGCAGGAAAAGCTGTCATACTATCCCCCCTTTTTTTTTGCTGTAAAAAAAAAAAAAAAAAAGGAGGAACAGCCTAAAATGGGCAAGCTCGGAGGAGAGAGGAGGGAGAAAAGCAGTGGTTGTGTGTGTGTGTGTGTGTGTGTGTGTGTGGGGGGGGGGGGGCGGGGTGGCTGTTGTTAAGGAAACAGGCAGAAAGCAACTCCAGGGAAATTAGCTCACGTTTTTCCGTGCACAGTCCTGTCACCGAAAACAAAAACTGTAAAGAAAGAGTACCAACATCGTACAGCTGTTCTGTAGCAGTACAAGTCTTCACCAACACACACACACTGCTGAAATTTAATTAAACATCAAACTCTGTCCAGCAGCGAAAAGTGACCTTCCTTTCGTTGCCGTTTGTATCTCTCCTTACTTTCTTTCTGCTGAATTGATCGTGCTTCCCTTATAACACCTCGTCAGCTCGTCTTGTCACTTTCTGATATGGAGTCACTGTAGCACGTCAAAGACGATATTTTATAACTGCTTCTCTTGTAAACATAGTTATGGCATAAAACTGGCTATGTAGCATTAAAAAAACTTTTAATAGCTCCTCACCTCTACTGGGGAATTAGTTAAGCAGGACCAAAAGGAATAGTTTGTGGAAAATATGCTTATTTATTGACACGATGCTCACATCTGTGGGCTAAATATGAAGCTTGTGCATGAAGCTGGTTTCGTAAAAATGAAGGAAGCTGGCTTGTATAAAAATGAAAAGTATTACAGGAGGTTATTTGCCCGACTATTTTTGGACACAGCCATGTCATGGGTTAGCCGAGAATTCATTTCAAAAACCTCAACTTGGAGTTTTTGCGCTTGAATCTTTTATTAAATAAGTGACAGTGTGTTTATTACTGAAGTTCAAAGTGCTGGTTGGGTTTTTTTTGTTTGTTTGTTTGCTTTCTTTAACTCTCTTTCTTTGTGCCATCGCTCAGTTTTTAAAAGACAAATCAAAGCGTTCTGACGTAACTCTCAGCTAAAAAGTAGATGAGTGTTTCCCAAAATGTCAGGCTACACCTTAAAATGGACATTTTTTATCAGTCATAAATTGACTAGCGGAGACTATACATCACTCTGTTTATTCAAGATGAAGTCTCTAAGTGCAGCCATGTAATATAAACTATTTTCTGCTGACAGTTAGTGTCAGAAGAACTTTGCTCAGAAGTTTGTCTGAAGTTGCAAATTTATTATGTCTCATTGGCGGTTGTATATTGATGTTTACAATACACCGAAGAATCTTCCAAGCTATATGCCGCCTCCTATTTTGAATTTACCATAAATACAGAAATTCAATGAGAATTTCCAACTTATTACTGCAGTCACACTTCTCCCAGAGCTACAGTGTGCAGCTTTACTGAGAAACCTGTACGGTTTTGGAAAAAGCAGCTTCGCACAAAACTCGATAAACATGTAATCATACTAACATGTGAACTCCCATGCTGACAGTTGTTGCACTAACTCCTAACAGCTGTGAGCTAAATGTAACAAACCTTTTCAATTTTCACATGAAATTGCGTCAGTTTCGACCGCACAACTCAGGCAACACTGACAATAATGTTGTCACATCCATTTGGAGCACACACTCTACGGCGTACGTTTCCTTTACCATAAGAGTCCTATATCATCTCAATTGGGCTCAACTGTAAATCTCTGAAGCCGCACAGTTCTGTTTTGACCAAATTTTATTGAAGCTACACACTTTAGCAGACATGGTGACATTTTTCATTAAAGTCGCCACCGCTCTTCATGGTAAAATGGGGAAGGAAAGCTGAGAGAAATGGAATCAAGAGTTCATTTTATTCTTCCAGAGGGTCAACATTAGAGCATAGCTGTTATTGTGCTACACCCTGCTGGGACCTGAGAGAACATCTTGGTCTTAATCCCACATATTTCACTCATTAGCCCACTCACTAACCAGCACAGGCTGCCCATGAGCGGCTAAAAGATCTTGTCATAGACTCACTTCTGTTGAAATTGCATTTAATATTGCACCCACAGGGCTTTGAGACTCCTGACTCCAAATCAAACATCCTCCCACTGCCTTTTTTTCTTTCAATTTTCTTTTTTACCCTAACTTCTGTAAAAAATATAAATAAAAATAACAAATAAAATCCTGTAAACATACAAAACATAAAGGAAGGCAGAAAGCAGCTGTCCAGTACCCCTCACTGTCAAGTTCAATGAAGAGGCGGTGCAAGGAATGGAGCAAAGGATTTGGGAAAAGCTGAGTCCTCTTCTACAGTGCCAGGATTTAAATGTTTCTCTGAGCTGCACCAGTGATCACATTCCTGCCTATATCTCCTCATGGCTGGCAGATCTCCACCTGTCCCTGGGGCTGATTTATTCTCCAGCATGGGGTTGGTCTGAGGAGGGTGGAGAAGTTGAGGGAGACAGAGGAAGAAAGAATTTCAACCAAAAAGCAGAGGAGGTGAAAATGAGGCTTAAAGAGAAATGAGAGCAGTCTAATTACAGGGCTGCCAAGGAGGCAGACTTCTCCTGGATTATGTCAGGCAAACCCAAGCATGCCAGAGTGGTGTTCAATGTAAATCTACAGTATATTATCATACACCAAGGAGGCGGAAACAAGGAAGAAAACAAGGTTGATAACCAGGGAGGGTCTGTCTGCATCTGTCTGCAGGTGGAAAAGATTGGAACAAGCAGTGAAGGTGTGTGTGTGTGAGTGAAATGGTTTGGGGGTGGGGAGATTTAAACAAGATAGCACTTGTACACAAAGCTCACTCAGTGCAGCCAACTGATATGCTCTAAGTGGGTTTCATAGGAACAAAAGCTAAGTACCGTCTTTAACCTAGATTAATATTTGCAGTGCGTCTCACGAGGGAGTCGCCTCGCCCACTCATTTTCCAAAGTTTGCCAAACAGAGCTTTTGTTGGTGATCTGCACCGTTGGGAGGGCTGTGTGTATGAATGGTGCATGGGAACCACTGAAGGCTCTGTTTGGCCATCACTAAGCAGAAATAATACCATGAAAATAAAAACGCTTACGTTGTTTCCACTGGAGACAATCTGAACTAGACTCAACTTTCTTAAAGGGCAAACACAACACAATCCATTTATAGATAGGCAGTCTTTTTTTTCTTTTTTCAAAACAAGCAATAACCTGATAGTTGACCCTGAAAATAATAAATTAATGCTTAGCCTTTGTTCAGCAACATCACTAATAAAAAAAAAAAAAACACCCATTGATGACTCATCTGTTCTCCGAGCAATCAAGTAAATATCTTCGGAGAGACTGTTCTTTGAAGAGTCAAAAACATAAGGTGATACATACAACAAATAACATATAGTAAATGTCAACAAAACAACGAAAACTACAAGGTAGATTGAAAATATACAGAAGGAATGAAGAAAAAAAGCTTCTGTTGGGTGTTTTTTTTTTTTTTAAATAGGTTATCATCAAGCTTGTTAATGTTAACTGCTCATTAGAACTGTTATTGCAAAGCTGTGGATGGATCTGGTCTAGGTCTGCACCTTAAGGTTCGCCTCCACACCCTCTTTCCAGTGCATGAAAACACATGTCTCTGTCCTCGGCCTCAGTGCCCCCCATAACAAAAATGTAAAAAGAAAGCAGTGCCGAGGCATCTGCCAGCAGTAGCTTCTTTACAGGACAGATGGGATCCTCGAGCAGGGAACTCGTGTGCACAAGGCTTGTTTTGTGATCACAAGTCTAATCTGCTTCCTGCTGTGATTTTCTGCTCCCTCCACATCCATAAATAATAAATCATTTGCACAATTATAAGCAAACAGAAACTCGCCAGCACATGAATAGAAATGTAAAAACATATAATGTAATGATACAGGTTCACCCATAAGTTTCTATACCCAAATGGCAACAGGCTCATAGTACTCTTGCTACCACATCTATGGGACAGCTCGGGAGGAGAGTAAAATTTTGACTGCGGTGTTCAAAGGATTGTTAATTGCCCCCCCCCCCCAACATCTCTTTCCATCCACAATCTCCTCATAAAGATCTGGTCACATCAGGAGCAGCATTAGCAAAATTCATCGGCACACCCGAGCAGAATATTTGAAGCTTTTTGACACATGTGTAGGTGTAGTTGGAGATGCACTTCATGCTAGCTGCTAAAAATTGAAATCTGTGTTATTTTAAAGCTTCTAAACTATAAATTAGTGGGCACAGAAAAAATTACACTTCAAAGGTAAAGCATTGCCAGTAATTGACTATCAATCAGTTTCATTCGTTTCCATAAAACTCACCGACGTTCTCACTCTTTCAGCTTTCTAATTGTAATCTTTTAAGTCTAAAAAGGTCTACAGAGTTCAATCCTCCCTGTCCTACTATTATTACAGATGTTTGAGTTAACATCATCCAGGAATGTCTAGGGCTTATGGGAAGTAGTGTCCATTAAAGGCTGCTAAAGTCAGAAATATTGAACAAACAAGAGCAGATCATTTATCTAAATATATGAATCAAGTGACTATACTGACTGCTCAGAAAGGATGTGTTGAAAGCCTGTGATTTTTATTACTGCAGTTAGAGATGGGAGCGGGACTTTGAATGATACACTTGGTTATTCAAAAGACACTCTTGCACCTTTGACTCCTTTGTAATGACTGTCTGCAAACCATTTCCCCTTTTGTGAGGCAGCTTTAACATCCCACATAGTAAATAAACAAGCTGCACCACCGTTCTCTGTTTTTGACTCTCAGTTGTCTTGAAAGTCAACGCTGTCACAACAGCTTGCTGTTGGTCAATATTGTGGCATTTTTATTGGAATGAATTGGTTTAGCTACAGGATTTCACAATTTAAATACCATTGTGACACACCATCTTCTTGATAATCCACACTTTTTATAGTTTTCCTTGTAAATACTTCAAACTTTTGACCCTAAACTGTTGACAGTGTGTTCTGCAGACTAGTGGGGACCCAGCGTTTTTGACAGGACATATTGCAGTCGATTTTTTAAATGTTGTACAGCAGATTAAATTGTCTATTATTCAAGCTTTTGGAAAGATGCCTAGAAAAGGATGTGATACCTCACTTCTGGCACACCCATGTAGTCCTGAATGAAAAGGAGATTGAGGGAGAGGTCTGGTCGGTGTTAGGCGGGAAGGCTGCAACAGGAAATAGTCCGGGGTTGTACAGACGCAGTGGTTCAACCGCCAACGGGGCTAAAATAAGGCCCTAGTGTTCACCCCCGCCCCTGGCCTTCTCTCTGTCACTTAACACACAAGAACTGACCGAGATTAAATGAGTGGAGGAGGAACCGAGGGCTTGCAAGAGTTGAAGAGAAGTTGAGGGGTGAGATTACATAAACATCTCAACACCTTGGCCACTCGATGTGGTCCTCCCTGCCTACTCAGTTACATAGTTTACCTCTCGCCAGAAATCCTCTCCAGCTCTTCAACTCTCTCTCTCTCCTCATTTAGTGACAGCCGGTTGCCAAAAGCCACGAGGATCCAAGAACATTAGTTGAGGCTCGCACATTCCTCCTACTCGTCTTATCATATTTGTGATCTGATGGTGTAAAGTTTGATGGTATTAACTTAAACGAAGTGAATGAGGTTTCATTTATTTCAAATTGTGAAAACATTCCTTGCAAAACAGGATACAGTGTCAGGTTTTCATTCTCATAAGAGAAAGTAGCAGTGCTGATAGGCTGCAGCCTTGGGGTCTTTGCCAGTATTTGCACGTGAAGCTGAAGTTATATAGGGATGCAACAGTCTTTCACTGAATGAAGTGAAGTCTGTCCACCAATTCGGTTCAGATTAAAACATCTCAGCAACTACTGAGTTTAAATTTTTTGTCCATTGGCCCAAGAGGATGAAGCCCTCTCACATGGGTGATGTCCTGACTTTGACTACAGCATATCCAGGAGATCTGCCCACTAACATATATATATATATATATATATATATATTTAAGGAAGTTACTGTATATTTATCAGATAGTTGGTTTTATGACTAAGCACCTTTAAAACGTGGCATTCATTCAGTGTATTCTGTGATATTTTGTTACCCGAAATATAAAATTGACAGATAACAACAACATGAAATCATTTAAAAGGAGTAAAAACCCAAACAACTACATGTATATGAGGATTCACATTTACAACTAAGGATATTAAGACAGAAGGGTATATTTCTTACATGAAGTCTACTTGGCTGTAGACTCTCGGACTTGTTGACTATAACAAGAAGCAATATTACATAAGTTGACTGAATAAAGGCCTGGCGCATCATTTACACAATATTTCTGTAGGTGCAGCTGTGCACATCTATACAACTTAACAGACAGCATGCAGGAGGCCACAACTGAAACTGCTTTTCTACAAACTCATCGTCTTTTTCATAGTCAAGAATAGCTCTTTCTGCATTGCAAGTATGCACTACGTGGAAACTATGTGACTGACCGACTTCCTCCGACAGACAGTGGTGGATATATAGGATTCAGGGGTAAAGACTTGGATTCGGACCCAAACAACAGGTTTATTAACCGCCAGTCACATTAATTCACTGTCAGCCTGCCTGGAGCGCAGAGAGAGACACATCCACTGAAGAATAAAAAAAAACGGTCAGCTGCAGGCCGAGATAATGAATAATTATTTCCACTTTTGTCCACTTTTTGCACCACTCCTAGCAACACCGAAAAATTCCCCATTTGCTTACACATGAGTCATAATGATGGGCTTTCTTTTACAGGCAACTGTAAAAGATTTTAAGTATATACCCCAAAATAAGCAAGAACAATGTCGCACTGTGTTTATGGCTTTCTTCATGAAATTTACTGAGAGCTGATTGTTGGGATTGCCTCACTAAAACACTAGTTTCTCCTGGATTTTGAGAGGGAGAGGAAAAACAAAGGAACTCCTCAAATTTTATTCAACATGGTTTGATTTAAAGATAAAAACCCACATTTTTTATACTCTTTCTAATAAAGAACAATTATGCCAAAAAGAGATCGTCAACGAAATTGTATCTTTGAGTGTTTCATAAATATCTAAACTGACAAGGAGCCTCGCTCTCGGGGCTTGTAGAAGTGACTCGTGGTAATGATACTAGAAGCAATCAGAGCTTCCTTTGCAAAACTATATTTTTTGACATTTAATATGACACATAATGTTTTTTCAGTAGCTCTATTGGATGTTATTAAAATGAAAAGTTGAGCTGCTGAGGCAGGAAAATTGCAGCCAGCGCGTTTCGAAGATTACAGCTGTTGCTACAGAACAGCAGAGAATATTATGTGCCATAACCGCGGCCACTAACACTTACACAGTATCAAATTTGAGGCTGACACTAAAAACAGCAAGAGTAGTGATTATGGTGTGATAAAGGCAAACCCAGAGCAGGCTGGAGCCAGTTTGCTTGTCTGCATGTCCTGCACACACACAGACATAGATAGATGGAGAGACGAAGAGGAGACAAGAGAGCAGCTGTGGATCGTCAAAAAGACAGCGTTGGGTTTTTCGCCGCCATATTCTGAATATTTGGCTGTTTTTGCCCCCGCCACCATCCTTGAGCCGGCCCCCTGCAAGGCTGCCTCGTTGATCCCTAGCATTTCAAAACAGCTACTGTCCTAACACTTTGACAGATGGACGGTTAAAAAAAAAATAAAGCCAGTGAGAAATCCAACACTGTGACAACAGGCCAAGCAACAAAAACAGGGAAAAAAGAAAAATGGACCAGAGTTCAGATTCTTCATACGTTCAGATCATGACAATTTTATGAGATCAGATCACACAGGGACTTTGTCATTGGCCTGAAACGCATACAATTTTGTCTCCTCAGAAAAACATAAACAACATGTTGATACTGTTCTTTGAATTCTCTGGACGAATGACACAATACATCTTCATCCTCCAATCGCCCATCCTCCCACCCTCGCTGAGGCCCAGGAACAAGAACATCGTCGAGCACCATGCAACGTTCAGTGGATGATTCATTGACTTTATACTACACTTTATCAATACATTTTGTTTTGATTTGGTTTGGGATCACAGTGCCACACTGTATCATAGTGAATGAAATAATTAACAGCATCAGCTTCCTGCCACTACTCCTTAATATATCCATGACTTTGTTTATTTTTTGGATGTAAAATTGTTAGTAGTCACAAAGATTTTGTATTTGGTGGGCGTCATTGGAAGAGCTGCACTTTTCTCATTAAGAAGAAGAAGAAAAAGGAGTCACGTGTTTGACAGAGTCTGCCCCGGGACTCTGATAGCATGTAAGCATGTCGTTAATTCACTCTGGCAAAAGGGCGTGAAGCTGTGATGTTCTCATGACGATCCAGAACAAATTGCACAAACAGACTTCTAATGTCTGATCCTTCTTTTCTTCTAGAGAGAAAAAGGGCTTTTCCTATGTACATGAGGGGATCAATCAGCTCATCACAGAGGGTAAAACGGTTGCAGTGAGATTTGAAATGTGCAACTGTGAAAACAGACTGTATTTCTGACACTCCCAGTCCCTCCCTCCGGCCAACGGTCCTTCTGGGAATTGTCCTGCCAATCATGTGGCAAATAAATCCACACAACCTCTTTCTCTAAAGCCTGAGCCACCACAATATACATCCTGGAGCAACATATTTCCCAAAGGACACCCAGCCTCACAGTCATCCCCTTTATGAAAACAGCCACTCCTATCACTGTATGCACTTTGCACACACAAACACACGATAGGAATTTTTAAATGTGCACTTGAACTATACCACAGACAAGAACTAAAAATACAAGCCCCCCCCCTTGTATTCATGACCGCTGAGAATGAGTTGAAATGAAACATCAAGCAGAAATTTGGAGCAGGCCAGTGTTTCGCTGTAAACCACAACCACTTGTACAGAATTTGTTGCACAATGCTTT
Organism: Remorina albescens; assembly: GCA_034769265.1. Classification (NCBI taxonomy): domain Eukaryota; kingdom Metazoa; phylum Chordata; class Actinopteri; order Carangiformes; family Echeneidae; genus Remorina; species Remorina albescens. The sequence goes on from CM068486.1 coordinate 6,465,662, forward strand.
CAGACATCAGAACATAATGACCAAAACTGGCATCAATAAGATGTCAAACAAACAAACTGTTTTCATTCATGCGGTTCCCACAGTTATGGGTCTAACGTTGGCTGGGCTAATATGAATATAAATATCAAACACACACACACACACACACAAATAAATCAGGCTGTACGGTGCAGACAAGCTTTAGCACAGTAAAGAAGGGTAGAAAAGCTGCACTCAAAGTCAAATATGGGCATGAATTTGTGTGTGAGTGATGCAGGCCAGAGCTATTAGATGCTGTCTTATTTTTTTTCTCCCTCTCATTAAGGTGGAGCCTGAAGGAGTGTGCTAGAAGAGTGCAATTGAGATAATAACACGGTTGCACACACAGCTGACTGATGGGGACTGCAGAGCTAAGCGAGGCTAGAAGCCAGAAGAGTGCAGCTTTACTTTGACGTGCATACTGAGGACAGGACCCAACAGGCTGGAAGAGAGGAAAGAGAAAGGCAAGGAGCGAGAGACCATGTGTTTAAGGAAGTACATTGTTGTATTCATATAAAGATATACTCCACAAAAATACTTAGTATCAAATTTGCATTGCTTGTAGGCTTCATGCCGGTCCTGACAAGTCGGCAGCTTGTTTGCGTATTCAGCATAGTTTCACACCAATTACTATATTTTATATTTCCCAGAGTCACAGCAAAAGCATTTTAAAACTCCACTTTCTGCAGCATAATCCTCCTCTCCATCATTTAACCTTATCTTCCTTCCTTTCCCTGAAATACTTCCATTGCACATTGTTACTCCTCACGCCATCGAAGCTTTTCTGTGGAATTTATTGGGGACACAAAGCATCATCTGGTAAAGCTGTTGGAGCTTTTAAAGTAAAAAAAAAAAAAAAAAAAAGACCATATTTATAAGACACAAAGGTAAAGTAGACCCTGTATGCAGTGCTGCATCTTCAGGGCAGATTGGAGGCTGAGCAAGCAGATTAGCATGCTAACTTTAGAGGAAGAAAGATAAGATAGAGTTAACGGGAGACAGCTCGTGGAGAGGAACGGCATGAAGTTTGATCCCGAACGCCAGACGCTCCTGTTGATGCTAATGGTGGCTATGAGCTTACAAATAGCTCCTTTAAGTGAATGACTGATAAAGTTAGTTCATCATTTTAAGTTAGAAATCTTGAACTTATAATAAGAAGTCATAAAAACCCCTTTCAACTTCTGAATATAATAAACACACAATTTAATTTAGGCTTTGTACCAGATTGGAGTGGATTATACTAAATAAATTATATTTAAAAAAAAGTTTTCAGAGCAAGCTCAAAGGCCTGCAAGCTTCTCATTTGATACCCCACAGATTAGAAAAAAATTATAATGGAGTGTTCTGTTAAAAAAGACCTGCACACCACAATCTTGCATACACACAAACACCCACCAGCAACACAATAATTACAGCAGTCAACAGCCACATCAATCGCTACAAACCACTCACTTTTTTGCCTCAGGTATCCGTTTTCTTTGCCCCCACCCCAGAAGCTTAAGCCCCATGTAATCCTTCAACACCGCTGAACTTCCTTTCCTCCGTTCCTACATCCTGTCGTCCTCCTATGCTGGGAACTGTTGACTCATGTTGGACTAAATCAACAGCTTTGAGTTACAGGCATCCATCTGTGGACTGCGGTCACTACTGTGGCCTGCTGGTCATTTACCTCTTTACCGGAATAAGCCCCCGCAGTTATAGTCAACATACACTGACACTTGTGATAACAAGCTGAGGTGCTTCTTGTTGCGAAAACAAGCACTTTGACACCATCGCACAGTTGGTGGAGCAAAAACGGTGTCAAAAAGTGGATGAAGAGCTTGTAATTGTGCCAGAACAAGTTTGTCACAAGTTCTGTTTTGGAGACCCCAGGGCTTTTAGAGGGAAGCAGATGTCGTCTCATCTCTCTAGCCTGCAGTTATGTCTGAACTTCTTTTCTTTGAGTGGAAATAAAAGAGCAACAGGAAACGTGTATGATTGCATGACAGAGTAAAAAGGGCTCTTAAAGTTTTTCATCAGTCAGCATCTTGTCTTCATGCATCTTATGGAGTCAACATCTAAAATGCTTAATGATTTATTCCTCCCAGTGTGGAGCTGAAGCAGGACCCGACATGTTCTGAGACAAATCTCATCCTTGTGGGCGCAGTGAACCCGTATGAAAGCGCACTGTATCTCTGAAGGTGCAGGTGAGAATGTATTACTGTCATTCAAAATGTGGACGTACCGAGTTCAAGAGCCTTTTCTGTGGCACAGAAAGCCCAGAGTAAAGATTATACCCATTCAAATTAATAGGAAAATGTGTCCAAACTTTTGACTGGTACTGCATATATTATGTGAAAATACCTAGCTCTGCAGACCCAACTGCTTCTCACAGCCTTCACTGTTCAACAGAGCACACGCACAATATCTGGACCAGAGTTCATGAAGAGGAGTGAGTGAACCCCACTTGTACCAAAGTGAGCACATACATGTGCTCATGAGTGGACTTCATGTGCATGCACGTGTACGTGTGCAATCTTCAGCTCTCCCATGGCGGGGGAATGCAAAAACAGGACTCCCTCGGAGTGGAAACAGTCTGCCTCACTGCTAATCACCCAGTGCAGTGTCAGGGTATTTACATGGAGGCGGCATGCTTGATAGAAAAAAGGGAGGCACGACTTCATACATCAGCTTCCTGTTCAAGATCCCAGAGTTTATGCAACCACAGCATACTGTGATGCTTATCACTGATGAAATGAGTGACCTGCACTCTGGGAAGCAGCCAAAATGCTTTGCTCAGAGGTCTAAAAGCTGCACCAGATGCTACTGTGTCCTCTGGATGTTGCAGTTACAGCTGGTGAGTTTTGAAATATTATCTATAATCTATGTAGTTGTTCAAGTGTTTAATTGTTGACTTTTTCCTCTGGACTGGTGCAGAAAACTGATGAAATGTCTTCATAAAGTTTTCTTCTTCACACCATCCACACTCGCTCCAAGGATATCTCATTTTTTGCTCCATTAGGTGAAACATAATAAACATCTCCTCCGAGAGAATGAAATTCCAGGGCTGCAGCTGTAGTGCAAGGAAGAGAAGACTGTATCAGCCCCCCCCCGCAGACGCACATACACACACACACCAACCCCCAGACAATTCACCCCTTCTCACAGCACAGAGTCTCCTGCCGTCACATGTCTGCTGGATCCAATCTGAGGAGCTGGTGCATTAAATGTAATGTTAGGAGTATTGACAGGAAATGAAGTGGACAGAATAAAATGTGTCCCACACCTCTAAAAAATAACAGGATTATACACTAAACCTTCCTCTATATGGGTTCCAAAATCAAGTTCAGTAAATTAGACACCAAAATCTGTCATTTAATACAGATTAATTCAAGTAATACAGAACTCTGTTCTTACTGGTCAGAGGCAAGCGCAAGACAGTGTTTGCAGGATTCTCAGTTCAGGTTTGCTCATCATCACTTCATTTTCAGCATCCAGAAATAGCATCAGTTTGGTTGGGCAGTACAGGACGGGGGGGTAACGCTTAGCGCGGAGGCTCAGACAGGCCAGAAGAAGTGTAATCTCGAAAAAGTCTTGACTACTGAGTTCACCCCAGGACGTAAGAGAGGAGAAAATAAACTATTACAAGTTCACAAAGTATTCACTGGAAGCTATTTGAGCTGTTTGAGTGTGTGCGTGTGTGTGTGAGTTAGTGAGATGATACAGGCAAGTGTGTTGTGGGAACAATAAACACAGCTTCAGGCCCTGAACTCTAAACCACACATTATTATGCCACTTTTAATCCACACTGAAGCATAAACATGGCGGACACCTCGTCAAAATTGAAGAAAAAGTCTTCCAAATTTTCGCTCTGTGAATACAAACATGCTGAGTGAGGGATTTAAAGAGATAAAATGTTACATTAGCACCGACTACCAGGACATAAATGTACACAAACACGGGCAAAACTCCACTAACTCAGCTTTGCAATGCTGCTGGTCCCTCACACGCTTCCCTTCAGAGTTGGACCTTTTTTCCAAACCCTGTGTCTGAACCCTCACCGCTCTGCCTGGACGTTAATCTCTGCAGGCCCTGTCTGAATCCCTGCTGCTACCCCTGATGAACCAGGTGTTTGGAATAAAAGTCTCTCAACCTGCTGCTGAGGTGGCGAGTGTGTAGACGATGAAGGAGCGGGGTCGGCTGGAGCCTCATAAATAACAGCAAAGCCTGTTTTACAGTGCAGAGATCCATTTACATACAGCAAGGACACTGAGGAAAAAATGGAATCTGGGTTTTGATTAAGATAAAGAAGTTACTGTTAATGTTTCTTCATGAACGTGTCGAAAGGGTTTCAGCGGGCGCTTCGTTTCTCTCGTTTAATGCTTCTGAAAAATAAAATAAGGCAGTTTTTTTGTTTTACTCAAAGCAATAAGAAAAAGAAACATAAGGTGAAATGACAAAGATTTATGAGTAGGATTTAAAAGATAAAAAATAGCTTAAACAGACGGTGCACAGAGGTTTTGGTCTTGACACTGTGATTTAAAAGAACTGAGAATTGGAACAGATCAAGGTTTTTCTGAGGAAGAAACCAAATTCTGCTTGGCTGGTGACTGTAGACAAACGTGTCCCAGATGACATGAAGGGGTCTGGATGGTTCAACACAAGCAACAGCAGATCCGTCACACAGGAAACCTGTGCAGAGATCTGAGAATTTGAGCGACGTGTTCCCGTGTCTCTCTCTAGCAGCTGTTTCAGGAGGTTAGAAAAAGTCATTTCTTAGTTTAACTTGGGGAAAATGTGTTCAGTGCACTTATTCAGAGATCATTTGGGACCATACAGCGACATCAAATTAATAATTAAAATTATTGCATCCATGTCAAACGCTAACAAAAGGGTGCTGTAAAGTGTTCCCAGAGCTGGAATAGTTCTTTACTGAATACAATTAACACAGGATGAGATGGTATCTATGTAATATTCAGGCTTCTAAAACTGTTGCTTTATCCTGTTATTTCAGTGCACACCATGCGTCACTTCAAGAGAAAAAAATTATACAGCTTCTACTGCCACATTTCTCAAATGCATTCATTTTCTCAGGGGGAAATGACAGCCTGTCAAGAATTTCTGAGCAAGAGGCCGGGCTTGTTTAAAAAAAAAAAAAAAGCCTTAAAAAGAGCAGCTCCTAATTTTCTAAATTTAAACAAAGCCAAAGTACGCACCCTGTATGTTCAGCAATTCACACTGTCATCCATTTCTGTCAAAATGTTTAATGATTTTGAAACATCAGAGAGAAAGTGGGTGATTTTTTTTATGAATACTTCACTGTAGTACAGCTTGATGCGTGTAAGGGAAGTGTTTGCATATATTTATGTTAACATTGTGGGAATTATACAAAAAGATAAATGGCTGCTAGCAAAGGTTGACGGAAAACATTGTATTTCATTACATCTTTAGATAAAACACACACACACACACACACATACAAATGCATAACACACTAACACAGCACTGCTTGAAAAGAGCCTGCCCTTTCATGGCACAGAGTCTGTAACTAACCAAACCAACATTCAGCTGAATAAGACGCAGCAGGCTCAGGTATCAGGGCACCTTCAAAAATCTACAGACTCCCATCCTGCTTCTTGTATCTTTCTGCAACGACTGTTCCCACTTCACATGAAAATATCAGAGCGAGTCAGCAGTAAGGATGGGAAGAGTCCCAAACCATACCTCTGAGGAATTCACATCTGGGCCAGCATGTAGCCAGAGTCTGGTCCAGGCTTGTTTCTTTCCCTCCTTTTGGGAAACCTTGTTTGGTTGCAAAAAGTGGCTCTCCACCCACGTCTCATTTGGGTTGAAGACGACCACAAGAGCTACATCCTATATGAATGTTTGTCGCCCACTGTCTACTATATGCACCGCAGTGCACCCACTTTGCCCTGACTGAGCGAGAATAGACCTGAGCAGTCAGTCAACCATTACCCTGGGAAGCCTGTAATGACTGCTTCCAGTTCTATTTGACTTTCTGTGGGAAGATTGATGGCTAAGGAAGAAACACAAATGATATATAATGTGATCTCCCATACTGTTGGGTTGTTGCTTCCTGTTCCTCCACTAATGCCCCCTGTTTCCTCTTTCTCAGGCGTCAAACTCAAAGACATTTGGTGCGCTTTTCAAAGTGCACCAACTGTCTGAAAAATCAAACACCAAATGAAGGATGAAATAATGGCCTCAGTTAGAGGTTTACAGGTTTGCAAGGTTTGAATTTAGGGATGACGCCAAGCACCACATTCCTGCAAAGCATCCTCACACTTCATAATCTTTGATGTCCACTTCCTTTGCGCAGTTGGGAACACCTCTACGTCTGCTTATCATATAATAATCCATCCGGACAACCAAACCGCAGCAGTGCAAGGCCCAAAAGCATGCAGATACATCTGAGCTCACCTCAAACATCAGCACAGGGGGAACCGTCCGATCTCCGTCGCTCTGACTGTGTGATGATGATGATAATGACACGAGATGGGTCTCTTTTGAGATTTTCCCTAAAAGAATATTTCACATCCAGTAAGCAGCGTTTCTGTGGACAGCAACACCTTGTTGGTGGAAGAGCTCAGAGGAGAACGGACAGGCTGATTGGAGCTGTCCCCTTACTTTCCCTTTCTCCTTCTCTGCCTGTCAATCATTTTAATAAAAATGACTGACAGCCCCCCCCCCAAAAAAAAGAGGATGGTGGTGGGGGTACACAGTGTGGGGAAAGTTTCCTGGCTCACTTTGGCTGCTTTAACACCAGTTAAACACCGTGTTCATGTCACACCTATCAATGTAGTGTTGTTGACCATGTCCATACATTTATGGCCACAGTCTCCAGACTTCCTGTAGCTGATCCAACCATCCTACAGTGTCAGCAAACTAGATGCAAGAAAAAGAAAAAGCTACTTTCACAGTCCCTCAGGCTAAATTTCAACTTTTTCTCCCAGTCACAACTCAGTCAAATATGAACATACAGATGTAACATGATCATTTTTAGATTCCATGTTACTCACACTTTCCGGGGACATCGTTATCTTTGTGGTTTCACGTCATTAAATCCGTTTCAAACGGGGCAACGACGCTCCTGGTTGTCGCAGAGCTCGCCAGACAGTTGTCGCATTTTACAACATATCTTCAGTTTGACAGACACCCAGAGACATTTTTCTGTACGTCCATGATGCCTTTGAGACAGCAACTACTGAGAGCTAATTCGGCCAACTTTAAATGACGTTTCAATGTGGTGAAAATGTTAACAAATACATGTTGAAAGGATATTTTCATAAAAGAGTTGGAGGCCTCACGCTACATGGCAACCTTAACTTCCTGTTTACCTCCCCCCCCAAACCATTATGGGATCTGTAGTTCCAAAAAGTAGGGACACGATTGCTCATTTCAAATTGATGCAACAACTTAAAGAAAAAATTAAACTGGCAAAAATCTGTAAATATCTGCAACACCACTATTTTATTTTTTTTTTTTTTGGGACGAATTAGACCGATGAAGGGTCACCATTGTCTCAGATCTGAAAAAGTTTGGAAAACCTCTGACCTTTGACCTGTAGAGTCTGTTAACTTTCACTGCGCAAAGAAATGAGATGGCACATGGTGTAACCCTCATTTAAGAATCACAGAAATTAAATCAAAAACTCTTTGCAAAGTGGCAGAGAGGCGCACACTCCGTCTCTCTTCGCCCGTCTGCTCCTTCCTGTGCTTTCATGTGAGTCTTAGTGATGGACTTCCAGAGATTAGGAGTGAGCTCTGAAGTTTGACTCTTTGATTGGAGAAAATATTTGCAACAGGCACAAAGAGACGGAGATGTGCCTCGACCACCCACACCAAAACATGCTTTTGAAGGCGCAATGAGAGGAAATCCGAGGGCTGTTTAACACCAACAGACGTGGGGTGAGGGAGTGGGAGGATGTCGAGAAGAGGAGAGGGAGGATGTGAGAGTCAGAATTTATTCAACATTTTGGTAAATCTGGTATCTTTACTGGCAAAATGACGAGCTCAAGGCCTTGTGGTTTTTGCCAGTGGGCTTGTTTTTCTTCCACATTCTCTCCTTCACATGTTAACCGAAATCTTGTGATTTCTATAAATGATTCAGCTGTTAAACACCCACACAACCGAGGCCAAAATGCAGTGTTTCATGTGCCGTCACACTAAAATTTTCTAGTTTAAGTGTGAATTGCAGTAACATGAAAAGACCCCAGGTATTTTAAATTGTTGAATCTGTTCAGCAGGCTCGATGTTTATGAAGGTGTTTAAAACGATGAGTAAAAGTTAAATTAGTCAGCCTAAGGCAAACAAGACACAGAGCCATGTTTTCTTTTTTTTAATGAAACCTCCTCTGTGCTCTGGTCAACAGCTGCAAATGTCTGTGTGCCTCAAATGTTAATAAATCTAAAAGAGACAGATGGGTTTTTTTTTCTGAAGATATTTAATAATTTACAGAAAAAGTGTCCCCCAGAGCTGCAATATGCAGTTTTTTTTTAAGAAGGACCTGACAACATATTACATTTCACCGTACTTTATAATGTGAATGAAGCATGAACAAAAACTAATAGGCAGGGTGGGGAAAAAAAAATAAATAGGAGATACAAAAAGAAACACTTGATTTTAAATATGAAAGCAGGTTAGTTTGAAATCTTTTCATTTCTTATTTCATCTTATTCCAGTCAGTCCGCATTCCGAAACCAAATAGAAACATCACTTTGCATTCACGCAGGAAAGTACAGTGTGTAAATCACAGTGAGTTTGTCTCCAGTGTTTATCTCCGCATCATTGGGGACGGAGAGGTGCAGATGGACAGCTGAGTTTTCTCCGTAGAACTAATGTAAGCAGAGTCCCTGCAGTTCACTCTGTGCTGACTGTGCTGAGGAGGGACTGAGCTGAGATGGCCGTAATCACCAGCGATGGACAACAGACGTGCTCCCACGCCAACACCACCTCAACTCACAACTGCTCAGCGTGGGTTTGGAAGTTTGCAAGTGTTTTATTAATAATAATATTATTATCATTTTAAAAGGCCATTAAAGAAAAGTGAGGAAAGATATAAAACATAAAAAGATGGGGGTTTTTTTGACAAACATTTCCTAAAGGTCTGAAAATGATTCTGTCATGAAAATGTAAAGTGAAAAGATCATAGAGAAAAGTATCCCACTCACTAAATCTAAATGCTGACCCAAATTTACATTAATCAAACATTAACTCTTAGTCAAGAAACCTGCAATGAGATGATTATCTTTGCAAAATCCACTTGTTTTCAAATGGATTTTGCTCATTTCATCACACGGCACACGATTTGTGGAGATGTTGCTTTGAAAATGTGTTTGTAAATGACAATATACAAAAGTTTAGTCATAAAATGAATATGAAGTTGAAAACTTGTTGTGATTAATCATTCCAGTGGCTGCTGAAAGGTCTGCAAGAAAAAAAAAAACCTCAGCTCTTTTAGGAAAGGTTTATCTTCAGTAAGCTTAATGCCGAAGTCGCAGATACGAGTCTACGGCTGCTTCTTCACCAGCCAACCGGGTGGCATGACAAAAAACAAAACAAAACCAAAAAAACCAGGATTCATGTGGCACAATAAACAACAGCAAGCTCAGGAATGCATTTCTTTTATCATCTTTCTTTTGCATCCCAATGAACAGGAATGAGTCCATACAGATCAGAAGCATACAAGACATGTAAACAAGACAAAGAGAGAATTAAAGATAAAAAGTGTGAGTGTTATTCGGCTTTAGGGTTAGCATGGTCAGCATTTTGACCACTTTAGCCATCAAATAAGTAAATCTCAAAATAATTCATGAACAGAGGCAGTTGTTACCTCAAAAACAGGCTGGGATGTCTGAAAACTGTTAGACTGTTATTTGATAGAAGATGGTCAATTTTTTAAAAGGTTTTTTTCTTTCATGAATGTTTCCAGGAAAAAGGAAAAAGTACACACATCATGTATTGTGTGTATTTTCTATGAAGAAAATTCATTCATTCATTTAAACTACAATAGTTCTTCCACAAATACACAGCTTGTGTGAGTCTTAGTGACGTCTGTTGAGCATCACGCCAGCATGAACAGCATTGGTCAACACACACACACACACACACATTTAAAAACACACACACGCCTCCTTGTTCACCTTGTGGCAGGCTGTTCTTATGGTGTTGACAAGGAAGACAAGGACTGCCATTGACAGGGTCGCCCTCCTCCCTGTAGGACCAGATGTTCAGAGTTAGCGGGCAGTTTGAAAACGACACACTCATTCTTGCGCCATTTTGGATTTCCCACTCAACTCCTGACAGATGGGTTGCAGAGGTGAAGAAAGAAAGAAGGAGAAGAAGGAAATTCTTCCAGGTAGTTTGCTCAGTACATGAAGAAGAGCAGTTGATTAAAAGACATGAAGGCAAAAATAAAATTATATGTGAGCGAACATGAATGCTTCACCATGATCGGGCCTGGCTCTTTTCAAACGTCTTCCTCCAGAGATTTACGCACCAGGATGATAGAATCAAGCCATGTGTAGTCAAAATATGCAAGAAGTAGACGGAGCAGAGCAACCCTTCTGCATCGCGTCAAATCCAAATGCACTGAAGAAGTAAAACAGAACGATGATGATAGAGTTTGAGGACAAGGCCACAGAGAGACACAGCAGCTGTAAACAATCTTCTTCTATACGCAGATGGGGTTTAGGAGATTATGAATAAGAGGGGCTATAACCCGGCCTGCATGAAGGCTCAGTAATAAGACTTTCTGGTTAAGATTCAAACCCACACAATATATCACATCGGTTGGTGCTGATGATGTGATGGCCGGAGGATCTGTTCAAGAAAGTGAATCAGTGAAGTAGTAATGAACCATTTTGGGAAACACACTTTCACTTTTTTTTTAGAGTAAGATAAAAAAAGTTTCTCTGCATGTTAAATATGCAGCTGGAGGCAGCAGTCAGTTATCTCAGCGTGAAGACCAAAGGGAGCTATAGTATAACAGTGCTAGCTGTCATACTAGTTGATCTTCCTGTCTGTGGTTCCAGATTTGCACTTAACACAGAGCTGAGAAAGTTGTATCAATCTAATCATCGAACTTTTATAAAGAGAGAATTCTGTGAATTGGTTTGGCCTCTTTTTTTTTTTTTAAACAGTAAGTGGAAAACAACAACACCAATGATAGATTTGGTCCCGTTCACACACCATGTGACGAGGGCCACAACTAAGCCTTTTCCCTCTGCTGGCACCAGATTTACAGCCACATCACACAAGTCACTGTCTGTTACTGAATTAGGCTTCTCCCTCTAATGTGGACAGAAAATGAGGACAAGCGGTTTTGTTACCTCGTTTGTTTTACTGTCTGAAATGTACAGATCATGTTGAGATTACAGACCTTTCAAAGTTTTCAAAATCATACAGAGTGAGTTGTGGAGGGTGGCGGCGTGTGACGGCAATGAACTGAACAGGAAACAAAGACATCGTCTCCACTCAGTCAGAACTGCTCACTGCGGGGCTGATAGTTCACTGTGACGCTGTTTGATCATGTGTTTTATTGCTTATTATTTACACTCAAATGTGAGGAGCGTGTCTGAAACAAAGCAATTTAAAGTTAGTAAAGAAAGAAAAAAAAACCCTTTCCCAGATGTTTTCCAGTCACACTGGGGGCCATATCCACATGTTTTGAGGTTTATTTTGCAGCAGTGATGGCTTGCCAGCAAAAATGAACTTTTGAAAAACATAATGCTGCTAATCTCATCTTCTTCTCCCCGTTTATGGGTCTTAAATGATATCAGCTGGAAGAGACACGGCATGCTGGATATTAGTTTTACAAATGGAGGTTTTTGTTCCAGTAGCAGGCCACACTGAGCCAAGAGATGGTTGTTTCATCAATGTGGAAATGACAGCATCTCAAAAGCTACTGGCCTGACTGATTTAGACTGAAGTTGACGCCCTCAGAGGATGGATCATTTGCTTTGCCCAATCGTGCTCAACAGATGATGAACTGTTTCTACTTTGAACTAATTTTCTTCAGGCACTGTGTCCAAATGTTAGCTTTGCTCATAACTGATTTCCTAATGTAACAGGAATACTGTCACGACACACACAGAGGGGCACTTTAATGCTCTTTTGGGGATGAAGGCTTTTGATTCTAATGATTATAACAAAAGCGGTTTCTTGGTAGGCTCTAAAAATATCTCAAGTATCACTACTTTGCCCCATCCAGAGCTTTCATTTTGTGGAGTTTAATGTTCATTACAATCCCAGAGGGACTTTGGAAATGAAATGCTTTTGCCAGGGAGAAAAGGGAAGTTCCTTTCTCTTGCTTTGATTCTTCATTGAGATAGTAAAGAAGAATATAAACAACACAGATTAGGCAGTGCTAGACAATGTTGGATAATGACTCCACAGAGCCACATGTTCAGAGGCGGAAACTTCCATCAGCTACAAACCTCTCAACTGCATAACATCTGACATTTAACGCTTTCAGGCATAAATCAGCTGATTTTGTGTCTTCTCTTGAGCCGTTTGCGAAATTGTTAGACTCGAGTCATCGTATATTTGGTGTTTTGCTTAAATGCAGCATAAATTGGTTCATACAGCCAAAGATCCAAAGATATGAGCAGGCGTTGCATTTCCTTCATTTATTGCAAGCTTATTTATAATAATTAGGTACACTGCTACCAGTAACTCAGAGAGAGTGGGAGCAAGAGACACCCATGAAAATGTTGTTACACACACATCTGGAAATTTGGATGGTTTATCTGTTGTCCTCCATGTCCAGCTGGACAAATCCTACTCTTTTCCGGTGAAACTAAATACGTAATACTCTCTGAGGTAATTAGTCAGGAACATTGCAAATGTCCTTATCATCGTTTGTTTGAAACACACATGATTTCAGGAAGGACCTCCTCAAGGCCAGCTGGTTGTAGTTTAATGGTGACAAAACATCTGTGGAACTTTGACCCATGAGGTCTCTGGACTTGTCTACTTAGCTTGACACGCTGGGAGACGGGTGTAATGACCCAGAAGAGAGATTCACTAGAGACACAAAAGGGTGGGAAAAGTTGGTCAGTAAAAAAATCATTCTTTTGAGTTAGCACAAAGAGTATTTTTGGCTTTGGTAGTTACTGGTTAACTGAAACTGGTCTGTGAGTAGTAGGTGAAAGATTTCATTTCCTTCAGCACCTTCAGTGCCACCTGCTGCCCCAAAGGGACACAAGAGAATCGTTGAACCATGAAATAAAGAATAGAGATGTTTATCACAGAGGTATTTAAAGAAGTAATATAGAAAGATTCTGTTTTCATGCTTCATTTGTACATGTCATCATCACAGATTTAATACATGTCTGACCGGCCTCATGATGACATTTCCATGTTCATGTGTGCCTTTTGGCAAGCATGACATGATTTCTAATGGAATTAAATGCCCTGCTCGAGGCGGGTGGGGTGGTGTGTGCCTGTGCTCAAAGGGCTAAGGTGAGGAGGAGGTGGAGGTGGAAGGGGGGGCAGAGTAGCCCACAAGGTCCCGTGGTGCTTTCAACCAGCAGGAGCCTTCCTGTTTGAGCACGTCTACCTCGGTCTGGTCCAAAACCTCAGCTCACCGCAAGACCCAGGTGGTTTAGACGCACAGAGAGCCGATTATTCCATATTCTGTTTAGTCTTTACGTTTCACCGCTGAAGCGTGAGGCCACAACATGCGAGAGCACATGAGCACGGCTGGTACTGCACATCTTCCACATTTGGTGGAGAAATATGCAGAAGCCAACAAGGAACGTTCAGTATAATGTGCCAAGATAAAACATCATGTTCAGTTTAATTTCATTCCTTGAGAAAGTGCTCCACCTGGTGGAGATGAAGGGGAGTGTTTTCATACAAAGACATGAGAGAAGGGAATGTTTCAATATCAAAGTTTATTGCTGACATGCATGTAGAGATCTGATGAAGTAGAAAAATATGTTTTCTATACAAACGCGTTTTCATCTGTACAATTACGCAGTTTTCTGTATGTAGATGCCCATGTCCGAACAAAGCAGCTTACAACACATTATCCCATTGGGTTTAAACTACACCACATTTCATATCCTACACTAAGTTTCCAGTTGAAAGAGTCAGTAATATATTGATTATATAAATTGATGAATTAACTTTAGGGCCAGGGCAAAAAAAAAAAAAAAAAAAAAACAAAGAAAAACTGAATTTTGAAAAGTTAATTTTTTTTGGGGGGGGGGGGGGGTAAATACATTAATTTTGCTCTGGATTTAGGGCCCAAATAAGAAAATTATATTCAGCTTGTCCATTCATTGCTCTCGCACACCTCATAAACTCAAAATCATGCAAAAGTCACATGTTTTACAGCGAGTTTGACCTCACACTAGTTCCATGCTTTTCAGTCCACATTGCAGTCTACCAATACAACTCTGTAACAAACATTGAATGTGGTACAATTCACTAGCTAGAAAGTGAAACACTTTTTGATTAAGATGGGCGAGGGGGCCAATAATGAATTATACATCAAGACATTTCCAGGGATGATTACTTAATGTCAGCATTCAGCAATGGCTACAGTGTTCATGAAACACCCTTCTCTGATGAACAACCTACACTACTACAATACTGCTGTATATCCATGGAATTCACATTGTGGTGGGAGAAAGCTGATGGCTCTCTTTACATATTATTTTAGCCTCCAGAGGTGGTAGTTGACGGCCAACGTGGCCTATAACGCACGTCAATCGGTATGTGTTAAAACAAGAGTTGGTATCTCATTGGGTAAAACCAAGTACAATATGACCAGCAGTCATGGTGGTAGATTATTCACATACTGACCAGAGAGTGCTGCCTTGAGTGAAGGATAGAGGGGTAATGAAGGGGAAAAGAAAAAAAATGCAAAAACCCTCCCATGAATCAACATGCAAGTATCATTTTGTATTCTGTAAAAAATATAACTATGCAAAAGTCAGTCTCGTTATTAGTGTAGCTTAAATTGACCACAAACTCTGTGGCAAAGTGGCAAGAAAACGATTTAGGGAGCCAAAAAGAAAAACTTAAAATGCTACTCGTTAATTAATGTGGCTGGATCAAAATGAAATTGTTGAAGTACAGCCAATGGTGGATCTGACAACACTTCTTAAAGCTGAGAGAGCAAAGAGATTTGGGGCCTGTTTCACTGACAGACATTCCACGCAGTCTTACTCTAAGAAACTTTAGAGACATTTTCATTTACAAAGAAGCTTTGTGACCGAGTATGATCAGTGTATGTGATACAAGCCCCAATGGTTTTCAGGGGGAGTAGGAGTCTACATTAGTGAATAAATAAATCAACATGAAATTACAAGGAAAAAGAAAACAAAGACAATTGAAAATATTCCAGAGCCTATGTTCATGCAATCAGATTGAATATAAATAGAAAGAAACGTAGAGAGCCTAAAGCCGGTACCAATACCAAAGGCAAGATTGCAGTGTACAGATGCCTAACAGTCACTGGTTAGTAGCTTTGCCATGGTTTGAAGAAACACTTTGATAAAAGAGAAAAATGCAAATCCCAGCAACTAAACTTACACCCTACAAGTATGTATTTTCACTTCTCTGTGAAATATTACAGTATCGATTGCCAGTCACCAGCTAGTCTCTCAGAGGGCCTAAGAAGTTAGATAATACAAGCATGTACACGTTGAACTGGTGAGAGGGCTTCAGAATGGCAATAGATATGTGATATTTTCAAATCTTAAGAAAGCATTTATGACCATTGCTAAAAGATTTAGTCAAGCCCCATCTTTGCAAAGCCCGCTCTGGTTTTCACAGTGTATGCCACTGAGGCAGGCCAGATAACAGAACACAAAGTTCTGAAGGGTAGCTTCAAGGGTCTGAGAGTGTCAGAGGTGAACAGCTCGACAGCTCCGCAGACTCTTATTTTGCCTGGCCCGGAGAAACACACATGCACACTCATGGATACTGCAGACATGTCAAAGCACAGAATGACATCACATTCATACTGAAAAAAACACTTGTCCCGTGATCTGTGTTGATAAAGAGAAACAGGGAAGTTGGAATACCTGGAAGCCATTTGATTCTGAATGAGGCTGTGGGTATCAGTTTCCTTGGCTAAGATAATTTTAAGACTTTTTTTTTTTGGCAATAGAAACATGACAGTGCCCAGTCTTCACTATAATGGCACTGAGGAAGTGTTACCATTAATATAACTTGGCAGGGAGGATCCTACAGTTGTTCCCATTCAGTTCTTGGCATTGTGACTTCCAGGTACCTCACACTAGCTGCCTAGATGCTAAAAATAGATTTCCACAGGGGTGAGCAAAAGCAGGAGACAATGCATTCTGTAAATATCAAAGAGTACTTGTACTTTGATATTCAATATCTTCAAAGCAAGGGTAGGGATTAAATGCTACTTATTATGGTAAATATGATAAAAAGCTTATTCAGATTTCTTGAAACCACTGAAGAAGTTTCAAAGCATTATCACTGACAGAAAACATTAATGCTTTATGTCACTGGTGGCATCACAACTCCTTTGTTACAATCCCTTGTCTCAGAACAGTGAGCATGGTTTACCAACAGAGAAGAGAGACAGAGAGGTAGATTGATTTGAAGTCAGAGTTACAGACAGGAGCGGTCTGGATCACTTTCGAAACAGGAAAAAAAGGAGATAGGAACAGGAGGGACTGAGAGGAGGATGGTGGAATGGAGGTATAGAGGTGATGGCTGTGATCAGGTAATCATAATTGAGGCAATACCTCTAACCACTGGGAGGAGAAAGGGTTGCTACATGATCCTGGTCCTGTATTGCTCAGGGGATCCAGACTTGATGGGTAAAGTGTTACAGTAATGGGATTTCAAAGGAGGAGGAATATGGGGTTAAATAGTCTTCTTTAAACACTTGAGGCAGAGCCTTGTGTTAGCCCCATGTGTGACTGTGCCATCAGGTTTATTGCACAGTGAGATCTGACTGTGGGTGACCTGAGGGCAAAGAACCTTTGGTTCAGATCTTCCTCCAGGCCTTTCCATATTTCACTAGGTGATCCAGACATGAAGGGTGAAGTTCTGAGTTGGCAGATAGTTCTAGTGCCTTCCTCATGACTACTCCACCTAGGTTGCCCAAAGTCCACCTGTAAATTGGGCCATCTATACCTTGGTTCGGGCTGAAGCCCATGTATGCATGTTCAGCTTTGGGGCTTATCCTCCTCCAACCTCTCTGGACTCTGCAGGTCTCTTTATTCCCTTGGAAGACAAGAGAGGCTGGAAAGGATGATCGGGGATTACTTTCGGAGGAAACGTTGTGCCAGGATGGCAGCATCTAGTGGGCTAACAGGCTGGGCATCGTGGCCCAGACGCCTTACAGGTGGGATGTTTCCAAACTGACGCTTGGTGAGAAAGCTCTTAGCCTCATGGATAGTGTTCTTTTCTTCAGCCAACAACAGCTGCTGGCGCATGTAGTTCTCAAACTCATACTGTGAAGATTCTTCTATCACCTTGGCCTGAGAGGAAAAAAAAAAAAAATGTTAAATGTGACACAGCATCTGGACTGAACTGAATGCAAAACTAATCTCAGTATATATTGGGCACATCATTGCTTTTTTATGTTATACATAATTGTATCTGGCTGTTACCAAGTGTCAATTCTATGTGAAAATGAAAGATGAAATTTAATTTACCTCTTGCAGATGTTCTGGGTGATTGACCTGGTCATCAATATCTGGCACCACCTGCAGAGGGCCACTCATTGATGAAACGGTTTGCCTGTCATCAGGAAAACACAATAATGATGATGATAAACGTCAGTCAGCTGTTGGCCAACAGCAGTTACTTTTGTAGACAGTGTCCATACAACTCAAGTGCTGACAAAATGAAATCATAAATGTGAAACCAACCAGCAGTTGGCTGCCAAACTCATGGCAACAACTAGGAGACATATTCCAAACTTATCATTCATTACGACCAAGACAACAATAATTTTCCTAAATGCCAGCAGGGGGTGCAATTACCATGAGGCAATGATGGCACTAAGCGACTCGAGCACTTCGCCTGCAGTCAGCCTCTGCTGAGGGTCGAGTACCAGCAGCTTTCGAATTAGGCACACTGTGTTCTCAGACACACGACCATCTCTGTGATAAGGTAGGGGGGGGAACAGGAAAGGACAGTTTTGAGAAAAATGTCATTACTGTTAATCACAAGGTTTATTCTGCTGTTACTTTAGGTCCAAACTGAACATGAAATTTTGATAATTTCCCAGAAAAGCTCTGTACTGAAAGATATTTTTCAGGCATTTTTATGGCAAAGATATGAAGGAATAAACACAGAATAACTGTTACAGTACAAACTGTGTGCTATGATAGGACTGTTGTGAGAGAAACTTCTATTAGTGTGAATAGATCCACCGTGTGTTAGATGGAGAGGACTTTTTATTCTATCCAACCTTTATTTAATCAGGCAATACAGATTAAGAACAATTTCTTATTTGCCACTGTGGCCTGACAAGAGGCAAGGCCTCTGAGCAGGACAGGTACTCACTCTGGGATAGAGTACTCGGCAGCCTTGATCTTGCGGAAGAGCTCTTGAGGTATGCTGTCATAAAAGGGGAACTGGCCATACAACATGGTGAACAGCACCACACCAAGAGCCCACATGTCACTGGGTTTACCACGATACGGCCGTCCTGCAGACAGAGGATTGGGATACATGTTTGATATCAAAAGATGTTGCTATTGTTTAGTCAATAAGCCGATAAAGAATAAAAGGTTGAAATCAACTATTGACAGTTTTTTCCTGTATGACTCAGAGGGATCAACCCAAATTCAATTCTTGTGATCAAGTAGTAATGATTGACAAAATGAGCAAACACAAATGACTATTACATTATTCTTCCAAGAAATTTCCAGAGCGCTGCCAAGTTTTAAAATCGGTGAGCTGTTTTTCATGAGTTTAGGGGTAAATAAACTGGAGCTGGGGAGGAGGGTGGAGCATCATGGCTGTGCATGACCATAGGCAGTGCTGATACAGCCAGGCAGGCAGCAGCAAAAGCAGCAGGCAATTCTGTTAAAGCTTGTGACACACACACACACACACACACACACACACACACACACACACACACACACACACACACACACACACACACACACACACACACACACACACACACACACACACACACACACACACACACACACACACAGGCAGGCAGGCAGGCAGGCAGGCAGGCAGGCAGGGGATGGGAGGGGAAGGGGATGGATGGGAGTAGTTTCCCTCCAGTGAGTCATCAGTGTGTGAGTCACTGAAGCTCTGTTTAATTGTGTGCCTGTCACGTTATGCTGATATACACGCCTGGGTTTTATCTGCAGTTTGTGTGGCTAGAGGTGAACAAATTGTGTTTGAAAATATTCTCAATTCTGTCAAGGATGTTGCTCCTGAAACAGTGGAAGTTGATAAAAGTGCATCTTCAAACTCAACTCTATTAGTATGTCACGCTCAGGTTTTCACATTTGCAATGACAAATGAGCATTGTAAAGCTGAACAATAAAGCTTGGTTTTCCCTTTTTTAGACAAAGTGATTCACACAAAGAGGAAAAGTAGCCTCCTCTGCAGTCACATACCACGAGAAAATGCAGCATCACCATGATAACACAAACAAAGTTGGAAAGAAAGCTATTCCTGGCTTTTGTCAGTCCAGGATTGCAAAATAACCTCTTTCATGTTGCCTAATAACCGGAAAATCAAACATAAGACTGACTGCTAAACGTTACGCAATAGCCTACCAAAGAATCTCAGAGTCCCATTGGGACAAATGTCAATAGGAGCCACTCAAACAATTACAACGATCTTTCGGAAAATGCACTCTCACTTGTAGTTTATTCACAATATTATTTCACTTTCAGCAGTTGACAGGGGCAAATCTTAGGCAGTCAATAAGGTTTTCACAACTGTACACAGAGGGTCAATGGTTGGGGGGGGAGAGTCGGTGCAACTGTTAAGATTCCCAGTTAAAAAAGTGATAATGACATGATAATGCAAACCTGCCTGGAGTGGGGCTTCACAAAGAAGATTTCAGCCGCCTTCAGAGTCCTTAAAAACCACCTTGTTTGTTCGTAAAAAAAACACAAAACAAAATATGCAAACAACATTCACTCACCACTTAATACATCAGGGCTGATATAGGCTGGACTTCCTCTCTGGTCTTTGAGCAGGTCATCCTCACTCACCAGGTGCTTTCCCAGGCAGAAATTGGTAATAGTGATTCGGTGTGTCCTGTAAGGACAGAAACATTTATACAGGGCTGATCAACACCCAAATCTGCACCAGCATTCAGTTTTGAAACAAATAATGACCAAAGCATTTCTAGTAAAACACCACACCCAAGGATTCATTAACACTCGACTGAACCAGGAAACATACTAGCGAAAATAGTCTTACTCATCAGGACAACATCTAAGTTTAGAATGTAAAATGCAATGCATTTCTTCATGTGTTATGGATGTTTCCTTGGCTGCATAATATTTTTACAATTTCTTGAAAAATGTTCTCGATTCAGGGGGTCAACATCCCCCTTCTGTGTTCTTGTACCTTTGTATTAAAACTCTTATGGATCGATAGTTTCTATCTTAATGTATCTAATGGTCTCTATAAACTCAGTTTGTTAACAACATCATCATTGTAGCTTTCGAGATAAGGTCCACTCCAGACAGACTGGTGCTTCTAATTCTGAGGATATCCAAATGCTTTTTCCACCAATGATTATTAATCTGGTTTCTGTGGAAACAATGTTGCATTGTGAATTGTTCTCTGAGGCATCAAGGTAAAATTGCTTGGGTCAGAGTGAAACCTAATAATATTAAAGCTGAAAGACTATGGGCTGTTCTATATCATGGTTCTTTTTAAAGAAGGAAAAAAAGCTGCACTTTGACAAACATATGAGTCAACCTGTGGCTTGGGATAATTGTCCCTATGACTAAGCGTGCCTGTGATGGGCTGGCAGACAAATATATAAAAGCTCAGGAACATTTCAAATATGTACGCAAAATGCACAACTTTGAGAGCACCCACACAATCACTCCAATGCTGAACATGCACACATGAAAATGGACTCAAAAGCCCATGCACACACTGAAGCAGCCACGGTTTAGAGCCTGGGTCTTCTCTAGATCACGCTTCTCACCCACATCCGCTTTCTGAAAAGCATGAGGTCAACAGCTTCCCCTATCCTCTCTCACTTTCACACCCTGCTGCAGCACGCACGCGCGCACACACACACAAACACATCTCCCATTACTGTGTCTGGAGCCAATTCCAGTCATACACAAAATTTTCGACCAAATGCTCCAATCTCAATCTTCCTTTAGAACATTTAGTTCACATAATTTCCATCTACTTATGTGATTCAGTTGCTTCAACAGCTTTTGTGATAAAAGTCCAGCCATATAGAGACATCTTTATCTGCAAAAGGATGGGCCAGAAAAACAGTGTGATGCTTCAAGGACCCTCAACATAAAAGATTCCTTTATGGAGGAGTCTGTCCTTTTGTCTGTGTGCATCACGACCCAGGTTTCTATTCTTGCACCGGAGATTGGGTAAATGAAATTGCATGTTTGCCTCGTGAGGCAAGGGTCCCTGGGGACTTGAGAGACCACACTATTGCTGCTCCCTGGTCATGTGACTCCGGGTAAGTCAGGAAACCAGAAACCCAATGCAATGACTTCTCCTACCTCCCCACAACATTTTGCTGAAAATACACCAGCTGACGAGAAGGGAGGTTAAACGCAGGGCAACCTCTACATAGACCTTTAAAAAAAAAAAAACAAAACAATTTCCCAGAACTGATCATTTGGAGTATTTTACTAAAGCTGTTGCAACTACAACTACAATTGTTTTAAGGTACATGTTGTTGCATCATAGCTACTGCTTGTCTAACGTCATTACTATGTTCAAGAAAGACTCTTTTTGTTTCAACCGATGGTATTAATTTTCACACCTTGTGCTTCTAATACCTAGATTAAGACTGATACAAACTGACAGGAGTGTACACACAAAAAAATGTTAATGTATGGGTATGTTGCCTTTGAAATGCAACAAAAGCTGACATCCATCGTCTATGACCCTGCTGATTGATTTATAACATCCTGCTTTCATAACAGCTGGCTCTGCAAGAGGAAATCGCATTATTCTTGCATAAACTGCTGAGCTAGTTGATGGCATTGCAGCATTTCCCAGAGTGATGACGAGTGGTGAGGAGAGGGGATTTTGTGGATCAGCCTGCCTCTAAACTGTCCATGTCTCTTCCTTACTGACTGTACAGTCATACACAAAAAGGGTGGAGTGCCAGAGGAAACATGCAAGCAAAGTAAGATGCATAAAAGAGAAGGTAAAAGTGAAAAGAAAAAAGGGGATATGACAAATGGGACAAAACAAAGACAACAGAGGCAGGAAAGAGATTTGAACAAAAAAGAAAATAGAGAACTAGCACATTAGAGGGTGAATAAATGATGAAAATGTGTGTGCACGTATATGTATGTGTGTTGTGACGAGCTCTGTGGGGTGAGTCAGCTCTGAGCTATGGGGCCTTTGGCAGGCTTCTCCTTTGTCTCCAGCTGGGACGGAGTGTTCTGCTTGTCTACAGCTCTCCCCACCACCCTCCTGGACAAAACACTCTCCTGTTTCATTACTGCCACTGCTGCAGGTGGTGGTAGGGGCAGTGGGCACTGGTGCCTGACGTGCAGACTGATGTGACATCCAAAAGTACATAATCAGACAGGCAAATCATGTACAAGAAAGTGAGTAGTCTGTGGGATGACTATGATTCCACTCACTTGTGTGTGATGCAAGAATATGACATGTTTGGATGTCAAGGTGTCTGGAAGCAGGTGTGTCACAAATGTCCTTCCAAATTAAATGACCGGCAATTTGGGATTATTTAAGTCTCTAGGAATGGCCCTCACTGTTCAGAAGAAATTTTCCATAGGATTGGTCCATTCTAAAGGCAAAAATAGATTGAGATTCTACTCCTGAAAATATACACACCTTTCCATCACTCTGTGCATACTGTATTTGGATAGGCCATTACAGATGAGTAGTTTTCCACTCTGAACTGCAGCACTCTGGCATCAGGTGCACCCGGTAAGGTCCTGCATGATTCAACATTACTCAAACTCACACCCCTCATTCCCTCCAACCCCAAACATTTCCAATGAGAACAAAGCAGTGGTATACTCTTTGTTCGCTTTTGAGCTACAGTCCACATCACCTTCTGCTTTCAAAAATCCAGCTGCTAATAACCAGGCACAGATCCAGAGACATGTACTAGAAGTTTAAACTGTAGGTCTCACTCTTGGTCTGACAATGTGACCCCTCTTTGAGTTTAAAGTCAAATGCACACTGGACACAGGCTCCTGGGGCTTGCTGAGGCCTCTCACACACACACACACACAAACCTACACAATGATTTACTGGAAGGCTAAAATGACATGACCCAGTATAATGAGAGAGGACTTTAGCCAACCAGATGAGTGACGAGTCAAAACAGTGAATAAGCTCTATCTTACCGTTTGTTCAGCACCATGTTGCCCAGCTTGAGGTCTCTGTGCACTATGTTTTTCTGTAAGCAGGAAAAGGGAGAGATAAATTGTGTGGTTGTATCTTTCCTGGTGAATCATCTGTATCAAAAACATCAGTTTGTTTCTGGGAGTGGCACCTGAACATGGGATATGAGTAATTGGGAAGGATGTGTTATCAGTAAACAGTAAAGAAGTAGTTTCACTTTCAACTGATCACAAAATATTGTAGTATTAAATGTGTTTAATTATGAAAGTGGAAAAGTATGCAGTAATTGATTATACAGCATGATGGTGAAGTGTGCAGAGCACTAACCTAGACTCACCTTATGTAAGGCATCCACCACACGCACCACATCGTAGAAGATGACGATGGCCTCACGCTCGCTTAATCGCTTCTCCTTTATGACATAATGCTGGAGGTTTATTAGATCTGCCGTCTTGTCGCTGAAGTCATGAGCACATAGGCAGTCCAGCACAAGGCAGATCCGTTTCTTCATTTTGCGCACTTTGTTGGCCTCCATGTCCTCCACTATTTCGTAGGCTCGATCCTGGGAAAACAATAACCAAGAGAAAGTGAGAAATGATCTTAATTTCAAGAGGGTACTTTGTTTGCAAGCGCACCCAGTTGTTGCTGCATTTCAGAAGCCATTTCTACCAGTGTCCATCCAATATAGGTTAAGGCATCCCTGAACGCATCAAACTGAATGAATTCCTGTACTGTTCTGTGTGATAAAGCTGATTCATTCATCTTAAAAAGCTTGGATTCAAAAAACTATCAATCAGAATCCTGCATGTAGCCGATGTGAATAAGACACATCTAAATTAGGTGGTGGTGGGTGAATAACAAAGGTCATTCTTCTTCTTCCAACTCAAGACTTAGCAGAGTCACCACTTCTTATTGATTTCTGTATCAGGTTGTCAGTTTTTTTTAGATGCAGTCAGCACCTCTGAAAGCATACATTATTAGCTGGTTCCCTCAGTGGAGATGCACTATAATAATCCAATCAATATTGCAGACCTAAATGAATCAGAGTGCATGGCTCAATGCTGCTATTCTGAGAACACCAGGAGAGTGGAATAGGCAGGATGTGAAAGAGAGACAAAGAAGGAAGACAGACAGACAGAGAGAGAGGTAGAGAGAAGGCAGATGGAACAATAACAAAGTTAGAGGAGGAGGCAGATGGGAAGACAGGTGAGGGAAGGGAGGCTCACTGTGAATGGATGGGGCTGTGAATAGAAAACTGCAGATAAATGTTGCTATTAATGTTACTCCCACTTCTCTATTGAAACAAGCCTAATAAGGAATATACATGCAGCTGGCTGGACTAATGACAAGCTTACGTCTGCCATTACAGAGCTGAAAAGAACATGCTGCTACTTGTGCTTCATTGGTGACACCATGTTATAAACTGAAAGGAACAGATACTTCCTCATGGTGATGTTGGTCTATTAAGCAATGTCAATAACGTAAAGTCGTCGGCCACACGATGCTGAGAGATACACTAAAAAACTAACAAAAAAAAAAAAAACCTATGAAATTACCGATTTCCCCCAATCACATACATGGCCCCCAACTTAATTGCTAAACATCTGCAGTTTACCTGGAAGAGGCCATGGTGGTGGACAACCCCATCCTGGTTGTGCAGAAGAGAAAGAAGGGAGTACTCTGTGTGCAGCAGCATCTTCCCCTGCCTCTCTTCCTGAGTCTCACCAGCAGGGTCCACTCGCTCCTCCAATGTCAAGATCTGCCATAGTCACACACAAGAACAGACCAAACATTATAGGTCACAAGACAAGAGCTTGTACAGGATCAAACAGCAGAAAGAGAGATTTAACTATTTATTATGTAGCTAATCTTCAGTCCTTACAGTAAAGCTTGTAATGACTTAAGACATGACATTAAGTTATATTGCCAAGAATTTAAAATCTGTGGAGTGGAGACAGCAAAGCAGGACTAAGGACTTCAAACAGTGGCTCATCTGCTAATGCGAAGTAAACAAGCTGTGCAGCAGACACTGAGGCGCTGTAGCCACTGGGATAAGTGGAGGGTCACAGACCGGTTCACTACAAGGTCGTGGGGATTAAAAGTTGACATTCCAGGTGGGGCGTTACCTTCCTCCCTTCCTTGTTCACCCCCCCTCCATCTCCTACTAGTCTTGTCTAACAGACATTGGATAGCCCCTATAAACAGAATTTCTGGCTGTGGTTTTGTTGTTTGCGTCAGACTGAAAAGGGGGGCCATAAAGTGAATACCATCAAAGAGGGGACAAAGGTTCAGATGTCTACTGGAACGTCATAGCCCTGTTTTGAAAGACGTGTTCAAATTTGTATTTAAATTGTGCTTACTGTGCTCAATGTGCTAGCAAGAGATAGAGATGCATAAAAATCTGTCAACCCTGATGGACTTACTTTGAGCTGATAGAAGTCATCGGTGCCGTCCTTTCTGGCCAGACACTGCACTATGCTGGGCACGGGTGAGTTGCCCAAACGAGGCCCTGCAAGGATAAGAAAAAGAACAGCTGCATGACCAAAAGGCAGGCTGTATGCCAGAGTGTGTGCTCTAACTGCAACTCATTAAAGGCTGCATGTGTATGTACCCATTAACACCCCTAGTGTAATGTTTTCTTTGGCGCTCTGCATTGCATATAGTGGAGGAGTTGTGTAGTTGACAACATGAAAGACAGAGCTTGGGAGAGAAATACATTTTCCAGAGGGAGGAAATAACCCTGCTCAAGCAGGGATTCAGACCTTTCTGACCGATGTCATGGGGATCAGCAAAATTCTTCACATTCTTGTCCCAGGCGTGCATATACACAGAGACACCCCACGACTCTCACACTTACTCACACACATACATGTTCAGGAAATTACTGAATGGTAGGCACTCGTAACAAATTAAATACATACAACAGCTGTAAAATAACAGCTAGATACAATATCAGCCACATAAACTACCATTTCCATGCTTTTGGGACTTGGGCGAATTCTAGAAGCTTCCTTACCAAGGATGAAGGGACCTGCTCTTTTGGCATTACTGCCGGATATCCCAGGACATTGCAGCTTGCTGGTCCTGCCTGATGACTCTCCAGCCCCCCTCTCTGACGAGCGCCGCTTAGACATACTGGAGCTCTATGAGGGAATAAATCAGATTAGTGCACAGGATAAAGACAGTAAAGGTAAAGGGTAAGTGCATACATGTGACAGTAAGAAAGCAAACTCTCAGCTGATGCCAAAATTAATGTAATGATTTGCAACCAAACAATGGTTTTATAAATAGCCTGTTTAAAAGACCTCACCAGATCTTAAGTAGTAGCCCTACAGGCTGGAAGAGAGTACACCGATTAGTGAACAGAAGTGAGAGGGGGTAAACTTCAGGGCAGCTCCTCCCAGCCTATTTTAAATATCCCTCCCACACATTTACCAACACCTCAGTGTGAATGTGAGGCCATTACAGCTCCATTCAGAGTGATGGCTGCTGGCGTCATCTGTAACACCTCAGATTCAATCTCCAATGGAAATGCGATTGTGCCACAATCTGCAATTTAAATGGTTGACGCTTTCACTTAATTGTATTGTATAAACACAAAATTCTTTAAACAGAAGCCTATTTAATTTGCATCTCAGCAGCGAACGACATATCCATCTTAAGCTTTTCCTGCTGCAGTGGACATGAGTTTAGAAAATCCTTCCGCTCTTAATCTGTTTTATCTGAAAATCTGTACAACCAGTTTATCTATGTAGACCTTCCTCTAAAAAGGACATGCATGTTCGGAAAGGCCGTAACACACACACGCAAAAAAAAAAAAAAAAGCCAAGCCCTTACACAATGATAAAGAACTATATTTACATGACAGAAGAACCAGTGACACTATGTGACACATCATCATTACATGAACTACTTTAACCGCCACGGTAGGTCTACCTCCCAGAACTCACGAGAGAGCGAAAGGTATGTCTTGTTTACTGATACCAAGTTCCTATGTGATGAAACTTCATTTGTTTTTGGTGACAAGGAAGTAGTACCTTACACTAAGAGAGAGGATTCATACTACTGTCATCCTAAGTCTCCATTGGAGAGAAATGCTTAAATGTCCAGGTGTTAACACTTGATATATGCCATGGCAACGACAGACAAAAAAACAAACAAACAAAAAAAAAACTTCATCGAACTTAGGTGCACATGAAAGACAACACAAGTGCAGAAAAGATGTTGTTCACTGATAGCAGTGGTGTGCATATTTTGGCTGACTACACAAGAGAGGTGACTCAGAGTAAAAAAATTCAAAGCACTGCAAAATAATGTACACAACCAGTCTTGCAAGTGAGACAAACTGGAGAAAAGTTGTTTTTTCTAATGAATAAGACCATCTTCCTGTTTCTAAACTAATCATGCACTACTCGCCAGTTGGCAGTTTTGGGCAGAGAGGAGACAGGACAGTTGGCAGTCAGTATGGGCTGGTATGAATTCTCACTTCCATGAGGCTTTTTGTGATCCCAGACAGCAGACAGTGTCATCATCATGTCTCTCGCCCATCTGTCTCTATCTCCACTAGTCATCACCCACTGAGTCTGATGAGCTGAGGTTTTCTGAGAGCATTTATGGCGCAAACCAGAGTGACACCAAGTCACACTGCAAATTGTAAGAGAGCATCTTTCTCCAGAGTATGCAAACAGGGGAATAATCAACGACTGCAAAACATTAGTATCCTGGGGAGGAAATTATTCTAAGTTTTTCATCAAGTGGCCAATGCTGCTGGCAGAATCAACAATGTACATAGTGCTTCCAATACTGCCAAATAAATCTGTTTTCAATTGTTGTTTGAATGCCTTGAAAAATTATGAATTGAGTAAAATGAGTAGAGGGAGGAAAAGATCACATTTGTTGCCATTTCCCTAATTTGTAACAAAGTTATCAGTAAATTTATTTATTATGCATAACCTTTATCTACAGTCTTAATAGTCAGAGTTAAAAACAAACAAACAACCACAACATACTATTTCATGCACCTTGGACATTAAACAATGAAGTGAGTCAGGAACATAAACTACTTCGCAATACACAGCATATGGACCCAAGGCTATTCATTTACCTACCAAACACCAGCTGAAGTGCTGTAGAGCCAATCCCCAGCACATCTAAAAAGCAAAGGTCAAGGCAACCAACTAATGCACACTGACCTAAATGACATCAGTGCAATGACAGCACCCAGCTATCTTTTTCTGACACTGCTGCGCCTCTCTGCACAGACAGTGATCTGGCAAGGAAGACTGCCTCTAACTGCCTCTGACTGTACCAGAGGGAGGACAAGAACAGATACAGCCTCTGAATCATATCACACAAAAGGAGGAGAGACACACTGCCGGTGCCCACGGGAAATGTGGGCTCCTTAAATAGTATCAGAACAAAACAACCACGTAGGTGTCTCAAGTTCCACCCACCCAGACTCCAAGCCACTTGTCTGGCTCTGCAAGCACAACTTAATTGCAAAATCAAGATGGGCAAAAAAAAGTACCCTTAAGCTGGTAGCAAACTAATCATTGGATTAAAAAGCAAAGCTGACAAGATGTATGATCCAAATCAATAATTCCACAAGTAGATCTGACAGAAAAGTCAGCACAGATAGGTAAATCAGCTCGAAGGTCAGACACGCTTCAATGCTGCCGCTCGACTGAAATGTCAATCAATCACGTAAGCTCCTGCACGCCGTCCCAGCTATAACAGCAGCAGCTGTTGACCATCTCAATAACAACGCCCTTGACCCCCATAACGAAGCTGAGGACACAAGGTCGGGCTGTAGATCGCTCGACGAAAGTAATTACAAATTCACACGCAGCCTGTCAAAACGGTGTTTGGTGCCATTTTGCGACCACAGGATCTGGACACCGCTCGGCTCCGGCAGCCAGCACCGTAAAGGAGACGAGCCGCGGAGTAAAACGCTGACGTTTTCCTTTTCAACTTGAGCAAAACCACTCGACGAGCTGCTAATGACCCAAGCAGCTTGTAGGGTATTTTCCCAGCAATAACAATAATAATTGCAATTTAAATAGCCCATGACGTTTAAAAAAAAATAATAAAAGAAACATCAATTAAACAGCTTTACACGGCGTGCGTTTCTGTAGACAGTGGCCATTTAAATTAACACTAACGTGTACATTTACGCCTTTTTTCCCGACATATAAATTAAAACAGTGAAAAAACCTAACTCGGTTAGGCACATATACAAACTTCGTAGGGCAAAAAGCGGACTGAATTCCTCGGCTACACTGCCTCAGCTTGAGGCACACCGGCCACACAAAGGGACTCACAACACAACAAGGAGTTGGGCTTTCGGTGCAAACTACAGAGAGCAGTCGCTAGCTTAGGTAAGGGGCACTTTACCGCCTATACTTGTCGTGTTAAAGAGGTTTTAATGTGAGAGCACCGAGGAGGGGACGTCAGATGACGCCAAGCTAGAAGCTACAGAGCAGCCGAGAAGCCATTTAAACAAAGTAGGCAACATTACAGCTGGCTAGCCGCGCCGGAGAAGAAAGCAACGTAGTCGTCACCGTGCTTACCTCGAGTCAAAACCGCCGGGTAAAGTCTGCCTTGTCCCCTTACAACATGGACATTTCTTTGGGGGGGGGTAAAACGCTGGCGTGGATGTGCCGGGGGAGGTTGTCGCTTTGAAAACCACGGAGACCGCAGAGAGGGTTGATTTTCGGGTTTGTTTTAGCCTCTGTTACCGAAAGGAGCGAATTAAGGAGAAGCCTCCGCTCTTCACTGATCGCATCTTTCCACAGCGACAGCGCCACCTGACAACGGAAATGACGCACGCGGCCCGTTTGATTGACAGCCGCGATTGACCAATGGAAGCGCCCGTCGGGCCTTTTTTTTTTTCTCGGTAAACTGCGGCGCACTGATGATGAAATTCCTTGGACGACGAAAGTTGATAAATGAAAAGAGCATTACATCATTAGTACTGGAAATATGTAGGCCTTTCAAATGAACTATGTTGTGCATGCAAGTGTCAGCGTGGATCTAATACCGTAGTATCATATTTAGGTTATTTTTTTATAGTCCCACAAAAAGGGTAACAATTTACTGGTGAAACAACTGTCATAAAATGACATAATTTCTTACATTTAAGATTATGTAGAAAAATTACACCATTTTCTTTAATCTTAAGAGCTACAGATGAAAAATGCTGTGAAAGTTTCCTCAAAGCTTCCTCCCTTTTTTTCCCCACTCAACCAGAAAATGTAATCAGTCATTAAGAAGCTTCAATTAAAAAGCATAGATAATGATCACAAGCTTAAACAACAATAACACATTAAGTCTATTCAGGGAAACCATGAAATGTTTCTATTCATAATGGTATTGTGGACGCCGAGAGTGCTGAATACAATTTTGCTTTATACAGGGCTCTATACTGTAGTTAATTTTAATTAGCTACACATTGCTCTTCATTTTGGTTAACCATATGACTCAGTGAAACCATATGTCACTGTGTGAATCGCCCGATAAATGTTTACGATATTCAATATTTTTGAATCTTGAAACTGTAATTGGTTCAGATGTTATTGCAAACAAAACCAAGAATACAGCTCAACAAATACATTCCTCCCTCATTTACTCAGCAAGTATGGTTTTGAATAACATCATTTAATAAAGCCCACCTGTGTTCTTAATTTAGGTTTCCCAAGTCTCATTGACCTTAAATTCTACCCACAGCTACCAGTTTCAGATCAGTGGGCAGGTGTAATAGATACAGAGGGTAAATGGCAGAGGGTTATTCAAGTTGCACTAGTCTTCCTGTCTTGACTCAACCCAGCATATGCCCCTGGCCACATGAAATATTTGTCAGCCTGTGGCTTTACAGTGTCCTGCCCACAGACTTTAAAGAGGAAACTGGAAACTGAATCATAATTCAAAATGCAAGCTCTGCAAGAGAAACATGTTTTAGAGGCTCTTTTGGCATATTCAGGGAAACTTTGGTTGACTGGACTTTAGAGACTTTCATGGCTTTGTCTAAAAACAGCAAGCTTTGCAAAATAAAAAAACAAACAAAAAAACCTAAACAAACAAACAAACAAACTTTTACTCATGGTCTTAGATCATTGTGTCAAATAATTAAGCTGCTTAAACTGATTTTTTTTTTAATTTATGGAATAAATAGGCAATTTTTCAAAACTTGGTTGCAAAAGATTGATTTCTTTTGAGTTCAACTGCCTTCAGTGCAGTTCTGCAGGATGACTGACATGATTTCTGGTTTCTGTTTGTTTTGCAGCTTGGCTGTATCCTCAAGGCACCTTGTCTCGCTTGTCTTTCCTTTGCCAAGATTATTGGGAAGACCTCACTAGAATCCTCCTCCCCTAGATCAATTCAGAGAAATGTCTTGGCATGTTTTGCCTGCATGGTATGCACCATGTCTGTGTGTGGTTGACTGGGGGAGTCCAGACTATCAGTCTCACTTTGACTTGCAAGCAGATTTCACAAAGATATCCTGGCTACACATAGCATTTGGCATAGCAATTTTCATTGTAAATATATGGGAGTATGAAGGGATGCTAATTGCAGATGATTTTTAAGCATACTGTTTATCATAATCTGGTTTGGTGATTGTCTTAATATGTGGAATAAATAAATACATGTTTAGACAAGTCAAATAATGCATTTATTTATGCCAGAGTGCCACACTACCAAATGTAGACAAAAACAAATCAAGCATTGGCATCGCTTATGACATTTAAATGCATTTTTGCTACAGCTAAGTACGACCATCAGTTTAAGCAGACCACATGCAGCACATAATTTTTTTAAAGGCTTGACAGCTCCCCCTACTGTTGGATCCTATAACCCACAACAAGCTATTACAGGATTCATGCCATCATTAACGTTCTGTTGCATCAGTAACCAAGCTGATATTATTCATACTATCTTTCTAAAAACAGATTTACCCAATTAACTTTTTTATTGTTCAACTTTATTAAAAATCCTTCAACGCGCATCCAACAATTTGAGAAATGGCAGGAATATGGACTTCCCTTCACACAGAAAATGATACAATGAAATAAATAACATATGCAATAAACACATTTACATGTTAGACAATTCATTATATTGCAACCATCTCTATTATAGTCATACACTCAATAATGAGCACGCTTTTGGGCCACATCTCGCCATTCACATCACATGAATGTGAGATATGTCTTGCTCACACTGTTGCTCCTCTTTCCAAAATAAAATTCTTACCAAAATAAAGTTCTGATGTAATTTGAATCATGGCAGAAAGAGCACTTGGGTATAATCTGATTCATCCACAGTATCATTTAATTAGTTGTTAATAATACAAAAAAGTCAGCAAACTCCCGCTTAATCACGTGTAATAATCAAAAAATGGCCTATAAATCAGATAATCCTCTCAAATTTAGATTTATTATTGACACTTAAAAGAACTGACCTTGTGTGAAATTAAATGTGTATTTTACATACAGCAGCACAATTTCAATCAGATATTAAAAATCTAACATCTTCACATTAAAAAACAGATGTTTTGCTATCACCACACAAATATGTTCACAGGTCTACTGTATATATTGATGCAGTGAAACTCCTCTGAGTTTACAGCAAACATACTATTACAATGGATTACAGCTTAAAGCTTGATTCATGACACATTCTTTGTTGTCAACTATGCACATTTGCAGTTGGTCATTTAACTACAAGTAGAAACATCTACTTACATTTGCTTTTAAAAAGTACCCAAAGAAAAAGGTTCTCTGGCTGCATGTGAGGTTGCTGCAGCGTTTGTGCAGGTATAGACAGCAGACTGCTCTACAGAAGAGCAGACTGCTAATGATGCATTGTGCCCCACTCCCTGGGCATTTCTGTCTACTTGACATGTCACAGACCATCCATCATGGCCAAAAGATCATCTCCTTTGCTGCTGGCACTGGGTGACTGGTCTCCAGACTCTGTGAACTCTCCCATGATCTTGGCCAGCTCAGCATTGGTCTGTTGGTCCTGAAATCAATCACAGTTTTGGAGGGGTCATGACTGGTACCTGCACCTCATTAGAGTAAATCCTGTTTGACTGGCAAAACCTCACATAAGTGGTCAAGTACTGTTCAGTATAACCTTAAGCCAACATTGACAATGCAACATTTGATCATAGGGTCCAATCATGCGGGTCGCTTCTCAAGGATCAAAGAGACCCTAGTAGTTGTGAGACTGATATGTTAATGAGGACTATAAGGTTTACAATGGTTTATTGCAAGACCACATTTTTTAGTTAAGGACCAAAAAAAACATGTGTTGATCAGACTTTCAGTCTACACTTGCTATTATGATCGGACTATTTGTCACTAAATGTGGAGTAAAATATAGATTTTCATTGCACGGATACTGGACATCCAATTCCTTCCTGCTAAAACAAACAAGTAGTGAGTAGAAGGACTTTACCTTTGTTGCTTGTATGTTTATGACTCCATATGAGAGCTCATCTGGTCTTGATATTAATGCCTCTCTGTGATAAATGATTCACAATAATAGCTTTGAACATTTAAAATACAATATTTTCTCAAAGAAGGATATGTAGCAGTTTTTTCCACACAAATAAGTGTACTCACTCTTCTTCCTCATCAGTGGCAAAGAGGTTGACTCGGAAACCACTGTCCACTGTGTTTCCTGGTTTCTGAACTTCTAACCCTCCCATTAACTTGGCCAACAGATTCAGCTCCTCTTTGGCCAGAGGGTTAGGAGAAGCACTGACCTGTTGACACACAGTAGATTTGGATATTTGTGATAAACCTGTTGTTAACAGGATCTTGTTCCTGTTTATGGTGCATCATGAAGTGCCAATCGATCAAGTTCCTTTGTATGTTATGCATTATGGATACGGTACAGAGTTACAAAGAAGTTTGAGTCAATCTTAAAAAACAAAAAACGAAAAAAACAAACAAAAAAAAAAAACTTACTAACAATACAAAACTATCCATGTTTACAGTGCTCATGGAAAACCAGCTTCACCTTAGTGTGCTGAGTGGAATTTTTTGATGTTCCTGACATATGTGTTTCCACTGGACGAGTCACACTGTACCTGAATGAAAGGATGAGAAAGAGAGAGACCACACTTACATCCATGAAACATCATGTCAAACATTACCAGCAAAAGTATTACAAATGCTTGATTTATATAGTGTAAGTACATACTGTGTGACACTGTAGCTCAGGCATCACTGTATAAATTAGAGGCTAAGTAAAGGGCTAATGAGCTGACTGGTTTAAACTTAGATACAGCTGCCACTCATACATGATACTTCATAAGTTCTAGGGAGTCTTAGGCATTAAGACTTATACTGTTTCTACCTTAATCACATATGGAAATGTTTAATGCAAAACCAGAGTTTAAAAGTCTAAGTATCTCCAACCCAGGGTTATCTGATAACCTGGGGATTAAATCCACCATGAACTGCAACATTCCTGTTTCATATCCTCTTGTGGGACTGGTGGCTTTTAATCAGACGCCTTTAACTTAGTACCGCTAAATGTTGCATTAAATAGATGATGAAGCCATTAACTCATTGTCATTGCATAAAGACCATGAATCATACATGTTTGTGCCTAGTTTGGTGACCCTGTCTCCAAAAATCTCAAAAGATCCTTCCCGGATAGCAACACTGTAGCTTCCTCCATTGTTGAACTGCAGCCTGTTCACTTCTTCACCAGTACAGCTAAACATCCTGGAAATACCAGACATAAAAACACAAGATTTCTCTGATTAAAGTCGTTTCTTGAAATGTAACTGTCATGTTTTCTGTTCAACATTAAATGTTTCACAGATGACGTACAAAGCTTATGTAATTTCATCCAAGCTAAACACATATCACATCTAAAATTAGAAAGTAACAAAACCTCTGTAATGCAATTAGCTGTAGATAGGCCTTCTTAACATCAGATTACTGTGTCTGGGAACGATCAGAAAACAGAGTGTAGGGAAGAAAAAAAGGCTAACCTTCAAGACCAAAGCTTTTTTTCTATGCTGTTACTTGTCTAATCTCACAAAATCCGTTATTCCTTGGAGTGAAGATTGGTTGTGAGGGATAAGTGATGTCTAAAGTGGTACCTTATCAAGCCAGGGACTTGTGTACCATGAGGCACAGGACCACTGGTGGGAAGGACAAAACGGCCATTGGAGTTCTGTACTTTGTCTTTAAGGAAAATAGACACCTGGCACAAAAGAGGGCACACCGTAAAAGGCTTAAGTGAGAAACAAATACAGAACAAGAAAATAATATCCTCTATTTAATATGCACCTCATGATTATGTACTAAAAACAATGGACTTACCCTTATATGCATATCTTGAAAGAAAATTAGGAGAGTTTGTCTAATCAGCTGGAATTCACCACTAGTCAAGGGTGTATACATCTAAAAAATGGCATAAAAGGAAAAATTTTAAATCTGAAGAGAAAAAGATGGAAAAACATTAATTTATTTTATTGTCGCACAATACAACTACAATCAGGATGCCGATCCTGATTGTAGTTGTATTGGACGGATACCTCCATCTTCCCTATTTTGACTGGTATTAGATGTGGACCTGTGTGGACCTAAAGACTATTTTTGGTCATAAGACAGTCACTCATATCTGTTTCCTATTCTTGGCTATGCAAATTGTACTAGATAGCAGTTTCTTTAATCCTGCCTGAGGAAAAGCAACAACTTGCTGTACATTCCCAAATATGTTAAAGCAAAGCCAAATCAATGAGCAAGGATGCATGACTACAATTATAATTAGTTTTTGTATTTTACTCTTTCACAGTTTGACCCAGTTCACGTAAAGCCAAAACCTCAAACATCTTGCAGCACACTGCAGGAAGCACCAAGAAGCAATGTGCGATGTACCCAAAGCTGTCAAAAGGTTAAGGCCACTCATACCTCTATGAGCTGCCGATAAGTCTCATCAACCTGGCTCAGAATGCTGGGAGTGTCTTTCACAAAGTCTTTGATTGCATCCATGTGGTTGAATGACACGAGGAGGATGTCCTTTGGCCGAGGACACAGAAGTACCTGGTACTTGAATGCCATTGTCATCAAGTCATAGAGCTGTAAACAGGAAGACTTGCATCATTTGATAGTGTCATCCATTGGAATTCACACGCTAATGCTGTTATTGCATAAAAAAACAGCAGAGGGAGCTACTCACTGTTAGTTGTATAAACTATATTTATTACTATTCCTTCATACTTGTTAGGTAAATATAACATTGTAATTGATGTGTGGATCCGGAGCATATTTGATTTTAGAGTACATCATTAGTTTGTATTATTAAGACCCTGTAAAACCAACTGGGATGACTGTGTGGTTAATCTGAAGAAATGGTTAATTTGTGGATAAAGTTTGTGTGCTAATGGGAAATTCCAATCAGAGCAGAAATGGAAAAGAAAAATTCAAAATGTGCAGGTATACATCACATTACCTTGTCCATGCTAGCCTGATTGAGCCTCATTATGGATGCATGGGCCAGTCTGTCAAACACAGTCCTCAGGGCCTTCTTGGAATAGAGCTCCTGTGGTTTGAAAAGCTCCTCCAGGAACTTTTTGTTGAACATGGTGGTGATGATGTCATTCATAACTAATGAAGAAAAACAGTAAAACAGTAAAAGTGCACAACACAATTAGCAGATGTTTGACAAATGTCCACAATGTGGTCTCAGAAGCAGGCAGATGAGAATTCTATACTACATGTTGGCCAAAACCATTTAATTCAAAGTCTTTTTGAAAAGACGTTAACAAAGCAGAAGCATTGAAAGCAATCAGCATGTGTCCTACTTGACAGCATGAAGTGTACGTTGTGCCATGTATGATTCTATTAGATTAATATAAATTATAAACTCAAGGCTCAAAAAGCCAAAGGTTTGTTGCCAGGACATGGGGATCTGAGTACTTACCTACCACTTACACACAAGAGTACAGAGAACTGAGGTGTCATCTGTTATTACATGAGGTTTCATCTGTTATTTATTTATCAAGCCCTATTATTTATGAGAGCATCGCTTCATGCTAGGCCAAAGCAGAGTGAAGCGCTACTAATGCAGTGGGGCATACTACTATACTACACAGTTGTAATACCTCTCCTTCTGTCCTCCTCTATCCAGTCAGCTATTGAGGAAACTTAATTAAGTAAAAGTAGATATGTAAATGCAACAACGTTGTGAGAATGTCAAGACTTAATTTAACGTGATGGTACGCAAAAATCCTCTATACACTGTACAGTGTATACTGTGTCCAACCACGACACAAATATAAACAGCAATGTTGACGACAGACATCAAGTGGCTTCCTATCAGTCCCAACTTTATCCAGAGCAAGACAGCAAACCCAAAGACTCATCCAAAGTTTAAAAACTATCTTCAGAGACAGGAACAATAGTAGAGCCTTGATCTCAACATCATGGTAACAGTCTAAGAGGAGACAAAAGAGACCAACACAAAATAAATTAGCAAGCTCCCCAGGATACTTGGACCAACCTGCCTACCAAAAACCTGTATGCAGGTTTAGCAGAGCTGGTGCTGTCTTAAAGGCAAAGGCTGACCACAACATAGATTTAGATTTGCTCAGGTATTGCAAATTGTATGCTGTCTGTTGAATAAAACAAATCATTCCGTGTAAGATCTCTGTAATCATACTCACTTTATCAATTGCACCATGGGGCATATATACTGTATGTGACCATAATTAATATAATGCTCTTTTGGGATTAAAAGGACAAGTTGACTGAAAATGGACCAATCTGTTCTGTTGTCTACGTGAACTGTGACCTTATCTGTGGATTTAGAGAAGACAACCAATTCACTCATTAGCCGTAAGGCTTGAATTGTCTTTATATTGACTTTTTCACAGACACCATCCATGTCTGTGCAGTT
Source organism: Remorina albescens (assembly GCA_034769265.1). Classification (NCBI taxonomy): domain Eukaryota; kingdom Metazoa; phylum Chordata; class Actinopteri; order Carangiformes; family Echeneidae; genus Remorina; species Remorina albescens. The sequence goes on from CM068486.1 coordinate 6,504,130, forward strand.
ATCGCATTACAGACTCTTGATGCGGGGCAATCTCTGTGTTGTTAGCCGGCTGAGCTAGCTACCTTTCCTGGCTTTGTCAGACGGGATGTTCTGAGCCCGGAGCCGCTGGTCCAGGATGTACAACATCTCCCCGCCGAGGTTGATGAAGAGCAGCGGCAGAGTCCTTGCAGACATGACGGTATGTGGACGGCTTAACGGCCTCGGGTTAATCGCTGTAGCTAGCTTCGGCGCTAGCTGCTGAGAAATCTATCTGTTTGGCAAAACCTCTTCTGGTTGCCAGGCCACGAAGGAAATAGCCAATCAGGGCGCGGTGCGTTGTGACGTACAAGGAAGAGGAGGGGCCAGGCGACTGCGAGAGTGCCCCTTTAACCTCCATGTTGATTATATTGTGTATTAAATCCAGATGCAATTACATCCGAAGTCCCCGATGAATATCACCGATAAAAAACAACAGAAACTCAATTCTTACGTGGAGGGGGGTAGCAAAACTTCACCATAGTTTAGAGTAGAGGTTCTCAGTATTACTAAGTTACAAAGACTTACATAAATTGTATTTATTTATTTTTTTGGAGAAACAGACCCATCTAGCAATTTAAGGTTCTAAAATTCTTCAAAGAAAGGCCATAAACAATCATAACAACATGAAATCAATTTAAACAATCACATTTTACTGACAAATGGGTTATACATAAATGCAGTTAATTATGTTATGAGTTAATAATGCGGTGTATTTACACTATAGTAAAATAGTATTGCATAGTACAGTATACAATTAAGGTTAAAGGTGAAATTAAATTCAATATATTGAATTGCATCTGTAATTAGCTGCTCCTTAATAGCTCATTATGTTTTCGTTTGAATGAAGGCTATGAAAAACATATCAATCAAAAACACAAACAACATCATCCAGGCATCACTGAAAAAATTTTATATGTTATAGGGCTCAGAAATATTCATCTCTTGTTACAGTGAAATTTCTCCATTCCTGATGCGGATTTCTCGTGCCATCCTGCATACCTCGCAAAGTCCACAGACAGCAGTCATCAAGGCATCATTGCACACTGTTCCCTACAGTTGAAAGATTGCAAAACAAATAACAACATAGACTATTAGAACATTTCCCGCAAGTAAGGTTACCTAATTTTATGGAAACACCCATTATTTCATGAAAGTTCTGTCACCAGAGCCAAGTTATGGAAAGCCAAGTGTGAGAGAAATAATTAATTTGTCTTTATATCAATGACATACCTGAATACCATAGGTCAGTCTCATGTGAGTCCTCATGGCTGTTAAGCCTCCTGGCACACAACCCAAGCAACAGTTTTCTCCATACTTATTTGCTGTGTAGCAGCTCAGTGCAAGAGGACAGAAGAAACCAAGAGCACCTACACAATAGAAATTGTCATGTGAACACATGAAAAACAAAAACAAAATGTTTTTAGTCTCTATGGAGAAAAAAAAAAAATCAAAATTAAGCATTCTGGATTTTACTCACAAACTAACAGGTCACTACAGCAGGAGCACAGGCCGGTGCTCCACTCTCCTGTTTGGACGTTTGTCCCATAGCCGCCTGCTCCTGGTTGGTGGGTGACTACTGGATTTGACATCTTGGAAAACTGGATCCGTTGTTTGTTTTTGATTTTGCTGCCTGGGTGATATCACATTAGGCTGTTAGAACTTGACCAAGGTAAAGATTTACCATTTCTTCCAGGTGGAAAAGCTGTAGGAAAAAGCTCAATTTTACCATGTGGCTCAGTTATTGCCATGTTTTGGTCATATGTCCCTACGCGCTTTTCATTTCCAGTGTATGTGATGTTACAGTTTGATCTTTCACAGAATGATTAATCCTGTAGGTAGGAATATCTTAGCGGTATAACCCCAATACAGATTCCATGTGACTCAACAGCTCAGTCAGCAATGATTCAAAGCACATAATGTATCAACAGACATTTTATGGATTTCTTTACATCCCTGGCTTTTAGATATTTTGTGATTTACAAACTTACTGATGAATGCTTTCTTTGCATAGTTCATAATCAGAAATACATCAATATTTTCAGAGAAGTATTCTCAGTACAATGAGTTCAATTTCCACCAAGGCTTCATAAAAATGTTGTTCTATTTGTTTCAGTTCCAAGACATTACTTGAAAAATGTTAAATATTTCAAGAAGCTCACAGGTTATCTCATTTTGGACTTTGAGCTGATACTGATCTAGTAAACTTAAAAAAAGTCTTCTAGATCAGTATCAAAGTGGTATTGCTGTAGAAAAGCATGGTCAACCATCATGACTGGTTATTGTCATGTTAGTAAAGTAAAAATAATAATACTGTGCGCCCTGTGAAAACTTTTACATGCAAAGATATGTAAAATGAAAATGGAGCTAAAAAATTGACCGAAAGTAAAAAGGAACACATGAGGCTCCATGATTTTTTGTATCATTGTGGTCCAATATTGTGAAGTTTATTGTGGATGCACAGCTTCTAAAATAGTAGTGAACAATTTCAAAATATTATTTTGAACATGAAACATTAATGACATTAAACATAATTCGACAGAAATAAACAGCAAATCTGTTATGAGAGGAAAATGAGCTGTCACTTACCAGAAGAATCTGTCAGTCTGCACTCATTCTGATCAGGCGGACAAACTTTACACCACACAGGAAACTGTGACGAGCATGAGCTGTGAAATGCTGTTTAGCCAACAAACTGCTGTGGCTGAAAATGACAAACATCTGTGTTGACTCACAGGTAACCTTAAGTCTCCTGAAAGGAGGTGCATCTTTGTTTCTAAGGCTGATCTTCTCTAATGCAGAACAGATCACCCATTCAAAGACTGTGTTTCTGTTTATTTACAGATTGGGTCTTAATGCCTTTTTTATCTACCATTTGATCAGCATATTTCAGAGAACCGCTGCAGCAGCGAGAACATGGTAGACCACATTTTCAGAAAACAGCCACAAATGCATCACATCCCCTTTGTCACAAACTGCTTGTAGTCTTAACCAACCTGTGTCACCATTGCAGTTTGTAAATGTAAGGCAACACTTACTCAACATGTGTCCTGGCACAAAGCTGCAGATAACTGCAAAAAGGTTATGAGTAACGAAGACCTTCTGAGAGAATCAAATTGTAATTGTCCCTGGTTCACTCAAACAGGGTTACATTTGTTGCCCTATATGAAATGATTTAAAGATTAATTTGAAGTTGGAGGATTATGTCACCTATACAAACAGTGCATTCATAAAAAAAGGCATAATGGTGATATTAATAGAGGTGATTGTATTGACATTGACTATATTGGATATACAATTATGACAATAAGGATATAATCTGTTTTACAAGCAATCCCACCAGCACAGCCTTTAAAATGTCCATTTTCATCATCTCTCTGTGTAAGACATGTTTTGTTTATAGCAGGGATTTTTCAGTGGACTCATCATATTGTGTAGCTATTCCTGTTATTATTTCTAGATCCTATGTGAGCGGTTTAATACATTTCTTCTCATACTGTAACATCAGATTAAAGACACTGACTTTTGACATGTGGATAAAACCTAAGCTGTCAGATTTACTAGTAACATTGGCATTGCTTCATATCTTTTTCAGGGGACATATCTAATAGATGTTTTATTATAAAGTACTCTTAATTCGTTTTTTGATAAATGATGTAACAGTAAGTTTGCCTTTGACAGCTGATGCTAAATTAAAATATTTGATAATGGCCAGCAAAGCAAGATAGCTGCATGTCTATGATACATGATTTAGTGTTTAATAAACTTTTAACTTGCATCTTAAGGTAGAAAGTTTAAACAGTTTCATTTTGTATCAGACAGCTAAATATTTCTTGAAATCTGGTTGTGTTAGCTAAAGTAAATATTTAAAGTAAATGCTTTTTTTCAAGCATTCAATTAACAGCATTACAGAATAAAAAAAATGTCCATGGCTCGTTAAAATATCATTTTGGAGGTCACTTTATTCCAATTATTTCTAACATTTTCAGACAACTCTGACACTAACCAAAAAGCAAAAGCAAATCATATTTTATAATGGAAAACACATGAAAATAAATGAGCTGGCTATCAACATGAGATATTATTACATCAGAAGATGTAATGTGTAAAGACTCCAGTCAAGACAAACAATGAGAAGAAAGTTTAATATACAGTGCATACTGTCTTTTATTGGGCCTTAGCTGCCTCTGTCTTTTTGGAGGCTACACTCTGTTTCATCTGTAGTCTGTTCTCTGCTTTCTGCTTCTGCACTTCTTTGAAAACCTGTGAATACACACAGACACACACACCCACACCCACACCCAAACCCCCCCGCCCCCCCCACACACACACACATACACATACACACACACACACACACACACACACACACACACACACATTGAGTCACTACGCAAGACTTGAGAAATGTTGCAATATTGTGTGCACTATTCTCTCACTAATGTGCAATGAAACTTGACTTTACACAGTTGGTCATAAAACAGTATACATTATCATAGAGGGAAATATAGATTTATATAGATAACTGGGGTCATTGTTTGCTACCTTAATGCAGAATGCCTTCTTGGCCAGCCAGCGACGGGTAGCCCATCTATAGTACTCTGGGGGGAAGGTGTAGGTGATGCCCAGTTGCTCGCACACTCTCTCAAAGGCGTCATAGTGAACCAACCTGAGGTGTTTCAAATGCTTTTTTCTTCGGTCAATGGCCATGAGCATTCGCCTTTTATTAGCTTTGTCCTGGGAAGGGAAAAAAAAAATTACACCCAAAAGACTGGGGGGGTAGTCATCATGTGCTTCAAAGAGACAGAGTTAGAAATAATTGAGGACAAAAAGTTATGCAGAATTTTCATGTACAAGAACATGCTTACAAAACTGACAGAGAAAGAGTCCAGTTTTGCACAACCTCTATTGCCAAGCTTTGTCAGTTTTGAGAGATATGTCCAATGTATAATGTAACATGGAAATTTCCAACCATGACTGCACTTGTGCATGGTTTTATTTCATGTGGGGGAGTACACAGGATATCCTGTAGTTCATGCATGTTTGACGCCAGAGGAAGACAGGGAGGAAATGTGTGAAACGGTTCACATATACATGTGTGAGCAGTTGTAGCAGAGCAAGCTAAGTCCCATAATACATGCTACATCGTCTAAGAATTTTATTTATTTATTTATTGAAAATAAAACCTGTTCACAAAATAAGTTTCCCTGTTTAGTGCTAAAATAATGCTCATTTTACTCCGTCACTCACCTTGGGGTGTTTCTGCAAGTGCTCCTGATAGTTTCGAATTCTTGCTGTCAAAATAGCCACTGAGGGGAAAAAAACATGAAAAGGGAAATTGAACCAATATAAAATATAAAATTCCATCTTTTTTACGTCTGTGAAAACACAACGTGTCGCATTTAAGCAAACTCACCCCTGACTTCCACTGAGCTGTGGTCATTTTCATCCCTCTGGACTTTGGCAATCAGCTGTTCTGTTTTCAGTTTTAACTTGTCGGTCTGAAGGCATGGACACATGTTTATGGCTAGTTTTTCAAAGTGGCATGTAAGTTAAACAAACAAATAAAAATATCCCAAGCATCAAAATTACAGGAGATGGGAAATATGACAAATCACGGCAAATAAAGGCAATCTGACACAGGACAACTTACATGACACCCTAACTCCAGCGAAAGAAGCCTTTTGACAACATCATCAGTTCTGTTAAGAGAAAAAACACTCAATCAGAAAAGTATTAGATTAACCTAATAAATATATTACTGTGTTTCCTTTTATAGTAACTTTTATTAGAAGGAAGGCTTATATAAGAGAGCAGACCTAATTTAATTAATTCTCTGCTGCAAACAGCAGCATTCTCTCTTTGAACTCCATTTTTAACTTGCACCTTCTGATGAGTGCCATGTCTGCAAGCTGGGCGTGTTGTGGAAATGATGCCTGACAATACGCATGATGGTATCAGATATCATAGTAAAGGTATCTACAGCCAAATAGTGGAAACTGCCTGTTTTTCATTTCTTCCGGGGGGGCATTTATTTGTTCAAATCACCTTCATACCCAGCTATTAATAGAGACCCTGTGTCTATTGGAATGGACGCCACTATTTGAGGAAATATTGTAATATAGTTTTATAATTAATGCTATCTATATATTTTATGTTTTTACTGATTATATAAAAGGTATAAATGTACGTTTGAGCGAGGGGTACGGCTGAGTAATCCATCCTTAGCATTGTTGGAGGAAGATCACTGAGCTGACTCTGAGGGACTAGAAGACACAAAATAGGTTAATGAAAAACAAACATTTCAAAAACATCAGAAGAGTTGTAAACTGTCTGTTTTGAAAATATGCCTTTCCAAATAAAAAGAAAAAACAAACAAACGAACAAACCCCAAGATATCAGAACATGGTTGGGCTACAGTGAAGTCTCATAAGATACCTGTCTTCTTCATGCTCTTTGCACCCCGAGCGTATTGTCTCACTGGTGGTAGTGCAGCAAAAACTCCTGCAACTGAAGAGAGAGAGCGAGAGAGAGAGAGAGAGAGAGAAAAGATGATGTGTCGTGAGTGGACAGAATGATGGAAACACAAAAAGACAATTTAGACAAATGACGGCTATTTTGAGCTCACGAGAAACTGAAATGTTACTGCAGGACAAAGGAAAACATGACATGTACGAAACAAACCAAATGAATGACTAAGAGAATCACCGGTGATGGTCATAACTGACTCACTTGACTCAAACAGATGGAAACTTCAAATAATAACTACTACAAGACTGAATCAAGACTTCAGTGACAGTCTTAGCAAAGATACATCTCAGTCACACTAATTTGCATGTAAAGAATTCCAAAGGGAAATCCCTTATATCCAAGGTCATCACAAAACACATAATTAGGAGCAGAAAAACTGAAGTCCACACAATTCACTGATAGAAGACGATCTTATAACAGACTTAACCTTTTTTAAAACCACACATTCAAAGATAGCCAAAGACTGCTTCGCTGCTCAACATCGTTTCAAAAAAAACAAATAGACAAAATGTGGATCTTTAACGATGCTGCTGATATTTTATCAAGTCCAATTAGCACTTTCTAACCCTATATAATAGCCTGGAAATGGAGGAAAATAAATAGGCAATTTATAGGAGCAGCACTATAGAAGCAAACATAATTATCTAAAAGCATTTATGAATACCAAGAAGATAGTACCTTATGTATATTTTCTACCTCTCCTACCAATCTAATTGTGCTATTCGGTCAAATCATAGGTTGCTACTTTCTCTACAGGGTGCAGCTATTGACCAGGTTAGAGAAGCTAAATTACTGGGCATCATCATTAATGAGTCTTTAGCCTGGTCTACACATATAAACAATATTGTAAAAAAAAAAAAAAAGAGTAAAAGTATGTCTAACATCAGAAGGAGTGTATGTTTTTTAACAGACACAGCAGTCAAGTGTGTTGTTCAGTCACTAGTCCTGTCTCACCTTGATTACTGCCCAGTCGTTTGGTCTGGTACATCAAAAAAAGACTTTGCTAAACACCATCTTGCTCAGAATAAAGCTGCACGACTGGCACGTCACTGTCTTTTTACAACTAAGGTAAATATAATGCATCAGAGGCTCTCCTGGATGAAGGTTGAGGAAAGGTTAGCGTCTAGCTGAGTTTTGTTTCTGAATAACATCTGTATTTTACGTAAACCAGCAAACCTATTCTCCCTAGTAGTACCCACCAGTGTCACACATGATTATAATACCAGACAGGCCATAAGCTGCAATTTTTCTTTGCCTCTACCCAGAACTAATGCACTGAAAAGAACTGTATTGTACAGAGCCATTATGTGCTGGAACAGACTTCCAAATGATGTAAAATCAGAAAGTAATGATCGTCGTTTGAAGAAGAAACTGAAAATAGATATTTTGAGTAATAAAATGAATCAGAATGTATTTTGATTAATAACAGTATGGCAGTATATGGGAATATGCGTTAATGTATATGTGTAATTTTATTAAACTGTGTGTGTGTATGCATTTAATTATATGTATGTATGTATGTCCTATGGACCCCTATAAAAATAGTCCTCACCATGGTGAGGACTAATGGAGATCCAATTAACAATAAACAATAAACAACAATAAACAACCTGGTTCTATCGAAAGAATGTGAGTTTATTTGATCTTCAATCCAACATCAGTACAAGTAGGAGAAGAGCTGAGTAACTGATTTACATACACTGACTCTGGAAGTCCAGCAGAGTTCTACCGTAAACTGTGTACAACAAACATGTTCACCAGCCACTTAAGTGCAGTAACCACTGATGGCCCAGACGAGCCTGATGAGGCTCACTTTATTTGGACAAAGTCTTCTTTCAATTCCGGTGAGTGTAAAAAGTCTTTCTGACAGTTACCAAACCCAAGGTCAGAAATAATTTTCAGCATCCTACTTAGCATGAAAGGAATATAGTCTCCACTGGAAGGTTCGTAGTGACAGAAATATTTTATCTCTGCCGGGTGAGAAAAAAATTAACAGGATGATAAGTGATCAACTGATCTAATTCAAGATGTATGTTTAAGAGCTCAACCAAGATAATCTGCAAAACATAATTGTTCCATCCACCAGACAACAAAGCCAGACATTTATTAAAACCCATATCAGAGTGTAAGAAGATCATGGTTTTAAATATGAGTATCATTAAAAACTAAATGATCTTGTTTCCTGTGAAACACTGGTGGTTATCACATACATCATAAATCTACGCGCATGTTCAACTAATAGGACGATGCACTTAACCCATTCGGGTGTCCCGGTGTTCTCCATTTACTGCTAAAAAAAAAAAAAAAAAAAAAAATGTTGGTAACCTTTTATCAAACAAGACTTGGTTGTGGTTGGTTGTATGGCTCCACCAACCAATCAAGCTGCAGTATACATGCCTGTCCAACTAATGTATAGCAACGATTTTGAATGGATTATGGTGTGGAGTTGACCTTTCACCTTTTAAACTCTGAAAAGACATCATTAAATCATTTGAAATTAGTATCAATGTTTGCCATCATTAGCGTATGAGGAGAGGGCTGATTTAGTTTTTGATCGTATGACTCATGATTTCGTTGAACTTGTCACAAAGTTGAGGAGATAAGTGGTTACAAAAAACCACCTCGGCCACAGTCGACGCTGTAGCCAGACGTGAAGAGAAAAACAAAAAGTATAGTTGGTCTAGATGACCTTGATATGATTCTAATGAAGCTGGATGTTGCAATAGATTAGGCAGGCAAAGAGGCATCCAGATAAAAAGGTTTTTGTAGTAACTAAATCATCAATACAAGCACTGCAGCAGAAATGGGTCTGACGTGGATTGTTCTGGTTTGTGTGCAGTTAACCACCAACGCAGATAATTTGGCAATTTCTTTGTTGCATGTTTCTTTGAAAACTAAATCTAAATGCTGCTTGTCAGATCCGTTTGACACGTCTTTACAGCTGCTGCTAAGTCAAGCCAACTTATAGCAATCTTGTTTTTAATTTAACTTTCTGCTTCACCCCCAGTCGTTTGCATTTTTATGACCATATTACAACACCAGGCACAGCTGAGGCAAAGCTGTTTTCAGGTCAATCTGACCTTCAATTTGTGATTTCTCATTTAACCTTGACAGAATTTCTTTTCATTCACTTGGACTCAAGGATGACAGGATTGGTGATCTGATTTTAGCAGTCAAAGGTTATGGCCACAGAAACACAAACATATTTTTAATAAGATTGTAAAGAAAGGCCTTGTATCTATCTATATAAATAAGATAGTGTGTGTAAGATGCCTTATATGTATACATACACAGATACACAGATATATATGAAAGCGACATCACTAATAATACAGAAAAAAGTTAAGCTACAAAAAAAAAAGTGGAATTACTGATTTTAATATTGTAAATTTCAGCTCTTACTTAAAACCGTACAGCGAAAATGTTCATGGCCCTTTAAGTGGGAAATAAATGCACTGCCTATCTGCTGAGGCTTTCTTTGGACAGTCTCCACTCCTCATCATCTTTCAATATCAGATCCACAGTTATTAATGTGCCGACATGAGATTCACACATGATGAGGCCTTTTCATTTCCGGGTGCTACCTGAAGGTGAAGGTGGGTTATGTGGGCTGCTGTTTTTTTGGTGGGGGAAGACTGCAGGTCCCAGCAGCCCTCATTACTGCCGCTGGGGGGTCACTAATGATGTCCCAGCTAAAGTGTGGGCAGAAGGAGCAGTTAAATCCGGTTGTATTTAGATACCTTCGGCAGCTATTTGCCCCCCACAGACCTCCTGCCCTGCTCGGACTTACCGCAGCCGACTCTCGGTCCCGATAACGAAGCGGAGCCGCATGATCGCGCCTTCAGGGACGCCGAGCAGCACGACTCGAGCAAAACACCGGCTGAGGACTTCAGGACGGCCCTCAGAGCCGTGTTTGTGAACATGGTCCACCGGAGGGCCGACGAGACGGACAATGAACCCGCTGAAAGTGGAGGAAATATGACGGGTAACGGCGTCGACCCCTACATGAGGCTCGCCATGTTTGCCAGACCAAACTAGTCGAGGGAAGACCAGAGTTTGTCTCAGGACACGATATCGAGCTAGGAACACATCGATGAGTCTCCACGTCTCGTTTCCGTCACAGAAAACTTCATTTTGGAGATTTGTTTGATTCAATTAGTTTAATTTCTTTTATCTTGAAGTGTAATTAACTAAATCATTGTGTTTAGTGCATTTTAGGTGATTCTGGAGGTTCAGTGTGGCTTCACAGGTTTCAAATTGAATGGGATCCATGTTTGTGTTAAAATTACATGAACATACATGAAATATATTAATATAATAATACATATTTCAATTGTATTTTTTATGTATCGATAGGTAGAGCTATGATAGCTGTTTGAGTAGCCCCCATAAAATGGCAAATGACAAGAGTGCATAACACAATAACAATAATGTTTACAGCTTTTAGTTCTAAGTTTTAACTTGAACTAAAAGCTGTTTTCTAATGTTTAATGTTTTCTAATTAAATTAATTTTAATCCTTGACCCAGTTTACATTTACATCAGTTTGCATCGTTTCCTCAATATTTCACAGCTAAATTAAAATGTAATTTAGTATGGGCTACAATGAAATTGAGGTGTCCCACCCTGGGAGTTAACCTCCTGAGGTCCTAGCTTTAATTTGGTGTGCATGTTAGTGGGAATTGTGGGCCAATTTTATTCTACACTGATCATTGTAATGTGTTTTGGTGACCACAGGATGGCAGACACAAGAATTCACAAATGAGGCTCAAAGGTCTAAGTTAAACAAAATTAACTATAATGACAAAGAGAACCCCAAATATAAATAACCAATGAAAAGGAAAGGAAATAGCCTTTAGAAGAGGCTTAATTGTGACCATAGAAATGTGCATGTTTGGTAGTGCTGCTCAAATACACTGTGGCATTCAAATGGTAATAGATTGGTGTTAGATATATGAACTATAAGTGTACCGGCTTGGACATTTGAAACAGGATGTGTACATGATTCTTGCTATAGATGCCAGTTTTTGACTGTACCACCTATGTGCCTCAACAAAAACTGAGAAATTTTTTCAGGCTTCAGCTGTTGATGAGACTTTTCCCACTGCTGCCTCGGATTTCTGTTCTTGGCTGACAGGAGTGAAACCTGACATGGTCTTCTCTGTAGGCCACAGCTGTAAAGAGTGATTAACTGAGTTACCATAGCCGTTCTGTCAGCTCTCACCTGTCAGGAAATTCTCCTGTCACCTCTCATAAACAAGGTTTTCTGTCTTCAGGACTGCTGCTCGCTAGAAGTTTTGTGGTTGTTCCAACCCTCTGAGTAAACTCTAGAGACTGTTGTTAGTGAAACTACCAGGAGATCAGCAATTTGAAAATCACTCACACAATGCCAAGAGACAACCTGTGGTTAAAGTCACTGACATATTCTTTCCCTGTTCTCATGTTTGATAGGAATGCTAACTAAGTTCTCGACTTGCGGCTGCTTCATCCTTTGCATTGTCCTGCTGGCACATCATCATCCAAATAGATAATTCTATGAATGAGCATGTGTTTCTAGTAAAGTGCTCAGAGTGTATAAACTACAACCACCATCTCCACAAAACAATTTTTTTTGTCTGTTCAGAAAAGACACAATTTTTCAAAGAGATGATGCATATACAAAATTTGGTGTAGGTACAACATTGCGTTGACATTTCAATCATTAAATATAAAAATGATTGTTTGCATTAAATCTAGCTATATTTACAGTTTTTTTTACAAATGATTCAGAACTCAGATCAACATGAATATATTGAAAAACAATTGTTCATCAAATTAGTGAAAAACCTTCTTCAGTCATTTTCCATATCGTTCATGGCTAATGCTCGCAGAAAAGGGAAGTCGTCCCAAAGAATGAGTGGGTTGGCCTTTTCTTCCACTACACAATCATGGCACGACCCAAAAAAACACTGCTCCTTTGGCACCCCATCAGTTGTCATATTCTGGTAGCATTTAGGACTAAAGGATTCTTGATTCTCCAACAGCGGCTGTGTCGACTCAGAGCGCAAGTAGACACGAGAGTCTTTGGGTGGAGGGCTGCTGCACGGACCTGAGAAGATCACAGTGGCATAAGGCACAGAGTCACTGTTTGAACCAGAGTATCCAGGGATGAATGGTGAACCGCAAATGGACTCTCCCAGGTCACTGGTGTCCTCTGCACTGTTTGACCAAAGATCATCCTCTTGTTTGCGTAGCTTCATCGGGAGGTCCAGGAAGCTGAGGTGGGACAGGTATAATGGATTGGGCTCTTCCTTGTCCCAGGCAGGATGTGTTTCCTGCCAATAGAAAATAAATTAGAATTAACTGATGCTGTTTGTCTAATGTGACGTGTAGTGACCATGACAATAATTGCTTTACATGACTTTTAGGGGACAATGAAAAAAGCTGTAAACATCCATCATGTTTCTGGCAGCCTGAAAATGATATTTAATCTCCCTTTAACTCTGATTTGATCCTCACCAACTCCCAAGAAATGTTAAGTGGCTCTTTAGCTGCTAAATGCTCCTACGTAATATGGTAACTCTAATTCTTTGTCTGTCATTTGGTGCTGAAGAGCAGATGAACTCTGCTGCCTCTTGGTGTGGGAAATAATGCTGATGAGAGCAGCGACGCTGAACCAAAACATAACAGTTGCAGGCTGGAAAACGATCCTCAGAACTGATGGTAACTGCAGAGTCAATTGATTATCCTTGATGGCTTTGCCACCGTGAGTGTCATTGTTTTATGCGACGCAGAATATGATCCATTAATCACATAAAATACAGAATTATTTTGTTGCATTTAACATTTGTCTTGCAAAGGCAAATTTTCTTGACCTCTGGTGATTCTGATGTCCATCTCTTGATACTGCTGTTAGCTGGATCAGGAACAACTGGCCAGAAGCAATTCTTCAGCCTGGAATTAGAAGCACAGAAGATAAATGTGCATAAAATAAAGGCCATCGCAGCTTCACACCTATCATTCAAGCAAACTCACCTTTTGTGGTTGGAGAAACAAGTCATCACCATGAAAATGAACAGCAATGACAGTCCAACACCAGTTGCGATTACAATCATCACAATGGTAACTGCATCTGAGAGAAAAAAACATATTAATTCAAATGTATGAGATGTGAGATTTTTTACCCATTTGGTATTTTTAGTCATGTTTCTAGAAAGCCTCTTGAAAATAATAATACCAACCAAATGGTTTCACTTCGAAATGAATTGTTGACCCGTTGAGGCTCCCCCCAGATGTGCTAACCATCATGAGTGCTTCATACAGTGATGCAGTCTTGAGGTCTTTCAGGATGACGCTTCTCTCTTTTGGGTCAACATTCACAACTGAAAGAGAAGTCGGACATTACACAATGGCCTGTTCATTGCAAAACGTTTTTAGAAGGCAAAACATAGATACTTCTCCTACCATTAATTGGCCCCTTTTCATGCCAGTAGAAGACTTTGTAGCCCTGGATAATCCCGTTTCTTTGGTGTAACGGTATTTCATCCCAGGTAAGCTCAATATTTGACTGCCGAGTCTTTTTAATCTGTATTTTAGGAACCATGGATGGAGCTTTGAAAAGATATGGATTCATCATTATTAATACAGTCACTGTGGTTTTATGATCTTAAAATTGGACATTGGATATTAGATATTATTATTTAAAAAAACAACACATTTATATCCACAAGAGGGCATAATTCCTTCACATATCAGATGCCTCTGCCAGACTGCACAATACATTTTATGCTCAATGTGGCCTTGTGGACTCTTCTTCTACTTCCTCAAAGTTGAGGCAGCGTGACTCTCACACCTCTGCTTGCTCTCTGTGTGATTCTCTTGGTATCTTTGGTGACTTACCCTTTTGGCTTGAGTAGGCATTAACAGTCTGAGGAAGGCCTATCCCTTCCTTAAACCTGGGATAGACAGAGATTCCGTAGGGCTTGTAGGGCTCAAAGCTTCCTATTGATGAGGGTGAAGAAGTTAGAGCGGATCAGTGCCCGTAAACTCCAAACAGTGTGTACAGGCAGGTCGTGCACAGAAAAAAGGAAATCTTAGGATCTTAGTGTAAGAATATTTGTTTGAATTCTCTGAGCACCCAACATACCTGTTATAATGAAGCTGGAATCGTTTTTGTCTACATTTTCAAACTGGCTGAGGGAGTGGTCTGGTTTTAATAAAGGTCTCCATTCAACCACATAACCAGTGATGGTCGAGGTATCCACACTTTTCCACTGTACCAGGAGGGCCTGGTCATCATGAGGGATGACTTTGATGTCCGATATTACCATGAGAGCTACAGCAGAAAAGCGTCTTGGAGTAAAAATGCATGATACTGTTTCATACCTGAAGCTTTTCTTATTGAATTAAAAATGTCAGTTTTACCTTTAGGTTTGTAAATCTGAACCTCAGTGGGGGCGGATTTCCCCGCTGTGTTTACAGCACTCAGATACACTCTTTTTGCTTTCCCGGGCAGCTGGAAAGTACAGTAATTCATTTTTGTTGAGCACACCTTTCCCCTTTCACCTGCCTTTTTTTGCACTGAGACGATGTATGACACATTTTGGCTGTTGGCGCGGAATAGTTTGGACGGCTAAAACAGAAAGAAAGGGAGAAAATATTGTAAAGGCAGACATCACACACTCAACAAGAGCCTTCACAGAGGTTTTTGCAAGGTATCAAATAATGTGTGATGTCTGCACCTTCCAAAACAAGTGTATGTTGATGTGTCTGTCCCCAGATAGTTTCACCAACGAGTCTAGGCGCCCGGTGGGAGCTGGAAACAGAGAGAGAGCTGTCAGCTTCACCTCCTGTCAAAAGCCTGCATTGCTCTTCTCACTCTTAAGGAGGTAAAACTTTTCCCTACAAGACAAGTCTATGGATTCAATGCCAGAGTTTGGGGAAAAAACTCAATACATCAATTCTGCTTGGGATGTGGAGCAAAACAACGGGAGCTGTAGAACATGGCATTAACATATATTGAAAACAGCAGAGAATGGAAGAGAAGGCAATAGATTGGAAAATGTTAGAGTGACTGATTGTGTGAATCTGAATTGATCTGAGCCCTACCACTCTCCAAGGTGACTCCGGACTGAGTGCTGCTCCATTCACTCCAGGGGCTCTGCGGCTGGTATCTGACTCTAATCTGGGCTGAATACTGAGTCCCATGGAGGAGACGACACTGGTCCACAGGTCTGGTTGGTTTAATCTGGCTCACTGAGATCTAACACACGACCAAGAGCACACACAAAATAAAGATATAACTCCAGTCATAGTTAATGACTAGAGAATCACGTGAGTTCTTAGAGGTACTGCACCCAAAATAAATCAACTAAACTTTCAGTTAATATTGAATACCAGATCTATTTGGACTCACTGGTTGTTCACTCCATTCCATGCTGCCAGCAGTCTTAAGTCGGACTTCCAGGTTGAGGCGGCAGTTACGCATCCAGGCTTGATGCTGCGATAAACTCCATCTTAACCTGAGGCAGCCGTACCTTTTAGGCACAACCTCGACCCACTGAATCTTTGGTGGGTCAAACTTAGCTGGAATTAGTGAAAGGGTGAAAAAACAGTTACTCTGCTCTGTTTGTGAAGTTCTGAACTGTGAAACAAAATATCCCATCACATTTACCCTGTCAAGCATGTTTCCCATCACATTCCACTCACAGAATTTATCTTATATTTTCTTAAAAAAAAGAAAAAGAAAAAATAATACCTTTGAAACCTTCACAAGAGAAAATACAAAAGGTTGTTTAACAGCACACAGCTCACAGCTGTTCTGAAGGCATTTCTAGAATCCTCTGAGATATTTCCTGAAAGGCACTTATAACCATCTGGATAACAAAACAAACTCCCCACACCCCCCAAAAAAGCCTTTCTGTCAACTCTTAAAAAGATGTTTAACTCAAGACAGTTGCTGGACAGAAGTTTTAAAAATGTTAGATTGTATTATTTTACACGTGCGTAAGAAATACCAAATTTACTTAATAGGGCAGGGATATATACATGAATCATGTTTTCAGTTGGGAAAAATATTTATTATACGCAACAGATGGGATATTTTTTTTTCATCCAGATGGTTAGAAGTATCTTTGAGGAAAAAGCAGTGAGTGGTATTAAGGGACTCTCTGGGTTTTTCACTGATCACCATTCTGACATTTTGATGGAAGTTACTGCTTGCATATAAAAGAAATCATTTGTGAAAGTACTAAATAAATAAATATTCTTACAACTCTCACCTGCACTGACTGGTTCCAAAGTGATGGGCGCCGAAACTGCCTCTCCAAGGTCATTAACTGCCTTCACATATATTTTCATTTCAGAGAACAAGACAAAGTCAGAACGTGGTATTGTATAGTGGTGGACCCCTGGCGGCAGGTTGTAAGTATAGTTCTTCTTTGTATCCCTGAAAAGAGGAAATCATGATTTGGAAAACACAGTTGTGAAATCTTAGAGGCATATTTCGTAAATTATGCTTCAAACATCAATGACATCAAAATGATGCTTGCTTTTGGTAATTGTGTAATACCATATCTCAGAGTGGAGGGTGTAGTTAGTGAGGAGGTGGGTCTCCTGCTGACCGGGGTCCCAGCTACAGTTTAGGGTGTTCGGGTTGGTGAGGTTTGTCTGACAGCTGAGATTTTGTGGAGTTTCAGGTGGATCTAATAGACGGATATACATATTAAAACACAATGATATATAGATATAGATAGATATATAACTAATTGCAATATCAAAAGTTGTATTGTGTAGCCATGGAACTGCAAAAGGAAAGAAGCTAGAAGCTAAATGTACCACGCTATGTATCCTGTTATTATGTGAAATTAATCTAATAATGAACAGTTTTATTTAATTTTAACTTTAATATTTGTTTTGTCCCAAAAGGTTTTATTTTTGTACAATTTTTTTTTTTTGCAAATGCAGATTCCATAATATGATGTATATCTAGGTAAAGAATGCCAATTAAAAATCCAAATCCAAATTTATATTTATTCCAAAATTATAAATTTCAGAATTTAAGTTTTGACGTCTCATTATCCTACTTATGTTGATCTCAACTAAACAATATAATTCTCTTAAAAGTTCACTAGTGATATCTGCAGGTTAATTCGATCAGCAATGAAAGAACATAAAGAAAGTGAAAGAATGAATGAAATTAAAATCTTTCTCACATCCAGCTCTAATCTCCACTCCTCCTGCTACTTGAACAGGAGAGGTCTGGAAACAGCAGGTGAGGAACGCCCGGGTGTGATTGAAACTCGATATAACAACCTGAGAAATCTTGCTGCCCTCACTGGCCACGGGGCTGCTGGGAATAAAGCGATTGCCAAGTTGCCACTCTATGTGGACAGCTTTTCCAATCATGGCGAGGCAGTCGTCCCTGATGACACAGGTGGCTGTGACAGGTGAGCCCAGCGGCACCACCGAGCTCGATGTCCAGATGTTTGCACAGGGCTGTACGACATGCTCTAAAAACGGAAAAAGGAATTTGAATGTGCAAATACTGAAGATGTTTTCAACTGTAAATGGGATGTCGAAGCAAGTAACAAATGGTGGGTGGATTCAGGAAATCCCTTAATATGTATGATTGCTTGATCATGGAGGAATTATGTAGTCTACTGAGTACAATTCTAGTCCTATCCACTTGCATGGTCCAATCTAAGCCCCTCTCAGGGGATGCATTGCCCTTGAAATCACACGTTGATAATGATTCAAATGAAAATCTTAATATCTTAACATTAATAAAAAAAGTCAACTCCTCTCATTAAAAGGAAAGCCAAGTCGCAAGTCATAAAGTCAGGAATAGCTAGTGAAAAAGGCCAAATTTAAGCAACAAGTCAAATGATGTGATTCATTTTCCTCACTTCTAGTGAATGCCCAGCCTTTTATAAATTATTCGTACTACTGAAACAAAGTTCTTTACATTGACAAAAGGAATTAGACGAAGAACAGGCAAAATAACACTTGTCCTTGTCTCTGCTGTTTGGGCATTTCCATTTAGATTTCTTGTTTGATTCTGAGAGCAGCACTCACCATTGCTCGCTCCATTCACAAATGCGACCAGCATGACAATCGCTGACACCCATTTGGATATCATGATGGTAGAACCTGTTAGGGAGCCAAAAATGAAATGCATTACTCTTAAATTACAAACTTTCATGCCCTATCAAAACAATATTTGAATTGCTGTTCCTTTCCTGAGTGACATGCTCGTGTGAAGGAGGAATTGAGCATGATAGCGCCCGCTGCTTCATGAGACATCATCAGCGTTGCCTTACACCTGTTTGTTATGGTTGGCTGATGTGAGCCAGTGTGTGATCTACATAATGCCTCAGTGCAGACAGACACCTGGAGAACTCATTTACTGCCTCCTTCAAACACTGAAGAGAAATATGCAGTGCTGTTTGTGTAAGCTGGCTGCAGAGTATAACGACAACAAACCAATACAGCCATACGAGACACGCTCAAGAATAATAACAATAAAAAACGCTCGTGACAGCTTGGATCCGCAATTATGTAGCAAGACTAAACAAAGGATGTTACAATTAATGCTTTGCTCGTTGTGATGGGATTAAAATTTGAATTGTCTGGAAAATAAATAAGTCTGCTCTTCATACACTCTCTTCCATTAGAGGGATAAAACCAATGTCCAAACAGACAGGAGCATTGTTGCTGCCAGTTTTTACAATATAATCAGCCTTGTTGGACATGCGCTCCGTGGCTGATTGGTCATGTATAATGATGAGAGGATGGGCACTTGGAAGCTGAGCAGATGGAAGCAATTTTCTGGCATATTGTGAGGCTGATATTAAGTCAACACCCTGTTTCTTAAATCTGAGAAAGGAGCGGAACCATCTCATGATGAGCAGAGGGTTGAGGGAAGGTGAAATGAATGTTGTGGACTATTTTTCTCTTTTTGAATACTCACCATCACACAAGCAGGAAAGTTTAAAAGTCACTGGGCTTGGTTCACAAAGCACCACCAATGAGACACAAACATGCCTTCACAGCTCAACTTTGGCTCTCTGTGATGTGCAGGAGGAGAGAAAGAAAGCAATTATTACTCTGAGGCAGAGACGGAATAATTAACTGTTCAATACTGCAAAAAAAGCAAAAACTCCAAAAATGGATAACTTAAGGTAAGGTAAGGTAACAGGCCGATTTCATATCAGATGTATCTGTACATTTTGCAATGTATTCATACATCTGGACACATTTTTTATTTATTTTTTGGTAAGATTAATTGACTGTCTGCAACAGTAGCTCCAACTTCATACATGTTAGTGTTTGCTGCCTCATAAGTAACTGAACACCCCCGGAAAATCTGATGCTCTCTGACCTTTGACAAGAATGAAGCAAGAAGTGATTTTAAATTAGACGTCCGTGTTTTTTTATAAATGTGAGTTTTAGACGGTTGGTTGAACAAAACAAACTGTAATATCTTTAAATTCTACTTCATTATCATATTTTATGTGATGGTCACACACATGAACACGGACACACAAACACACAGAGCACACATATGAGCACAGAGTCAGTGAGACTGCAGCATTTAGAAACATCCTGCGATCTCCGCCTCCTTGACTGCAACTGAAGAATATAAAGGGTGTAATTTATTCCTCAGGCAAAAACATGTTTGTCACAGCTAAATTTATATTGTCAACATACTTGCGAAAGTTCAACTCAGCTTATTTCTCGTTTAGAATAACCTTTTGCTTTTGAGCATAAATTTTATGCAAGGGACCCCATGAGACAAGGAGGTATTACTTGAATAATTTGTAACTATCACTCAAGCTTGCAGTCAATTCGCTGCCTGCAGTCCACAATAACCAACCATTCTGTGAAGTCTGAGTTTAGCAATGTGACGGAAATGGGATTTCTGCCTGTTTCTTATCAGCTGCGTGCATAAAGGACTCCATTTCCCCCCGCTTTCCATTTTTATTAATAGTTTCTGCTTACTACTAATAGGTAATTACCTGTGGCTCTGACAAAAGGCAAATGGGAAAAAGAGAGGGTGAGAGAAGGGGTGAGAGTGGAGGGGGGTAGATATACTTAGAAATTTGGAGTGCATTCTATCAACAAACCAAATTTGGCATGCTCAAAATACCGACTATGTGAATTCAGAACAGCCAACTGTATCGACCAATCATGTCCAGATATTGATAAGCACATTGTCTACATTTAAAAAAAAAAATGTATTTTGCTATAGCCACTGCTTCCTTTCCCGTTGGGGGTTACAAAAAGCCCCTCTCAGGATTTGGCAATATCCTTAACAACAGAATGCAATGTCAAACATATCACTATTTCCTCTTTTTTTTTTGTCTTATTTCTCACACTATGTACTCTGTGTTTGAATAAGGGCTTTATGTAATAGAACGTAGACAGTTTTTGTATTCAGACAGTGGTTAATCAGAGAAGAGTTCCTTGAAGCTCAGATTCAGTGACCTTTTGTGTCAGCAGTTGTAAATCTCCCAAAATCTAAATTGGAAGGAAAGGTTCAGTTTCACATCTGCTTTTTAAATGGATGGTCAGACCAGGAACAAGTTTTCCACACCCTTATATGTTAACTATTCTTCAATTGTGACACTGTTGCAATTTGGAAGAAAATCATTATCCTCGCAAAGAAGAATTAGCCAGTGTTGATTCAACACTTATCTATCATTAAACTTGAACAATCGTTATTTTAAAAGAAGTATTTTATCTTCTAGAATTATTATTTTATTCTTTAATTATCTTTGGACTCTGTGCTTTCATAATAAATATTTGTTAAAAAGCAGAAAGAAAGAAAGAAAGGACAAGATAACACAGGCATTTTTCTACAAACTACAAAGGATGATAAATGGCACAAGCATAATACAGAACGGCCAAGAAAATCTTATTAGGCAAGCGTTTTAAATTAAATTAAGAATATCGGTCCTTCAGCTGGAGGAGGATACAACTCTCCAGCCTGAACTTGTGTCACCCAGACTCAAGTTTTGCAAAGTTTTCCCTTTCCAATCTGACCCAAATGTCAAAATGAAAGGAGCAGCAAATGGCTTGATGTGAAGATAAAGGAGAGGCATCAGAGAGGATTCACCACTCACCACACAGCTGCTGCGGCCGACCCAGAAGGACAAGTGGTTCTCATCAGCCCTGATAGCACCAGATGAAACTCAAAGAAGTACAGACTGGAGGGCATATGAGCGTGTTAACCAAGCAGCGGCAGCAGCAACATCCTTGTTTTGAATTTGTGAAACTTCACTATTTTCCAGGAAGGAACACATGACTGATGGGGCCCAGCTATGGGAGTTTAAAATCAGAGCTTTCTCAAAACTAGCAGATAAAATCTGGATAAAATTGCACAATTCTTCAGGGGCTTTTAAACAATTATTTCGAGCCACGTTATTCAGATATTACCTATAAGGATGATTATCTAATGGGTGACCTGTATCTGGGTACTCTAAAGGCTATATAAGTTTAGCTTGTTAGCATTAGCTTTTAACTTTTTTTCTCCATAAGTCACATTTGCATTGTTTAAACAATATATTCAAACTCAGTAGAAGTTGCAGCATAAAAATTTTTTTAAAATAATTGGGAATCACGTAAGTGTTTAAAAGGTGGGTGAGCTTTCGCTTTAAGGTCAGCTGTGAGTGTGTGCTGTGTGTGAGCCTGGCCAGGTTTTTTTTTTTACCTGTGCTTTTTAGTCCTAGATCAAAAATTTGATTTATACGGTGACGAGAGATGGATGGTGGATTGTTAAGCGTATCATTACGCTTCAATTTGAGGGACTTAATGTCAGCCTCTCCCTGTCAGAGCTGCTCTCTGCTCGGATAAGAGATGGAGAAATGAGCATCCGTACGAGAGTACAGAGGATTTTCCACCTTATTTGATGGTCATTTTCCCCACAGTATTAGTGTGGGTGGGTGCTGTCAAATGGCCAACAATATGGCTCCGGGTAAGCACTCAGAGGAACACAGAGTCGGGCTCGGCCCGACCTGTCTGCGTTGAGCATGACCTTTGAAGTGTCAAGTCTACCGTAGCACAGAGACAGTCCCAAAAAAAGCCGTCATCTCCCTCTCTGCGCCCGTCCAAGCCTTTGTCATGGTAATAGTACGCGCTTTTTAAATGGGATTGTAAACTGTGCTTTGACCCCCCAAGGGCACTTGAAACTACTTGCCATATCACATTTATTAGCTTATTAAATTGTAAAATGATACTCTGGCTGAGGCTCTCAATTTGAATGGTGCAGCGCGGCGCGTCAGTGAGCTCGCCCACTCAACTTTTAATCTCACAGCTGTATTCCTGCTTGGTCACTCTGCCGCTCTTCAAGAGATAATGGAAGCTAACTGTTAATCAAGAGGTGCGCAGTGGTAGGTAGCAACGGGAGAAAAGAGGAGAAGCAAGCATTAATTAAAAATACATTAACTGGTTATCATGCATTGACATATTTTGCTTGATCTTTTCTCCTAATCAGCAGTAATGAACAAAGAGTTTTCCATCCACTGGGTATTACATGCTACGTTTCAGTGAGCAGTAAAATTAGGCGAGGGTGCCCAAAGCTAAGTCAAACTGATGAAGCTTTGCTCGGTTTGATTACAGTTCTTGCTCTCTTAATAAAACGCTGTCAACTCTTTAGATTCTTAGTCACATCAGACATGTGACTAACCCCGAATTAGTCACTGCTGGAAATATCCTCTCATATGTATCTAATGTTACATGGAGAATTACAGTAGTTAACTGGAATCACAACTGCAGTAATAATGGCTTCTGCTAATAATGAGGTCTACATTCAAATCTACAATTATTTCAACAGCACCCCTTTTGTTGGACAATTATCATTCCCAGCACTACACTCCAAATGCTTGCACTGTGCCCTGGATTCAATGCATTTTTTATTTTTTATGTTTATTCTAACATTGCCTAACAGTGTTATCAAATCAGTCCCTGCAACCACATTAAGATGACTCACACATGCACGTGCTATGAGAGAGTCTCAGTAGTGATGCAAGGTCAACTTGTCAAAAAAACAAAAACAGAAGGAGAGCGAGAAAGAAAAAATACATTTCAACACAGTGTCAAGGGCAGCATGGTGGCATAGTGGTTACTGGTGTTGCCCCACAACAAGAAGGTTGTGGGTTCAGTTCCCAGGCACAGACCCAACTGCCCACTTAACAGTTTATGATGGTGATGGATGGAGTTTTTACAAATCACACCAATGTTAGTTGAAAAGATGTTTTTTTTCTTTTAATCTAAAAAAAACCCCCCAAATTGTAAACTTCATAGAAAGGAGGGCAGGTGGCGTTATGACATCTCAGTTTGGACCAAATTGGCAAACCTGACAGATTGCAGTCCCTTAAGCCACTCTGCTAGCATAGCTAAAAATGTACACCTACATCTGAAGGACATGTAGCCTACAGGGTGAGTGCGGTCGTAGCTGCCCACACTGTCAGATCTACCAGATGGAGGAGCCATATGTTCTGAAAAGTGGCAATGTGGTGAAGGTGCACATGCTTTTCTTTCTGTTCCCATTATCGCTGTTTGCATATGCGCTGAACAAAGTGTCCGTACACATAAATATTAGATTTACACACGGAAATAAAAATATGAGATGAATCCTGTCAGTGATCTTTATCGTAACGAGTTGGCGTCAGTTTAAGAAGTTCCATCATGCTCCTGACTGATTCTGATTCCGATCACAGTGATGGTCATATTCAGCCTGTACACTGGATGATCCTTAATACGTCTACATATCCCTGAGATGTTGTACACCCAGGAGTAAGGCCTTTTGTACTTCACTTCTGCTTCTACCAAGGGGGTTGGCTGTGCAAGAAAGTGAGACACGGTTGGAGAACGAGAGAGAGAGAGAGAAGGGGGTCAGACAATCTCTGACTCACGCTCCTGCTCCTTACATGCACCCAATCTACTCCTATCTAGTACCTGTCACACGCTGGCTGCAAAATGGAATTGACTATTGATTTCCCCCTTACCACAGGTCAGTTGCGCTGGCAGCTCACAGTGGGCTCACTGAGAGCCCTGCACGGGACAACAACAGGAGAGGAAAGGCGCATGAACGGGGAAACATGCATATTCGAAAACACACGGACACACAAGCGCATGTACGTGTTCTTATTTAACACAGTAAAGTCTGCTTTGCAAGACGTGTATTGCAACATGCGTGTCGGTTGTTGCTGCGACTTAAATATGGCTGCCGAGCTGTTTGCACGCCCTCCTTTCATTACTGGGAGTGCATGAATTAATAACTGTGACTGTGAAACTAAATACATAATAATTTAGTTGAGAAACTGGTGGTGTTTTTTAGCTGAAATTACATAAAAGTTTGATCAAAGTCTTGCCACCAAATCAACATAGTGGAAGGAAGGAAAACATGAAAAAACAGATAGGTCGTATGGATAATGAGTGAATGAATGAACCTGTTCCGGTCTCAAGTCTACAACAGGGACCTTTGGAGGTGATTTCTACACTGAAAAATCTCAGCTTTTTGAATAAATATTATATTACCCTGTGAGCTCTCATCAGAGGTTACTGAGAATTTAGCAGAGGTGTGCCTCCGTGGACTGTCGACTTATAGGAACTGTTTTAGTGGTCTGAAGAAGTGAAAGCCTGCAGAAAAGAACAAAAGAGAAGAACAGATACGTGAAACAGAAACATTTTCTTCTTTCTCATCCCCTTAGTCTTCTGCTCACACCTCTTTTCAACCCACAAGTTTTTAAGCAAGTGATTCACAGCAACACAAAATAAACATTTTGTGGAAGAAAGTTTCTCCTTTCTTACTATTTATTCCAAAGGTCATTGGCCCATAAAATTAAGATGGCGCAGTTTGTTTGTTTTTTCTTTGATAATCAATGCAGCAATGATGTTTCACTGTCGTCTATGTGTATAGACCTAAACAGTCTTTCTTCCTTTATATTAATGTAACTACAGTGATTCTCTATGCTGGGCTCTGAGCACTGCCAAAATATGGATGACCTGCACTCAATATGCTGTGCCTGACTGCATTAGTCACCCAGAGGAACGGAGCTGCTGTGATGCTGCAGAAGTGCTGCGTTTGCTAGGCAATCTCACATCAAGTTAAAAATACCTGCACACACCGCACTGGTCTTCCTGCTGTGGGAGGCCAGTTTACCTTTGAAACACCCTGACATATTCTGACATCAACAGATTCATAATTCTTAGAGAACAGAAGCTGTAAATTTTTATACTGTCAAAAACCCCTTTCTGCGTCTCAGACTTTGTTAGTCAGTTGGATAGTACATAATATTTATAGTACAGAGCCTCAAAGATAGCAGATATTCATTCTTTTGCTGTCCATGATGAGGTTCAATAAACACTGGTAGCTGTTTTCTGAGATTCATGCTGCCAATAATTTGCATATCACACACAGTGAAGTACTTAGTAAACATTACGTTTACAAGAAGAAAATGATCTTATGTGGAACAAGTGAAATAATTTATTGTAATTGGGTTTTTGAATGTTAGACTTAAATTGAATGATGATAATGTAGGCAGAGCATTTATTTTGTTGTTTCAAAGGTACTACATCCCCTACAGTCACCTCGACTCGCCATCACAAAAATCTCTGCTCTCGCTTTAGGACAAGGTGTCGATAAATGCATGGCTTGTCTATATGGATGTCTTTAAAACTGCTTACGTCTAAAGTTTAGTCTTTTTAAAGACATTTACCACTTTTTTTTTGCCCAAAGCCGATGATACGAGCAATACAAGCTCCACTGGGTACAAAGTTGAGAGGCACGACTTTCTCCGTGGGCACCATAAACCTTTACTGTGTGTTCGTCTGTGAACAATAATCCGACGTTCTGTTGGATTCTCTTGTGGTTGCCAGCACACAGATCAAGCACCAACATATGGAAGGAGAAAACTTAAAACTTTATCCAATGATGAACTGGAAACAATAAACCGGAACCAGAGAGATTGCTGTCGTACCATGTGTTTGTGTGTTCAGCTGTTTTATTACTTACTGCAGCTCATATAGAAGTACACACTTAGGTGGTGTTCATCGTTTCACCCCAACCTCTCATAAGCACAGAAGTAGCCGCTATTCAGGTCATATTAAAAAAATAAAAAATGCAGTGCCTCAATGACTGCACATTTTTCAGACAAGGAGAGATGAATTTTGCGGGCTGACGTGATAAAGGCTATAAACCCACTGCCAGGTAAATACACTCACTTTTCAAGATAGGCTGCTCACAACCCTCATGGACCCTCAAGCACTGTTACAGACAGCCATGAACAGCTGCAATATAACTACAGACCGTGTACAAATGAAAATGTGTGAAATAAAACTCATTACAGCAGCCCAGCAACAGACATTAATACCTGATATATCAATCTTTGTTCAGAATATCAAGGGTGTGTTGATTTAGCTTTGTCCTGAGGTCTTAGCATAACCATAGCAATAGAACAGTCCAACACGTGGTGAAAAACAGCTTCAGGAGTTGATTTGTTGAAAAATGAGGGGGAAAACAATAAAAAATCTAGACAGTATGCAGTAGCGGGTCATCACAAACCTTTAAAAATCACATTAGTCAAGTCGACCAAATTCTCCTGATAACTGGTCAAAAAGGTTCCTTTGGTCAAGGATCATTGCTCGTTTAACTAGTCTCTATGTGCTGCATATCGTCTTAATTGACTAATTGTTGAGTTGAATTTTTATTTTGAGGCAAACATCCAAATATGTCCGGTTTATTTCTCACTCTCTTGATGCTAATAACCCCCCCCCTATTTTGCATGTTGTGACGTGAACCCAGCAGCTGGTCCAGGTTCATCTTTGGCTGCTGCAGCCTGAATGTTTATGCGAAGCTCATTATCATCCCTTCTCTCAATTTTAGCTAAAAATACTGGCCATTAAAGCTGGATGAAAACCTTTTTAAAAATCCTTTTTTGCTTCTTCTATTCATTTGCATGAGGCAGTCTTTTGCACACACTTCCTGTAGTACTGCAATATTTTGAATTTAGCCTGACATCTCCAATATAGTGGTCTCCAAATGGGCTTCAAACTCACCCCTGGCTGCTACTTTTTCCATTCCCAGCCTGGGACCCTTTATGATATATGGCCACTTTTGACTGCCTTCCTTCTCACGGTCCATAAATAGCTGATTGCTTCACTTTGTTCTGTCACTCATTTCCTTAGCGGCGTTCTGGCTGAGTGCTCATAACTGACTCACTTTCTGGCTCCTGACTGATTGATTTATGGGTCGATCTGTGGATAACCTTACCCGCCTACCATTTCACACACTCAATCTCTCTTTCAGTGAGGAATCAAAGCTAGTTGTTGACACACAACACATTTCTTCAATTATTCTTGCTATTGGAGCTTGCTTGTCTGTGGAATAATAATTCAGGCAATGATAGATGTTTAATATTTGCTGACTATCCCCCAAATCCAAAACCTGAAGCTGCATTTCAGCACTTCATTATCTCTAGACCGCCAGTGAAACATGCTGTCACTAAAAGACCAAGGCTATTAGGAGAAATTAACATAACCAGTAGTAGTACTTGCATACAACAGATTGTCAACAGATTATGGGATTTGTCGAAGGCTGACCTTCTGTTATGTAGCACCTGTGTACATCAGTGTGAGCCAAAAGGATATCCAACCTTAGAACCACCAACAGATGGCACTCTGGTAACACACAGAGCTCAGACATTTATAGTGAGGTAGAGGAGAATAAAAAAGGAGAAACACTGAGATTTATAACCATATAAGTTTTATATTCAATGAGGCATGTGTGATGCGTCTCGTTTAAGAGCTCAACAACAATGCAAAAGCTTGTATACAAATAAGTTGGACAGCGCTGCGTTTAGTAGTTACAGAAAAACCAGACCAGAAATCATTGTTCTCCTTTTTTTAAAGGGCTTCCCTTAACTTGAATAACTCCTCACAGGGACACCATTTGACAAGAGAGTTCAGATCTATGTCAGACCCTTTAGTTTAATGACTTATTCTCTTAGCTTTAGTTTTCAGATGTCTGAAGAAAGTGTTACCTTGAACAAACGGTTTGACATTGAAGTTTCTCTGCAGTCGGGCAGGGAGACCCATTCTCCCCCCTTCTACTGAGTAAACGACTTCGGCCAGTCATCCCTCTGACGTGGCCTTTGTTGTGGAAATGAGTTTGAACAAGGGCAGGAGATTTGCTTCCCAGGCCAAATCCAGTTAGTCCCCTGTGGTAAGCGCCATGACCCCTGTTTTGGGGCAGGGAGAATCCACTCGGGGACATGCCACGTCCATTTGGGACAGACTCATCAACGACAAGGTTATGCTTATTGTAAAAAAAAAAAAAAAAAATTGAGAGCGGCTTCCTGTGACCTTGAGGGTCCCAATTCACAAGGTCACACTGGCCTGGAGTCTCAACCCATGTGGACAGGGCAGCATACACGACCTCAAAATTGGACTTGTGGTCACCGACAGACTGCTCTTCAGGGAAGTTGAACGCTTGGTTGATGGTGTATTCACTCTGAACTGGGTTGTAAGAGCCAATGGGCAAGAGAAACCTGGACTCAGGACTCCTGGGGTGAGCTTTTATATGTGCTCTGTCAAAGGATCTCACTGGCTGATTTTCTATGTAGGAAAGACCATTAGAGCCAGTCTCACCCCGTTCAGGACCATTGCTTTGGTAAGGTCCAGGTCCTGATGGCATCATGCCAGCGTGCATCATATGCTGAGCTGGCAGACTAAAATCAGGGGCTCCATGGATTCCAGGATAATCCAAACCCAAGGCAGCAGTGTGGGCTACAGCAAAACAAAATGCAAAAATAAATAAGTAAATAAATAAATAATATTAACACACTTTATTTATCCTCAGCTTGCAGTTTTAGTGTTGCAAAATGTCAAAGCCACTCACTAATTGGTAATTGTAAGACACAGTTACATCAGCCAAAGCGTGCCACATACCTCTCGCTGTTTTTGCACAATACACACCTCCAGCTGACACAGAGTGAAGCACACTTACGCTGGAAGAGACAACAAACACTAGAACCTGAACAGCACTGATTTTTTTTTTTTTTTAATTTATTATAATTTTTTTTAACTACAGGAAAGATTCAAGTTTAAAATACCTGAGAAAAACCACCAGAGACAAACACATCCCTGCAGCCAGCATGTATTCGTGGCAAAGCAATTACTGAAACACTTGCCCCTCTTGACTTCTTTCGCCAGCCACTCTGACACAGCACCCTACCCCACCCCCCAAAGAAGAAGAAGAAGAAACCTCAGTCTGGCTTGATTTACTAATTACAGACAGCTGGTTGTCATGGAGACCAGAAACTCAACCACTGAAACCAGTCAGCCGCTGGCAAATTGCTTCATTAAAAGCAATTAGTTGAAATGCTTGCTAGCAGCAGAAATCACCATAACAAGACATATTCTTCACTGCCCCCCCCCCTTCAGTGAAGTGAAACACCCTTCAAACATGCCAGTGCAGAACAGCAGAGTTAAGGGTCATGAAAAGACTTATGATTCAGTCCAACTTTTGTCCAAAGAAAAGTTTGCATAGGCTCGGCTGAGTAAATAGGCCTGAATAAAATCCTTCACTGTGATGTGAAGATGGATATGGTCCATTTTTACAGCGCCGGCATAATTAATAGCATCACCTTAGAACTTTAAATGACCTGAGCAGGTAGCTAATTAAAACTTCTCATTCACCAAACCTAAATCCAAGGAAATGATAAACAATTCTGCATGATTACCACAAATCCATAATGATCCCATTTAGCTTGACCTCCTTTGTGAAGTGGTTCAAAGAAAACTGACAGTATTTGAGCAGCATACAGTGGGTTCTTATTATTTTGATTATAATACACCTGAACAGTCTGGAACTTTTGTAAAAGGGACGATTAGTGATCAAAATTTTGAGAAAGAAGGAATCAGGCTGGATTCTTCCAGGTGGGTCCTGCCTGAGCCGACAATGATGCAACCAAGAGCAGTGGAAGCATTTAATAATTCACCTAAATTATTTCTGTCAGGACTGACAAGCTAAACGGGGCCTTGATTTAATTCTGTAATTGCACGTTCACCTTTACCCTGAACCCATACTTTGGTAATTAATAGGCCCGGGCTTTATTTGAAGCATGGCATGGCAAGTAATGGAATTCGAATTGCAGGTGATGTGAAACCAAAGCAAATGCCTGCTTGGCTAAGCAACTTGTGTTATTTCCTCGCCACTGTGTCATCCAGGGGAGAATGATGCCAAAAAGTGTCACCGGCCCTCAATCAACCTCCCCCTGTGGCCGAAAACTCTCCTCCTGAGCCATGAACACCATCTGTACATTGTTATGAATGGACTAGACCTGTCTTGAACTTTTCTTTTTAAGGCTCTTTAGGCACCAACCGCCTAACAAACAATGTGCTTGTCTGTTGTCCATCAGCAGTGGCCGTATTCGTCATACGCTCACATTTCTGGGGACTCTAAAGCAGATCTATATAGCATGTGGCCAAGGTTGAATCGCTCGACACACACCCTCCAGGGGCGGGCAGTGCTATAAAGGTCAGCAACAGAGGACCGGGGCTCCACCTTTCAACCTCTGGGTGACATGAGCTCCGTTGCTCGTCTCCCATCGTCCCCTCTGGGCCTCATTTGTGACGAGCGAGAGGTCCGCAGTGTTGCTTCCACGTGACGTTGGCACTGACTGAGCAGCCTCTCCAGACTGCCAAATGAAGGTGAACTCTGACACCGCCACAGCACGGTGCTCCGGTAATGATTGTTTCAACCAAAGGGGGTGGCATGTAATGCGGCGCTATTACAAAACGTGCTGAAACCACATTTGTTTTGGACTAATTTTCTAAACTTGTGTAAATTTGTATCAGAATCAATTAGGCCTAATAATATACAGTCCTTAGAGTATTCACATCAAAGCACGTAAGCACACAATCCAATTAAGAGTGTTTACTGTTTAGACTGAAATGCTCATCGTTCCGCTCTTAATACCAATCCGCATATCAGTAAACAGTATTTGCCAGAGTGTCTTTTCCAGTGGCTGTGTGTGGGTGTTTGTGTGCGCGCGCTTGTGCACGTGTGTGTGTGTTTTTACATGTTTTTTTGTGTGTGTTGTACGAGTCAAGAGAGATAAACAGTGAGAGTATATGCAGCCCTGCAATCTTTAATGCATTTTTTTTGTTATTTGTTGTGTGTCAGTGTGTCTTCAGGACACCAATCCCTGATAAGAGAACTGATAAGGAATTAGGGAATTACACACATTTCATTTGCTAGTTCAGAGTGCTTAATGGGGCTACAATGAATTTTTTAGGAGTCAAAACAGCTAAAGGCCAAAGGCAAGCATTGGTACAAAAGTATTTTTGTCATCTCTGTTACAAGAGCACATAATAAAACCTCCATAAATCTAAAGCCATATATTTATTTCTAATGTTCATTCTTATATAGTAAAATCAGATTCTAGGTGGGCAGTCTTACTACATACTGTAAAGGATAAAGAGGCTCAACAGATAACGGACTCTAGAGCTTAAGCGCTCAGGCCAAAACGCATGAACCAATCAACAAAGGGAACGAGGGAGAGCAGAGGAGGAATAAGCACACATTTGCGAAGAGCAACAGTTTCTATGAGGAAAAAACTGCTCAGAATCCACAATGTGGTATTTCAAGAAAAATAATGGAGAACAATTGTGTAGAAGAGGAAACTAATCATTTGTTTCCATGTTACCAAATTAGCAAGCCTTCCAATCCATCTCCTGTTCATACGACATTCATTATAGAGCCTTGCCTGCACCAGGCATGCTGAGCTTGCAATTCAAGACAACAATTAATTTGAGTTGTTTTTTTTTTTTGGACCCTGCCTTTCTCATCATTTAACTAACTGAACACAGACTTTGGCTTGCAATCCCTCCCTCTCTCGGGGCTTTTCAAAACAAGATATATATATATATAAAACTACAAAATGCTGTAAGGCCTAAAGTATAATTAAATATGACACCTCCAGGATGGCTCTTTTAAATTCGACACTAATTAGGAAAATAAGCAGTCAGCTAATATTGCTTGTGATATACTAAACAAAAGCTCCTCATGGCTGTTTCCAGCATACACACAGTGGCGTGCATCACGGCTTCAGCCTACTGTCAGGCTTCATTTCGATGCTGTGAGCTCCGCTTTGCACGGTACTGTCCCAGACCATCTACACACGCATCAGCTCAGCATCGAGGATTAATTAGCTATGTCTGCTTCTGCAAATGTCAGGACACCCAAGCAAACCGGTCAAGAGTAAGAAAGGAAATAAGCAATGATGAATATACATCGGTGTCTTCCTTCCTGCAATCCAAGCAAAAGGCGTCGCCCTAACACCCAAGATGCTTGGTGGCAAATTCTGGTAAGAGGCACCATAGCAGCCAAATCCACATGCAGCTCCACTGTATGGTGACAGACTGATAAACTAATTATGAGAGTCAGTTCATAT
Organism: Remorina albescens; assembly: GCA_034769265.1. Taxonomy (NCBI): domain Eukaryota; kingdom Metazoa; phylum Chordata; class Actinopteri; order Carangiformes; family Echeneidae; genus Remorina; species Remorina albescens. The sequence goes on from CM068486.1 coordinate 6,537,113, forward strand.
TTGCACTAGACTCCACTGTATACTTCCATCAATTCAAACTATTTGTGTATTTTACTGCAGCTTATGACGGCATTCTTGAGTTTTTGTGTTCAAGGTGTATTGTGTGTGCATCCTGATCACCTTTCCCTGAAGGGAGAATTCAACCAAATCACTGTCTTTTACATAAATATCACAGCGCTTGCATCATATTTCCACAACATTTATTATGATAATAACAATTCTCATCTGTAAAATTCAGCTTAGGGTTCAGGCAGGGTTTAGGGATGAATCCAGTTTGATTCAGCAGAGGAGGTGATGAACTTCTCTTGAATGTTCCAGCAGGGTGGGAGCTGCAAAGACTTGGATCAGCTCCAAATGGTCCATAACTGAGGAGCCAGGAGCTGGTGTTTGTGGGCTGTGACACCCAAAGAAGGAGATAAAAGTCTGTGAGTGTAGAGCACGGTGGTAATACCAGTCTGATGCTCGACACATCTGGACATGCCCTGCAGTCATAGCCATGCTGCTGTTTCTGCTAGGTGGAAAGGATCTGCAAGCTTTTACAATGGAGATGTACCAATTGGCATGGTGAGGGATGCAGGCGAAAACTTGGGGAGGGGCGGCGAGGCATAGAAAGCAAAAATAAGCCTAAAAAATGGAAGAGAGAAACAGGCAGAGGGCTCTAAGGCTCTGATGGCTGATCCCTGAGATTGCTGCCATGCCTTGATTCCTCCATCATCTCTCTCTCACTGAAAACCTGACAAATATCTCTTTTGCTGGCAAAGAAAGATTGGAATGTTTTGGTTTTTTTTTTCTTCTTCTCACTTTATCCAGCCTTAACAAAAGTGGGGAGATAAAATCCATTGTCTGCTTTTTGGCCTGCAGTTGAGAGGTGCGCCTTTAATGAAGGGGTTGAAGGTGCTCTGGGGTAGTAATTGGCCTCTGCCTCATTAATGAGAACCGGGCAGCTGTTGTGGAGGGCAACACATCGACTATATTGATTGTATCAAGTGAAACGGGCATCACAAATAGACCTTAGGGCATTCGCACGCAGCCGGCGGCATGCAGGTATCTCCCATCGTCCGTGATACTGCTGGGAAAATATCATTGCCTAACAAGCTTCAGCAATTCACTTAGTATACAGAATTATATGTTTTCAACAGCGTGAGACTCCTAATAAGAGTCAGGATACAATTTAGCATGTCTTCTCAGACTCTCAACGTGTTTCCCATTGTAACAAAAATAAATATCAAAATTCTCCACCTGCTATCACAGCTTCAGTGATAGTTCTCTTTCTTTTTTTTTTGTGGCAGGAAAACAGGATGAGAGGGTAAAGGGTGGAGATTTTTCAGCTGTACTCCATATGTTGTGTCATTCGGGGGGGCTGCTGGTGTCTGTGAATGCTTGGCAGGTTTTGGCTCCTTCCTTCTGCTGTGCACCCACTAGCACCCACCTGCCCCTCAGCCTCCAGACCTGGCACCATCCGCCAGTCTGCCGATACCACAAAGGCAAAAAGAACTTGCCGATGAAACTGTCGTTGCTTCCTGCAGTTCCTCATGTGGTCATGTAGAAATGTTGATGCTCACCGCACACTTGGAAACTCTGAACAGCCTGACAGCTTCTCATATCTCAAGACAATGTGTGACTTTTTTTAATAACACACAATACTTTCTTTTATTAAAACTGTGGGTCACTGACTCCAAGGCTAGATTATTTTTATATGATTTCCCTTTATTCCCATTATCGTGGTGGAAATTTTAGTTCTTTTGATGCTTCTTTGTCTCATTTATAAACACTGGCACTTGCCATGATTTGATTATTTGGGCTTTGGATTTATGATTCCCTGTTTTATTTATTTCATTAAGCCTGTATGACTTGCATATTCAAGATGATAAGAGGAGTTTTTATTCAGACACTGGAAATTTGTTTGTCAATGAAATTACTTGAAAAAATATTCAGAGATATGTCACTAATGATGCGGCACTGTACTGGATTATTTAAAATGCTATCAACATTTTTATTCCAGTCTGTCAAAATTTATATTATGTTGTATGCAACTAAGTCATCAACAAACAGAGAGCTGGCCCAAACGGATGTTTCCTCAAATGACATCACCTGATATAATTCATCATATCAGGTGCATCTCCCTTTGGAGTCACAAACTGCTTTATACAATTTCTTACACATGTACAGACGTAATCCCCAAACTGTCTTTGATATGCAATAATCTACAAGACACTGACCGAGCACTGAAAAGAGTAATAATGTAGTCTTTTTTTCCTCAAGAATAGCAGTTAAGTTTTGCCTTGTGTCACATGTGACCAGTGTAATTTTACTGCGTCTTTCCTCCCCTATGGTGTATGAAAACAATCTGTCGACCATCTGGAAGTGAGCCCCTAAACTTTTCAGAGGAGGCTCTGCCTTCCACTCTCTAGGTTCCTGCACAGCAGTCAACAGCCATTGCTTTTGCTGAATAACTCAGATTTTGAGTTTTTAATTGGCCGGCATCCTCGCAGTGACGGGAGACAGTCCTGCAAATTCAGCGGAAATATACACACGAGCAACACTTCATCTGTGTTGACAAGAAATGTCAACAATGTTGATAGATCTGCACTAAAAGTCTCTCTGATGGACACGAACAGAGACAAATATCACTCACAAAAAATGTGTCTGCTGCGCACAGTGATTATGAAGAAGTCAGACAGAGTGTCTCTGACTCGCTCTCCCCCCTGGGTCAAGCCCCGCCCCACTCCTGTCTAACAGGCTGTAGGTGTCTCGCTCCCCTCCAGGTGAGGCAGCAGGTGCAAGGTCGACTGTACTGTGTGAAACATAGCCGTCTGTGGGAAGCTGGCAGTAACCACGAGGTCATCCAAATGGGGGATGAGCTCATTCACTGCATCCTTGTTTTGTAGAAATGAAGACTGTAAACTAATAGTTTTTCCATTTGCATGATAGGAAATGTGATCGCTGCACTTAATCTGCATCTACGCCATGGAGCTCCCAGGCTAGCCCGCTTCAAGGCACTGGTTTCAATAGTAACATTTTTTCCCCAACTTTATCCAACCTAAACATACCCAAAAAAAATTTCATCACTCTGCAGTGACTGTGGTCTTATGCTGTTTTTCAAGATAAACAAATGAAGAATGCAGCCAGTGAACATTTTGTTGAGCCTTACATTATCAGCCATTTGGTAAATTGGCAGGCAGAGTAGGTTAATGAACAGTGCTTCCCGTTTACGTTGTTTAAGATGTTAATTCTGGGAGCATTAGGTTTCTTCAAATATATTTGCTGGCGTAAATCTGTAGCATATAAACAAACTACTATGACAATGTTACCCCGGAGAACTGAGCTGTGTCCAGGTAGTTCTGTGACTGCTGAGTTCAATTCAGTACCACTCTTACTCCTGCTACCACGGAGAAAGACAAAGGCCCTGCTCAGTAACATCCAACGGAGACAGCACTAAGTCTAGGTCCTCACACAAAAAAACACTGACAGTGGACCCATGCGTCCAGTTGTCTAAAAACAACACCACACACAGCATAAGCCTGATGCCTCTCTGTTAGGAGTTTGCATGTTCACCCTGTGCCTGCAGGGTTGTCTCTGAGTTCTCCGGCTTCCTCCTACATTCAGTGATCGGTGACTCTTGTTTGTCTCTGTATGTTCCTAAATGTCGGCCCTGTGATCGGCTGGGCCCAAACCTGATAGATATATGGCATAGATAATGAATGAGTGACCACCACATGCTTATTTATACGTATACAAAACAGGGAAGTGAGATCCGATCACTTCACAAGGTGCCTACTTGTGATCGGCTCACTGAAGATTTATATAATCAAGTGTGGACAAGGTGAAGGGAATAAATGCAAAGTTCATTTGGTTGTTCAAACTGCTCTCCTCTCTGGCGTGCTTGGACTTAAAGCTAACATCATATTTATTTACTGAACTATTAATTGACTGAATTGAAGATGAAATGAAATGAAGAAGAAGGCGAAGTGAGTGAGAACCAGCACATATAGGCACAGTGACAAATGTAAGACATCTGGCTGTAGTCCCTGAATTAAACAACAGTTGGAAACACAATGGCATAAATTAAAATCAGAATGCCCATTACAATACTGTACTCTACTACAGTACTCCCACATACCTCAGTCAATTTTAATCAAGTGTTTGTTGTGATAAATGGCCTCAACTTTAATAAAAAACACAGAGGAAAAAACAAAAAACAAAGAACCCATTTTGAATCACTGTGTTGATAAAGCAACTTGCTCAGACAAGCTTGTATTTCTACAAACCATCAAAAGAGACAAGACCGAGGAAAAAAAACAAAAACAAAAAACAAAAAAACAAACATCCATCCTCTAACACCTTTTCCATTTCACAAGGGGTGCTGGAGCCAATTCCAGTATACCCTGGAGAGGTCGTCAGTCCATCGCAGGGCCAACACACAGAGACAGACAGAGACCAACAACCACTCACCCTCACACTCAGACCTACGGACAATTTAGAGTCACCAGTTAACCCAAACATTATGTCTTTGGACGATGGGAGAAAACCCACACAGACATGGGGAGAACATGCAAACTCCACACAGGAAGGGCCCAGGCCAGGAACCAAACCCACAACCTTCTTATTGTGGGGTGACAGCACTAACCACTATACCGCCGTGCTGCCCAAACAAACAAACAAACCCCCCTCCTCCCCTCAGACAGATCTTGACTGCTTGCTGATCAAACACTTTCCTTTTGATTCCTAATCACAGCTGCCAAATTGGCAACTGCGATTAGGCTGCCGATAAAAATAAATTAAAAAGATGTTCATTCCTCTTCAGCTGAATTGGAAAAAAGCACAGCCACTCATTCAGCAAAGAAAGAAAACATTACTCTGGGCGGTTTGAATGCACTTTGTTTGCCGAAAGAAAAGTTGTGTTTGGCATCTCATTGCAAGAGAGAGTTTGAGTTGAAGCATGGATAGACTGACAAAGATCATATACTTAACCACTCATGTAGAAAAAAGGATTTGATTGTTAGGTTTTATACTTGTGCTGGAAAATGCTCTTCAATAGGTCTGTGGTAGTGTCACATCAATTTGTCACACGAGGCTGGTTCCAAAACCAAGTCACTCCCCGTAAACATTTGCCTTACGATGTCCAGTTTTATAGCAGAAAAAACGGATGAGCCTGTTTGGTCTCAACTGCCAAAAATCTTAAATTCACCCTTTGTGATAACTATAGGGTGGTGAATTTTTGTGTAACTTTATTTGTTAAACTATTATCAAGGTTTAAAGTTCTGCATAGTTGAGGGCATGTCACTTGGGGTGACAGAAAGTTGAGGATATGTCACTGTCACTGTATGCATGGTCGCTGCCTAATTCTGAATCACTCAAGATTAGCTCCAGAAACCTCGGCTGGCCACGTCTTTATTGACAATCTGTGCTACAAACACAATCTCAGATTAAGATGTCAACATGCTAATATTAGGTATAAACACAGATTACAGCTCAGGCTGATAATATTGACATTATCAAACTGAACTGAACTGATAAACTAAAATCCTGACCTGATGATGAAAGTGATTGATGTCGATGTGTATTAATTGGCAATCAATCAAAATCATGTTGATGTATTTCACTATGAATCCATTCAAAATCAATGCTGGGAAACAAATAAATAAATAAAAAAGCTCCACCTGCTCCGTCTTCCTGTATTATTTCACATCTTATTCATCTTCCAAATGATAAATTGTCATTGGAGATTTCAGAGTTTTGATGTTTTTATTCTAGGTTATCGCCCGAGTGTGACAGCATGCCACACTTCCTTTCAAGGCGCTGTGTGCATTTGTGTTTCATTAACAAGTGTATAACAAACTCCAAACAACTGTGGCTCTGAATGCCTGGAGATTTCATGAGAGGGATGATGGAAAGGTGTTTAGCACGCAGACATTAGTATGCAAACACAGGAATCCAAGAGTGTGTGTGTCTGTGTTTGTGTTACAAGCTTGGAGTAAGGTGAAGTAAGCGACACTGGCTTCAAGTGGAGTTAATGCTGAATATTTCACTGTGTCTTCTCACACTGAAGAGCGGTGCTTCCCCAGACAGTTCCAGCGATGTGCTCCGATTCTGAATGACGATACCTTCACTTTAACATCAAGGTAAGTGTGAGAAGTATTGATCTGAGCAGGAATCAATCTCACTCATGAAGTCTGTTAGTGTTTTATTCATAAATCCATCTGTCAATCAATGTATCCAGCCATGTATCTGTTTATCAAAAGGTTTCCCTCTCTGTCGTTAATTAAGAACAATCGCAAATGTTTCATCTGTCGTTGCCTTTCTTGCCTGGTGACCCCGTTGATCAAGCATGTGTAAGGCTTGATCAGCGGGTTAGTTATGGTTAGTTGAAGCTAACATTTTCATGAGAGAAAGACAAAAGAAAAGCTAAAAGGTTAATAAGAAGTATTTTTTGGCAAATATTATCTTCAACACATAAACCCCATCATTTGAAACATGTGACCAGCTTGATTTTACTGACGATCGATAAAAGGACTGGTTATATAGGATAATGTTTTATTTTTAGAATGCATGTTTGTTTTGCAGGGCAGCATGGCGGCGTAGTGGTTAGCACTGTTGCCCCACAACAAGAAGGGCGTGGTTTCTGTTCCCGGCCTGGGGCCTTTCTGTGCGGATGTTTGCATGTCCTCCCTGTGCCTGTTTTGGTTTCCTCCCACTGTCCAAAGACATCGTGTTTGGGTTAATTGGTGACTTTAAATTGTCTGTAGGTCTGAGTGTGAGTGGTTGTTGATCTCTGTCTGTCTCTGTGTGTTGGCCCTGTAATGGACTGGTGACCTGTCCAGGGTGTACCTCGCCCTCACCCACTGTGAGCTGCGATTGGCTCCAGCACCCCCCAACACCTGGAAACAGATAAGCTGCAGAAGATGAATAAATGTTTGCTTTGTTTTAATGGCATGTCCACAGTACTGTGAGGCTTTTGGAAACACTGAATTTTGTGTGAAAACTCTGAGACCTTTTGGAAATGATGACACAGTCACACCCAGCCTGGACTACCAGTGGTGAAATCAACATGAGTAATGAATTATGAAATATTACTGACCTGGCTGTCTTTGCTAGTAATTGTTGTGCAATTAAGTTCTGCATGTTGACACCACCACTGTTCTTGCTTTCCTCTTTTTTTTGGTATTTTCTGCAACTAATCAGCTGAGTACAACTGAAAGCAGACATCTGTTTCCTGTTGACACCTGCTCACACATGCCCAGTGTACAATGAACATCATATACTGTGTGTGTGTGTGTGTGTGTGTGTGTGTTTTCAGATGTGTCAGTATAAACACAAATATATTAAGTTAGAGCAGAGATTTCAAATGAAAACACATCAGTGTGGAGATTATGAGATGTCTGGCATATAAGCAAAACAACTGTCAATCTTATTTACGCAATACTCTCGTAATATCTGACAAATAATAAATTCCAAAGTATTGAAAAAAAAAAAAAAATTCAGTACGTTGCAGTTATCTGGTATGGGCTCAAAAAACACTAATAATATGCAAATGCAATTTGACCCAGGTATAATTCACATGTCGCACTTTATACATATTCATAAACCCCTTCTTGTTTAAGCCGCAATAAGAAAGATATTTACTAGATGATGGAATAAAATGACCCCAATATATCTTCAGGGCTGGTTCTCTGCCAGCTGGTGAAGTCTAGCTTTTAAACCTTACTTGTTTTGGAACAAAACCGCCTCTTTAGCGGTTTAATTATGCCAGACTGTGCTGCAAGTGACATGCGTAGCAGCTTAAGTTGTTTTCAAATGAGGTGTGTAAAAATACACGTACTATTACTTTTTTGAAGGAATTACCTTTATTGTACTTTACTGTGTAATAAAAGATATACTTCACTTGTTTTCATGAATGTGTAATATGTTAACTATATGACATTAAGTTAATTAAAATGATTCTTTAATCAGTATCAGGAATAAAGCAGAAAAATTCAGGTTTGGGGATGTATCCACAACCATTTTAACAAGCCTTTCAACTGGAATGTGAGGAATAAAGAAGCTCCAGTGCCACAAAGAATAGTGATTTATTTATATATTGCACATATTGTCACCTGCTTCCCTCTGCCTTATGCTGACATTATCAGCAACGCTTTCATCTAAGCGAATGCAATGAGGATAAACGCTGATTAGTAGCAAAGGCAGTTAGCAAGCGAAAAAAGCAAATGACTTCTTCCATGAACGAATAGCATATCAGGATCAATTACTACAGTGGTGCCTTAATTAACTTGCAATGGACGAGAAGGGAATAAACATGATTGGGGGGGCTGACATAGCCAGTCAAAATGTGACCTTTTCTTCTTAATTGCAGTCAAGTTTTTAAACAAGCCAATTCAAGATTTCAGCTTGAAAAAAATCTATTTTTATAGATGATATTAGGCCAAACTGGATTTTCCTCTGGCCAGAAACACTGCAGCTGAAGACTGAATTTGCAAAATAAATAAAATGAAACAGCTTCTAATAGTATAATTTGAATGTAAAATCAATGGTTAGGACAATCTTTCCCATGTAAAATTGAATGTTTTTTCACTTGATTTTTAATGCTGAAAGTGAAATGGATCACATCCAGTTAGTTCTACTCTGGTTTGTTAGATACCAAATTTTGCATCAGTCTTGATCTACAACAATTGGGTTACGTTTGTTAGATCAACTACTCAAGTGAGGCTGAAGGAACCTTTAGTGTCTGCACATCTCTAATCTGATCATTTCTAATTGGACGCAGCAACAAACAAAAAACTGCTTCTGACACAATATGAAATTGCACCATTAAAAGTTGAGAGAGAAGCTGACTGAAAGTGAAACAATCTGATAGAGTGGGAGCAGCTCTCTGTGTTTTTCACTGTCTGGTTCTACTTCATTGACACCAGTTTCAGAATGGTAAGCCATCCAAGGCTCAATGTTGCTGCGCTGATGCTCCCTGTGCCCACCTGCTCACAGCGTGCTCTCCAGAGGAAGGCCTCCCATCGGCTCTGTGCACGCACCTCCATGATTTATGAGCCATCTGTCGCATCTGATGTTCCTGTCGCCGAAGACAGGATGTTCCCGGCTGGCATTCTGCACTGCTCTGCGTGGGCACCGCCTGGGCATGCCAAGGTCCGCTGTAATTAAATTACACCAAGCGGGAACAGAGTGGTCCCTGTAATGCAAAAAACCTTGAACATAAGATACAAACAAAACGTATCAAAGAGTTTTTAGTTAGCAAGAATCTAGAGCTGCATGCTACAATGGAGGGGTTAAATAGATTAAATAGATAAAATTCATCTTTCTCTGTAGAGCATGTAAAAAAATTGCCATTTTATCCTGAAATAAAATTCAAGTTGGAAAATAAGTCTATTTATATTACTTAAGTTCAGACACTCGGGTTTGTCTCACAACAGGAGGCAGAGAGATGCTTCAGCATACACAACATGGCAGCTAAAGAAACAGATTGGAGAAGGCAAACTCTGGAGAAAAACAAACACTAACACCCACTGCACTGAGACATCAGCATTTCTCTCTCTCTCTCTCTCAGTTGCTGTCTTTCCTGCCGCGGTGCAGCGCAACAACATCCAAACACAGCGATTACTGAGACTGGAGTTGAGCGGTGTTGGAGGATGTCATGTTTGTTGAGCTGAGGTATCTCTAACTAACTCAAGAGAGCAGCGGTGTGTTGTGCCCCCTTGTCCTGCTTCGTGACAGCGTCCCATCTTGTCCTGCTCAGCGATGCTGTGTGTGTTGACCCGTTGTCTGCCTGTCTTGTCCTGTGCTGTCCTGTCTTGTTGCGTCATGTCTTGTCCTGCGGTTTCTTTACTGTTGTGGTACTGACCTGGCCTGAAGACTGACTTTGCCTGCAATGTTGACAAGTTATCTGTATCATTATTTCTAGTCGATTTCAAGTATATGTACTGGACAGAAATATATATACCTACTCTGTTTGGTACTAAATGACCATAAAATGAATAAAATTCTCTAACTAATGGCAATAAAAATGACCTGAAAATAGTAAAAAGCCCTCTAATAACATTAGGCCATTACGTCATGTTGATGACTTGAGTCAAATACTACTCCTGATCTTAAATAAAAGTTGAAAAAGAAAAACAAAAGTTATTAATGCTCTTGGACATGCTGGTTAACATCTGGCAGCCATGTAAACAGGCACTGAATTGATGGGTCCACCTGTCCACAGTCAAAAAAACGTCTCTCTTAGGAACACCTTAGTTAGACTTCAGCAGTTTTCCCTCTGAAACTATCTGGCACAATACTCGCTGACTGTCATCAAAATACCGCGTGGCTACATTTGCCATCAAGGATGAATATTCTTAGTATTCTGCTGGCTTTGATACGAACCTTTACAGTAATTTAGAAAAAAGAGGCAACAGGATGTTAAAATGTAGATGAATTTATGAAATGATAAAGGTATGCTGTGATGTTTCACAGAACCAACGCAAAGCATTTCGTTTTTTCATGTTTGTGGTTCATGCACCATGATGTGAACTTTCTCGTAAATCAACATGAATCCAAGGGTGAATTGTAATGGAGGGGTTAAACAGAGATTAACAAAATCAAATCTTCTCTCTAGACCATAGGGGAAAAAAATGCAATTTTAATATGAAATGGCCATGTTAATTGAAAAAAAAAAAAATCAATTTCTAAGTTTCTTTCTTCAAAATTTTTGTTGAGTTGGACTAAAGCAAACTTTACTTCATCAATGCTGTGAGATTTCTTTTCATAATGGAAGGATCGTTACGAGGTAGTTGCAATGGCACATTAAGTCGTCTTTGCAAGTGAGTTTAAACACTTTTCTGCAAGAGCGAAAAGAGTGTATGGAAAAAAAAAAGGAAAAAAGAAATAAGAGTCTTCTGCAGAGCCAAGCAAAGAAGCGCAAAGACAGATTACGCTTTAGAAAGTGATTGAGGCTGAGAGAAACGGCTGCAGCTTCAGCGCCTGGCATCAGATCCACCTTCTCTTTCCTGCTTATTCCCTGAATGACACCACATTCATCTTAGATCACTGAGTCTTCAGGTGGAGTTGCTTCATTCTTCTCACCCAAAACACCAGACAGGCTCTCTATTGATGCTATATTTATAAGAAGGTAACGGCAGAGTGAAAAAGGGATGATGTGCCTCAGGATCTCCTCACCTGCACTGTGTCAACCCACAACTTTTCCGATGCACAAAAACCACGGGTATCTGATGTGAGCTGCTGCTTTGATACAAACTGTTATGCATCATGTTAGAGCATGTGTGTGTGACAATGAGGGCAATGATGCATCAGTTTGGCTTCCATGCGTTATTAATAACGTTGTTGCACATTGAAGCAAAACTTGATGTACTGCAACACTCAACAGAGCTCCTGGATCACAACATGCACTAGCCTTATGCTGCACTTTTGGAAAAGTTTGCAATCCTAATTGCAGACTGCATTTCTAAAAAAAAAACAGCAAATGATGCATTGGCTGGTGGTTCTGATCTTGGAAGGAGGTGGCTTCAGATGGAGGATTGAAAAGAGTTATTTTTTAGTTTTGCTATTGCTACGTAGTGTTAGTATTAATAGCTAATCCTCATTCTAGAGGAAATGTTCCAAGTTCAACATCAAACTTTCCTGCTTTACTTCTCAGGAAATGTGTCTAGCGTGAAAGGAAACATTGGTAAGTGTTGTCAATCACATTGTTCCTTCTACTGAAGTAGCTTTTTTCCAACTCCCTGAAAAATAAATAAGGGACGCCTAGTTGGCAGGGTTGGCCGATCCTACTGCCTTCACCCCTCCCATGTCTGGAGGGGCAGACGTCATGTTTTACAGACTATTTTTGATCCTCACGGAAATACGTGACAAAGGGCATCCCTTTTAAGTCCAATACAGGTCTATGCTGTTTTTCAAGGGATGGTTGGCAACCCTATACTGAAGTCGTGCTTGCTAACAGGATAGCTCCAGCTCATCTCCACACTTTCTGAAAACCTGGAGTAGCCTTCAGCCTGCCCTGAAGAATTACAGCTACTCAGAGGGTGTATTTTTTTTACAAATGCCAAAATGATGGAGTTTCCGTATTCTCCCTGTGCCTGTTTGGGTTCCCACCGGATACTCTGGCTTCTTCTCACAGTCCAAAAAAAAAAAACCCAAAACAAACCAAAACTTTCAGGTGAATTGATGACTATAAATTCCCTGGGTTAGCAGTATAGATAGATGACTAGATAGAGCTCTTATAGTATTAAAAATAAGTCATGTAAATAGTCATGTAAATATGGAATCCATGTCTACTTGTATACATGTGCACATGGGAACTGTGTGTGTGTTTTCTGTCCATATAACAATTGCTTACAAGATTGCAAAATTTGTTTCCTACCAAATAATTGATGTTTAAAGCTGAGACATCTCAACATTGAAGACATGAGCATGTGGAGGAAAGAAGAAATAACATTATGATTCAATGAACTTCTTCTCTCCCTCTCTTTGTTGTTTCGCCAGAGGCAATATGAGAAGCTCCTGAGGAAACATCAGGCATATCAAGGAGACAGTTTCCTCCGACTCACTTCCCCACATGTACTAAACAAATCCACAGAAACTGAGAGTAGATGACTGCCCAAAGTATTTCCCCCTCCGAGCTGGAGGTTGCACCACAAAAATAGCCAAAGTTAAATAACTGTGATTGGCTCTCTTATGCGGGAGACTCTTAAGCATCATTGTTGTCTATAAATATTCATTTTTCTCCTTAATGGAAAAGGATTGAAATGTGCTGCACTCAAGTGGTGCGTTATTTCAACTTCACACTTCAAAAGCAAAATTTTAATTTTCAGTGCGTCTCAAACTCCATCCATTAAAAACCGTTGTGAATCACTTTGTGTACTCTGATGCGCAATGAACATCATCACGGTCATTAGGTGCAGCAAACTGGCCATCAAGACTTGGGAGTGTTGTACTAAGTAACTGGCTGCCACAAAATCTATGAAACTCCAGATTAAATTGTCCATCTTAATTTAAGAAAAAAAAAAAACAAATAAACAAACACCAACCTTTTTTTTCTAAATTCAATGAGATGCTGTTTGGCAGGAACATCTGTGAGCCCATGCTCTGTTTGAGGGGAAGTTTTAGCAGGAGGGATTTGCAAAATGGATCAATATGCTGCCTGCATGCTGTGATAGGGACATAGGAGACAAAGAATAAGGCTATTTCCTTAAGGATTTGCTTGATTCATGCTGTGAATAAACTTCAATAAAGTTCCAGATGAGAGACCAAAATACAGTAGAATTGATGTATAGTCTCCCAAAGAAAATCCAAACCGAACCCCCCACCACCCCCCACCCCAAAACAAACACAGCCATCAAACTCACTGACATCCACTGGTTGCCCCCCTGAGATGCTGTGACAGTGAACTCAGTCACCTCCACATTCCCTCAGAGTTTGAACTCTATCCAACCGCTCTCTGAAAATTGAGGCCTGCAGCAACGTGTAAACAAGTCATCAGCCGTAAACTCCAAGTCAGCGCTCAGGACGCTTCACACTAAATAAAATCTTTGTTTTGGGTGTAAATTAAATTGAATTGAATCCGTAACTGCAAGCAAAACTACATTCCTCCATTTCCTTGAGTGAAATTAAGCATTTTTTAATCTATAAATCAGTTTGCCCAGTTTTAGAAGATGAAATATAAACTCCACAAAAAAACAAACAAAACAAAGTGGGCCCACAAACCTAACTGCTATTATGCTGTTGATGTGGACTAGTTGGTCCATGTTGCACAAAGAAGATGATTTGACAAGGTACATATTATCCAGGTCATCTGTCAGGACAGAGACACCACAAACTAGTCCACTGTCAAGCTTCGTAATCTGTGTATAATGACGTCCAGTCTATCTCCAACCACGAACATCGGATGGATCTAACATCCTGTTTATGGTGTATCATCAACCGTCAAATGTGGTCATAATGTAAACATGTGCACTTAGCCCCTAAAACCCCTCGCAGCAGCAGCAGGACTATTACCATCAAAACTGAATGCGCGCCTTAACATCACATCTAATTGCGCCAATCAGACAGGGAAAATTCTATATGTCTTTTGCTAAATGGTGTACAAATGAGAGGGTGAATTTCACCTGCAATCACCACAGGCAGAATAACAGTTCTCGCTCATGCACCTCAAATGTTTACTGTGTGAGTTTAGTGTTTTAAATTGTCAGCATAAATCAACGTTGTGCAATTTCTTTTGTTCGCTCAAAACTGGAAACATCAACCTCCTGGTGGCAATGGAGGAAAGGTCAGGGGATCATCGGGGTTCGGCCCTGGACATCACTCATATCTGGATCAAATTTCTTGATAAACTGTGCTGCTAGCATTGCTAAATATTTTATAATGTGAAACAATTCTCAAAAAACATATTTCCATCGACCCACTTAATGCACAATTTGAAATTGCAAATTATAAAGCAAAGAACGGAAACATGAATTTTGAGCATTCGATCATAAAAGTGAACATTTTATGCATTTGAGTCATGTGGCATGAAAAATCCTCTCCCAAAAATCCCTGATATGTGGCCACTGCCAGGGACTGTACTTTGTGTTATTGCGTGCGATAGCCATGTTTATCTTCGTAGAGGAAATACTGCAACAGCTTTCCCAATGGATGCAATTGAAATTCCCATCCCAATGAGGGAGGAGGTTTTTAACTGGAGTGATATTGCAAAATGAGAAAATCCAGCTCTATTCACATAACATGACTGAGTGGAACGTGAATCCAGGTTTCCATCTTTTGTAACAAAAATAAATAAATCACTGGTGTTTTATGCAAAATGGCAAAGGAAATATGGCTAATGTTTGGCTGTTGTTACTAACATAGGTGTAACTAATAACCATTGCATTTTATTTTTCCATTGGCGCTGGAAGCAGAGCCCTTATTAATGCTAAATGCATGCAAAATGTTCCTGCAGGTCCCTGCGTATTATTGTGATGTTACCAAAGGGACCCTGTAGCCAATGAAACTGTCCAGCAAGTAATTACAGTTCTAATTAACAGATATAGAAAAAAATTTAACCGGGACAGGTTAAATTAAACCCCCAAAACATCTTCTCCATGCATATATAATTATCACAGAACAGATATGAGGATCTTGGAAAAGATCCCAAATTTTGAATATTTTAACTCTGACATTGGTAAAAGTCACAATAGGCCCTCAGGGAACTTATATTTTTTCATAAGAATGAGGACAAGGGCTCCCCGAGCTACACTGACCCCCGTAATCATCAGGTGGCAAAATTTAGGTTAGATTTTCTTTAGGTGGTGGCAATTAATTCACTCCAGTCTTCTGACCCATTTTTTCCCCTCCAGGATATGGCACTCCTCACCTCGCCTCGCCTCACCTCCTCTCACCCACCCACCACCTACGCACGCACCTTCAGCACAAACTGCGGCATGACAACAAACCCGTCGCTTGTGCTCAACACGTCTGTCTCACTCGCTCTGATGCCTGTGAATGACTGCTGTGTGGCCGGCGTGTATCAAAAAGAAGAGTTATTCATCGTTAGTAATTTTGCCAAATAAAACACAGGTTGTTACATCCTACCCAAATTTCAGATGTGACACTGTTCTAGGCTTCATTTGACAAAAGTTGTGCCACTAAACAAACCTGCTCTAAGTTTATGGGGTGAGCTTATTGCACGGCAGCAACACATTTTTATGATTTCAGAATAAATTACCTGTTTCTGCATTCAGTTTTTCACCTCACATTGCAATATTATTATTTTTTAAGCAAGGGAAAGAAATAGCATTTTTGCTGCTACAGTATATGTATATATATCTGGTCAAGTGATTTGGTACATTTTAACTGAGAGAAAACATGAAAACAGTGAGGTTTGACTTTTGTGACAAGGGTATACTGAACATGAACAATGTGTGCTCAGTGGGCAGGAAAATTGATGACAGCATATATCTGGAGGCTGTATACCTGCAGTGTTACAGTTGTCATGCTGCTGCTGGGGACAGCTGAGCACGGGTGATTAAAATAGAAAAGGACAACGCATTACTACCCAACAGCAGTCACTTTTAAATATGATGTTTTTGACAGCTCCACAACCTCAACACATTTCATGGCATTGTATGCTATTCAGCTTTTGTTTCTCTCTCTCTCTCTCTCTTTACTTGTTAACAGGCCTGGTCTACCCCGCTAAAGACACTCTTGCTCCAGTTCTGGTTGCATCATATTTCTTCCAAATAGGATCAGTGAAAGATTAGTTATGTGGGGGGAAAAGCATCAGCAATCATAGTGACACGTTACTTTCTTTTTCACCTGGAGAGGGTCTGAACACGTGCATGGACTGGAGACGGATATAATCTCTCACTGTCTGATACCCAGAATGCACCCCTGCAGAAATGTGGGCAACACCTGTGTTAGATTGAGCTTTTTGCTGTTTTTTCTGAGATTTTGTCCTCATTCCCACCCTTTTCTTGTTGCCTGAGGCGCCTCTAGATGGCACTGTGCAGCTGTTTGTGAAACGTCACCCAGGACAGTGATGTCGCGCTTCGGTCTTTGTGTCTTGTCTGACTGGATCCACCGCTGTGCTCTGAGGGGCATTCTAATGCTTCATTTCACACTCATGCCATCCCCCCTTTCTTTTTTGGTTATTTTTGTATTTCACAGCCAATTGTGCTTAAAGAAAATAGCACTTTGGTCAGTCAGTAGGTCAATAATGAATATGGGAGCACGCAGTGAGAATTATAAGCCTGACCAACTGAGTCTTTCAATAATTTGCCTTCATATAGTTTGGTAATAATGATTGAGGCTCGTCTGATTTTGAACATCACACTACTAAACTTCTCAATAACCGACAGAGACACGGAAAAGCTTAAGTGAAACAACCTTGATGCAACCTCTGGCAAAATACCCAACGCTAAGCTCCAAGTCCGGTCAAGGTCATTGCATTACATCCACAGGGGGTGGGATGCTGTTCCTGATTTGTTTTCCACTTTCAGAATTTGATCCCATCCTGCTTATTATATAGCCAGCTAGATATGACCCACCTGGATACATTAGTCACCCCTCTGCAACCCCTCTGCCCTGCTCTGTATGTCACACAAAGGACAAAAAAGGAGCCGTGCAAGCAGAGTGAGGGGAAGACTGAGCCTCTATATTTTCTCTCTTGATGAAATTAATCATCTAATATCACTGGGGCTTGTTAGGATTCTAAGCTATGTGTGTGTGTGAATGACACATCTTTACAGCCTGGTAAAAAAAAAAAAAGAAGAATGAGCTGTGATTCATAGATAAAGTGGAGACATGCAGGTATACAGTATAATGTAGAAAGTATAACAACCTCCCTAATGACATGCCACAACAGCTGTGCCATTGTTGTGTTATTAAGCTGATAATTAAGTACAATTACACTTTTTAAGGTCAACATTAGTGAAATTTAACAAAGTACATGAATTCATGTGCTGTATTTGAGCATAGCTGCACAGCTGCTTCAGCTTTACTTCAGTGTTACGCTGCTTTGTACTTGAGTTTCACAAGATGTTTTTACCTTTGAAACTCAACTTTTACACCAACATGGATGGAGACAAAATGGCAATTTGGATTTGAAACAACTGATATGGGTCATGTGATATGACCGCAAGCTGCAGCTAAGAAATTTAGCTTATTCAGACAAGGTCAACTCAGCCTGTCAGCCCCTCAAGTAATATGAAATTTAATATTAGAACACTAACACGTTGCTGCATAATGATCGGGATTGTTTACTAACAAGCACTTATGCATGATGCATAATGCAGGTTGTGTTGTTGCCACTGGATATATTATACCTTTTCCTAGATGCTCCATGTCAGTGTTTTCCAAAATATTGTGTTGTCATGTTTGTAATTTTGCAGCTGTATGTGGTCTTCATTGTGAAGTGAAAGAAATATTGGTTCAAGCTAAAATACAAAGAAACTGCCTGTTGGTTCTAGCATGTTAACATTATCATCCGACTGCATGCTTTGGTTTTCACATTTTTGTTGCTATGTGCCAGATATGAGAACATAAGCAGAGTTAATGATGGCTGGTTAAAGTATTTCATGGACAAGCCATCTGTCAAATGCAGTAAAATGTCAAACTGCACTGATATTTATCAATAGGAGCCACTTTGTCACTTTGCTCTCCACGCTATGAGAAATTTTTTTCAATCTCAGCTGCTGGAAATGGCCAAAAGCCAGGTGTAGAAGTGTAGAATGCCCTTCTAGTCTGTCCATGTCAATGACACCTGTAAAGTTGAGTAAATGTATTTGAGTTTCCTGGAGCTCTCTCTCTCTCTGACTAAATGAGGAAAGATAGCGTTTAATACTGGGACTTGGCAACAACTTTCATACTTTAAGATCCAGCAAATCCATCTGCTGAAATCAACAGGGGCAGGGAAAATTTTTTTTTGGTTGTTATTGTCAATTCCCACTAGAGCTGCAGCAGTACTAAGACTGCAGAGGATACTGATAAGGCAGCAAAAGAGACTCCACACCTTATCTCACTGGCACATTCCTTGTTCGCTCAGATTCCTTCTTTGCTGTCCTGAAAAAAAAACCCCAAACAAAACAAACCCCCCAAAAAAAAAAAACCCCAAACAAAACAAAACATTTTTTTTAATTAATGTAACAATTTCTTATTGTAAGACAGACAATCCATTTAATACTGAAAAATAGAGCACTCTGTCAGTGATGATTACCAAAAATGTGGGGAAAGATTTCCTCGTTTACATTTTCAATAATTTTTAATGATGCTGCTCTGTTTTTTTCTCCCTATGTCTTTTAAAGCAGTACGCTCATTGCAAAATCAATTATCGGAGATCATAACCAACGGTTTCTGCTGTTGATGATAAGAGCATCTGCATGAGGCTAACAAATGGCAGAATGTATGCCATATTTAGAATCACATTCTGACGCCTTAATAAAATGGTCCGACTTTATTAAGGAAGACTAATAATGTGTCCTTTTGAGTTTTACAGGCTTGTGTTGTGGGTCATTAAGCCCATTGGGGTGAGGAACCGCGCTGGTGAGGAACAGCACAGCTGGGATCGTGACAATGATGAAAGTTAATGGCTCTAAACAAAAGTAAGGGTCTCTGTCTACCGTCTGATCCGAGTGCTTCGTCTCAGACGTGGGATGTAATGGGGCTTATACACAACCCCATGAATGCTGCACGACGAGTCACCTTGCCAGAGACCAGAATTTGTCTGGCTCAGTGATCTAGCTGCAATCATGACACTGCAAGAACCTCATATACATCCTGCAGCTCTATTGTGGGTTGAAACAGGGTGACATACTCTTATCTGCTGCTAACATTCAAAATGAGCAACTCTGCCTGTCCAGACTCTGCATAACTTATTTAGTGTATTAAACCTTTCACATTGTCTGCGTTCACTCAAGCTAATAATGATTGCCCTTGCACTACAATAAGTCACTCTGGGTAAAAGCATTCGGAAAATAACATATCACGTCTCACTTCGAATCTGCTAAATACTCTGTATTGTACTGTAGAGAAAAAAGGTTCAGAATCAATTCCTACCGGGAATGCCACATCATTTCACTCCCCCTCAACATGCTGAAGATAAGCGCAAACAAGTGGGTCAATCTAAGAGGAGATGATATATTTTGGGAGGCAGCCATCTTTCTGTCAGGATCAAAGTGAACTAGCTGTGTCTTCTGCCCCCCTGGGCCTTCCATCAACAACTCTTTAAGTCTCAAAGGGGAAAATCCGAAAGGTGTGCATCGTGTATGCCAAGCTATTTCACTCTTCTGATGCAATTCTCTGTGAGACCATTTGAAAAGCCACCCATGAATCTCATCATCAAATGAGAAACACATAAAAACATACTTTGGATGTTCAACAACAATATAGCACAGACACCTGTAAATTTTTCTGCACTACTATTTCGGTCAAAACTGACACAAGTAAGCAAGACAGGTTTTGTCACAGTATCCAGGTAGCGAGCATTATTCCCTGGGTATCATGTTCAATAAGAGTCTAACCCTGTGGTGCATTAATAACAACAAGAGTAATGTCCTCTTGTAACAAATCCACAGCTGTCGCAAATTTAGCAGCACTTTGCTGGATGGTGTCAGCTGTGTGAAAGGGCTTCACCACGCTTTAGGCTTAATGAACTAAACATAGAGATTACTTCATGGCAAACTTACAGCTTACACTGCAGGCACTGCTGGGACTCTTATCTAGTCATTAACAGATAAACAGATCTGAAACCTGATTGGCTGCAGCTTCCTGCGGGGATATGTCTGAGAAACTCATTGGCATCCCCCTATCTTTATCATTAAAGGAGAGTATTGGAGATTTATGAAAAAGAGTTTTCAGGTGTATGCTTGTTGAACTCCATGAATAATCCTAATTGGATAGCAAATAGCTACCTGCTGCTCTGTTTCCCTTCATGAATAAGGACAATCTCCAAAGGGTGGAGCACAAATGTGTTTCCGCTGTGCATTTCATTCACCAGCTTGCTCTCTCTTTGCAGCCTGACTTCTAAACAATTATGCAGAGACAACAGCTATTACTGTCTGTTACCCTTTATGATTGCTTTTCACATACAATATGACGTGTTAATAACTGTGTAGAGGACATCAAAAGGACACCTGCCCTTTCCTATCTGCATCACTGTCAATAAGCATCAGTCCTTACAGCGATAAAAAAAAAAAAATTTCATTGCGTCATCAACTTGTTTCTGCTGACTGATTACAGCATCCAGCAGAACGTACTGACCACTGTCAACAGCTAAACTCTACATTTGTCCATTACATTATGTCCAATAAGAAGGTAACCTGATAAAATAATGAATTACTGTACTTGTACAAAATACTGTATCTATGCATAATAGAATAATAATAATTATTAATTAATATTGTAATTTAATAATTATTTGCATTTGCTTTTCAAATAGACAAACTAATATGTGTTAATATATTGACGGGATCATAAGTTAAATCTGTTTAATTTCTGACGTGCACACCTTTCACAAAAGATCACGTTCCAATATTGAGTCCAGTCTGCCCTGTAGAAATAGCATTGCTTAATGGATCTATTGTAACCTCTTGTCTTGTAAACATGACAATAACTGAGGGGTCTCATAAACAGCGAACAGCTGTCAATGCCAATGCTGACCATGCAGCTTTAGCAAAACTGACAAAAAGATCAGCCAGAATTTCAGCCATTCCACATTGTTCCATGTCTTCTTCAGTGAAACTACTGCTGTTTGATTTAAACAGGCAAAAGTAGGATATATTTATTGCTTTTCCATTTTAAGCTAAACTCTTGAGTAAAATATATATTGCACGCGACTATTTACTTCTGCAAATATGTGGATGAATATTTTGTATTTGATAAATGTACAATTATTGTTGTATGTGAAGATTTACATAATACAGTATATATTAGGCATCAGAAAATGAGTGGGCAGAATAAGGGAAGCACAACATTTGTGCCCTACTCAGCCAACATGTGAAGTTGTGATTAAGTCATGACAATGATTAAATACCATATATAAGATTGTTGTAACCAGGCCAGACCTGTTAGAAATGAAATGAACGCCACATGTGTCAGTTTAGATAGAGGTGAGAACCCTTCGGACTGGATGCTTGATGTGGATTCAAGCCGGTGTCAGTGTGGAGAAAGTCTCCCTCTTGATTTTGCTGTACTGCTTTTGAACTGCAAGCTTGACAGTGTATTGATCTCCTGCTCAACTAATCAGTAGCCTTGTCACATTATAACAAAGGAGAGCCGAGCCAAAAGAAAGCAATTTACTTCAGCCCAGTGAAGATTGCAGGGCAGGGAGTAGTAGTTTTCTTCCCCCGTTCATGGACAATCTGATGCAGGCAGTGGCAGAGCTTGAGCTGAAATCAAAACAATGTCTCAGCATATTCAGCCCAGCAGGGTGAACCCAGGGGCAAACAAACAGTCCAACCGATTGTCCATCTTCAAGTCACCAGTTAATGTTGTTATTCAGTCGAACTGGGTTGTGAGGACAAATGTTGAATGGATGAGGAAACATGAGATTTTAAGGACTAGGAGGAGAAGGGATGTTGGGTAATAGAATAAAAACAGCAGCACAATTGAAAATAAGTTTCCAGCCAGAAGAGGAACATGAACAACAGTTTTAATGTATCCATTTATCCTTAAATGCCTCTTCATTTAATCCACTTACAAATTGGTGACTGCTTCACTGCGGATTAAACACATAGGTCAAGTGCTCTGCAAGATAATGAAGAAAGAGCCGCCCTGCCGAGGTCTCACTATAACACCACTTTTAGGACCCACAGTTAAAATAAATAAGCTCATGACTGCGATTTTGATTGTGAAACCTGGCCTGCAGGCTAAATGTATGCACAAATAACCAATAGAATTAGCACTTTCCAGTGTATAGGAGCAAACGAATCCGTCTGGAAACAGCTTTAACTCCCAATTCCATTTTCTGCATCAGCATGCAGGCATGCATATGAGGCCATAGATTTGGCTCTAGAGGTACTAATAACATAATAATAATAATTTAAAAAAAAAATATCACTGTTTGGGCTTAAGAGGCATTTATGGTTCATCTTCATGCCTGTTGACAGATTTTTCACTTTCAAGTGAAATGACCTATCTGACTAAATGGGCCACAGAGGGAAAGGCTCCAATGTGGCACAGTTGGACGTGCTGTTTTAACGTGCAGCAAAAAACGTTTGCCTTCATGTGGAACTGTATATAACTGACTAACCTCCCAGATCACATGTGTAGCATTCAGTGTACAGACAGGCTTCGTGGCTTAGACATCAATTCAAAGTCCCCCTTATAACATAAAATGATTTTGATATATTTTTTTTAATACCCACGGGTTAACACACGACAGTCTTGCTTACATGGATATACAAGGTTCTGCAAAAGAGGCAGTATGACATTGAAAGCAGTCGCTATGCAACTGAGGGAATCTGTGCCTTGCTGTGACCTACCAGGTGACCCAGTCTTTCTGACTCTGTAAGCAAAAATCAGAGGATGTGAGCTGACACTGCACCTTCAAAAGCTGGAAACAACCTCCTGCATTTGTCTGTGCTTCCATGTGTCAGAAGCCACACCATTAATAGCACTCCCATGTGAAAATGTTTACAGTGCATCGCATTCATCACATCTTCCTCATAGTCTAATAAAAATGCCCTTTCAGGCCTTATTTTCACTCTCTGGGTTTAAAAGTGCTTTTTATTTTAGCAGTCTGCCCTCAACTTTCTCTGGAGTCCCTCACTACTCCTTTGGGATTGAGATCTCTTTGGACTTTGGGTTCAGAGAGCAGATGCTTGGGGACTGATGGAAACATAATACAGTCAGTTGAGGTGAAATCTCTGAGTTGAATAGAAAAAAACAACAACAACAACAAAAAACCACAGGGGCGATTTACCGCCAGCTTCTCTGCATGTGTTATTGAATTTAATGCAAACTGACAGAAGACAAAGGCTAAGAAGAATTAACTTGAAGCTATAGAGATCATCACCTCAGTTATGTGAACATTTAGTCCATTTGTACAAAAGCAGGATTAAAAAGCAAAAGCAAAAGTATTGTCTGAATTTGACCATATACTGAACTTCACTATGTCAATTACGTCTGGTAGCTTGAGAATAATCATACCTTAACCCTGGGCGTGAACACCATTGCCAAGTGTAGACACTGTTACAAATTTTTAAAATGGATGCAAAAATACATTTATTTCATATAAACAGCACCTGTGGCTCACGAGTAGAGATAAGAACAATAGTAAAAATTAATGGTCTTTAGTCTGACCAGGCTTAGGGCTACAATAGAGAAACACTAACAAAGTGCAGTCCATTTTTTTGTCTGTTTATATATGTACAGCATATTTAGGGCAACCAGATAGATCATATTGCAAACTAGTACAACAGTCTGGCAGTAAATCCCTCCTTCATTAAACTTGTAGAAGGTTTGAAGGTGTCTAGACCATTTATCCAGACTGTAATATCTCTTAATCTATTCAACTGTCTATGTATGCAGATTTTTTTTTTCTGAATGCTGCCATGATTTGTGAACATTCATGTTCTCCATGTATCTCTCTTCCCTTGTGGCATCTCCGAGCCTTTATTTCCATACCCATGTGTTGTTATAATCCTGGTAATGCAGTGGGGGGTAATGAAGCATCTGCTCATCTGCCTCCGGGTCATATAATAAGTATATCACTTCCATGCCATAAACATGAGCTGCTTTCACCTCTTCTTATCGCAAACCCGAGGCTCTTGCAGAGCTGTGGGTGTTGCACATCTGGTGAGGAAGACATGGAGTAACTCCAGGACTCGAACGTAAAATATGTGACCCTGATAAAGGCAGTAAGAGTGAAAAGATTGTGCATTAGAGGAAAATAAAGTATTGCAAAAGAAATAAACCAGCCAAAATGGAATGCATTTAAATGTACTCTACTGGATTGTAGTTTTCTTTTGCCTTTCCAAATGTGGTATATCTGGGTTAATACTATTTTTCACACAAATCTTTCAGCCAAAACTGACTGGATGATAGAAATATAATTATGGGATTGACATCGCCTCTTGAATGACAAAGAGATAGATTAGAACAAATGGAGGCTCCCTATTGATAATCCTGTGAGAGAACAGGAGTAACTGGACCGTGAGCGGGTTTCCAAATGAAACGTAACGGAACAAGGGGCACGAGTTCAGCAGGGAGGTGAAGAATGCATGAGCAGGATGGGATTTGTGGCTCATGCCATGTCACATATCAAAGGCTGTGAGGTCAAGGCCCTTAATTAGACATAACACACGTCTATATAATGTTTACAACCCTAGGTTTTGAAGCTTTATTGACGATGGATCATTATTCCAGAGCAGGAGTAATGTGATTTTGAGGGTCAAGACACTGACCCTGTGATTACTGGAAGAAATACAAGGCATGCAGCCTACTTTATTCAGGCATCCAAAATGGTCAAACTGACTATCCCTCTGTGACTGATAAGGCTCTATGTTACTCTTGATGGCCTTCATCAGTTTGATCTCATTAGATCCAGCATAATTGACTACTTGCATTAAACAATGACCCGAGCCCTTCATTTTGTTTGCTGTCTAACAAATTAACCTAAATTAACCGCATTTCTAGCCCCTGAAAGCAGATTTTGAGTAACAACTACCGAGAAACTCAGCTGGAAATAACAAAAAATACAACCAAAAAAAAACAAAAAACATCCCTTGTCATTGAAACATGGGTAATGTTAACTGACAAATTACCCATTCATAGGAAAAACATTGTTTCAAATTGGATGTCACTAAAGAAAGACATTCCATCCAGCAGCTGCTGGGAAGAAATTCCACAACATCTAGTGCATGAGCTGCATGTAAATTATTGCCAGCATGCAGTTAAGTAGGTGAAATAAAACCATCATGTCCTCTGCACCAGATAGATTTTCTTTGTTTCTGGCCTGGAGGCACAGAAATAATCATGGAAATATGCGGTGGGGAGCATCCAGCAGGACTCCAAATTGTCCTATTATTTCTTAAATGAAGCATTGCATAAACTGACCTTTTATTTTCATTTATCTTAAGTGGGACTTTTATTTTCATTTGCAAACATGATGTTGAGCACAGTGCTACATAACAATAATCTAATCAGTTTTTTACTCATGAGCCTAAATAGAGGGTTTTCTAAAAAAAAAAAAAAAAAAAAAAAGTGCTGCATTGATGGGGGTGGGAGCATAAAATTCAGCTCTGCAACAATTTCACATCATTTGACATTTCATATCATTTGGGTTGATATTATGGAGCCTGTGGCATTATCTTCAGTTCAATGCCTTTTCCAATTTGAGATCCACTGCCTTCCTGATTTTACCCTCATTTGTAAATGTCACTTAAGTAGAAGTGATGGAAATAATTTTCCGTGGTGTAAAAAGGAATGATTAAAATAATAAAAAAATAAATTAAGTTAAAAAAAAAAAGAGGAAGAAAAAAGTTAAGAGGGGGTGGTGGGGTGGTCGGGGGCGAGTGGAGGAAACAGCATCCCTGTGTTTGCTGGATTTAGTATGTAAAGATAAAAGTTGAACATTTTCCTGGCTGATAGGCTCAAAATATCATAAAATGTCATTTAATTATCAAATATCTCTTTGCTTAAACTGGGATAAACATGTTTTTGTACATTACCTCAAAGGTGGCTTTTCATTTGACAGTAGCAATGACAAGGTTTGCCGTACTGTCAACATTTTGCATCGTGTAGTCTGCAAATAAATCAAGTCTGATGCTGTCCACTGACAATAGTGGAGTCCCGGGGGAAATCTACAAGCATATGGCATTGGGAAACCCAAATCCATCCACAAAAAAAAAATAAAGTAATAACACAAGCACCCAAACATAATAAAAACATTAAATCATATTTTCTTTACAAACAAACCTGTAAGCCACTGCTACACTCCCCCCCCAACTTTAATGTGATACAGATCTCAGAAAAGACAGAAATGTTCTGCTAACATGTCTGCATTGTCAACATAAAGCCAGTGGAACAGTACTTGTGTTGAAGTGTAAGCGGGAGACAGTCGCTGCATATCCTAATGCCTGTGTGCATCTCATCACGAGTGGTGCCAGAAATCCTGAATGAGTTGGCTCTGCCTGGTGATGTCAGGCAGAAGCGTGACCTTCCATTATTAGTCTGCTGTCACTGGCTTTTTCAGTCAATGTGTCACAAATACTCTCCTCCCCAATTCTCCACAGTCACAGCATGTCCTGCAGGGTTTTACTTTGCCCTTCTTGTCTTAAACAGGGTTAGGGTTAGTGCTGGCTATTATGCGGCACATAATTGCACTTCGTCATGCTGCAGATTGTCCCAATAGGGAAAGCTGCAACATGGGACATTCTTATTTGAAAGTGATATACCAGAAGAATAATATCCAGTCATAGCAAATCCATCTCTCTGTCCCCAGAGCAATATTATACATTCAAGCAGGAATGGACTCCACAGCTATTTATTGTAAGTATATGATGGCAGGTGCATACTGGGGTTTGGTTGTCTCCAGAGGATTGTAATTGCTTCAAGATCTCATTAAGGGTGCGTCATCTGATTGCCAGACAGTGAAAGTGCAGGGATGTAGTGATCCAGGCATAAGGAAATGACGGGAAGAAGGATGTGACCTCCCTCTGTCACCAGCAGGGAGCTGTCAGAAGCAAACACAGTTCACAGCGATAGTCACATTTCAGAGGTGGTGCAGGGTAGCTGGTTGACCACGGGGGTGGGATTTTGCCTTGGTGCATGCTTTTTCAAAATTCACTCACTGAGTATAATATATAAAAGTTGTTATCATCCTGCTTGAAAATCGACACCTTTAAAGATCTGCAGTAGAGATGAAGGAAACAGAACCACCTGCCCTGTGATTAAACTGATGATCCAAACATAATTCAGGATTTCAAAATACGGCATTGTCGATGTCTGTGAGAGGCCTTATTTAAGGAGGTGTCACTGAACAGGGAAATAACAGGCTAACAGTAAGCTACTTTGGCATCGAGGCTTTAATGATAGTGATACAGCCAACTCTTTCACCATTTATTCATGCCATTATTGAATTTAAACAACATGCTGCAACATGTATCGCAGAATTTAATAATTCCAACAGTATTAAGTACAATTTGGAAAAAGTGCAATAAAAGTACCAACATATTGAGAAGAAAATAACACTATTACATCACATCCATCTTTACATAGCACACTTGTTTTGTCTTACAATGTAAATCCAGCAAACCCCTTTGTTCCTCCCTAACTCTCAGTCAGGCTGCTATATTTTCACTTCAGCTCAAACTAAATAACTCTCATCTGTGGAAGAGCCCTGAGCACTGAGTGAGCTTTTCTGTGTATGAACTAGCATTGGCATGATACACAGTTAGCCAATGAACATCAAGCACCCCTTCAATTTTCAACTCCTAGAGTTTGGGCTGTGTTTGGTTAAAGGACTATATGCCCCACATAGTAATCTCTATGTTGACTTCAATCTGTTTAGAAGAAAGCAAGACCTTCATTTATTCTAATGTTTAATCTAATGTGCCAAAGCTCAGAGTCTGAGGAATAAAAATATGTAACTGGCTTAATACTTTAATGCATACTTGCATGGAATTAGGGCTGGGCGATATGGACCTAAAGTCATATCCCGATATATTTAGGCTGAATATCGATATACGATATATATCCTGATATTTTTTCAGAGCAAATGTTCAGTCAAAGTCAAAGCCAAATATGACACGTCACAAGTAGTTTTATTGAAACTGGCTACTTCAGTGAACAGTTGCAAAACCAAATGAATAAATAATAAACAGGTTTCTTCACCTAGTTTATGATTAAATACTCAGCTGTTCAAATAAGAATAGAATGTTAAACAGAGATACTGTATAACAAGGAGTACCTTTTTTGAAATCAAAGCTCCGTAAGGTGCACATTTAAATAAAAAAATGTCTTAAATAAAAATAGCCTATAAAATAAAATAGGCCAATCTTTTTCCGAAATAAATATATTGATATGAGACAAGTACAATATCAATTTTTTTGTAGTGTGACAACTATAAATGGCTTATTAAAAACAAATTACAAATTTTTCTTGTCCTTTCTAACAAATCTACAGATCCAAATAACAACATTACAAAAGAACAAAACATGACAAACCCTAGTAAGGTGAGCTTTGTTTCGGGGCTGGAGCTTTTTCAGGTTGTGGATTGCAGCTGGGGCTGCTGCAGCACGCAGTTTATCACACACTCTTCGTACTTGGTGATGAAAAAAAATATGTAGTGCTCCCACCCCTGTTTGTAACTTGTTTATGTCACTCCCTACATATAATGTGATTTTGTTGCTCATCGGATACTTTGAATCTGAGCTATCTCCAAATTACTGAGCCACTGGTTTTTCTTTTACTAACCAATTCCTACGTTGATGCTTCCTCCATGTTTGTCGAAGAGTGCTGGGTGTCTGTTCCTGCCCCTCCCCACTCTGTGCATGAAGGAGGAGGGGCGGGGGCGCGGGGAGCAGTGCAGAGACCTCCGGGTCAGCAGCTTGCTTGGAGTGAGGATCACAGCGCAAATTTGAACTATATCGATATATGCGATATGGTCTAATTCCATATCACATTTAAAAATATATCGATATATTGCACAGCCCTACTTGGAATGGACACATATGATCATATATATATATCATATAAATAAAAAAAAAGTTATATAGCAATCAAGATTTTTGGGTCACAAAATGTCACAGTAGTTTGATGGTGTTATGCAGAGAAACATCAAAATATCCAATCAAAGCAAACTCTCTTTTTCATTGCATTTTCTAAATAAAGAATTAAAGTAAAAGTACAACTAGCCAGCATTTAGATAAAAAATACATTTATTTGAAAAGTTTGTTATCCTGAAAGTGTTTCAGCATGAAGGAATGTGGCTACTCATTTCTATTTTTTATCATCTTATTATTTTTGTGATCAAATTAAGTCCGAAAGCAATGAGAAAACACCAAAACTCTACAACTAATTTACATCCTACAAGACCAATACCACTCACTGATGGTCACAGTGGCTATATCTCCAACACTGAGGGTTTCAGAGTATTTGTGGAGAATTTTAGGAAACTTAACAGTAACATCAATATCAATATTACTTTGCAACATTAAATTGTGTTCGCTGTAGAGCCAAAACACAGCTTGGCTTGCAGCATGACAGCCAACAGTTGCTTGTTAATGCCCATGCTTTTTGGCAGAGCATGATTTGAGTAAGCTACAATAGAGAGAGAGACAGAGCTGATTGATGGATTGCTGATTGTGTCCTTGGTAAGCAGCAGATGCACCGTCACAGATGCTGGGAACAAATTCAACTTGCTCATGAAGGAGTACAACTGGCAACATTAGTATATAAACAACAGCATATAAACAATGAATAAGTGCTGTGTATTTCCACTATTATCATGCAGCTGGAACCACTAAAATACTTGACCTCATGGCACCATAGTGTTAATTCATGCACTTAATAACATCATATCATCTAGTTGTGGTTGTAAAATTCTTAATTTAAACAAATTTAGCACTAAGTTTGCATGATGTGGGAACAATATATAATATACTTTTTAACAAACTGTGTATTGCTGTGCAATACCCATTTTCCTCCACCTATCTGGGTCAAATCACAGTGGCAGCCATGATGTCCTTCATGTGCTACATTTTCCAGCTCTTGAGGCGATCCAATATTTTTTCTGGGACAGGTGGGATATGAAATTCCACCAGCTTGTGTTTTGTCTGCCCTAGGTTCTTCTCCTGGTTGGACTAGCCTACTTCAGAATGTGACCAGGAGGCGTCTCGATGACATGGCCAAAACACCTAAACCGGCTGCTTTTTTAATGAAAAAGCGGAGTAGCTGTGGCTCTTTTCCAAATACCTTTGTAATGCATGTGCCAATTCTCAAGGGCGAGCTCAGAAACCTTGCAGAAGAAATACATTTCAGCCTGTTGTGATATGCCCGCAATAATTTGGTCACTCAACAGAGACTGTGACCATATATTGGGGTTGCAAAGTCGATTAGCTGGTACATTACCACCAGACCAGGCTCCTTCTTCATTAGTCTGATTCAAATCCTGAACTGCCACCGATGTTTCAGTAAAATGCACTCAGTAACATCCACGGCTGTGTTTTGGAATGACGAGGGCATTCCATGATTTTGTGGCAAACTTTTGCAAACTGACTGAGAATGATAAAACCAAAAGACAGATGTGCCCTTGGCACAGCCCATTTCATCCACAGCTTATCCAAGAGCTTCTGGATCATTTGGGACCTCCACAACAAAGATGCACAAGGCCTCCCCTGTGCTAGTTCGGGCAAATCTACCCAAAAATGAAGCCCTTCTAGTCACTCAGCACCCATTTGGATGACTGCGGTTTTTAATTGCCTCCTTCAATAATGATGTCCATTAGTTCATCTGGGGTCAGGGAACAGGCACAGATCATCTTATGGCCAACACTCAGTCCAATTCTCTGTAGTCTCTCTCAGGTATGTGGACAAATGATTTCAGATAGGAGTGTTAAACCCTGACCAAAAGGGTCTCAAGCAAGATACCTTTCTTGGAGTTTTTTTTCATCCTGGTCATGATCAGTTGGCAGCTCTGCTCATTTTTTTCTTCTGAATGTCAAAGACATACTTTGAGGTCTGTGGCGTCCAAACAAAAAGTCTTTTGACTGTGCATTCTCCACAACCCCACTGAGAAAGTGCAAGAAGACTGCATACCACAAATTGCTGTGTAAGAGTCTGAGCTTTTGTCCCAGTGACACACTGCAGCGTGGAGAGGATCATCTCATTCCCCAAGGAAAATTCTAACGCAGTGGTTGGAGCTGTGGGGTTAAAAGGAATATCTGCACACCACTCTGGCATTCTATAATAATCCTCTGTTAGAAATTACAGATACATAAGCAGAGAGGCAACCTATTAAAAAAATACATTGTTTAAAGATAATAATGCCAACACTACATTCATACTCTTATGAATCTAAATATTTTGAATTTTGTCATTAAATTATGAAAAACAATTACAGGACATTACATACACTACATATATTTACTTCTCTGTAATCTTTCAAAAGTTTCCAGCTGAATGTCTTGGAAACACCTCTGTAATCCTTCAAGGCTGACAACATTGTTGTATAATTAGTTTACCACTTTTTATTGCCATAAATGCTTGTGTAAATGCCTGTACTACCACTGTCAATCTTATTTTACAGGTTTTTCTCCTTGTACTTATCAGAAAGTATTACCAATTAGTCCTTCAACCCCATGCATTGCTTTTAGTCCAGGCATTGCAAACTCATGATATAGGGGTAAAATTTCCTCAAATTTAAAAACAACTTTGTTCTACATGAAAACACAAGTTACACAAGGGCTTGATACCTGTGCTGCAAAAACTCCCAACACAACCCAGCACAAGGATGTGTGACATGTTTGCAGGGGACATTATAAAGTGATGGAACTGGCTGGGACACACTCTTTGTTCAGTGATTTGTGAAACTAAAAGCATTTAGTAACATCTATTGTGTTCCATCCCAGTTTGGTTTAATCCCCCTTTTGTGTCCCCTGGAAAGACTAACGTGTTGTTGTATTTGTGTATTTGCCAGTAAGACTTTGGAACTCGTGTGTTGTCAAATCGATGATGGTGACATTTTTTACAATTTATTTTTTTTGTGTTTTTTTGACTGTCTTCTAACACCAATCCAAACTCTTCTGAAGTTGTAGTGCATTGAACTCTCAAGGCTAGATAGACAGATAGATAGATAGATGGATAGATGTACTTGATTGATCACAAACTGGGACATTCTTCTGTTACAGCAGGCAGATAACAGACAAACTGCACAACATAAAAATTACAAGAGTGAAATATACAAATGTGCAAGTCAACAGAAAATAAATTAAAATATATGTTACGGCTTTGGGCCAGTAATGTGCAATACTATTAATTAAAAAGAAAGAAAAAAAAAAAACCCCAACAAATTAAGCGAAGTAAAGTAAAATAAGAATAAAGTAGGATGTATGTTTTGGAATGGCAACAACAACAGCAAAAACAAGTGGTATTGGAAGAAGTTAACAATTAAATAGATAAAACAGATAGGCTCTGAAGGTGCAAGTGACTGAACTAAACAGCAGAGACTTCACAGTTCTCTCTGTCCGATAGCGGTGAGTTATTGTACAGTGTTATGGCCTGGGGCAGGAAAGATTTCCTGTAACCGTGGCTACAACTGCGAAGCTGTAGGAGTCTGTTGGAGAAGGAGCTCCACTGTCTGTCCAGTATGTGGTGGAGAGGGTGGTCAGGATTATCCATGATGGATAACAGTTTGTTAAGTGTCCTCCTCTCCACCACAGCCTCAAAAGTGTCCTGGGTGCATCCAATTCCAGAGCCAGCTTTCTTAATAAGTTTGTTGAGTTAGGTACTACCGTACTTTTAAAGAACATCTCAGTGTTCACAAAGGGATGGAGTTTGATAACCTGTTACAAATCAAATATAGCCGATTACCTTAAGTGATGTCTTCTGATAAGACAACACAGAATCTGTATTATCTTATCTGGGTATATACCATGAAAGCATTTCATTCCATGTAATGCATAGTCATGTTAACGGAGGAGAAAATACTTAAAAAACTATATGGATTCAAAGGTTGAACTAATGTGGCACCAGCTATAGAAAATTTCACTGAATTTCATGCTGCAGTGAAAGTGATCCCTTTCAAGTAAAAATCAGCGCGCTGTTCACATATATTCCCTTGTGTATTTCAAGGCAAGAACAAAGTATTTCTGTCATTTACATTTTCTTAAGAATGCACTGGAATTCAAATCAAGGCTAGTTCGAATGTAAAATAAGTGAAAATAAAACTCAGAATCTAATGTACTGAGCTGAACGCAACTGAACAACTGCAGCATGGAGTCATTCCTTCCCTGAGGTCAAAACTAGCATCACTATTCCTCTCCTTCCTGAGAGTCAACAAGAGAATTAAAACTCCATTTACAAATTCTAAGTAATAGCATTACCAGGCTAAAAATAGAAAACACTTTATTAGAGTCAGTAATCAATTAATAAATTCAGACAGCTTTTTTTTTTTTTTTCTTTTTTGGATTGCTGGCATAAACTGTATATTAGACAAATTATTAAAACTCCAAGACATATGATTCAATAAAGATTCAATGTGTGAGTGGATTTAATTAAAGCTTTCCTAAAATTCACACTAAATGCCCCAGTTAAAATATTTGACCATTTTAATTAAATTAAGTGTCATACTTGTGTGATGATGCCCCTTACTGCTCCCTAGTTAGTTTTGTGTGAAGCTGAACAGAAGGCGTAAGATAAGGGAGTGATAGTGGTGGATGTGCCTTTATGGCTCCCTCCCTTCAGTTTCTCTCTGAAGAAATTCTTTCTACCAACATACAAAGGACTATTTCAATCAGTCTCTTTCTTGTGACTGAAAGATACACAGGCTTTGATGCAGCATCCTTTGAGGATATTTATATATATATATATTTTTGTACCGCTGGATTGGTCCAAATTAGTAGGATGCCTTCTTTCCTCATGATTTCTGCTTCGTGACTTTTGTGTTATTTTTCTGGGTGCGGTGCATGGGTTTTTTCCCCCAATTTTCATTAGTTGCTAAATGTGTATGCATGACAATATACCGGATTTAAATAATAATCAGTGTTCAATCAACAAAATATTAATTGGAACTACACCATTGAGCTGTTTGTCATTTGTGTGCAGCCAAAACAGCCCTGCCTGCAGAGGTATAGACTCCACCAGCTCTGTGGCCCTATGGTCTCTGATACAAGAGATTTTGTGTGTTGCAAAGAAGCACAGCTTCCAGTCAGACTTGTTCCTGCAAAACAACTTTCACAGAAACATCTTTTGTCCCCTCTTGGATCACTGTCTATCCTCAGACCACGGACTGCATGGGTACCCCGAATAAGCCTCACTGTTTCGCCATCCATGTCTCTCATGTCACACCTTCAGGTCCGCTGTCTTTTACTCTGTCTCCCTGTGTGTTTTTGAGGAGACAGGTAGGCTGGATTCAGAGCAGACCTCCACCAGCTGCAATCCCAAACCCCGATCAAGGCCTTTACAAATACCCACCCAGCTCTGCCGCTGCCTCCCTGCCAGGTCATAGTCCCTCTTCAGGCCCTTCTGGGAGGTATTTTGCCTGCTACTTCTTACGTTTGATTAAACCTGTTCTCTTCCTAATGCAGACATGTCTGCTCCGCTGCAGCTCTTTGTCTTGTCAACGCTGACTCCACTCAGCTTGGCTGAGCCCTCACCTCTGCATTTTGCCCATTTTTCCTGCATCCAACGAGTGGACTTTGAGAATATCCTACCTTGATACCAAGAAGTTGTATCTTGCTCACTCCATCTCTTAATGGTTGCAACGTTTTTAAGATTTTTATAAGCTCTATCCAACATAAAAAGCCAAATATGTTTCAGCTTCTTTCTTTTATTTATTTATTTTCCCATTACATTTACTAAGCAAAGCATTGAAAAATAATGACAGGATAAATTGGGAAAAAAAATTCAAGATACAGCCCAACTTTTATACTTTATACTCACTTGTAAATAATAGTAAATGCATAATTTATTCCCTCTCAAACAAATCATGAGAGACTATAAAGCCGGCCAGTGGTAATACTAAAAATACTATGAGTCACAATCATTTCAATAAC
Source organism: Remorina albescens (assembly GCA_034769265.1). Classification (NCBI taxonomy): domain Eukaryota; kingdom Metazoa; phylum Chordata; class Actinopteri; order Carangiformes; family Echeneidae; genus Remorina; species Remorina albescens. Next base: position 6,572,295 of record CM068486.1, read on the forward strand.
AACAGAGCAAATTTTGCAGATCTGCTGCATATCACTCACGGGATGGAATGCTTTTCTTTGCAGCCCCACTCAGTGACTTAGATGGATACATTTTGCATATAAATCTAGCATACAAAAAGGTTTTTCATGCTATCAAAATCTTAGAAATATGAGTTTTTGTCAGAAATAAAGAGCAGGAAATGAGATGTAAATAGTGAATGCATGCAATCAGTCTGCATCATTGCCACCAGTTCTTGAAAATCCCGATGACTCAATAACAGCTTTTATCACAGGCCATTCAGCTGCTGCCTTCTTTCTGATGAAATGTGCTGATTTTCCTCTATACTGTGCTGAGCATTCGTGCCCCCATCGTTTGGCCGCTGCGAGCGTCCAGACAGCTGGAGGTGTTTGCAGCTGCTCTGCCCTCTGCCCTATGACAGCCTAATGGCAAAGCTTCCAGTCATGTTACCCATTTATCCCTCACTGAGTTAGATATGCCAGTGCTTTGGATGAATCTTTGGACTAATAACAACTGACTGACTGAAAATGGGCACAAGCTCACAGTGTAAGTCGCTATAGATGGAAGTGTCAGTATTAATGGAGAAATAGTGCTTAAATATCCATTCAATGATCTTTTTCTTTTCGCTGTAGGAAGCTAAAGTAAGCCACTGTAATAAGGACTGCTTGGTGAAAGCCGAGCCAACAGCATTATGATACAGCTAGAATTTAGACATAGCTTTCAAGGCTTTGCATTTATTTTTGAATTATAATTTTTACATCCCACCAAGTTGGACATAGAATATATTTTTCCTCTCCCAGAAAACAAAGCAAAGGATTTCTAAACCGTCAGGGAAAATTAAGAGGCATGTGCACGGTTTCATTTCATGGAGCTGCACTTCTTCACTGCCTGAAATGAAGCAAAGGTGAACAAATGTCATCATTATATTGGAAAAAAAAAATCAATATTCTTTTTCTTCAAGCAATGAAATTACTTATTTCCGAAAACTTTCTGCAGGAAAAAAAAAAAAAAAAATCATTACGAGAGACAGTCGTAAGAGTGAGCCATGTGTTTGTGTGGAAGTGTGCGCTTATGCACTAGCCTGTGAAATTTTAAAAAGTGTGGCACTGAGCCAAGGTGCCCTTGGAGCTACTCTACAGCCTCGTCCTGAACACTCCACGGACGAGAGCCCAGACCCACATGATGGCAAGTTATAGAAGTCCAAATAAATAGAAGCTGCCAATCAAAACAGATTCTCACCAAACTTTACTACCCACTGCCCACAGCGCTGGACAGCAGAAGAGAAACTGATATAAACCTGGTCTGTGTGTTTGTGAGTGCTTTTCCAATGGCATTTTTTCTGTTAGCATGCATCAATACAGAACTGATTATTTGAGTTTAATTCTTTAAATGGATGTTGGGTAAACACCTTGAATTGTGCTGACAGGTGCTAAATACAGTTAATGCATTTAATGTCCACCAAGCATGCATACCTCCTTCTATCTTCTTTGAGTCTTGCTCATGTTTCCATTGAATATTATTGTCAGTATTTCCCTTGGTTTTCACTTAAAGGAGCTATTCGTAAGTTTTGTTCTTGTGACCTAGTTACCATTAAATGTCGTTCGCCCTCATAGATCAGCAACAAACTTAATTCCTTTTATTTCCCAAGAGATGCCTGTTGTCAACTTATTCTCTTTTCTTTTAGGAAAACATGCACGCTAACCAGCTGGTCATGGCCTCCTTTGTCACTTTATGATAGGAACTCACTGTGACCTCAAACCTGCCCTGAAGACACAGCGTTCCACAGAAAGCATAAAATGATCCATGTGAATTCAGTATAAAGATGCCAAGCATATGTTCAAAAGCATTTTTCCATTTGTCTCTACATTTGGATGTTGGTATGTTTTGTAACAGCGAGAGAGGATTTCTGACATTTTTGTTGACCATATGCCAAGATTTGGGTGCTAAAATTTTACATGTAAAATGAATCCCATAAAAGTCACCCTCTATTTTGCTTTTTAATTTTTATGATATGCCAAAATATACCCAATTTTATTTGAGAAGAACAAACACTGGGGCGGGTGGGGTGGGCATTCAGAAGTTTCCATGTATGTTTTGGTACTGTCCGCTGTTAACTGCAGATTTCTGTGGGAGGAAACTACTAACCTTTAATACTTCCACCTGCCTTTTGAGTCAACAGGAAGACAGGAGCGGTGGATATTTGATAGTGAAAACAGAGAACTTGGGTGGAATGTTAATTTAAATCAAAGAATGCGTTCCTGTGTAGCTGAACTTCAGATGTAGTGATTTCAAGGCTGTGTGTTTGTTGCATCAGCCTACATCTGAAGTCATTAATTCCACATTGCGACTAAAGTGAAGATAAAATATTATAAAAAAAAAACATGATAGACCCCTCTGAAGCTAAACGCTCTACAGCTTAGCTTATATTTCATGGTTATAGCATTAGAAGGGGATGGGAGGGATGGGGTCCTGACTCTGAAAACTGAACAGTTTTGAATATCCAACATGCAGAACTGATTTTGTGCCATGTTTTATATCATCATATTACCTGTTCAAATCTGCTAAAACTTTATGTTTCCCAACACATCGTCTTCTTACTCCCCTGAACATTCCCCATCTTCTCATTTCTCATCCGCTGTCACCGACTCAATTGTCAGCACACCTCTCTCCTCTCCATCTGGGATACAAAGGAGGTTTTGGTGTGAATATGACATATGCATGTGAATATTAATGCAAATTGTGGCCTGAATGTGAAGATACTTTAGCTTGTGACATTCAGAAATTAAGTGGTTCTCAGTATTGTTTTTAGTACAACCTGACAGCTGAGTGCAGGCAAATAACATGCATTATCTATCTATTCTGCATCTATATCCTATGACATATGCCTCTATTGGCACGTATGCTGGGCAATGAGAAAGGTTAACCATATGTTTGAGATAATTAACTATGGTGTTATCATAACATAGGCTGGTTTGTCCCCCAGATAGCCAATGGTCACCCTCAGTAGCTGCCTCGTCTGCTCTCTTCATCTCAAATCAGATATTATTTTCTATATTCCATATTTTACAAATCAAAGGTGAATAAATTGATCAGCTAACTGATAAATAAATTAAGCAAAGACTATTTTGATAAACTTATTAATTAACATTTATAAAACTGAAATGAGTTTTTTTCCCCTTTCTTTTACACGTTTCAGTTTTTTAGAGTAGAACTGCAAAGGATTTTTGATATTTGGCTTGACATAATTTTTTGAATTTGAATATTTCAGAATTTGCCATTTTCTGAAGTTAAAATAGTTTTCAGTTACAATATTAGTCCTATAATGTTATTCAGGAATGCCACTTACATTGTTACTAATAAACAAACAGTTACCAGCATTACTGTTGCTTCACTGACTTCTTTCATAAAAAACAAACACGAATAAATAAATAAACAAAATACAACAAAAGATTGTTAGTCATGACAGACTGGTTATCAAGACATCAAACTGTCCAGTAGTGTCCTCATTAAGCATTGTAATTCAAATGTTACAGACAGAAATATATACTAAAGGTCAAGGTGTCCACAAGTAGTACTACCACACTTGTAAGTGGAGAAGGTGTTTGAAACTCATATCACGCTGCTCTAGACCGGACTGCATTCAGTAGAGGCAGCAGATAATGCCGTTGTTTCAGGAGATGATTTCCAATTTCCATCAGGCAAGTATGAAAAGATTGTGCTGCCAAAATTGCCTGCATAGTTAGAGCGACAGAGAAATGGTACTGCTAAATCTTTTGTTTGTAATATAAGGAATGAAAGCATCACCTTCCCACGTGGCTTAATCACAGAGATTAATTTAAAAGTCGATACTGAAATGTCTATGTGTAGAGGTGAACATAGTGTGGTAAAGATCGGCATCAAAGTCTGAAGTCTTTCATTCAATCATTCCCTTTGTATGTGTGACATTACAAGTCAGTGCAAAGTAGAGCAGCCAGTATTTTGCTGTTTAAAGTTAATGACACAAAGGGAGGAAACAAATGCATTTTAAACATTTAAAAAGGGTGTTTCTACAGCATTGAGTGAAATCGAATTCTGTTTCTCAAATTGATACAGAATCATTACTGTTCATCATTACGCGTGATCAGGAAGGAGACAGCAAGGCATAAAGGTGGTAAGGAAAAGAGACTGTGTGTGCAACGTTCTGTTAAGATTTGGCAACGGGACGATTCAGCTCATCCACTCCTATCTCGTTACTGTGACACTCCAGCCCATTAAATAGAATAGATTATTGATTTTGCTCTCTTCAGCTGCTCTGAGATTTTCCATCAGATTCTCTGTGCAGTTAGAGAATTACTGAAGAAAACCACAAGCTATTATGTGTACTACCACACAATCATACATCACTTATACAAATGGGTAGTTACATGAAAAAAAACAAAACAAAACCAAAAAACAAACAAACAACAACAAAAAAAAACCAACTTGTCATTGCAGCAATATACTCATGAGAATTGAGGGTTGTCATGGTGTGAGTGGAAATAGAAAACAAGTTCAAAACCCTCATGCAGCATAATGATTTCAATGAGTGAAGGGTTATAGCAAAAATCACATGCTGTTTTCGAATCGATCTGACATCACGAAAAAGACAAGGTGAGTCTGTTTTGATAATTGACAGAGAAGGCACAGAGAAGAACTCGCTGTTCATGACCAGACATGGCTATTGAGTTAGTGTGCATTGGGAGAGCAAGTAACACTTGGTTCTCTCTTAAGTGCCTGAAATAGCCTATTGTTATACTCAACCGCAAGATGTTTAGCATGAGAAATGCATCCTCACAAGCTACTATTTGGTATTTTAATACATCATTTTTAATTTCATATACAAGATTATAAGATTCCGTACATTTATTTACGGCATTTTTTTTTTGCGTTTTACTTAGTGGTTGCAGGTTAGCATGTTTCATAATAATCTGCCAATGTTGCATTTGCTTGTGATTGATATTGCAGAAAAATTATTTTTATGTACTAAATGTGTCACAAAGAGTAAAATGTTAAATAATAGCAGCATTGTTTCTTTTTTGCCTCTAGTTGGCAACAACAATGCATCAACATGAGGTTTGAATTCCTGCAGCAGTAACTTCCCTTCCCTACAGGTGGCATATGTCAGCATGTGTGAAGTTGACAATGATCAAACAATTGGAAAATCTGCAGCCTGTTATCCTCACAAAGTGAAATAATGATATTTTGTGCTCTTAACAATACCCTCTGAAGTCTCTCTCTGTCTCCTCACTCTAACCTGAAGTAATCTTTAAAATTCAATATCTGATCATTTTTTACCCACCAGGAGAAGATAATGAGGTTGTATGGCAAGGCTGAAATTGTGTGAATGTAACAAGGATATGCAAATAAGGATATGACACTGTAAATGTGCTCCGCTACGTGAGCTTTAGGGACTCTACGCACTGTTTGGTATCAGCAGTCTTTGCAGGTTTATTGCATATTATGTGGCAAGATGGGCCTAGTCAAATCTTGGACATAATCAGTGTTTGCTGTTTGCTATCAATCTTGAGGCATGTCAAGTTGTGCAATGAATGTCTGCTGAATCACAGGGCTAAATAGAAAAAAATATATATTTAAAAAAAATCATCAGCATCTTGACTCATCCATCAGCAGCAATAATGTTTGCCTCATGATTGTAAATTTTCATCTGTGAGCATCACAGCGTACAGTGGGCCCCTGCGACCAACACAAACAACACATATGCCAATGTAACCTTACTTTCAAACTGCTGGGTGACTTTGTAATAAAATGAATCAAATAAAAGACCATTTGAGATGTGAGTGAAGGAGAGAAGTGCACATTTGATCAATGCCATTCATTAATCTGGCCAGTTTTAATTGGCACGCTCAAAGCACCCACTGAGTAGGTTGGCACTGACAGCTGCAGTTAGTGGGTGGTTCGGCTCCTGTGTCATTGACAGAGATGATGGCTATGTTGATTACCCATAATTTAAAAAAAAAAAACAGTGCTCAAATTAATGGCAGTCATCAATGATAGACCGATTTCTGCTCTGTCAAATTGAAATGCACTTTACTAGCATCTGCTGGAAAAAAGCTTGTTGTCTTATCTATTTTACAGCGAGCACTTGTTCATTGAATCCTGCATGGACTATAATCCAGCAGTACACATTATTGTTAAGGAGTTAAAGTATTTGATTGAACTTTGATTGAAAAAGGTCAATACGTGTTTTGCAGCATCCCTGAACCAATCAGTTACAACTCTGTGCCCTCTTTCTAGTTCCTCCCATTTATCATGCTTTCCTCTGACTTTTCGCGAACACATTTGTTGTACACAATCTCGCCGTTGTGACCTGATTTCTGTTCATTAGCTTTCACTTTCCCTTCCTTCAGCAGAGACGATGACTGAGTCCTCTCCCTTCACTGACTTGTCTGATAGGATTTCGTGCGCTCTGTGCTGATGCAATCTAGGCAGCTCAGCAGCTGCGATTCCAGCCTGTCTCCTGGTGATACTGCATACCCCTCCGCCCTCTGTGGATGTACACTGAACCAGTCAGCATTGTAGCAGGGGATATTGCCACTGCCATTACACAGACAAACAGAATTAAAGCAAGGCTGCTCGCTAAATGTCAACAACAGCAGCTCCATCAACAGTTATCAGCTTTGCAAGAAGTTCGGGCCTCAAGAGAATTTAGGAAATAGCAGTTTTAATAGCAAATAAAAAAATTTTCCCTGACATTGAGAATAAATGTGGTTTTAGAACTGCTTTGGAGAGTGTGTCAACGTGTGCATGTGTGTTCAGAGAAGACAGAAGGACAGAGTGAGAAAGAAAGGAAGCAAGATTGAATAGGACAGAGAGAGAATCATTATGCATGCCACAATTTCCTGACTACAAGCAATTTCTGTATGACATGCATTGCAAAGGGTAAGATGATAGATTTTCCATGACAGTGTTTCACTTTTTGTCCTCTGTTCTACTGCCACTTTCAGGGGTTACTAACAAGTCTGTCTCACCCCCCCCGTGCAAATCCCCTAAGGTAAGCCTGTGGTGTGCCTCTGGCTCTTAGTGAAATGCCACCAGTAGTGAGTGCTGTAGCCTCACTTTCAGCTTCCAGGTATTACAGGCAGAAAGCCCAGCAAAGCATCTGAGAGGATTGGGATTGAGGAAATAATGTTAGCCCCTCACATACACACACTTGGCTACAATGGTACTAGTGATATCAGCAGGACTCGCATGTCGCTCAGTAATGTGGGAGTAGTGTTGATACATCTGCTCTGTCAGTGCAAAGAGAGGGGTATATTTATTTCAATATGAACATCCTGACATCCTTGCCTCTCAATACTCACTTCAGCCATTTTGCTGATATATCTTGACATTTCCCCATCCAGTCTTCAGTGAACCGGCTTATGTAAATACAAATTGTCGAAGCTGTGTTTATGGAGTGCAGGAACTTGCCTTTTTGGGAAATAGGAAAAGCAACTGTTTATCCAAGTCATAACAGTCAGTGTCCCTGGTTGATTAAATGTCACAGCATTAATGTGACATTATTATATTTATCCAGATTGGGCTAAAATGGAGAAAAATGGAATAAGCAAACCTGTATTCAGTCTGATGGTAATTATGTTCGCATATAAATAACAACATTTAATGCAATCAATTTAACATTCATATTGCCTCAGGTCTCCTTTGTGGTACATGCAGTTCAATCATTTTTTAATAGCAAATCAATGATTTCACTAATTTAGCTATTACATGTTTTCCACTGCTTTTTTCAAGAGGTTTTAAACTACTGCAGATTTTCCACAAAGCACCATGAACTAAAGATCTAATGTTCGACATTTTCTTTAATGGATAAAACTTTTACCATAAAATATTATCATTATGTTATCATTACATGATGCTTTGTTTTGATCTGACTGATTACAGGGTTTGCTCTTGTAGGTTTGTGCCTTCCACATTATGCATATTGCGACAGCACTTGCTGTGTCCTGACAGTTTGACAAATGTCTTAGAAAGACGCTGATTTAATTGTGTTTTTATCTAATTATCGCAGAGTGTCAAGATTTAGTTTAAAAGCTCTTTCCAATCATTTATCAAACATACAAAGCCCTTACAAGCATCCAGGTAACAAGGATTTATTAATATGTGTCATAGGGGCTTTGAGAAATTACTTTACAAACGTTAATTATTTATATTGAATAAATACCAGTCTTGATCTCATTACTTAGGGGTCTGGGAAGCTACCGTAAAGTCAAAAATTAACTGTCATTATATTCTTGTAGCTTAGATGGAAAAGGCCTTTGAATAAAAGACTTTTTAACAAGCAAAAACAGGTGAGAAAGCAAAATCAGCAAACTGAGAAAGCAAAATATGCCGTATTTTCCACTTGTATGCACAGTGACACTGTGGGACGAGGAAATGAGCTAGTTTGGTACTCTGGCCATGTCGAACGGTTTGAGATGATAAACGACTGCATCAGTTCAATTAAAGAAGAGCTTATAGGGAGACCTTTAAACATCTCACTCAAAGGCTTCTAGTATAAATTCTAAATAGCTACATAATACAGGCTTGGGAATGCGCAGCTGTTCCCCTATACACTGATAATCATCCTTCAAATTACATGATTTATAATTTAAGAATTAATTTTTCTGACTTGGTTGGTCGATTAGAAATGTTTCAACCTTGGGGCTGGAGACATATTGTGCTTGAATTGCATCGGGGTGAGCATGTCATACAGTACTCATTTCCACCCTGTGCTATGGCCTGAGTCAGTGTTCAACTACGTTGCTGCGGTAGATACACAATGTTGAAGTTAATATATGCAAATACAGCCCTGAACTGCCTTCGGGCTCTATCTCCGGGGAAAGCCTTTCTCTCATGACCTTGATGAGGTCACAAATGTCCACTTGCAAACTTCCAGTGCCTTTCCCAGCAAAAATGATAATATTACAGTCCTGAGAAAATTACACTGATAGCGAGGGAAAACAACTGTTTACTACATTCATTTAATGATGTCTCCTAAAATAAGGTCCTGGTCATTCAGCCTTGAAAAGAAACGATAATTACTGTCCTTTTGAGCCAGTACCTTAGCTGCTAAAAGTGAAATGACAAGTAACACTATGGAACCTACTATAATAATTACAATGCCATTTTATCATCAATAGATGTTGGTAGTGAGTTTTATAACACATCCCTTTCTTATCTTTCTTAGTTTCACCATTTATTTCATAAAATACCACAGAAGACTGATTTACGAAATATTAGTTCAATTATAACAGGTACAAATGAAATAAATTGAAAATGAACTTCATATTTTTTATGATATATATCGCCAGTAGCTTCAGCTAACGGCTGGTCTTGCAAATGGTTTTCTCTAAGGAAAGCCCTTGTAGATTTCCCCCATTAGCTGTGTGTAACATTTGAATATTCTGTTCTGCTTGCTAATTAAACAATTATGCAAATACTTTAAGCATGTAAAGAGGCATTTTCAAATACAAAGCTGCATAGATCTTAGTGGGGTGTCCTTCCATTTTTTTTTTTTTTTTTTTTTTTAGAAACATCCATGTCCAATTGTAGGGGATATCTATACACAGAGACAACATATGGTTCTGGTGTGGCGTCACCAATTGTTTCTAGCATGGTGAATAAAAAACAGCTCCTGAACCCCCTGGTCATTTTGTAATATTAGAGCAATTCAAGCTCTCTGCATTAATGTAGATGAAGGCTGCTTTCTGCTTAATACTATAATTTGCTGATTCCATCCCATATTTCTGTTTGCATCATGTATTACGCTTTTTTAAAATATTAGACACAGAGAAATATTCACCAATTCCTTGTTTGTTTGCAGAAGCTGCTTTGTCAACAAAAAATTATCAACAATGCTGCGTACCAGCGGTGTTTTCTATAGCAATTCAAAGAAGATTACACTGTAAAGCAGAACCAACCCTGCAACCAAAAATAGTGAACAGTATAACGAAGCACAATAGGAACAAGCATTTTTCTACAACTTCCATATGTAGCAGGCATATCCATAGCAGATATTCCATTGAGCTGCAACAGAATGCACTCTGGTGGTTGGTCTGAATTCCCTCTCATCACATCTCCCCTCCCTTCTGGCTTCCTCTTCATTGATAGTCGAGTCACATTCGAAACAATCCTCAGGCAATAATTGCCATAAACAAAAAAAACCCTGTTTATCTGGTCGGAACAGCAGTCCCAATGAATATACGCCACCATGGGGAGTGAAGGGAAAATGGAGAAAGAATCAAACGTTGATATTCTTACAAAAGAAAGAAATCAATTTGAACCAAATACATATCTCCTCTTTTCTATCCCTGCGTTTAGCTTTCGGTAAAAAATAATGGTTTCTGCACTTTTGCAGTGTACAAGCAACACACCCTGTCTGGTTGATAATTATAGATTAGCTTGGCATCGGCATTATCAGTACCTGGGTAAACTGCTTCCTAATTATGTGAGGGGAGATAGAAAGCTGTTACTGCATCTGCTATGTGAAGACACCAGAAATGTTCTTAACATTGTAAGTGAGGAATCTAATTGTCCACATTGTGGCAATCTTGTATCCCATGACACTAATTTGTGCACAAAGGGATAGTATTTAGCTGTAGTCAGTGTCTACCTAAACAGCTGCCTATGAGGATTAGTGTATGCCAATGGTCATTGATGTTATGGCATAATATTGTATTAGAAGAACAGTAATGTTATTTGCTACTTACACATCACCCTGAATTATCTTGAAATTAGTTACATCCTTATTTTTATTGGGGTATGTAAGACACATTTCTCCCCCTTACATGTGTGAACTTTGAAGTTTAAAGGTTAAGTCATGGTTCAAAGCATATTAAGGCAGGTAACTGGACAGAAACAACAGAAACAAAGCAAAAATGAAGCAAATAAATAAATAAATAAATAACATGAAATGGGAAAATAATGAGACACCTTAATACTCTGGCTTTTGCTGAAGATATTGCTTTGACTTCAATGTCAATCAAGATTAAAAATTAAAAATCTATAAATGTTTAAAATGTTCAATTGAAACGAGTATGTAAGAAATGTTCCTTTTTTTCCCAGTCACATCTAGTTTCAAAGGCAAGGGCAAAAGGTTACAATAAAAGTCAGGGTTATAAATTCTGAAATGGTTTTTATTTAATCTTTTTCATCTGCTCAGTAGGTTTTAGTAAATGCTTTGGTGCTTTTATGAAGCTGTTTTTTGTTTTTTAGTGGGCACCATACGTCTTAATAAGTTAATATTAATCTGATGAAGTGATCTATTTTGTCTGTCCACAGGAACTGCAGTTTCTTTGTTTCAGTCAGTGTCATCCATTTTGTAACCTAAAGCCACCAACTCAGTTCTTATTGCACAATCCTTGTCCACATTTTATCATTTCATCATATGAAAAGGATGAAATGAGTTGAACAGTAAGCAACAGAGTGAAAAATGAGCATAGGTACCTGCAGACACTTTGTGTCAATAATAAAAGAGAAAATTTATGACAGCAACTCCACATACTTCATTCATCTGCTGCCCTCTATGAAATTATCCCGGTGAGGGTCATAATGGGCCTGAGCTTATTCCAGCACATACAGTCATTGATGAGAATAACAGCATTAAAATAAAATAAACGGCTAAATTACTGACTATGTTACTTTTTTCAGTAACACGTAATCTAACTAATTACTGTTTCCATTGTTAGAATGCCATTACCATGACTGACAATGCGGCGAGTCGGGATGAATCAAAATTAGCATTTCCAAACTGGAAGTGTGGACATTTTTATATGTTTTCTGTTAGTCATTTATTATATTAGGTGCCAATTTCATTAATTTAAAAGTATATCATATTTATTTTTAGTATAAATTATCTAATAAGCTGTTGAATTTAAAGTTCCATTTAAGGAAAAAAAGAGATTTTTTTCTTATATATATATTTGTACATGAAAAGAAATTGTAATGCTATTGTTACTTTCCCTGGTAACTAGTTACTTTTGTAATGCTGTAACTCAATTACTAAGTCAATTACCTCTTTGAGAGAACTAACTAATACTAACCAGAACTAAATAACTAGTAACTTTTTTAAAGTAGCATGCCCAACACTACATACATTAATTTGAACATATAAAATTATGATATACATATAAGTAATCAAAATAAGCTATAACTGCATTCTCTGATTGAGAGAGTGTGATTTTATCTCCATTTCATCTTTGATCATTTTCAAAGAAATATGGCATTGAGTCGATTTACAAATCAAGCAATTTAATCAGAGCAGTGATGCAGGACTAACAGAACTACCATTTTATGTGGAACCTTTACGGAACTGTACCACTACAAATGACATGCCAGTAGGTATCGAGAGCGGGAGCCAGGAGAGCCCTTTACATGAGAGGCGAAATTACATTTTTGTGACATTTATTTCCCTCTCCAGTGCCGCACAAGGCTCATTTGGTGGTGCCAGGGGGCCTGTTGGTTTCAACGGTAGTGATGTTGGGTCCATTAGAAAAGACTTTCATTTTCACTTGTTGAGAAAAAAAGCTGGCTTGTCAAAGCCAGAGTTGTGAATATCTGGGTGTTGTGGAGACAAGCATCTTTGGGTGGCTTCAAACTGCATTTTATCACCCCAGGGACTCAAAAAAAACAAAAAAAAAACCACTCAGTAAGATGATTGCTTTTCCCTTTTAGATGAGCACTTATGGACAAAGGTTGTGGAAGAACATGAGATTCCACGACACAAAAACATGCAAGCTACTTTATAAGGATGGTGTTAGAGTTTGTTGTATTTTACACCCATAAGTGCCAGAGTCTTAAATATTTGGGAGGTGTGATGCAAGTAAGGCAGCAGAAAGCACTGAATACAATTGGTTAATGCGATTTGTGCAAACGTTGAAAATACCTGGACTGAGGAAATTAGTATATCTGCATTAGACCACAGTCTTTTTTCCAGATCATGAAATGCATTCACCACACCAACTACAGAGAGAGGGTTGCTCAGCTGTATTCTAAAGCCATGCCATATTGGCTAAATGTCTAACTCCTCCCAGGCGATGGCACCTCATTTGGTCGCACCATTACACCAGGCCCTCAGAGCCTCCATGGAAGCGCAAGAGAGACTATAGTCTGTTGGACCAGTCCCTGGGTCAGAGCACTGCTGTGGGAACATCTGACTGCAAAACACTGATGGATGTCAGCAGACTGAAGCCTACCAGCCATCTGGCAGACTGGAGACTGGAGACTGTGTCATTCCTACAGGCTCGGAGCCTGAAATGTGGGAAACGACAACGGTTGATTTTTTTATACAATTTCCACCACTCCGAAGGGAGTGGTGGCCTGTGGTCGCCTGCGGGCAATTGAGACGTTCCATTGAAATTGCAGAAAAGCCCGGGGACACGACAAACTATAAACTACTGATATTATTGATGCAGCTTTTAAATATTGTGGGCAAGCCATATATCAATTAACTTTTGTGGCCTTTATGAATTCAAGTCTGCTGACTCTGCACGCTCACATTGTTTCCTGCAACTGCTATTGTCTACCCGACCTGATGACTGTGCACAAATATTTACCCATACGCTTTTAACCATTTGCTCATCCTTAATTTTTTAGTAAAGCTCTGAAATTTTCTATTTGAATTTAGAAACTCTACAAACATGTTTCCGAGGAGCTTTTGTTGACTTTCCGTTTCACATGTTCAGCTCATGCACTTTCAAATAAAACAGCAATGCCAAGAAGCTAGTTATTATACCACTTGCATTCCATAAATAATCAAGGCAAAAAGCTTAACACATCCATGTTTTTGCAACTGATTTTGTTTTTCGATGGCACGATACTTCAACATCATATTACTATTTACGTGTTGTTTTCAAACTGAAGCCAAAATCTGCTCTGTCGAAAATTAACATAAATGTATGGTTTTCTTTGTCTACACTGTGTTGTCAAGTGCAAATGCCCACTTATCTTAGAACATCGACACAATGAGTATCATGACTTGGCTTTTCAGCAGGATTGATTGGAAAAACCTCTGCTGACCAAAGCCTCACCTGAAGTGTGCTTGGACATTTAAATCTATCAAACCCTTTGCTGGTGGCTAAGTCTCCTGATTCTATCTGTGTAAATCATTTTAGGACCCCCATATAGCGACAGCAGATGTTGCTAGCAACTGGTACTAACTTTTCAAGGGCTGCTTACAAAATTGGTTGTTCTATTAAGCTTCTACAACAGATAGACATTTTATGTGCCAAATAATTGATTGAAAAAGAAAAATCAACAAGAATGCCAAAATAATGTATAAATCCAGTCTTATTTTCATCACTAAGAAGTGTAACATACTTTTTTACTACTATTTATAAGGCAGCACTGTGTAAAAGGATCCCCACAGTAACATAAATGTACAATATAATTAGCCAAACAATGTAGAGCATCCGTATGCAGCTACCGACCATTTTGTTAGATTAGAAATGACAAATACAGTGGATTTTCTTTAGCTCTTAATGCCTCTCATTTTGAATACATTACAGTAAGAAGTATCAATAAGCTTGAAGTAACTTCAAAGTGTCACAGGCTTTTATTCAGAGCAGACCTTTTGATTTGTCATGAAGGGGAAAACATGTTTGACTAATTACATTAAATATGGCTCTGTTATTCCAGTAAATCACAACAGTGACAGTGATCTGACTATATAATACCAAAACCTGAAAAGTTTAGTACCTAAATGCAGTTCATCCATTAATTATATTAATATCTGTGCTTTTGCTAGTTGACATGCCAAAGAAGCAAAGTGACAGACAGTGAAATGTTTTTCAGCTAAGTCTACCTGCCTGAGTAGGAGATACGGCAGTGAAAAGAAATTTGCAGGAATGTAATTTTGCGAAGGTTCTGTGATTAAAAAACCTTTTCATTCTTTTCACATTCTCCCAGACAGGTGGGCGATCAAGGGCACTGAGGCTAAACCAGAAGTAAATACATATCGAAATAGCAACACACCTAAGACAACAACACTTGTCTTAGACACAGACAAGACACTTTGGTTTCCTACTCACAGCAATCTTTTACAGCCAGCTGCATGTACAGAGACAATACTGGTGAGACAAGTGTGAGACAGACGCATCATATGTGAGTAACACTACAGAAAAATTAAGAGTTGACTCACATATGTCTCTAGGATCACGTTGAAGTTTCACTCTCAGGGGTGTCCAAACTTTTTTGTCCCAGATTTTGTGAGGTGAAAATGAAGACCGTGAGAAGACATTGTCTGAGGGCAGGGCAAAAACAAACAAACAAAAAA
Organism: Remorina albescens; assembly: GCA_034769265.1. Lineage (NCBI taxonomy): Eukaryota > Metazoa > Chordata > Actinopteri > Carangiformes > Echeneidae > Remorina > Remorina albescens. The sequence goes on from CM068486.1 coordinate 6,587,582, forward strand.
CAGCCTTTATCATTTCATAATATGATCATATTTGAGATGTTCAGCTCAGAGAACCTGTTGGTGAATAACACAATGGAGTTTAATATATTTACCTCCGTCTTTGCTGATTGTGTTACAGATAAGGATTCATAATCCAGCTCGTTCTCCAGCCATAGCACGTAATCCATCCGTAGTAATCCCACTGATTTTATTCCACCGTAGTTTTAGTCATCCATGGAGGAACAAACAAACAAATAAATCAGTTTCCTCTTGTTTGGTCCTTCAGGCTCTGGAGGTCAAGTTGCTAGTCGGTCACGTTCATTTCATCGACCACTCCTCTGCATTCATCACAGTCTGACGACAACAACAACAACAACAACAAAAAGACTAAATCCATTCCTCTGGCCACCAGCTGTCTCTTATGTCTGATGAAATATCCTCATTTCTCCGCCACAGTGTTAGGAGTCAGGTAAATATTAGCAAACCCCTTGCTTCCTCTCGGGACAGCTACTATCCGCCACCGTCTTAAACAATCATTGATGAATTCAAATTCAAACAAACAAACCATTGCAGTATTTAGCAGGTAGTTTGTTCTTGGGTTATTTCCATTTGCCTCTCGGGCTCCTGTGAAAAAAGCTGCTGTAACGGTTAAAACAGTTTCCAGTTAGCTTGTTGTATCCGTTAGCATGTTCCGACCGGCGGTGCCTCTGGACGTTGAACTCTTCACTAACAGCCACAGTCTCTTGGCAAATACACGGTTGTTTTGTAATCCAATGGAAAAAAACTCACATTTCCACCTGTCCTGGAAGCGGCGGCCCCCGCAGTCAACTTTCTTTTTTTTTTTTTTTACGTTTTACTTTTTTATTTACGGTCGCCATTTTAGAAATTGGCTGGTAAGGGTCACGGTGAGGGTCAAACAGCAGGAGGGCGGCAGGGCTGTCGGAATTTGGCGAAACATAAAATTGTATTTTCCATGTGTGTGTTTTACATACTCTGGCAATCGACAGCACTGGGGGTACAAAAATTATACTTTTCATGACAGAGGGGATTATATGAAATTTGACCACTGGCTGCAATTGGCCCCCAGGGGCCAGACTTTGGACATGGCTGCTCTAAGGCATTGCTTCAATGGGCCCACGTGAATCATGGTTCTTCCATGTTTATAGAGAAAGTGATGGTGGCTCTTAAAATCATCCGATCGTTGAGGATCAGTTTAAAGCTCGTGTAAAGCAGCACAATTGAAATGCTAGACATCCTTTCAACAAGTAATACAACTTTCATTTGGTCGGTTCATGTTAGGAAACCATGCGGACAAAAGTAAAATTCATTTAAATCTAGTGTCCTAAACAAGCAAGAGCGTAATAATGTAGATACATCCTTCTTTGATGTGTATCTCTTTTCCTTGGTTTATTTACATTCCCATAGTTTGTGAGTGTTCACCAAAACACAAAGGTTTTCCATGAAGATATTCCAGTTCAGGTATTTAATATTTAAAGGATATTTCTATCTTCAGAAGAGCTACCTAAAACAGGGACTGTCCCTGGAACACACTAGTGTCAGTGCTACTATTTGCCATTACAAGTGATAATCTCATCAGATATTCCTCAATTTAGATCCTCTGTGTTCTGTCCAAATGTTTCCTTTCCTTTCTGCTTGTAGTTTGGAAAACAGACGTAATGAAAAACTGATGAAAAAACACGCTAGAGATGAAGAGAAAGAGAGAATGAGAAGGAAGTCACATTTACAAATTTCTTGGAATGGAAATTTCATTTCCATAAATGATTAACACAAACAGCAGGTGGTACTCTGCCATGAATAAATTGGAGAAAGAACATGTTAAAAACCACAGAAAACCGAAAATACATCCAAATAAACTATATGGACACACCAAGAACTTCACTAAGTCTGCAATTCTTGAGTTCCACAGAATAATGCCAAAATAGGTTTTGTTTAATGGATTTAAAACAGTGGGAGCCTTTCATTTCCAGCTGGTAAGAGAAACCTGAGGAAAAAAAAACACAAAAAACAATGGTTGAAGCATCTGTCTGTGGCTAATGTGTTACTGTGTTTAGACTTTTCATGGACACCTGTGGAAATAGAGAAAATTAAAGCTAATTTCAAAGCAAGCAGAAGCGAACTCTCCATTCAGGCAAAATTGTAGTAGATATCACTGGTTTGCCTCAATCAGCATGTCTCCAAGGGATCATAAACTAGCGCAAATGAACATAAACATGCTGTGTGAAGTTTATAAACCCAAATACCATGAATTCTTGGCACGAAAGTTCAGCTTGGAGCTTCCAATTTAGTCTGTACAATTTTAAGAAAGAAGAAAAAATAGAAATAACAGATTCCTGCTAAAGTTGCTAAGAGGCCACATTTATTTGGAGGAAGTTTTGGTGAAAGAAAATGTGTCATTATCATCTTTTGTCTGCCTACATCAAGTTTCAATTTTGTATTCGTAGATTACAGTTTACATAAATAGAATCCCAGTTCAATCATTTTATTTCTCATAATCAGACAAGTATTATGCAAATATTAATATTCCCCCTCGCAAATGACAAACATTACCTTAGAGGAGCATTAGAGACAGTTTGAACCACAGTGCCCTTACAGCCAGAGAAGCAGCGTAAAGTATCAGCAAAGCACTTTCTTTCTTTTAAGAGTCATTACATACAAGGATTAGAGGACAAATTCCAGGAAAAGCATTAGCAATTAGAAGTCCAGCAGCCGTCAAGGTATGTAATTATAGGCAGTGTGTGTGATTAGGGTAAGAGGTTCAATAAATTACATTAACATACTTTTAAAATCACAAGGGAGAGTCTACACAGACCCTAAAAGAGGCAGAATGCATGTATTGATTTTCCTTCTTCCAATGGAAATTTATTTGGTGGCTGCTGAGCAATGAGGGCCATTGCAGTGCTCAATTTCCTGACACAAAAAATGTTGAAGCTTCGCAGCGCAAATGAGTACCCTGCAGACAACGTGGCATGATTCTTTTGTTATAAAGAAGAAGAAGAAGAAGAAGAAGAAAAACATAGACCAAATTTTTTATGCATTTTGTCTTCAGCTGCATTTGTCATCTGTAGCTGTGTTACTACTCTTCCACAAAGAAATCAAAAGCATGCTTCAGCATCACACCTCATTCTGGGAGAGACTCTAAAGATGTGCTTTTTTTCTCGTTTAAATGCTAACCTTGGTCCACTTTGTTTTTTTTTCTAAAATTACAGGCGGATACATGTCCAAGATTTAGAGGATAAACTATTTAGAAAAGGCTAACCACCATTCTTGTTGGATTCCATATTTCTAGTGCAGGCTCTTTTATCCTCTGCCAGTTGTATCTCAGTAATGAATTTGATGAAGTTTGTTAATCCAGTGAACACAACGTGTAGACAGGAGGACAGTAATTGAAGGGACATTGTGATAAACTTTAAAGGCTGATCAAGTAAAGTTACTTTAAGGTTTAAGGTTGATGGATAGAACTGAATGGCTCCAAGGATTTCTTGATGTCAGAGTGTGTGCATATGTGTGTGTGTCTCTTGCAGGGTTGCTTGGCAGAGCCTGAAACGCAGCTGTTGGCTTTAATCGACTTTTTGGATAGGGAAGATTTTCCAGTCCAGGGACACACACCTTCAAATCGGCTCAGAAGCTTGCTGGCAGCGACAGGAGCCCCATCTCCATGGTCAAATGGCACCTTTCAACCCTTCTGCTGACGGGCTGGCTTCGAGAAGGGGCTCAGGGTCCAGGGAAAAGGGCTGGCAGCACCAGCACAGCAGTCTTTTACGGTGGAGGAACTTAACTGCACAAGGCATCTCCAAACCCCACAAAACTGGCAGCTGTCCACACCTTTCCCTTGAGCTGGCTTAGATGAGTGCATCACTTGTATGAAAATCATGCTGGAAGCAAAAACCAAAGGTTTTTCAAAAGCTTCACCTAAAGTTTGATTCTGTAAATTGCCTTTTTTCCTACACTCCAGTTTTATATACGCAAAATGCGTTGCTTACTGTAACCAGTAGGTTTTGAATAGCATAACGCATTAATAATAATGAGAAAGAAACTACAGTTCAGATATCAAGCAAATAAATAAAAGTTGGTTTCCATTTCTGTGTACTAAAAAATCTATTCTAAGTGAATACATATAGAGAAGACATCTGTATAACACTTTTAAACTGGCTTGTACTTTATCTATTACTTCCCATTTCGGGAAAATAAAGTAATTTCATTTGCCCTTCAGGTTTCTGTTAAAAAAAAGCTGAGCATTTTTACTCTTTAGCTGTATCAACCCCTGTTGTCCATCTTCCTGCTGTCTGATATGTGAGCCCTGGTGCTGCTGTTAACTGCTTGGAATAGCAGTTTAAGTGGAGTGTCAAAGCCCACAGCAAAATGGTTGCCATTCTTCAGGAGGAAAGCATGCAGCACATGGCATCATTAAGCGGATGAGACCCTCAAGGTGATGTAGGCAGTCTCCATGATAGTCCTTAGAATCATCAATTCTGCTTATGGAACCACTTACCTCCCAATGGCCCCGTAATCTATTTTTAATATTTGCCAGATAAGTGCTTTCACAGACATTCTTCAGGGAAAGGCCAGATTTTTATCATTAGTCATGAAAGAAAAAAGAAAAAGAAGAAGAAGAAAAATACGGGAGTGCAGTAATAACCAAAACCAAATGTATTCTGGTTCTGTATTTCTTTTTATCCTTTCACCTGCACTTCACTGTTATGACATGCATTTTGACAGATTGCAAAAAACACCTAAAATTAGGTGTAAAAGCTTTCAACTTCCAGCTGGTGACTGACCTTGCATACTGATGTCTGATATGTTACTGTGTTTGTTTCTATATACGACCCAATGGCATGTTTTGTGGAGAAATGACCTCATTGGTAGTGGTTTGACAAACTGTAACACATCGTCAGTTAAAATTCATAATTATAAGTAAAATTAGAGATAGTCATCCAGAATTACATTGACAAAATGATATTAAAGGACCAATGTAAGGGGATCTATTGGCAGAAATGCAATGTAACTGTGATATTTACATCTCCATCTGTGTATAATCACCTGAAATGAAGAATTTCTGTGTTTTCATTAGATTAGGATGAGTTTCTATAGTAGCCCCAAAAAAAACAAAAACAAAAACAGGCAAATCCCAGGCTCTAAAGAAGACCTTCAATGTTTTTACATGATCTAAAGTACACTCTGGGCTCTCCTGCTTGGTGGGTTAGGGGTAAGGGGAGGGGTATCGAGTTGGTTCAAATCAGAAACCTCACCGCAGCATCCCACTTACCCTGCACACTAGTCACACACTGGTCAAAATGTATTTGAGCTGCTAAGGCAGGCCTGAGCAGAATATTAGGCAGCACAGCAAATTCTGGATGTGAAGAACAACTGCTATAGTCAGATTTTGTTTATTCTCAAATATTGATGTCACATCTCTCTCTCAAAAAAACAAACAAACAAACCAAAACCTGTCAGTCAGGTTGTCCTCTGTAATATATCAAACAATATCTGTCATCAGTCACATTGTCAATTCTACCTCCATACGTCTGTTTGATCTAATATGTTTCAGTATATTATTGTATACAGTCTAATAGAAATAGAAAAGCAGCACAGTGATCAGCAAATAAGAGGGACGATATGATGAAGTTTTCTGAACATTTCGCTGCTTGCTCGTATCAGATGCCTTTGCCTGTCTCCTCCCTCTAATCAGCTCTCTTGACTGAGCGCAGATGTCTCAATTATTAATTTGCTCAGACGAGCCTGTGATGATTGATGAGAGGCACATCCTAATCAATGGCGAATGCATGATAAGTGTTTACTGTGAAGATTATTGCAGCAGCACCTCAGGTGGAGTAGTTTTTCTCCTCGTTATTAGCACCAACACAGCGCCAGCAAATAACTCACTGACACTTAAACATGATCTTCAATCAGGGATTTTCTGGCGCTTGACCTTATTTTCAGAGTATGTTATTCTGCCAAGATTTTAGTGTGAACTTTAGACAGGGAAACAAGTGAGTAATTTCTCTCTGACTGGCTTTGATGGAGATATTTCATCATGTAAAAGTATTTTGGATGCCTGCGAGGCAATGTGTCTTTTATCCAAGTTTATGTGTTTGTGGATGTAGTTACACCATTTTTGGTCCAGACTTTAATTGAGATTTTGTGCAGTTTTGTTTTGGACCAAGCTGATAACGGAACCTTCTGCTACGTTCCCCTGTCATGGTTAATATCCAACGTCTGCCTCAACATTCGTTTATTTAGTTTCATTTTCATTGACTCTTGCAAGTGTAAGACCTCAGTGCTGTGAAAAAAGGAAATGGCATACACTGTCTCTGCAAATCTCAGCAAGAGCTTTCAAAGTCTGACATTCCTATCTTAGGGCTCAGTGCAGAGATCCACAAAGCACAAGCAAATGCTGGCCCAGAATGCAAATACCTTTTCCTAAAATCCGGCACTCAAGCTTGTTTGGAACTGCTCAAGACCCTTTGAGGATGAGGGAGAAAGAGGTGGATTTTTGGGCGAGATTGTCTTGGTAAAGCCTCCGTCAATCACTCCCCTGGGAGAAAGGTCGGCTGGAAAGAGAGGAGGCTAGATGGCTGTGGCTTTCTGTACACATCCTGGCATAAGGACCCGTTCTTTGTTTCAGCTTTAGCAGCAATGCCAGCAGGACAAAGTCTTGTTATATCCACCTAAGCCAACTGTCATAATTAAACTGCACATAGGGTAACAGCAAGATCCCTTTTTGCTGCAGCTGCTATGAAATGCTGCAAGAGTATCCAAATGTTTTGTGGATTAAATCCATGTGGATTCATGTTCACACAACAGTTAAAGCTAAAACAAATGCACGGGCTTGAATAAATGGTAAACAGCTCAATTTCTAATTTCTGAGTCTTTCTGTCATCTTCCATGAAGATGCAGAATCTGCCACAAAGAATATTACTGTAACGGTTTCTTGCTTTATGTAGCAAACATAGAAAACTAAAGCTCCTTGAAGGAGAATGTCATTTTTAAGCATTTTGAATTCATCTTTTTTAGGTTACTGAAATCCCTACACTTCCTCAAATCTTTGTACCTCACAAAATCTCAAATAGGCCTCTCTGTTTTTGATTGATTACATTTCAAATATTGTTTTTAAGCTAAACAACCAAACAAAAAAAAAAAAAAAAGAAAGAAAGAAAGAAAGAAAAGTGGGATCAAGTCTTCCTGCCTGTTGGTACAATGGAATCGGATTACAGATAATCTTTAGATGGCAGTGTTCAACCATTGCAGAAGCACAGGAAACTGGTGGAAAGAGGGGGAACTGTAAGCTTCTCGAAGGTCAAACACTCCTCCTTGAAAACCTCAAACCACTTTGGAAAAATGAACAATGTATAAACGGGGAAATGCAGGGCTTAATATGTATAAATCCAGACAGATGTATAGGATTTACTGGGGGTGACTTTATTATAGGAGATGGAGAACACACTCAAACACACACACATGCACACACGTGACAAATGTGACAAGCAGGTCTATATTCAGTCAGCATCTTTACAATAGGGGGATAAACTATGAAAATATTAATAGGTTTTTCTTGGCTTTCCATTATATGGAAAAACTTGGTTACCTCTGTTGCTGACAAGACTTACAGAACCTGAGAAGTCTGATAGAATACATGATTTACAGCAGGATGTAAGAGCACATTGCTTCACTGTTGAATGGCCATTAGTAATAAATGTAACTTAAAAATTTTGGTTAATCAAGCTTTAAGCTTTGTCTCAGTTATATTGTCCAATACAAGAGCAAACAGATGTTTAGATATGACAGACATTTGTATTCTGATCCAGCATCAGTTTATATGAGAGCACATCCTGGTTGGTGTTTCCGTCAGTTTCAGATCACTTTGGCTTCCTATGTTGTCAAATCAAATCAAATGAAAATGTTGATAAATTTACATGAACATTATTTAAAAAAAAATTAATATGAATGTAGTAGTTTCTGAAAGTGAAATTGCTCCTGATCAGTAGCCAACTCCCTGGTCTAGGCCATCAGGAGTTCCTGCCACAAAGAACAAATATCTTGCCATGGCTGAACAGCCTGCGGCAGTGTTTTAAAGTTACATGTAAATGGATTAAAGAATGTAAAATCTCTTGTATAATCCTCAGACATTCATATGTGATGCGCTGCCTATATAAGGACCATAATCACATCTCTTTATAATGGAACAACTGCCTAAAGCTAAGACTTACAATGAAGTGGTAATCATGTAGTACATTATAACTGCTCACTGAGCAATGCTGAAGCTAATGCTCTACGCCTACTGTCTTTTACAGTGGACTGTATATATAACAGTCTGTGTTCCTCACAAGGGCAATAATGCCAGCGTGGCAGGTCTACTCTTTAAGTCTGCTAGGTCTCCAGCAGAGTAGCTTTGGATTATTACAGTTAGAAATAGTCCTTATTTATCCCTAAATGCATGTTATACATTTCCACAGCTGAGCCTCTGACTGAAACATATAATACAAAGCACAGACCTCCCTCAGGTCCACTTTTTTTGTGATGAGCTATAGAAGCCCAGTACTTGTGAGCATGGCTTCATCCTCCTACTGGCTGACACCCTGAATGGAAGTGAACTAGAAGCGGCACCTTTTCAAATCCGTCTGACCGTGTTTGAGTCCGCATCAGATCATCAGTTTTCTGCTGTCACCACACAACTCTATACTGAACCTGTTCAGTTCAAACAATTTCTGTGCTGGAGTTCATGAAATGCTTCTAAACTTACTGTAGAAGACGGTTTTGGGAGAAGAAGACATGTGTAGGTCAGACGACCAAAGAGATCTGCTGATGGTTCAGCTTGGTCTGATACCTACTGTAAGCGTTTGTCCGTCCATATCAGTAGTATAGCTATAATGGACTTTGTAAACCATTACAAAAAACATGCCTTACTGACCCAAAGCAATGTATTTTTTTTTTAAACCATGACACATCTCCCATTTTTAAAATTGGGATACTCTTTCAACATGTACAGAATGCATTCACAAATGTGAGTTTCATCCAAGTGGACATTGTGGACCTCAAATATGCGCAGCGTACTCCTGCAATTTGTTGTACCAGAAATAAGACTGAGCCTTACTCACCTAGTAAGCCAAACTGGTATTACATTAAGTGGGACGGAGTCACAACAAAACACAAGAGAACACACAGTCTGACCAGTAATCATAAATAACTCATTTGATTTGATGCACCATCCAGGTCATTCCACAATCCTTGCTCTACTGGTGATTGCCTCAGAGACTTGGCAGAGGTAGAGAATTTAAAATGATTAAATCAGAGCACCACATACACCATGGCCCATGCACTGTCTGTTATCCATGAGATGTTTTTATTTGTTTATTTTTTATTTTTTGTGGGTTGTTTGGCCCTTGCCTGGATCAGCTGGCAGGCGAGGGCTTTGGTTGAGCACCGTTCAAATATACATATTTTATTTAAAGGGATCAGCATCTGTTTAATTTATGTATTTTATGTATTGGAGCAGGTTTAAATATTATATGCTGTATAATCAGGGCTGAGTGTAGTGGTCTGACTACGTGTCTGGTAAGCTTTTCATGGTTGGAGACCTGTTCTACTAAGCTAGCAAGAACTGCAATCTGTTACAAAACTATCAAAAGACAGCACATTTTAACATGAGAGAGTTGCAAAACTGATGAGGCAGCTTCAAATTTCAACAAACATCCATTTTAAACCTTATGTTGAGTGTGAAATCACTATCATCAGTGTTTATGTTAATGTTTATTCAGTATGAGTGCGTTCTTTTCTATGAAAGGTTATACAAGAATATTATGTTAGGATTCAAAAGGTATATGAAAAAATATTTCTATGGAGCCATTGATGTCTAATATCACCTACAACATAGATCCCACTTGCCTCATTTCCACAGACTGTCATAATTGCATTAGACATCTTAGAGATCGTGAGTAAAAACGGCAGTGTGTAATTCTATGTTGTTGTTGTTTTTCTATTCTTTATACACCAGATTCATTTTATGACACATTACTGAATCCGTCTCACTTGAGGCAAAAAACCCCAAAACACATCAGAGAATCGTTTGAATCTCCAGGAAGGACGCTATTTTATGAGACACAAAAAGGTGGATGTTAGTATTTACATTTTCCTGCTATCCAAAAGAGAATAAAGACAAATGTAATCCTGAGAATGTCCCTCTCTAGATGAAGGTGTCCCATAAATCATGCAACATCACCCCTTGCTCGTTCCAACTGCTCTTCAAGCGAGGACTTCTGACTAAGCCTAATTAAAAGAACCCTCACAGCTCAGATTGAGAGTTTGATATTATTTCATTGAGTTATTAGGAAGATGCATAAATATGAATTGTTGTTATTTAACACAGTGTAAGAAGAAGAATTATGAGTGTAAACTCTTTGCTCTGTTTTCTCTCTGCAGGTGTTTTTTTTTTTTTTTCAAAGCGAAGCATTAAAAATAAACTTGTCAGTTTGGAAATAGGAAGTCATATGGACGAATCTGACATTTGTGAACTCAGTTGTAGGTTTGAATGAATATATTTGCTGTATGAACAATTACTACAGCCAAATGATAAAAGAATGACCGTCACTGAAAGACATTAAAATAAGAGATTAAACAGAATTGCTATTGTACATGAATAGATCCCTCGCTGTGCAAAGTTTTTTTCCCCAGAGAGGGAGAGAGGAAAAAAAAATTATAGTTAAACTTGACTAGATATTTCATTTTCTCTTCCACTAATAGGGATTATGTCTCAGGTCCTGCACAGATGCTCCATTATGCATTGTGCACAGTGCCATCTTTCTTTTTAAATATCAAGGGAAATATTTAAAATCTTACATATATCTGTGTGATATAAATGACACATACAACCCCTCTAATTCCATACACTGAAGAGAGGTGAAACAGAAGAGTGCAGGTGTGCAGAAATATGAAGGATTTTGCACAAAAAATCCTTCTTATCATCAACCATGAGGATGGCAGTGCTGAGATGGCAAGGTCACCAGCATGACAGCGTAAAGTCATCAGCACCATGCCAGTCCGCCTGCTGCTCCTTAAGCCTGACCTTGTCAAAGTCAAGTGTTGAGTTGCTTCAGCCAAAGTGTGCAGTGCTCGATGCTCTTGCCAATTCTATGTGGTTGCGTGTGGCCTCGTGCGTTACTGATGAAGCGAACGTTCCTAATTGCTTCTGTGTGATTCCCAGACATGACCTGAACTTGGCCGTCACTTCATTTGGCCCCCTCCTCTGTTGTTGCCAGATCTGCACCCGTCGTGGGACAGCTGGCTCACATCCAGGAGCATCAAAATATTGTGAGGACCACTCTCTGTGCTCGCCACTACCCTCCTCTCCAAATTAACCTTTAAATCAAAGATGGAGTCCTCTCCGCTCCTCTCCTCCCCTGCCTCTCCCTCATCTCATCCTCTGGGTGAATTAATAAAACCTTAATTTCCTCATTAGCCCTGTCAATTCATGCAAGGAATAATAGGCACTACTTGGGGAAGTGCTCTCTTACATACAAAAATGCACTGTTGACAATTAGCTTCCTGGGTTCTTTCATGAGTGTGTGGGGGGTCTTGTGCTCTTACAGAGACTTTTGCCTTCAATTTGTGTGTCATTGTGCCAAATTGTGTGTGCAGAGGCTGTTTTACGGTACAGATACTCAGTGATCCCATTTATTATTTTACAGGAGTACTTGTGTTTTCTAGCTATTATGACAGAAAGTTTCACAACAGGATTTTTTATATTCATAAACTCTTTGACCCCTGAGCTTTGCACGGCATCTCAATGGCACTCTTCTGTTTTAGTTTCCACATGACCATCCACGACCACAGCAGGCATTCAGAATACACAAGGTCATGACATTTTGCGTTTTTTTTTCTAAGAATTATTTTTTTTTTTTAGCCACCTCGAGGGTTTTCGTACAATTAAATTGACATTTGTTGTCTTTTATCTGTCTGATAAAGTATATATATATCATCAGAATAAGGAAATAGGGAAACAAGTCGTGTGTGGAGAAGGCTTTAAAAAAGGCTTTTGCTTGCATATTGAAAAACAGTCATTAAATTTAAAAATAAATAAATAAATGTAACATTTCATTTAATAACTAAAGTCTTCCAGTCTGCTGAGCTGTCATTACCATACAGTATCCCAGTCCTTATCATCTACATGAGATGTAAGCCAACTACATTTGCTAATGAAAAACACAAGACATGGTGGAAAAAAAAAATTGTGTGTGAAATTTTATTTTAGTTTTGGTGAAACTACCATTTCTAAGGTGTTTCAGCTGTTTATGTTTTCCTCCGAGAAGCACAAGAGACACGATTAAAAGCCACAACAAATTCCTCAGCTACACTTAGAGATGATTTTTATTAAATATATTTGAAAAAAATATATAATTCACTAACCACGGCTGCTTACAAGAGTTCTCAATTGAAGCAATTTTTAAGATCACCTTTGGGGAAGACACATGTCTGATATATTTCCCGCTTTACTCCATTCATTGTTTTCCTCCCTGGAATTATAGTGCAGCGTATTCAGTTTATGTTTTGACAGTGTGCCATTCTTTTGTTGGAGTATGTGTGTACATATGTGGAACAACAACAGCCTTCGTGGACTCGCAGCACTCCTTTGACCATGTACAGTGACCCACATCCTCCTGAGGGCAGAGTGTGTGACAGCGCTATGCTCAGCTCCCCCTAAACCTCTCTGACAGGTCACATGGTGAGTCAGAGTGACTGTGAGTCATGCTGGAGAAAAACAATATCAGGTTTGTTGGCAGTAAGATGCTGGGCGAAAGGTCACCATGTTGTTATATATATAGTTTTTCTCTCAAAGGTACAGAAAACTAGCAAGGCATCATTGTCAACTTGGAGAGTTTTAGGTTTGTGTTATGCAACACACACTGTAATTTTGCTATTTGTTATGGCCTGTAGTGCAAAAAGTGCAGGTTTCCAGCAGAGTGAAGGAATGAATGCCTTGGAGAGGTGTTGCAGATTCAGGAGAGGTGTAAGTGTGAGTGCTGCAGCTTCAGAGAAAACTTATTTTTTTCCTCTGCAATACTAGTATATTCTGCTGAATAAATTTTTTCTTTTGGATGTGTATTTCTGATTAATTTTTCAATGAATCGTAATCCAATTAGACCTCAAACCTGTTTGTGAGTCACTTGTTGTCAGTTGTTATACTGGTAGTTTTATTATGGAGCTGGCAAATGAGTTAAGACTCCCTTGTGCCCTTATCTACTTAAACTCATGAAGCTGATTCTGTTACAGAGATATGACCAGAAATCGTTTTCAAACCATAAGCAATTTCAAAGCTTGATGCCTTAATGAGGAAATATAATGTCATGTTTCAGTAAGTCACTCTTGATGGTTTAGGGACCAGAAAAGACAATCTGATATTACATCACTTCTCAATCCGACGGCAAGAGTATCGGAGTGTGATGGCCTTTTTAGCACGGCATATTGACAAAAAGCATTTTTGATTAGCAAGACCCAGCAGAATTCTGTCAGAGTCGTTTTTCCAGAGAAATATGTGATGTGACGGCTGACGCTTGTGATTTCGCGTGACTTGGGGATTCGGCTATGTTCAAAGCCGGCACACAGGAGAGGATGACGGGGGAACTCGGTGCAGTGGATTGGCTGGAGGAAGGTGGCTGCTGATGCTGAGGGAAGATGGTGTTCTTTGTACGAGGGTGTTTTCTCCCAGGCTTGCGTGTCTACACATGCCTTTAATGTTGCAAGTTTTCAAAAGAAACATCAAATAGATAGCGCTCATGATGTTGAGATGCATTTTATTTCTATTTTATGTTATTAGAAATCAATAATAATAATAGAACTTTTAGGATGAATAGTTAAACTTTGCCGTCATGACGGATGTCAGCACTTGTAATTGGAAAAATAAGTTTTGAGAAAAATCTAATGAGCAAAGTGGATTCTTTTTTCTTTTGTTTTGTGCTGCATGACGTGCAATGGAAATGGGGTTATTTTTAAGTTTTATTGTCAAAAGGGTTCCTTTATCCTGCAATATTCATTTCAAGTTTCATTTGTGTTAAAGTACAGCAACTACACATCATCATCTTAAATCATCCATTGTTTGGTAACCCCCCCCCCCATCCAGTCAAAGTTCAACCAATCAGAGCTCAGCAACCGTAACTGGGCACTGCAGGATTTGGATTTGATACTAGGTATGTAAAGACACTGTTGTTTTTAACTCATTAGCCTTTCAAAGACCAACTACACATTAAAGAATAGATTGAACTGTGTGCTCTAACATGAGCTGCCTATCTAACCCGTTTACTGCATACAGTAACCTAACATCATCTCTCAAGTAGTCTCTACTTTGTCTTGTGGGGTTAGATGTGAGGTTGCGACAAAAAAAAAGACACTCCAGCTCCTTAACCAATATCTCTTTTAAACGGATCATCAGCTAGTGAAGACGATGGTGATGATGGGGTCACTGGGTTTCAGCTCGAGTGTTTTAGCATCAAACTGAAACTACGCTCCCTCCACCATTTCAGAGGGCTTTGAGATGCATTGCTGATTGTGATTAACTTTGAGTGCTTAATCTGCCGAGATTATGATTACTATAAATACAAAGGCTTGGTAACTGTTAGTGCCTCAGTTAAGGGTCAATTACACTTTATAAGACTAATTCCATGGCTTTAAATTTTGCTCACCTTTACTTGGTTCATTAAGATTCAAGACAATTGTGTCTGCAGGCTTACCTGGTATTTGCAGTGCCCACTTTTTTTTTCCTATACAACTTCGATGGTTTATATGGAAAGTTCCAGACACAAACTTTTTTTTTTTTAAATTTGCAAGTTTTTAGCTTGAAGTCAGTTACCTCTGATATTTTCAAGGCAGAGCGCTTTGAAAATGTTTAGCACAGAAACACCTTTTGAGGTACAGGAGTCGAGTGCATATTCGCCCGCTCTCTCTCCTTCCTCTCAGTGTTTCAAAGTTGCGATAAGATGTGACAGTCAGTCTATCAAACCTCACTGAGGGGTTTTATACCATCCATGCTGCTGTGCTAAGTTATCTTGGTGGCATTTCACCAGTGATATAACAGAGAATCAATTATGAGTACACAGATATGCGAAAGGTTTAGTCAGCAAAAGATGCTTCATGACAGTTTGATGATATGATGGCGGTAAATAAGCTCAAAACATTTTTTCTTGAGCTAAAAATTCTTTACCCTTGACCCAAAGGGCTGCATGTAAAGATAAAGAGAGGAGTCTTGAAGAAGGGATAAAGTCCTGAAAAAAGCAACAGTAATGATGCTAATAATGTCAGTAATGTTGAATGATCATAGTTTATTCAACTATACAGTATTCATGTCAAAATATTTATAAACCATAGGTGTAAGTGATGTATCAGTTTGTATTTCTGTTTGTACATCTGTACAAAAGGAATCATATCATAAAAGGTTATACTGGACTAAATGGAAAAACAGAGTTATGCATTTATCCATTCATCCATAAGAGAGTGCAAATGATTGCACAGTGACATAAACGGTTAAGCATAGGCTGCACGAACCTGAGCACATTTCATATAATTCAAGTGTTTAAAAGGCGCTTTAAAATCAAATATGTGGCAGAATTAATGGGGTTTGAATTTTTTAGTCTCTCTCTCTCACACCAATTTCTTTCTTAATAAGGCGGGGTGGGTCATTTGAAAGATTTCAAGATGGAAACAAAAACTGAGAGGTTTCCCACTTCCTGCTGATACAGTCCCACTGAGCTGCAAAAACTTCACACAAGTCAGGGTAAGGCTTGTAGGAACCCAACTAGGCTTTCTAATCAAATGACAGAAAAATCACCGCAGTAATTCAGCCCACAGCGAAGCCAGTGAAATGGCAAAAGTCAACAAATTGGGAGAGCTTAACTTCTGGCCTTCCTTCCGGTGATGAGATATCTCTTCTGCTGACCTTGTGATGGATTGTTTGGTTTGCCGAATTAGTTTTTTTTTTTTTTTTTGGAGAGAGTTGAGCAATAATAGAATATTGATCTAGCAATGGTAAGCTGATATGACAGACATTGTGTGTTATACAGGAAACTTTTAATACCAGAGGTAAATGTTTTCCAAATTTTCTCTTTGACCTGAAAACACAACAAAGAAAATGAAACACAATCAACGTTTTTACCATTTTATTTCCATTCATGACATTGCGATTATAAGTGAAGGCTACAATTAGGCTACTGTATGTAACAGTTGTGCGATGTCATGAGAAGTGCTCACTGCCATCACTTTGACATATGGAGCCATCGTCCTCATTCACAGTCTCAGATGATTCCAGTCATGATCCTGCTTGAGTATGGACCAGGGCTTTGGTTGGTTTTCCCTTTTTCATCCGTCTAAATTTGACATGGAGATTATTCAGACAGGAGGTAAAAGGAGTGGTAAAGTGTGTTATGGCCTTTTTTGAAGTTGAGATTAATAGACCGTGCTCCCGTCTTCCCATATGGTTGTAGAGGACAAGAGCACACTCTTATGCCACACTTGCTCGCTCCCCCACTTGAGTATACGCCGGTGATGACAAATGGGAAAGGACACACATTAGCCCTCTGCGTATCTCACGCAGCATCCTACTCATAATGGATTCACCTCCGTGCCATCATCACCTTCTATTAGGCCCAGGACAGAATCAATAGTTTTCTAAATGCAACTGAATCATTCATCATAAGAGGCCCTGTGCCGTCCACCTTATCTCCCACCTGCTACCACTCTGGCCTGCGTTGCTTCTTTTGCCTCCTCGGATGGACAATTGAATCTCTGTTAGTGCAAACCCCTAAAGGGAGCCTCGATCAAGCTGTGTAAAGATGCCATAGGTTTCACAGATCTGAGTTGCCCTAATGCTTCCTTACCCGAATAAAACAGGAACATTTTCAGGCTTCATAGAAGGGAATAATCTTTTCTGACATGGGATAATCTTAATAAAACTGGTTATATTTCCATACACATGAGAACACAACATGTCCGACCAAATCTGACCCTTGAAGACATTTGTCTGAAGGAGAAGTTATTAACACCACAGAAGCAAGAAATTATAGGATAAATGTGTTATTTTTATGGATTGCGAAAATCCAAAAAAAAACAAAAACCCAACCCATTGTATTGATGAAAGAATTGGATTGAAAATGAGGTTTCCTTTCACCAGCTCTAGAGGTCAGTCGTATGTTTAGAACAGGACCTCGCTGCTGTGGGAGTCCTGTGAAGTCATCTGCGGGCAGCACCAGTCGGGCATGGCCTGCATTCTGCTTGCATTCTTCTGGGAGGTTGGGCACTGGCTGCTACGACATGATTAATTGCTGCAATAAAGCTCATTATGGAGATTAAGTAGGAGTTACAGGAGCATTATTGATCACTGTCCTTTAAATAACCTTAAAGTTGCTTGTTTGTGCATGTTTTTATGACGATGGTCAACGCAGAGGGCTCAATGCAATGTTGCTCCAAGACATTAACATATGACACAAAATCGGTCCTGGATTGCAATGTGACACATGTTCTCATGATTGCAGCCACTTCAGGCCTTAACCCCTCACATGTCCTCATGGCTATTGTCACATATTTTTACAAGAATAGGTGGAAAAGATCAAGTGTACTAGAACAACCATCGCCCACGCACACAAACAAATCATTGCCAGCACCCCCACCTGTGTATGCTGTTGTTTCTGATGTGAGAGTCATATTGCCTACTCTCTGACGGATTTTGTTGCAGATTTTGATTTGTGATTAAACACGTTTCCTCTTTTTGACTGCCGTCTACATCATATTGGAAATACATTAACAAATTATGGTAATAAAACAGAAATTAAATCATGGCTGTTACTCTGTAATTTTGTTACCTATGTAAATTACATTCATTGACTTAGCAATTCAGATCAGACTTGTGAATTTTTTCCTGCTGATATCACTTGCGTCATGCACATATGTATCATGTATCACATTAGTCTTATCTCACAGCTTTTATTTACAGTATAAAAGGAATTGTAATACATGGATTCCATTATTCCTTCCTCATCTTTTGTAAACTAAATCCCTTTTTTAAATCTTCTTATTCTTCCCAGCTCCTGGAAACCCAATGCATTCATGATAAACCGCTGTATCTCTAGGTGAAATAGATGAAAGCTTTTGTATTTTCTGAACGTTGATCCTACGTTAACTCCTCCAGTATGAATACACTATTGATATGCCATTCAAACTTTATTATCCTCGCAACTATTTTATTAATTTATGGTAAACTCTTGTCACACAAGGGTATGTGTTGGACTGTATAAACATATACAATGTAGAAATACATCACAACAAACACATTTACTCTTGAGGAGACTTTTCAGCCCATGATGTTTATCAAGGTCAATACTTGTTTTGTGGCTCACACATTCATTAAAACTGACAAAAAAAACAAAACAACAACAACAACAACAACAACAACAAAAAACAACCTGACGTGTCCCCTGAAAACGTGCTAAAGAGCAAAGCATGACATTAAAAGGCTAAGATCCACAGTCAGGTTTCTGAATACAAATGCCTGGCAGCTTGCCTCTCTATTATTATATCCAATTCACTGTTTATTTATCAAGAGCCTGGCCAAGGACAAGTGTAGGTAGCTTAAGATCACTTTCAGTTTGCAGCCTCTCAGTAGAATAGTGTACATTTGGACTCGCGGATCATACATAAAGAACTACCCGAGACGCAGGCCAGCTTTGGTTCAGGATTTTCGGCAAAGGGTGAGTAAATAAATATAGTCTGAAGCTTTTTAATGCATGTTTTTGCCAGATCAGGACTGATCAATTTACGTCGCGCTCCAACACTCTGTCAGCACCATAAGTTTTCAGATGAGGCAGGCTGGGAGATGGGCACCTGCTCAACCAGCAACTGTGCAGATGACGGTTGTAAACCTGTCACTCATTCTCCAGTTTGCCATGCCACTCTCCACTGGCTTCCCGTTTCCAGTCGAACCAACCAGAGCGCCCAAGCCAGCCTCTGAGGAGGGAAAACTCGTTTAGAGCGCAGACAACAGCAGCTTGGGTTTCGCAGCATTTGCCATGTTCGTCACGTCCTTGAATAAAAGGACCTATTCCTATCACACTAATAATGCTGGGCTGCACATGTCACGCTCAGCACTGGCATGGGGGCGTTTTGAGCATGTCACTGAGATAAGAGAATAGCAGGGTGCATGTTCTCATGCCTTATCGGACAAGGCCAGAAGAGGGTTTTGCCTGCATTTTTACAACGGTACAACCTCAAAAATGCAATTGCAGTATATGCATGTGACGCAGGTGGGAAGGAATAGAGGAGAGAGGAGGTAGGCACATTAACAATAGGTCATTTTTGACTGTGCATTCAATTATATTGTGCAAAATATAATACCTAGTTAATAATTTGTGGCACAGTCTAGCATTTGAGCAATAACTGATTGTTAATATGTTTCTCTATGATGCCATCGACTCTTGGAAAGCATACACACTCACTGACGTTTCACCTCAGTGTGAAAAATAACAGGGCAGATGCTGACATTAAACTATAATGCAGGTTTATAATCCTTCGATCAGGAATAGCTCTGATACACCCACCCCTGGCTCTTTTGCTCGTGGTGCTGTACTTCCCCTGCTCTTCGCGATGTAATGAAGTAAAAAAGTAATTCCCTAAACTCTTCACCATAACCTCTCAGCACAGGAGTCATACATCTGCAGCTGCTTATGTAGGAAAAATACCTCTGGCTCCATGGATAAGTCGAGGGTGCCGAGTTGAACTCAAGCCTTATTTAGTGCTCCTCCAAGCTCTCCAGTTCACTATCAGTAATCTACAGGTGAGTAAGCATGGGTTGGGAGACTGGAGTTTGGCAGACAGAGATAAGCAAATTCATTGACATGGGACACTTTGGCATCATTTCATTCCCAGGCCTATTACACCGTATTGATCTTTGCTCCAGTTGCTTTCAAAATCCCACATCACAAATAAGGCAGCTGCTTTGACTCAGAATTCCTCTCGCCCCAGCCTAACCCCTCTGCCAAGCACTCACTTCCAGCAACAGCAGCAGCCCAAACATCATTTGAAAGTATTTTAGGGTTAGTAATTAAACTCCCCAGTGTGCCGTATCCCTAACTTGACTTTTGATCACCCGGTGGCTTGATATATAGAGCGGGTGGCTGCAGCAAGCATGCAAATGAGAATTTTGTCTGCTGTCCACAGATGAAACACAGCAAAAACATTGAGTCGAATCCATTTAAGCTCTGCATCCTGGCCTCATTCAGACACTTACACCAAACAACACACCAAATTAAGACAGTGCTCGATTGATAAAACATGAGTATGTACCTTAAATACCACCCTCATCTACAACTCTGAAGAACTGAAAAGCTTTCACTTTTGAATATACTTTTCATTTAGCCAAAAACACCATACTATGTCTTGCATGAAATTAAAACAATTGGGGCTTGCACAGCTGAATAAATGGTAAATGGAGGGAGAAAAAAGGTAATAGCTGCCTCAGAGGCCCGTTGTCATCACAAGAAAGTGACAGAGAAATGAAGTGAAAAACAGAAGAACTATCTGATGTGTCAAAGCGTGTCATGCAAACAAAAGAGTTATGGTGAATTACAGGGAAAAGAAATGGATGGTAGAGTCTTCCGGAGCAAACCAACACCAAAAACCATGAGAAATATAGGAAGGATGAAATGTATTCTTCCCTCAGCAGCTAAAAGAACATGGGCACCCCTCTAAAGAATACGGGGATGTGTGTGCGCAAAGTCTGAAATGAACAAGACATGGGGAAGCCCGAGGACAGAGCCTCGACAAAGCCTTCGACATGTCTTTCTGGCTGAATAAATGGTCCTGGAGCACCATTTCACAAACTGTAATTCCATTAGACACATCCTCCACATTGATAGTCAGGGGTTGTGAGTTTCTGCCGGTGCCCCTTGCCCTAAAACTGCTTTACAGTAATGCTTGAAATATTAATTTAAATGAATCTTCATGGATAGAATCGTTGTTAACTTCTGAACCTCTTAAATATAACACGGTCTATTTCTGGACTGAGGTACTTGAAATGCAAAGTGAAAGTACCGACCACGCAACTGTTGTGTACTACCTTTGAGCATCTGATTGGATGCAGCCCGAATAGATGCTCACACTGCGGACAACCTCGCAGGTACACAAAAATGGATGTAAAGCAATACATGACTACTCGAGCAACCACAAACTACACACTTCCTACCCAAGCTGCCTTTCCAATCATTTCTTTCCCTCTGTTTGTATGACAGTTTGAATATGTTTAGTGCACTGCTGGCTGAGGTGGAAACAAATCATTCAAAACGCCCAGCGTGTGAGGAAATGTCACAACCTTTGTGTATTCAAGTGGCCAGATGGTCAGTTAAAAGCACTGGGGCAACAAGAGGTTGGAGGCTGGAGATAAAAATGGGAAATAAGGACTTAAAAGATCAACCTTACCGTGCACTTCCCAAAAAAACTACACGTCGAGGCGACGCAGACCGAGAGGGCTGTGACTGGTTTGCTTGGTAGCAACGCATTTCCGATTCCGTATTTCCAGATTGCGCAATCCCCGCCATTTTTAAACATCTTGCTTTTGTGCACGGAGCATGGATCAAGTCGAGGAGCGACTCGTTGAGGAAGTTAGAAAATATTACAACTTTACAACTCCTCAAGCCGAAATCTAAACAAAGAATCAACCAGAGACGACGATAACCATCCAGGAAAGAAGTGCAGCCCCCAACCGCTGTGGCGGTGAACTGCACCGCGACCAAATGGAGTGACGGAGAAGTTCGAAGAGTTCAATAACGGCGTCATGGCAACGGCGTTGATTTAACGCAGGACCATAAACCAGGCATTAACCATTGAAATATACCCTTTTATACAGACAATACAAACTGTACAAGACACTGTAACATTTTTAGTTTCTGAAGTCACGCGGCTTCTTTCTGTTTCATTAAACCTGGCACTTACTGTTTTTTTTTTTTTGCATTTTATTTGAATTTTGAATATCATGTTTATGGACTACAGTATAATCTACGAATAAAACAGGAACATCTATGGACACATTCTGTAGATGGGAAACTTGCATTTGACAAAAGAAATGCGGGTGTTGTGATTTAATGTTGGTCAGAGACTGAGGATTTATTGAGCGTCTGAACTCACTCTCCCTGTCTCTCTTCTTCCTCTAGAGAGATTACTGTTGGGTGTCAAGTGTGAATGAGAGGGAGGGACACAGTGTGTGAGCTAATAAGAATGATAGAGGTGACATTTGTCCTACATTAATTGGTACAAAAAAGTCAGCAGGTGAATGTGGGAGATATGAGAACAGGCCACACCCACTTTGCCCTGGGGGAAGGCCTAATCAGGCCTAATTTCAGACACCTGTGTGGGTCCTGCTGAGGTGCTCCAGAGGGTGACTTGAAACTTGACTTGTGGAAGTAACTGAAACAAAAGCAACTGTTTTAGAGAAGAGTTTCTCTGCCATGAGCCCAACATGGTTGCATTTTGAACTTTATGTGGAGACTGTAATATTCTGAGAGCATGCTGTTGTTGTATCCAGGGGATCACACAATCACCAGAAGTCACAAACTTTGAATGAAAAAAAAAAACTTTTTTTTTTATTTTTTTTTTTTTTTTATAAAGGTGTTTGTTATGAACATTTGTGTCAGTCGGTGTGACATATCGAATGCACCTTTGCCAAAATTATGGTTTTATCATGGGAAGCTGGCTTTGTTTGAGGATCTGATGGCTTTGGACTGAGCCAAGTGCGTCAAATGGCACCAGCGACCAACATCAATATAATCTGCCCAAACCATTTGAATGTCCGTAAGTCGGGAGTTGTCACCACATGGCACCACAATTTCACCCACAGACTGTGAGATAAACTTCCTTCACTTCATCAAGGTAAGAGATTTTTATTCATTGGATTCTCGGCTGTGTTGGGTTTTGGTTGTTAAGTGCTTGACTGCTGCTAATCTCTTGTACTGGTTATATAGTTATTGCCTCAATATGTCTCTCTGCTGTAACTTACTGAAATGCGGGCGTGGAGTGATTCAGCGTTAAAATGTGTTTTGCTGGCTTGTTTTTTTTCCTCCTTAGTTGGTGCTGTTGATGTGTGTTGGTGTTTTTGGTAATGGTGACTTGGTTACATTGAACAAAAGCTTGGCCATTTTGGCCAGACTGAAATATTATGGAGAAAATGTGTTTACCGATTCGAGCCAAACCCTGCTCACACTTTAGCATTATGGATGTTTTGGACTGAATTTAATGGCTTTTTTTGCCACTGGTTGTTGTCTGGTTTTAATGTGAGTGTGGGTCTCCAGTGGAGGGTAATCTGGAAAAGTGGATTATGGATATAAACATTGTGATCGTCCTGCACACAGTCCTTTTGCATCACCACTCACATAATGCTCCTGTAATACGGGCTGTATGGCAAACCTGCTGCTGGTTATGTCTGCTGTGGGCCTCAAATGTCCACTTAGAGCCAGAACACAGTTTTCCTGTTGTCAACCGTCATGTTCTTGCGTTGCTGCTGAGGTTTTGGGGATCGCAACTTGGCTTCACAAGGTAAGACTCTGCTTTATACACAAATAATGTATACGGTGAGAATATGCTCTGTGCTTGTATGCTTGGCTGTATAAGGTTATCATTGCTGCTGGCAGTTTTATAGCTGTTGTTGATCTTGTTCTATGTGTTTGACTACAGTATTTATGTTTTGTGCTGTTTTGTGACATGTTCAGGCAGGGATGGTGGTTGTTGTGCTGAAGGCGGTTACTTCTGATTCACTGAAAGATGAGGATTCGCTCCTGAGCTGGAGTTGTTGCAGATTTGATTAATTTGTTGTGTTGAGAATGCTCACTGCTGCCACTTTACACTGTAGCATCTCATAATCTTTATCTGCTTTGAAACTCAACGCAACTGAGCAGTAAACTAGAAGAACATTTGGGGATTCTCAGGCAATATGGGGTATGATAACAAAATCAAACATTTTCTAAAATGATGAAATCTTGCTACTTTTTTGCTTTTTTTTAGTCAGACTTGATTTGGCTTGTCAGTTGGTTCTTATGAGGTGGAATTTTTTGTGACTCTGCTTTTTATACTTTAAACTTGGCTTGATCACAGCTTTGTAATCAAATCTATAGCATAACCTTTAAATTGGTTGTTATCCCTTTATAGTGGGGAAAAAAAAAAAAATTCAGATGCTGAGGTAAAGGTTTTCTAATGCTTGCTTTATTTTGAGAGATATGGAGTTTATACTACTGTCAACATTTCAAGAAGGTGTGGATTTTTCAAAATGGATTTAAAGACACTAGTGCAAATCCTCTTTCATACGAAAAAATTTCACCACCTGACCATACTAGCAGTGTCTCTGTTATCTGTACGCCAGTCAGAGCAGGTTATTGCTCTGACCTCAAAAAAATTAAGGGCCTCCTCCTAACGGATCATCTGTCAATTGCACCTAGAAAGAACAGAGGGAACCCAATGCACTCAAATGGATGAGTTTCTTACTTTCTTCCTTTAGTTTTTCCAAACATTACAATTACGACAGTTTTCTTTGTCAGTCATGCCTGAGATAAACAGGAAATGGTGCAAATCAATGTTAAGATGAACATTGCCTCACTGATAATGAGCTGTAATCACATTTAGGGCACTGTGTTATCTGTCTGTTTCTAAGTGCTCCTCTTCACTTGCACTCCGTTCCTTCAAGCTGTTATCAGTCAAAAGCACGACAGCAGCTCATTGTTTCCAGGCCTTGTGCGTTCCTTTGTCGGTCCACAGCTCGGCGTTCGGACAAGCTGCTATCGGACAAGGGTGCTTCCCAGCCATTAATTTCACCTGTGTGACAACAGACGGTCTTATCTCCTGTAGTGATGTGAGCCTAGCTGAGTTGCTGATTAATAGACATTGGGTCATGTCACCCCTTTTTACCCCGTCTCGCTCTCGTTTGGTCTCATTCAACCAGTCTGCCACTCTGTATGAATGAGATTGAAGCCAAGGAAATTAAACCAGGCAAATAAAATTAGTATTATAAGGTCATCTGAAGGTGATAAACCACGAATAAGTGGCTTTAAAAGTACACTTTCCTGGGAACACACACACTCACACGTGCACACACATATGCACGCATGCACACATGCAAACACATGGAAAGTCTTTTGAGCTGTTTTTAATTAAAAGCCTGAGTGACAACATGGCCTATTTCTTCCATGGCTGTTTCAATTTGAGAAGAAGATAAGACTTATATTTATGAGGCCTTATCAAACTCATCTGTTTACTGCTGGGTAATTTTTCTTTCTTTCTTTTTTTTTTCTTCTTTGGCTTTACAAGAAAGTCAGAGGGAAAAACTCTCGTATCCTCTAGGTTTCAAATCTCCAAAGCACAAAGTGTGCGTCTTTCTCGCCTTCTCAATTGGATTTCATTCGTGCCCTAACCTGCTTTCCATCCAAGCTGTTGCATTGCGTCAGTGTCCTACCGAGCCTGACAAATTGTGAACATGACAGGTTTTGCAGTGAGTTCTGGTGCTATGATCTCTAAATACTGTCATCTGAGCCCATATCCACGCAAGATGCATAATGACAGACCTACATGAAAGCCTCTATAGCACTGAAGAATCAGCTTTTCCTCCTCAGTCTATTTTTGTATCACATAAGGAGTCACTTGATCCTACCTCATTTCTAACACTTCATTGATTAGATATCATTTTGTGTTTGCCCGATTAGATTAGCAGAGCTGAAAAAGGGAAAGCATTTTACTCTGTGAACCAACAAGAGCTATGACAAGCTCAGTTTTGATTTGTTTGGCCTGGTCTGTGTCTGGTTCGTCTCCAGCCAAGGCTTAATCAAAAGAGATGTACCACCCACAACTCTGAATATATTATGCAGTACTGTTCATACAGTGTGGTAGACAACTGAAGTGCATTTGTAAAGAAATGTTACATCGTTTGTGGTTTTGACCTTGAGGGGGGAAACCTGGGTGGTAATAAAACACTTGTCAGAAAGCCAGCTCCTCTGTGAGCGGCTTGTTTCTGTTAATGTGAGACGTGTGTGCCGTCACCGTTGACATTCTGTCTTCATTATGCTGCACAATTGCACAGACAGACTGCGTCTGGGATGGCATGCAGGTAGCGTGAGTCCCGCAGACTTTTCATTGCATGAAATGAAAAGAGATTTTGAATGTACCAACCATTTTGGTTTTCTTTAGTTTTTTTTTCTCTCTATAAAACTTGTTTCAGAACTAGCATTTATTTACTGTTGTTTTGGCAAATTATTCAAACTATTCTAATTTTTTTATATTGTGGAAATGTTTGATGTTCAGGTGCACTATGACTGATTACTTTTGTTTTCTGATTTTGGGGGGAAAAAGAGTCCTGTATTCTTTTATATCAGCATTGTTAGCATTTATGTATAAAATATGCAGCTAATGGTAATCAAGCTTCTCCTTTTAGCTACTGCCAGTGCAAATGGAAGCTCTGGCCTGCGACAAATTATATTACCTGGAGCTTATCACCGGTCTTTATCTAAAAGCTAATGAATCTTTGGCTGTTGTCTGGTGGATAATCTCTTGGAGCATCTCTTACAGCCACTATGGAACTAAAGAAAAACAGGCATCTCTTTTTAACATCACCCTATAATCATACATTTACTGGGATTCAACAAGATCCAGTGTTCCCTGCAGGGAAGATGTTTTCCCTGCAGGGATTGTATTGTGTTAATTGCAGGAGAATCTACAAGTGAAGCTGTCTTTTTATTTAGGATTGTCACCTTAATAACTCTGAATCAGGATGTGTAACAGGTCGCTCCAGAGAATAAGGTGTGCATAGTTATTTGTCTTCAGCAGCTATTTCAGTTTGTCGGATTAATCATTTAATCTGTATTCATTATCTTCTGCTGTTCATCTCATTTTCAGATTGTAGCTAAAGGTTGTGAGCATTAATTAAGCTGCCACTCAAAACCGTTCAAGGAAAACTCGCGGGTTATAGATCATTGTATCAAGCTTATTTAAAATGTTAGTGACTCGCTGATGTTAAAATTGAACCTGAAGTATGTTCAATAAGAAAACTGAGAGCTTCTGAATATAATAAAATTCTGTTCAACCCCAATATTTATTATTGAAGAGGTTTCATATATTGCTTCTTTTAGAGCAACATAGTAACCTGCTTTACACATTAACTATTCCACTGGCTCCAAACACTGATAAGGGATCTCGGTGAAATCCTCAGCCATTTGCTAATTTTGAGTAATTTCTATTCCCTCTTTGAACTGGAGATCTTTGCTCAGTTATATTGCTGCCATATTGTAGTCTGTCCTTGACTTTCTATCCATTTCTCCTCCCTCGCTGCCTTTTCTCTACTCTGTCACCCATTCCCCCTCCTCACAGTGGGAAGATTTTCTAATATCCATTACTTCCACCAGGGTCAGTGCAATCCCACTGGGTCCACCAAAGACTTGGCAGGTGCCGATAAGGGCCTTGCTCCAGACACTGTAATAACTTAACAAATCCCTTCATGACCCAGAATCCCCTTCACCAGCGTGGCGTCCCTCTATTTTCCATAAACCTATTAAAATCTACCTGGTATCATATTGGGAGAGGTGTATGTGGGGTTGAGATGCTCTCCATGCATGCACATCCAAAAGCCTTTGTTAATACAAATACCCAACTGTAAACTATAAATAGTAAAAGTGACTGTTACAATTCAATACCTGCTGGCAGGATGTCATTTGAACAGAAATGGTTCATGGACTTTGAATTACGTGTCAAGGTATGTCTGATTCAAACGGGCACCGGAGCCAGCTTGAGCTCTCTTTCTCTTAATTTTCTTTCATCCCTTTCTTTGCTCTCTCCTGCCTCCGACTCGCACACAGTGGGCCATTTTGGCTGGGCCTCCTGCAGTTCTTATCCGATAATGATACCCGCTTCACCGGATATCAGAGCACAGCCGCACCCATTTCTTCTCCCTCCTCCCAGCACCCAGCTTTCAACCTGCCAATCATGCTTTAGCTGTATTCAAGTGGCAATAGTGTTAATGATTCATTTCCCTTGTAATCCCCGTTCAGGCCGATAAGCTCACGACGGCTGCTGTTATTTGCTGCTGTTTTCCATTGTTTGCAGTGTTAAATTAAGCCTCAACGATCCATCCATTGAGCCTCTGAGCAGAAACAGAAACCCGGCAGCATGAGCTGCTCTAATAGATTAACTAGCTGTACTGCACAAAGAAGGTAAAAACATCTGTGTCTGATGTCGCAGCGGTTTCTTGATGAGTATTTTGTCAGAAATGGAGGGAGTCGCATATTGATGCTTACAGTATCATGTTGGGTTCAAGCCCACAAGAATCACAAGGATGAAATACTTAAATTAAATGTGGTCATGTGAAATTTGATTCATAGTTTTGGCTCATATTTCTATTATTACTAATGTTACTGTACTGTATCCATCTAATAATAAGACTCCAGCGTATTCGGTGTCATACAGCATGTATTCAACTGAAACATTTATTATTAATGAATAACTTAGCAACAATGAAATGTAATGTTCAAAGGATGAATTACATTGGATTGACAGATCTGGTGACATGATAAAACACAAACCCTGCTGTTTAGATTCAAGATCTAAATCTTGATTAGCTCATGAAAATGAGCAAAAATATCCTTTTTTCCTGATGACAAGATTTTTTGCAGGAAAGAAAATCCAAACTCGCATTCATGCAAGCAACCGTCATCTAAAAGGGAGAAGCTATTATAAAAAAAATATTTTCTTCTTGTATTCCACCTTGTTCAAATGTGTTGTTAAATGTCACAAAGAGACTTCTGCCTGTCTGACTTGAGAAGTGAGCCAGACTGAGTCTCTAGTATTCTAATCATTTCCCAGTGTCTGTCAGGGGCAAGGTGAACAGCGGCCCCATCATAAAGACATCAGGCTAAACATCAGTGGAGCGGCTTGTCGGTAATAACAAGTTTCATGAAACCATAAATCTGTCTTATCTAATGATTTGGCTCACCTACCGCCCCACTTCGATGTGTCTTTGTGCCTACTTGTCATTTCAAGGGGATGTGTCTGCATGATGGCAATGGTTTTCCTCAACTGGACAGATTTATTTTTGTGTGTGACTGGATGTCTGGCTAATTTTAACGTACCATGCAGGAAAATGGGGCTGAACAGCAATTTGCTTGTGTCCGTGTCCTCGTCGCTAAAGTTAACTTGCGGTGAACCGCAATGGACTTCTAATAGTGGGCAAAAGCCTGTTTGGGTGATTGTGGCATATCATTATTCAAATCTATCCTTTAAGGGGACAAAAACCTCAGTTGTGCCTTTTATTGTGGGGCAAAGGTGGATTAATTCACTAATAACATATTCCATTACTGAATGTCAACCTTTCTTAGAAATGCCTTCAACAGCAGTTTCGAAAAACGGCTACTACCTTACAAAAATAATTCTTTGAAATATGACTCTATCGTGAATTTAGAGGGTACAAAGTGACCCTGGGCCATGATGTGGTATTTTGTTCCAGTTCCTTTCACAAAACATTAGACATTTCCTCTAATTGAATGGACAGTGTCACAAGTTTCAAATAAATGACCGCAACGTGTCCTCGCCAGTGTGGCCTGATGGCAGTTTGAACAAACAGTTCCCGCCCAACATTGAGGACACATCCCTTATTGGGTCCCTTCCACCTTAAGAGCTTCCTTTTTGAAGGCAGCTTTGCTCGATCATAAAAGCTTCCAATTATGGGCGGTTGCCAAGTAGTCTGAAAGTCACCTTAGTTTGCTGCTGTTTTGTGAGATGTGACAATATAAAAAAATAAATAAATAAAAAATCATGGCTTTAATGCTTATCTCTCATTGACATATGCATAACATAAACAAGCAGTCTAACATTTTGACAGGAATATAAGTGCTGCAGTTTTCCATTAGCTGGTTCATGGCACAATGTTGTCGTGCAAGTAATTGCTAGTTGGCATTTCACAGAAGCCACCTATAATAAAAAAAGCTTTTAAACAAAGATGAGAACCCTTTTTCATAATATCTTAAAACAATACCATTTGACCACTGACTTCTGCCACATCCAGTGTCCTTATAAGTGTTTTAAATGTGACTGTGTAGTCTGTGGAACTAAGGAGAAGAAAGTATTTGGTCTTCACAATCCCCATATGGTATAGTTGAAACTGAGTGCTGCTGTATTTCCATCAGAGCAGAATTACTGAGTCAAATGTCTAATGTGTTTAACGGACTGTACAGCTGATGATCAACCGCATATTCATGGTGTGGTTGGGCTTTGCAGCTCTCATAAACTTTGTACATGGATTTATCACCATTTATCTGCAGCAAATGATTACTGACAATCAAAAATGAAACTACGGAGAAACAGTATTTAGTTAACTATAAATGCAGATCTTTTCCTGCCCAAAGGTTCATGATGCTGTCTGTTATGTTCCTCTCTCTCTCTATATAGCCTTACAAGTCTAAAAATTATGTTGTCTGCCACTACATAACATAATTTTCTCTTATGAGACCTTGTGAATGAACTTTTTGGAGATGCAATCCCTTTTCAGAGCTCTTATTGTGTCCAAAATCCTATTTTATGCAAAGTAACATATGTGTAGTAATTAAATTCACATAAATATTAATTTCTGTCACTTACAATACAATGTCCCCCTCAAAATTGAAATGAACTCAGCCAGCTGACCACCACAAATCTTTCTCCAGCCCACATTGCACAAATGTCTTGATCAACAAATGATGAGTCCATTTGTATTTTTAGGGTCCAACTGAAGGAATGTGTGGTGTTGCTGTTGTTGTAGTTGGTAATCTTTCCCTGGAGAGATGTCTAAATTAGAATGCACCAACAGCGACCTATATTACCTCTGATTCAGTCCAAAGGCTTAAGGGCTCACCACGACTGTCATATCGCTGCAGTTGGTTTGTAGGTCTGCTCCGTTTCCTGCTGTTTCTGCTCTGGAGCTTATCAACATATGCAGAGAGCAATAGTTCAAAATTTCATTTTCTTGGGGCGAGTTAGCGTAATTGATTGATACAGTTTTTTTGATTTGTTTTTGTTTTTTATTATAATTTTATTAATTGCTCTGTACAACACTGCTCAACTTGAAAAAATGAGCCAGCGGTCATTTAGCTTTAGTTAGCACACAGGCTGGAAACGGAACCGTTCTGTACAAGTATCTACTCATACATAAACTACACTATTAATCTTCATACATCCAGGTACATACATACAAGTATAAAAAGTGACTATGTACTCTTTTATCAGTTCTGCGCTGCACTATATCTGGGACCAGTGACTCATTTGTTTTCACCTTCAGAGTCTCCCTTGAGACTGAAGGGTGCCGGTCGTCTTTTTAACTCTAACTCAAAAATTTACCAGAAATCAAATAAACACATTTCCTCGAACATCAAACCTTTGCTCTATGTCAAGTATGTCAAAAACCCACCCATGGAGTGCTTTACTTACAGCAAAGCCATACTCTCTGTCAACTAATGCTGTCCCTCACTGTCCTCCATTTCTCAGCGCTTGTTGCTTTTACCTGAAGGTTGTGTGCAGTCTAACAAAGCAGTATTGCAACAGGAAGTCCTACAGAAAGAAAACTGGAGTTGGGCCTCTTTCTCAAAGAGCAACATGCACCATGGCTCCATTACATTACACTCTATCTTGGCTGAGAGCTAGAACAGTTCTTTTTGTATGATTATTCATTGTCAAAGTAAAGTAGATGTTCATTATATGAGCTCTATTTTTGATGCAGTTTACAGTTTACTTGGACAGTAGTAAACCAAATTCTTTGCCAAATGACAGCACGGGCCCAGAAATGCATACTAGAAATGGATGTCTGTACCTCTGCCTGAGACTGTTGTCAGCATCGCTCTCATTGTAACCATAACGACAACGGCCCCTCAATCTCAAGGAAGTACTTAACCCCAACTATGATCTTTCCTCAGACCTACTTGACTTGTTTTTGCTCCCGGTTATATCCATAAACCTAAATGCTACTCAAATACTCTGTTTCCAGTTTACGTGATTCTGATCTAAAAACAATAAATCGTCACCACTTAGTGGTTATTTTTGAGTTTAACAGGCTTTTCAGTCAAGTTTTTACAAACCATTTCACATTGGCTGGACTGTTTTGTTTTTGTTTTTTGTTTTTTTTGTTTTGTTTTTTGGTTTTTTGTCTTTTACAGAATATCATGATTTTCAATGAACGGTCTTCAGCCACAAAGTATTCTCCTAATCCTCCCACACTCAAGTAGATGGTGGTGATATAGTAATAGCTTTGCCATTCAGAAAGGAAGGTGTCACAGCAGGGATAGGAGTCTAATAACCAGCTCACTTCTGCTTGCTGTTCTCTTTGTTTCTTTTCACTTTATATCCCCCTTCTCTCTCAACTCTGTTTTTCTTTTGCCTCTTTTCCTTTTTTTAAATCTTATGTCATGTCCCTCCCTCTTGGGCCAGACTTCACTTTCCCCCCCACCTTAACCCCCAGGGATACTGACTCCAGTGGAGGTGTAGAACCTGGACGACACTGATAAGGCCTCTCCTTTAAACCTCAGTTCTATAGGCTGAGTGTGCAGTGAGAGGAATGGAGCAGCGGATACTGCGCCACCACATCCACAAGGTCATGCTCAGCCAAAAATTGTCTTTTTGTCTTTCCTAATAGCCATAGGGACAGCCCTGAGCACCGTTTGAAAGGTATAGAATGAAAACTGGTTTGTGTAAAATCGGAGTTAGGTTGGGGTGTAACTTGGAGGAAAGAATCTGTACCACTTCAGCCCAAACAAATTCAGATAACAGATCTGTTAGAGGAGGGGGGGGGGGAAATGAAATGAGGCTGTGTTCTTAAGCCGTCAGCCGTCACACAGGTAATTTATTTTATCATGGCCATCTCTTTGCAGGTATTTCTGTAAGCTGTAAAGCTGTAAGCCATTCACCACGACAGCTGTCATGGCTGTAATCTCCATGGTTGGAGATGGACAGATATGTCCAAACTAGCTTTTCAATTCACTCTACATCCTTCCAGGCTAGCAGGTGTAGCTTCTGTCTGTTGCTGCAGTGTTACCAATGATATGCAGTGAGGTTTGAAGTCAAATGAAGACATTCACATACATGCATATATACATACAGGCAAAACATCCTCTTCAACAAATGTCTGCGAATATAGGCATTGTTACACAGAAAAGAAACTGACACTGCTCCAATACCACACACAAACACACACACACTCGCCATCTCCCCACATTGGCAGTTCCAAGCAAATCATCTACTCTCATATACTGCAGAATCAAAACTGAGAAATGTTTGCTTGACTTTGCCTCCCAGTGGTGTAATAATAAAAATAATAATAATTATTATTATTACCAAACTTGTGCAGCAGATTATAAGGATGCCGAGCTTTTATTTGCCATTTCTGCTTTATGGCTGAGCTTAATGATGTTCTGTCAGATAGAGTGAAAAATTTACATTTTATTACACCACCAAGCTTCAATGTAGAGTGCAAACACCCCACTAATGCCTGCGGTAATGGATATAAAAAAACATAAGATCCAGCAGAGAGGGAAAAACCAACATTCATGCATATCACGACTTGCCAAGAGGCATCTTGCTGCAAAAAGAGGAAAAACAATGTTAATCATTAATGCCAGGATGGGTAGAATAACATTTTTTTTTTTTCCTGACTTGGAATTAAGATGTGCGTGTTTAAATGGCCACCGGCAACCCCGTGTTATGTCTGGCAAATTGAACATTCAATTTTTTTGTTGCATTCTATTTTTACAATACAAATGAGAGAAAATAATTTTTTTTCTCAAAATGCTTCATAGAAATTATTTTGCTGAGACTCAGAACTGCAGGACTATACAGGTCTCTGTCTGTGAGAGTCTTGCCGCTCTTAATTTCAAGGACAAGTAGGTAAGAGATGGCCTTGGTGTTTAAGGACAAGTCCAGTGATTAAAAGTCAACAGGAATAAACACTGAAGCTCACAACTGCATTTTATCAGAGTGTTGTGAATACTGTCTGTGCCAACCTGCTATGACTTCATACCATATTTCCCACATAGAGCACTGATAGGAACACAGTTTCTCTCCAAATTGATTATTTAGAGCAATGTCTATCAGGTTTAATCCTCCAGATATTGTTCAGAATAGAAAAAAAAAGTGGTAAAATAATGTGAGTCATGTTGCTGGTCTTATCAGCTCTCAGAGAAATAAAAACAACAAACCCCTCAGTCCTTCCTTGCAGTCCATTTAATTTTGTCACAAAACTCTCATGGTGCTACATTTCATTTGTAATATAAATTTAGTAGTGTTCATAGAGAGAGAGAGAGAGAGAATTTTAAAATGGTATATCTGCAAAAAGAATATAAAATGTGCTAATATATATGAATGTGTAAAATGTAAAACACATCAGTTTGTGTTCCGTTTGCATTCTTTTTCTTTAATTGGTTTAATCGAATGATTAAAACAGTATAGATAAAAGGTCCTCAGGAAACTTTGAAGTATTACAAAGTGTAGGATCTTCACACATCTGGTGGTCGCCCACTTTTAGAAAGTAATCAAATTTAAATTGCCAATCAAATGCGCAATACAGCTCGACACAACAGAACCAACAAAAGCAATGTTTTAAAGTCAGACTCATCATATTTCTGCAGAGAGAGGCCTAAACTTTGTTCTGTGTTCATAAGCAGAGGATCCGCTGAATGTAATGCTGGTTACCTTTTTATCAAGAAAATCAAGTAAATCAAGGCATTTATGCAAAGTAGAGAGGTTTCCAATTTTAATCAGGTGCCACAGACATAATGTCAGCAGAGAGTTGCCTACATATGTAGATTTTCCCCTAAGAACATTTCAGTCTATAAAACGCATGTCTGTATTTTACTGCTGCTCTACGTAGGTGTTTTACAGGAAATCCAATATTAAACAGCCACGCCGTTCAAGACTGATATGAGGTCTCTGGATGCCAAGTAAACACGGTGTAGCAGAGTGGAGCCTGTCAGGGCTGTATGTACCTGGCGCTGTGTGTCAGTGGTGATGGACAGCCGTG
Organism: Remorina albescens; assembly: GCA_034769265.1. NCBI lineage: Eukaryota > Metazoa > Chordata > Actinopteri > Carangiformes > Echeneidae > Remorina > Remorina albescens. The sequence goes on from CM068486.1 coordinate 6,622,602, forward strand.
AATGTGACTGAGGATGGAGGGACATTAGCCTGAATTTAGCTGTGCTTACTGGCAGGAGTTTGAGTGTTGCCCTGATGACTTGGCAGTGGCCACCGATTCCTCTCTTGACTCTCATACTGGTGTTAATCCTGTTTATTACTGTTTATACTTCCTTTTTTATTGTCATGAATTTCTTTGCCTTCTATTCGTGGCCTTGCACACCAGCAGCCACCTGTCGCAGATCAGATGTCGGGTTTGTCCTTTTGTGATCCTTCAACTTTTTTTTTTTTTTTTCTTCTCCCCATGACTATTTCCTCTGGGGAGTCTATGGGTAATTATGTTAAAGGGTTCTTTGGGCCTGCACAAAAACATCTAAAGACAAAATGGTACCAAAATGACCTGCTTTCTTTTTGCCTTTACTTATTCATCAATCTCTCTTCAACAGACCTCAGTGATTTCTGAAGCACCATCAAATTGCCTTATAAATAACTAGGTTAGTATACTACATTGTTCTTTTGTTGCATTTTGATAATGTTGGTATGGACACTAGTTTTTCATTCAATGGTGGGAATAGTAAATTGAGAATTGACAAATACAAATATGTTCATCGAGTAAATATACCTAATACAGGAATAAAACAGTCAAGGGTGTCCGTGTTTCCACCTTTGTTTATGGATTACGTGCTCATAGGTAAATGTATATTTCACAGTCTATTACCTGCAAATCCTTTGGGCAAATAATTCAATAAACCCAGTCACCGGTATGAAAACGATCCTTGTCTGTATTCTCCATCAGTGAGGTCAGAGGTCAAACATCCGAATCAGTTGGTGGGGATTTAGGTCTTGCCTAAAATATTCATGGTGGAGGGTGTGATCCCAGGTCACATAGGGTGGATTTTTTTTTTTTTTTTTTTTTTTCTTAATTGTCTCCGTCTCGGTGCATTTCTGCAATCTGGCTGCAACCACTCTGAAATATGTGACTTTTCATTTACCATTGTTTGGATTCAGGATTCATGCCTCTGTGTTTCGAAGATGATGTTAGAATTTGTGGAACCGCAGCAATGCTATAATAGTTATCCCCAGCATTTAGACCAGTGATTATTAAAAAGGCATTACCACAGAATGCTTTGGAATAATCACTCAGCTTTGATAGAGGTCAATGCAGAGAAAATTACATGGAGCCTTTAGCATATGTAAGCAAAACTAACCCGGTATGGTATGTGTATTTTTATGGTTGTGGTGATAGCGATATTTACAGCAGTGACACAAAAGGTTCTCGGGCAGCTGGTGCTGAACAACAGTGTACTTTATATGACAATGTAGGTCGCTGTGATTAAGTTCCCAACTAACAATTTTCAAAAGGGTAAATCAATAGGTAATTTTAGGGCCAGACAAGAGTAGTAGGAGTCAATATCCTGAATCAAGCAACCCACTCGAAAGCCCTGAGGGAGCCTGGTAAAAGGATTACCCTCTGCCACCCTTAAGTTCTCACTCCATAATTGTCTTTGAACAGTGATGAACATCACAGGCACGACCATGTCTTCAGCCCACACTTTGGCCGAATACGACATAGAAAATCAATATGTACCTAAGCTAACCCCCCACCAGATGGCTACAATACATTTCCGTTGTTGCATTACATACGGAAACGTGTTTGATAAAGCCTAACATCCTGGAAATGATTCACAAATGTACCAAGGTTAATGGTGCCATTCATATCAGAGGACTAATCCCTATGATTTTAGTGGAGAATGATCATGAGGCTAATCAGGGCCTTTTCCTCAGAGCTTTTTGTTTAGTGATCTATGCTGTGCGTTTGGTCCCTGTAGAAAGGATCCCATCGAAGCGGGATGTAATGCATGGGCAGTAATACTTGCTTTATCTCACAAGGAGCTATGAATAGGGACAGTGAATGAATCGAGCCCTAATGCAGGGGTTATGCTTCAGACATTTGTGCTTATTGGTCTAATGCCCGTCAGACGAGCCAGAGAGGAGGATGACATTTTTAATGTCCACTTTTACTATCTGTCCCTTCTGGCTGATATTCATTGTTCACATTCATGACAAAGGAATGTGAGACATTTCTGTCGTCTTTTATCGTGTATTTAATAATAGATTGCACTTGAAAAACCTGCTGAATCCAGCGATAACTGAGTGAAGGCTTAAAGGAGTTTCTGTCAAGTTGATTCATCCCGTCCAGTGACACCTTGAAACAACAACTTGTATCTGACAATTCCATGGCCTTAATCCTCTCTGACACAATGAACTCTGTTATTGGTACGAAGGATTTATTCTCTTTTGTCTTTTTTTTTTTTTTTTTTGGTGGAACTTCAACACTGAGTCCTTTGACTTGTTGAAAGGGGAAACCGCGGAGGAAATTTGTTGTATAGATTGAAAGAGAGCTACTTGGAATGGGGTTGGCTGACCCAGGATGGCAGCACACAACCAGCTTCAAAAGAAAGAAATGAAAAGAAAGAAAAAAAGCTTATTGGATGGATTGAATCATTTTACTTTCCATCTGCCAAAGGTTTGGAGGGACTGCGTGATCCGACTCAGTGCCAGTTGAAATGTGTTATCAGAGACATACTTGACCGCAGACATCTTGAAACATATACATGTTTGCCGTGCCATACGCTGCTCAAAAACAACCCGAAACTGTTAAGTGAAATACAGAACTCCAAGAAAAGTTTCTTTTCTCCACATATCCTCGTTTACCAAAGGACATCAAACACTGTGATGACATGCAGTTCAACCATCACTTGAGTCTGTAATGTATTTGATGTTTGAATTTAGCAAACGTGCAAAAAGCCTCAACCCTCAGTGGTGATTGACGAATGCCACATTCAATTTCTGTTGCATAAAAAAAATATTCTGACATATCACCAGTACGTCTGTGAAACCTGCTTTTAACGATATGAAATTCCTCCACTATGATACATATTTTCTTTAACATGGTTTGAGATAAAAATTGAGAACTGCGTTGTGTTAAAAAGTGACAGCAGTTTTTATGATGAGCGGAAGAAACACCACTAAGATTCACCCATCTGTTAAATATCTGTCTCAGTCAGACCCGGACTCAAATGTTTTTGAGGCATTTTCTGTGACCAAAATCAAGGACGAAAGACGATTTTGAATTGTAAAATAATTGGTTTGGTTTTTTTTTCTAGCTCGTAACTGATTCAAGCTGACACAGTGTAAGTGGCTCTGCTAATGCAAGCACTCGCTGTTGGCGCTGATGAGGCTTTAGCAACCTGTGAAAAAGTGGCCCATGCTACAAAAGTGAATATTAGAGGAAAAGCAAGTGTCATTGTTCACTCCCTGGTGAACGTGGCTGAAGTTGACAGTTACTGGTATGTACCATTTTAGGAAACCTATTTTAAGAAACTAGATGTGCTTGGATACAAAAGAAAAAAAAAAAAATCACTTTCAAGCCAATCAAAATTGAATGCATCTGCTATCTTCCTGCTGTGGGTAAATAAACCAGCGCTCTTTGGAGAATGGTCAATTTTATTTATATTGTTGTTTTCAAATTGCTTGTTGGAAAAATGACTTGAACTAATGATGAAGTAATTTATCAGTTTGACTCTGAGGTCTGAGGTAACAAACCACTAAATGCTAAATCGGATAGAAGAAATAAATGTTCTGCTCCAGCTACTAGCACTCCCTGTTCACCTATTCTGTTTGCAGTTTACCACAGCACCTGCTATGGTTAGGCTGTGATCTTTGGACACTATTTATACCTCAAAAAACAGTTGCATTGTTGCTTGGCAGCTGCTCTCAGGGTTTCATCTGCCAGCTGTTCCCCCATAGCAAAACGCATTTCACCAGACAAATATTCATTAAGCGATTTAACAGTTACCCAGTGATTTTTATTTATTTATTTATTTTTAATTTAATTTATTTTTTTTTTAACTCACTGAAATCACCGCATGTTAGATGGACACTAAAGTACAGCAAATCGAATGAAGACCCAAAAAAGGCAGGAAAGAAGCAGGAACACTTTTTGACCAGAGGTAATTATTGAATTGCTCCAGTTTTACTTCAGAATCCAGATATGATGAGGTGGTGGTGTTGTTTTTTTTTTTCCTTTTTCAGCAAAACAACTCTCAAATTCTGACTCTGTTTTGGACTTTTTGTGTTCACTTTAAACCAACCTTAGAGAATGAAAGTGAACTTGTGCCTTTTGCCTTTATGTTTTGGTCTGCTGAGGCTACAGTAGGTCAAAAAATTTACCTTTTCCTTGATGTAGTTTTTGCTGGATGATTTTTGATCCTAAATTGCAGCTGCAAAGGGGGCTGCAAACACTGGTGTTTACCCACAGGCGTAGCTGCCTTTTTAAAATTAGTAGTTTGATTCCCCCATTTCAGAGCGCTGTCAGTGTTTTCAAAACCGCTCCACTTGTTTATTGAGAGAGAACCTGGACCAGACACCTGGTAGCTGAATGATAGGTCAAACTGTCATAACAAAATCCATCCATCCGTCTTCTACCGCTTTTCCGTTTCCAGGTCACGGGGGGTCCTGGAGCCAATCCCAGCTCACTCTGGGCGAGGGCGGGGTCACCCTGGACAGGTCGCCAGTCCATCACAGGGCCAACACACAGAGACGGACAGAGACCAACAACCACTCACACTCACACTCAGACCTACGGACAATTTAGAGTCACCAGTTAACCCAAACATGATATCTTTGGACAGTGGGAGGACTGGACTGGAGTACCGCAAACTCCGCACAGAAAGGCCCCAGGCCTGGGAACTGAACCTGCGACCTTCCTTTTGTGGGGTGAAAGCGCTAACTACTACGCCAACATGCTGCCCTCAAAACAAAATGTTCAGGACATTTCAAAAATCCAAATGGCCACTCACAGCAGTTCTAGCAGATTAATGATGAAATGTCAAAAAGCACTGAGGCTATTTTGATAGAGTCTTCATGTGATTGTTACCGCAGCTTAGACTGGTCTGTTTTTTGGCTGACGGGCTCTTGATTTGATAAGTTTGCTCCCCCTAGACAACATGGACATAAGGAGACATAATGGCTCTGAATTAGTCATCAAATCAATTTCCATAATTACAAAATGTAGCCATCATTTTTCTCACAGTATAGTCGGATCTAAGTGTCAAAACACCTGTTTAGAGACACCAGACTTTAAATGACAGTATCTCAATATCACACTTTAAACTTTTAACAAGTTATTTCAAAGGAAATTTATAACATTAAACAGTGAAAAGGGCACAGGGAGGCAATGTGGAGTGCCAATTATAAAGATATACTTCTATGCCAGTGTGTCTTAAACGATTACCTTTTCTATACTGCTGGGGCTTGAAGATACACCGTCAGCTCGGAAAATAGTTTTCGCCCTCTTTATTCACACAGTGCAAACACGTCCACCTGCAAGTGGCTTGCAAACAAAACCACTTTTCACCGATCCCTAAAAATAACAACCTGCTCGAGAGTCAGAGGATCAGCACAGATGGTGGTATCCTATGTGAGCCACGTGGGACAATTAGTATGTGAATTGATGATGATGCAGGCTCAGCACTAATTGGAGTCTGGTAAATGAATGTGATTCCTCCCTCAGTCTCAGTGGGAAGCAACATCAGGTAGCACTGTTATAAGTCTATTTCCATAACCAGCCCTGGCAGCATGTAATGGGCTGTTCATATGAAATGTGCAGCCAGTCTGCACCTTGGCCACCAGCGCTAATCACGCACACAGATTGCATTAACATTGTGTTATGATCTTGTTTTGAATAATTGAAGTGCATCACTATCTCAATTTCCTGGCTAAGGAGCCCAAGAATCATGAATAGATTTGAAGCTCTCTCATTTTATGTTTACGTTTTTGTTTTGGGTTGTTTTTTTTTTTTTAACGAGAGAATGAAGTTTTGAGGTGACACTGCAGTTTAATTTCAGGCTCAATGAAATCCTTCATTCTCTAGCCAAACACTTGACTGCTCCTTGACTGAACACAATGGAAAAGGTTAACAAGTTAGAGATACTTTGAATAAAAACACACACACACAAAAAAAAAAAACCAACAACCCAGCCAGGGTGCATCCTCAACCTCGCAGTTTGGAATTAATACTAGTTTCTAAATCTCTGTTGTGAAGGATTGCTTTTAATGTGCAGGATGTTTGTGAAATACCTGTCAGATGTCTAAATGAGCTCCCACCCAGAAGGCTCCCATAGAGCCATCTGGCGTCTGTTCAAGTTGTCATTTCAGTGTCACTTCAAGGGCGATGCAGTAGCAGTAGCATGGTGGTTTGCAGTTTCACAGCAAGCAGGTTCTGGGTCTGAACTCACCCCCCCGCTCCCTCCCATTGATATCTTATCATCAGATCATTCTAAAATGTTGATGAGATCTGTTCGGGATGTATTCACTCCCATTGTGAGCAGATGTCTGTTGGGTCTTCAAATGCAGATAATGTCAGGCAGATTAGATCGAAGCTCTACAGTCTGAATGAATGACAGTTAGTTGTTGGGACTGTTATCACACAGTAAAGAGCTCCTGGCTGGAGTGGCGTCTGCTGAGCGCTCTCCAGGAGATGTGTGTCAGGTGCTCGGTGGTATAATTGACTCTGAATTGAAGTTGGTCCCTGAGCACTGTACGGTGCTCACATTGCTCTTAAGTGGTTAGGACGGGTCAAATACAGAGGACAAACTTCCCCGTGGTGACTCATAAAGAATAACTTCACACAAAAACACACACACAAATCAGAAGATATGCCCGTCACGTCTCTGACAGTCCAAAGTCATGTTGTGTCCAACCAAAATAAATTGATCTGTTGTGCCAGTACTGGTTTTGTCCCATTGGACTGCGCTGTAGCGAAGCTGGACATTTCAACACGATGTCATTTGCTGAATTAATAGTTAATTGAAAGTGTCGCACCCATCCATATTGGTCAAAACTGCACTGAACCAATTCAATCAAGATAATGTACTTACAAAAATGAATGCCAATTATTGGGTATTAGCTATTGTTCCAGTAAGAGTAATGCAATGGCTTCAAATTTATTTTACAACATAAACATTAATATCCTAAATGAATGAAATAATTTAAGTGTGACCATTACAATGAGCAGCTGTCACAGCTACACAAACTTTTTGTTCCTCTCTGTTGATGCCTGATGCCTCTTCAGCTGGTGACACATGTTAATAAATTTTTTAGCTGATCATTCATTCAACCCTTGATAGTGGCAAATGCTGGCAGTTGAGCCTCATGGGAGGTTTGGCCTGGGGAACTTTTTTTTTTTTGTTTTGTTTTGTTTTTTCTTTTTTAGCTCACAGTGCCCTCCAGGAAACCACCAGCAAGGAGCAGTAAATCAATAGCTACGCGGTGTGGGCAAATGACAACCTGTTTAGTTTGGCGGCCTACTTCGTTTCCCAAACAAGTGGCCTGGCCTTCTAAACAGAAGGCAGGGGCTCAGGGAGAAAATATTTCCCTGCACTAAAATCAGATTTGGCAGCAGGTGGTCCGTGGAGTTGTGAGTGAGTTGCCTCTACACCTGCCAAGGACTGTGGAGCCAGAAGAAAACACTCTATTCCTCTCCACCCAGGTTACTCTCCTGCACTGGTTCAATATATCAATGGTATCTGGCTGGTTGTGAAGTGTCATCTGTCAGCATTGTAGTATCCTCCAAATAATCATTCCTTACCAGGAGTGTGAATGGTGGGAAAAAGAAAAGAAAACAACCCTTAGCAACCAAGTGCAGGAGCTATATATTGAAATATCAAATGTAAATATAGTGCTGTGGTGTTTTGGAATTGGAGAGAAGCTAGCAGAAAAATGATGCTGATTGTGTTTGAACTCCAATAGATGTCTTAGCACTATTAAAGGTTGCTGCTTAGAGTAACGCATTTATGACCTTGAGCCAAGTGAAGTATAATCCAATTTTCCGTGTGAAGTATCAGTGCACTTGAGGTTCAAAGTGAGGATGAAAGAGTGATCTGTGCGCCGAAATCTCGCTCTCTGGCTTTCATGAGACCGCTGTAATATCCCTCTGGGCTAAAACTTGTAGCTTGGTTGACAGAAGGAAAATAAATTCCCATCATGTTCTTAAATCCACAACAATTTGTTCTAAGCAGCGAAGTCATTCTGAAAGGAAAAAGAAAGTGATATAAACCTGAATGTAGGATGAATTATACATTTGAAGGGCAAAACTCGATTATCCCGTTATTTATCTGATTGACTGGTGCCATGGCAGTGAGGCTCAGTTTCTGCTCCTTCGCTCACACTTCATAGCCTTTTACTCTCAAGATCTCTGATTTTTTACATTTCCGAAAAAGCGCAGTGTCTGTTTTTTTTGTTTTTTGTTTTTTTTTTCTTTCTCTCACCCTTTCCTCTTCTAAGCAGGCAGGCTGTGAATTTAACTGCACTTCCACAGTGCAGTCCAGAACCCATGAAGATCCTTCTTCACCATCTTTCATAATTTGTTTCTCTTAAGCAGCTCATGAAGACATACCTGCTGGACCATAAAGAGATAGTTGAAGTTTTATCAGATCATTTACAGATTTGTTTGCAAAGACAGAAATCCCAGTTAAATAAGCTTCCTTTTTTTTTTTTTTTTCGATACTTTATTTTCAGATCCAACAAGAAAAACTGAGACTTCACAATTAATGAGTTTCCTACAAATGTGCTTTTACTAATTTGGCCTGTACACCTGTACAATAAAAGTACAGGTGGCGACAGCTGTATGTGTTAGAAACAGCATGTATATGTTGGAAAGTGCAGATTTCTTTTCTCAAATATTTCTAACACTTTGCAACGTTGTTGATAATTGTTGCTTTTTTACATTTTTTTGAGGAAAAACTAAAACACATTTCTTTTTTTTTTTTTTTTGGCCAAAGTCTCAAATGTGAGGATTTGCAGCATTTCTTTTTTTCTATTCAGATTTTAAAATGCCATCATGAGACATAAACATTCAAAACCAGACTTAATTGAGTTCAATAATTTAAGAATAATCTGAAGAACGATCAGTACGGTTAATGATCACTTACAGTTTAAAAATTGATGAATTGCTCATTGACAGTAGAGTTCTCATCTGTTGTCTGTTTAAGAATTAAACTTTTCAAGTACAGAAATTGGTTATGATTTTTGTGCTGAAAATATAAATAAATCAGTGATGGACTGATCACATCATAAATATCAAAACACAATCGTGCAAGTAAGGATGTCAAGTAGGAACCTCCTTATTTCGGCTTCCTCCACTGACAATAAGAGGACTTGCCAAGCTTATTAGAGTGGAGAATCATTGTCACATTGCGTTTAAAAGCCAATAGATGTTTGAACTATTGGTCCAGAACCTTTTCCCGGATTATTCAATCTTGCAGTCCTATTGCTGTCTCCAGATAAGATGGAGAATCCATGCAATGGTGTCTTATCTAAACTTGGCACACACTCTCAGGAGTATGGGTTTTCACTGCAAATTTCTCCACCGCACTTCAGGTATGACCCAATCAATGCGGGAATTTACTGCTTTTCCCTTTAACCTGCTGCCACATCAATAAGTGATAAGGATGCTGAATAGCAACAGTGCAGGAACTTTTCACATAAATATCAGAATGACTGTGTTTCTTTGTTTTTTTTTTTTTTAAGCCAACAGTTTACCACATTGTATTTCAAACCTGATCTTTGCACAGCTGTTCTTGTTTTCCTCTAAAGGTGACCATATGTTAAAAAAAAACAAAACAAAAAACAAATAGACATAAATAAAGACCATGTTGTATTGAAGAAGGCTCGAAACCAGCAATTGAGACCATAAACTAGATCAAGTGAGAAGTAAAGCCACTTTCTCAAAGACTTCTATTAAAAAAAAAAAAAAGAGTTCTTTTCACCACAAGTGGAGTTGCCCCTTGATGGTCACCACGTAGAATCCAGGTTTAATTCTCTTCAGCATTATCTTCACTTTGTAGTCCTGGAACTGAAGTCCACTTTTATAGTCTTACAAGTGGGTCTGTACCAGCTTCATAAAAATACTCAGATTTAATACACTCTAATTCACTCATCTTTTAATTAGCTAACAGCTGTGTATGAATCATTCAGGAAGCCAGCGTCTCACTTGTGTGTCACTGGTCGCCATGTACTGCTATGGACATCAGTGCCATAGGTAACTCTCATTAAGGCCAAAATGAAACTTGGCTCTCAGCGGGATGATTCGGATGTGATTAATGGCGCTGTGAAAATTTTAAATTGCTACGTCTACCAATGAGTACAGATATGTGAATATAACAGGGCACAGTTAAACTTTGTGTTATTACCAAATGCTGCTGTATATGTTACATACTAATTACTGTATGTCAGCCTTTCTCTCCAATTATGGATTTTCTTCATGTTCAGAAACATGTTAAAGTGCTACAAAAGACTTGGCAGGACCATCATGGGATGTTTTTCTGCACAGTGTGATCATTATTGACATTAGTGCTAATCTGAGGGCAGTCGGAGCATCTGCCTGGGGAAAAAAAAAAAATGGCCAGAGTCTGAACCAGACTCAGAACTCACAAATGAGCTAAAATATGTACTCTTTGGATGCAAAATGGAAACAATGATGTCGGCAGTGTTTTAACCAAATGGTGTGCGCGGACAAAATAAAAAGCAGGAAACTTCAGTTGATGGCAGCGGGTGTAGTTTACTCTCTCTGGCTGCTACTCACCGTAATTAAAAGTGCCATTAATGAGGTTGAGAACGTACACTTGCATTTAAGCCTGTCTTTTTCCGAAATGCTTTCCATCTGTTCGCACTCCCGATCATGGCATCTGCAGCGAGCCACTCCCATCATGCACAGGTCCGCATCTGACCCATCACATTACATTTAAAGCTACGAGATGTGATGTGTTTCCTATCTTGGTGACTTTCATATGTTAGACTTTAGAAAAAGGTCCCGAAAAAAAAATGTTCTATTTAGATTTTGTATGATATTTTAAAACTTATATGCAAACTGCATTTGGGTGTGTGGGTGGCTTTGTGTGTGTTTGCACCCATGGATAGAATTTGGCCTAGATGCACCTTGTATCTTGGGTAACAATCAATGCCAAGCAAAGGAGAAATGCACAAAAGAATTAGACAGCCAAGGGAAATGAACCAGATTCAATTTCAGCCCAGGCCACTCAAGCTGTCTGCTACATAAAGCCGAGACTTATTATGAGATGGGCACCGGTGTCATTATTATTCAGACCTGATGAGGTGCCCTCTATTTAACACAGCCTTTCAATTTAGTTCACCTAACAACAATCCTTGCATTCGGAAGGTGGTCTGCATTAGTATTTTTGATCGCCCTCTACTTGACAAGACATGGCGGTTGCATAAATTTAGAGTTCAGTGATGTTGAAGGGTATGTGCAGATAATGCTCATTGATTAATTTATTTAGATAAGAAATATTGCTTATTTCAAAGGCCTCTTTATGCTGCCTGTATGGTAAGGGAACCAGAATAAGTAAAGTGATCAGTCATTTGGCTGCCCTAGATTTGAGAAATAGGTTTGTCGTAGAGTGACAAAAAGCTCGCGTGTGGCATGTAATTGCTTTAGACCTGAAACTTCTGTGCCGCGCACACATACACAACACAAAGTGTGTGTCTGAGCCTTTATGGCCTGCACAAGGATGTTTGATGACTTGAAAGGTGGTGTACTTCAGAGTGTTTCTGATAAAGAGATGAGTGTTTTGAGGTGTTTTGATGAGAGAAGTTTCTTTCTTTTTTTTCCTTTTCTGTTTTTGCTCTGATAAAATTCCAAATTCCTCATCAACAAAGACTCATGGACACTTCCCTGGAAAAAAAATGATTATAATTAGGTAGCATCCAATTAGGAACTTCCACTGACTCAACATCTGGAGAGCAGTTGCCAGCTTTACTAAGAGAGATGGAGTGTGTTTGTGTATGTGTGGGGGGTGTTGAAAAACACACATTGCTTTTTTAATTTATTTTATCATGGATCACTTTCTCTCCACATATATGCTGACACAAAATAGAACAACAAATGCTTAGCCAGCTTGCAAGTGAGGCTACATCCCCTGTTGTGCCATCATTTAAATGACTCTCTGGACATAAAACATTGTGCGAAGCTCTGTGAAGTTCTCAGAAGGCCCAGAAGCTCACTGAGACTGCAGCAGAGCTGACACTTTTACTATTTTAGCTCCGATTGTTTCCTTTCAGGCGGCAGACTCATTTCACTCTTTCTGTTCTGCTCCATAGCATTTCAATAAAGCTTCTAAATGAATTCAGCTTCCAGCTCTTGGTCTTTGAATGCCAACTTTTCTCAGGATAATAATGTCGTCAATACATATAGTATTGCGCAAAAAAATTTGCCCTTTCGCTTCCAGATTAAAGAGTTACTTAAACAATAGATGAAGGCGCACAACAGATAAACTCATGCCATTTTGTTTTCTGCGGGGATGTGCAAAGGTTAATTTTAGTCAAATTTAATTGGAAAACAAATTGAAACTGCCTTTCAACGCACTTGTAAAGAATCTGTGTTCGATACATTTGAGGTTGTATGAATTTGTTTTAGCAAATAGATCTCCAGAGAAAAGTTATCCCACCAAAAATACCACCAAGTATTTAAATAATATATTTTTTCCAAGCTGAAAAATTTTCCCATCTCTGCAGAGTTTTCATCTAATGTGTATCTTTAATTTGTTTCCCCATTTTCAATAATTGCTTTTGGAGCAGTATCGCTGCTGTTTAGCAAGATGACACAAGTAAAGTGTTGTCATGCTAACAGCTCTTGTTGAAGGTTTGGAATAGATTGGGTCCTTTAAAGAGAAACTGAACTGTTGAATTGAAACATTATACAAGCATTTCACACACTTAAATCGAGGCCCGTTCTTACCCTTCTTTTCTAAATCATACATTACGTTCGTTTACGTTTACGAGTACATAAAGCAGACCATTTATTGTACTTGTAATTTTTGTCACCCAACTAAAATTAAAACTAAAGTCCATGTTGTCTCCTTCAAAACCACTGAATTAAAAAATATTGGGAACAACATTTCGTGGAAATCACAAAAAGGCTGAAAAAAAGGACAAAGAAGAATAGAATAATTTTTTCTTAAATACTTCAGGAAAACATCATAATTAGGGTGATAAATCATTGTTGTCCAATCATCAGCAGTGATTTCCCCTTTGTTTGTGGTTTAAATGACAATAAATGTTTCCTTAAAATATCCCTGCAGAATCCTTCCAGTCAGCAAATGAGCAGCAGCATGAAGACCTTATTTTGAGGAAACATGATTAGCTTGACAGTATTGAAAAGAAGAATATAATCCAAACTGAGTTCACCAAATATTTGCTATCGCACCAGTCCACCTTAATTGTGTTGGAACGATGTCAGGGGGCTACTTTTGACATAACAGATGTCTTCATTTTGCCCAGACACAGTCATCCTTCACATGAATGAATGAATGAAGAGAAATGTAAAGACTTAATTAAGCGTCCCAGCCCTTGGCTATTCAGGGGCAGGGTGTCAAATCCCCTCATTCACCAATGCACTCAGGATCTTTAATGTGCTACGTCATGCCAAGAACCCCTGAAAAGAAACCCTGCCACGGGAGCTTCCCGCCATGCACTCTAACTGAGCTCCATGCTTTGCTTGCAGACCAGCCATGACAAGGACTGTACCCAGTGTGCTGCAACAGCGAGATGAGCAAATTGAAAGTCACAGCACCAAGTTCAACATGTGACAGGAGCAAGAGGTCAGGACTCAGCTCACGGCACTTGTTTACAGTAAGAGTAGAAAACAATTCAGCCTGCATTGAACTCTGGCCTTCCTGGTAAATGGCTTCTGGTTCTGCTGTTGGTTTGCTGCTTTTCACAGAATGAATTTACTTGTTGAGTAATGTATGTAGAATAGTGCATCTTATTGCACAAAATTTGCGGCACTGATCAGTTACCTCCAATTAACCCTGGGGTGTCAAAGCATTGTCATATAAACTTTTGTTTGTGAGCTTCTTTTATTGATATTCCACTGTAATTCATGATTTCATGGTGCAGTTGTAGATGTGTAATGTAATTGTGTTCCTTCTGCTAAAGACGAATGTTGTCCCTTATCATATGAAATACAAATTTCTATTTCAAGGCAGCTCATGCAGTTAGCTGTCCTTTTAATGAGGTGGATCCTATTGCTCAGGGCTGTCGGTAATCCACTAAAACAAAAACACTGGTCCAAAACTAACTTTAGTTCATGCAGTTGGCGCCCTGGAGTACCGCAGACAGGAAGTTGCAGTAATTGCCTTTTCATTTTCTTCCTTAATTTTGCATGATAATACAAAATATTTTTCTCCATTTAACATTTTCTTTATCTAAAAACAACAGCCAGAACAGCTGCTTTTAAACAAAGCTGCCGTAATCCACATTAATATTCATAGTAATTAAGTCCGCAAACCCCTCACGCAATCAAAATGAGATAATTTAAATGAAAATAGAAATTACCATGGGGTTTTGGGCCATAAATACTATACTGTGGTAGGAAAGTTTAGAGTGAAACGTGTACTGTTCATTTGTTCAATAAAGTGTCAATTAGTCAATCGACTCACATTATATGCGACAGTTATCATGTAAGACAGTTTAATGGAGAAATATCAAGCAATGTTTTTGCAGACACACCTTTGTGTCACAGGTGGAAAAATTCACCACCTGTGGCTGACTTCACTTTGGCCTCTGTTAACTCTGATAATCAATTCAGGATTGATCGATCGAGTAAGCCAACGCACACTCAATAAATGAGTAATTAACAAGAACACAGTGGAGTGATTTCATTCAGTGGAAATAAGATAGCTGAGTATATAAGACAGACAGTTTTAAGCTCCATGATGCTTTTATTTAAAAAAAAAAAAAAAAAAAAAAAAAAAAAAATATATATATATACACACACACACAAATGTGTTTCAATGGATGTCAGCACAAGTACCCATTCTGAGGCAGAATCGTTTTTCATTAAGATTAACTGTGTGGCGGGGGCGGCATATCTTTCTATGCCTCCAGCTGACACTTGTCCCCCATCCCACAGCAGTCGTGTGTGGGTGTGGATGTTTGTGACTATGTGTGTGTGCGCATCACTGTGTGTGTGCTTGTGTCTCTGTGTGTGCTTGTGTCTGTGTGTGTGTGTGCTTGTGTCTCTGTGTGTGCTTGTGTGTGTGTTCCAATGCCATCAAACAATGGGAGAGTTATCAGACATTGCCAAAGGCATATGAACAAATCAGAGGGGGATATAGACCCCACATCAGCATGTTCCCAAGTGAACAAAGAGTTTCTGCTGTGAGCCAAAATAGAAGGAATCAATCTTGTTCTCTGGGGCACTTTTCATAAATAAAATGCCATCATTTATGAAACGGCAAACCTTGTGTTATATCTGCAGAGGACATTATAATGTGAAAGTTGTAACTACTTATCTCATTTTCAAGCAAGCCTCTGAACAAAGGTATAACTGCAAGAAGATCAGAATATGCTGACTTTTATTGAATGAGCTTTTTGTTCCATCGATTATACAGTTATCTGTTTCTTCAGTAAAAATATTCTCCATATATTCTAACTGCAGCTGCAGTGAGAGATTGTTGACCACAACTGAAGCTCCAAACCAAGCTCACTGAGGCGCAGCTCCGATAAACTGTTGTGTGTCAAGTTGTTCCAGCTGCTGCAGACACTGAACAGCTTTAGTGTCCCACTGGAATCTAACTTTTTATTTATTTATTTTTTTTCCTCCTTCAGAAACAAAATTGGTATTGCTGGCTCAACTTCACCTACTTTCAAGGTGCATGAAAAAGCTAAAAAATATCAGAACTCCAGCAAGACTTTTGGTACAAAGAGCAACTTTACTGTCAGGATCTTAGTTGTGAGAATGATAAGACAATATAAAACAATATAGTCTGTAAAATATTCCATAGCAGAAGTGCAAGTTTGATGTGGTGAGCTTTAGCTCTGATGGAGAATGTGGCTGTGCTGGGTCTGATAGCTTACAGAACTCAGTGTAAAGCACTACATAAATAAAAGTTGAACATACTTTCACAGTTCACTGTAACCCTGACCAGAAAGAGGAAGTTATCTTTTGTTTAGATGGAGAATTTGGAATTCAGATAAGACGTTAAACCTGGTGGAGAATATCAGATCAGGCAGAGATGCGAAGTTAGAAACATTCATTCATCTTCTACCGCTTAGCCGCTCCCGGGTTGCGGGGGTGCTGGAGCCAATCCCAGCTCACACTGGGTGAGGGCGGGGTCACCCTGGACAAGTCGCCAGTCCATCACAGGGCCAACACACAAAGACAGATAGAGACCAACAAACACTCACAGTCACACTCAGACGTACGGACAATTTAGAGTCACCAATTAACCCAAACATGACGTCTTTGGACGGTGGGAAGAAGCCGGAGTACTCAGAGGAAACTCACACAGGCACGGGGAGAACATGGAAACTCCAGACAGAAAAGCCGCAGGCCCGGGAACCGAACCCATGAACCTCAATAGGTTCCATAGTGCTAGGGACCTAATGCCATTTGATTTAATATCAATATTTGCTGTTGTTTGTCCAAATGTGTACGCCACAAACTGAATATACAAGAACTGGCACAATTTAAGCTGTTGGATGCCGAGAAGCTTCTTTGTTTTTCCTCGATTCCAACTATGCCTCATGATCTGTCAACCCGGGCTAAAGAAGCTAACAGGCTAACTAGCCAGCTCCTAGAATAACTCGTACCTGTTGACTGATATTACGCGAGCTCAGAGTAAATTACAAAATAAATATTGTTTCAAGAATCAGCATGGCAATTACAAAACTGTAAAAAATAAAACAGTAATTACGTGGTGCTTATTAGGAGGATGAATTAATTTGTGTTGATAGCAGTGGGAATATGTTTTGGTCAGTCTAATTTCTCTCCGGCTATAACACATTTACATTTACCTAGTGTGCTCCTGATGACTATTTTCCTGTTGACCACAAAGAAGAAATTTTGATTAGTACTCACACAAATTTAATTTGGGATCCCAGGCTCTGCTGTTAAACAATACAAATGTTTTGCTGTGTGTAGTTACTGTTAGCAATGGTGACTTTGGAACTTGCTGGATAATGTTAATTTTGATATGCTTTTATTATATCACATACATATTTTTATTTTTTGATCAGAGTAGTTGAAATCATTGCTGGTGAAGCTTTCATCAGTCCCCCTCTTCTTTTTTTTTTTTTTTTGTTTGTTTGTTTGTTTGCAACATCCAGGTTCACTCTTTAATGTCTTGGGGGGGGGGGGGGACCCCCCATAACCGGCACCGTGCATCAAAGAAATATTAGTTTCACTTATAACCAAAACAGATATCTGCATCCAGCAATAAAATTACAGCTATTTTTTTTAGATTATTTTTGTTTCTGTTCATTTGAGAAACGATCTTTGTTTCCCTTAAATCTGCATGAAGAAACACTCCACAGATGGTCGCTAATGCAGCTGTTGATAACTTTGCACCTTTGTAGTCGGTATTCACACTTTTTTCTTGTGACCATATGCTGCATATTAGCATGCAACGTGACAAAAACATGTCTTATGTTTCCACTTGACTGCATTTGGATGATGTAAAGACATTTTGTGCCATTAACTGTCAACATACTGTAGATGCCACTGTTCATCTATTCTCCACAATCCACGCCATCGTTGGTGGGCAAAATGAAACTCATCCTACCATGTATTCTCCTTTCTACATGTCCAGTAAAAGCACTCCGGTTAATAAATACCGATGCTCTTCACTGGATATTTAAGACAAATGTTCACTCACAAATGCTTTAATGCACTCAGAGATGCTGCTGTTGTTTCCCTGTGCCTGACTGTATATAGACTGTTAAAACGTATTGCAATAAACAAAATGATGGGTGTGTGGCGTTCCAAGAAAAGCAGTATGTGCCATCAGTTTTCATTGTTTTAAAGTAATCAAAAATCGTCTGGCAATCACCATCTTGGGGAGATGAGAGTGACTGCACTTCGGTATTGATTTCACATATGCTTTTAAGATGTCTCTTTGCTTTCAGCTATTTAAAAACTCATATTTGTTTAAGTTTTAAGTCAATTACAAGTGTGGTTTGCTGGAACAAGTTGGCAAAAGAATCTTGAGGGTTCTGAAAGATGACAAGACGGCTGGTTGGTGGTTTTATTTCTTCAAAAGGGTCTTTCAAGAAATGCTATAGTAGCACTTGCTATAGCAAAGAATACATTTCTCGATTTACTTTTAAGCAGAAGCTGAAACTTGTTCCAGGAGAACACAAAGACCGCTCTTTGAAAGAAAATGCAAATCGGGAGGCACATCAGACACCCCATCTTCCACCTCATTGCTGTGGGGAAAAAAAAAAAAAAATGCAGAGATTTGGAGAAAAAAAAATTAAAAAACAAAACAACAAAAAGAATTACTCAGGAAATAGCCTTATTGTACCACATCCACCAATCACAAACAAAGGAAGTCAAACATAATAAATATATATATATATATATATATATATTTTTTTTTTCTTTTTTCTCAACAATAATGAGATATAATAAATCCAGTTAGTAGACCGGCACATGAGGGGACTTCCACTGGCTTCATTAATAAAGAAGTTCAAGACTAAATGATTTCAACCCCCTGCATGGTGAACTTAGTCCATCAGTCATTCAGCATGACTTAACTGAATATAAATTTGAATTTCATAAAACAAGTCCCCCATCATGTATGTTTTATTGGATGTAGAAGATTTTTATATGAAGAGACTCCACATGATGCCAAGAAGACTGTTAATATGCTAGTCGTGTTTAAATTCTCCAACGACTCTGAAAATGACTCCTCTTAATCATCACGTTTCTGTATTAAGTAAAAGGAGTTTTGAAGCTGTGTTGTGTCTGTTAATCCTGGTATTGCATCACACCGATCTACAGGAAGTGATTAAAAAAATGTTGCAAACCACCAATAAAGACAAAAATGGGTTTTTAGGTTTGTAGGTCCCATAATCTTTAAAAATAATAATAATAAAAAAAAAAAGCATACTTGTTAGCCGATCCCAGCTCACATTGGGCGAGGGCGGGGTCACCCTGGATAGGTTGCCAGTCCATTGCAGGGCCAACACACACAGGCAGAGACCAACCACCACTCGCACTCACACTCAGAGCTACGGACAATTTAGAATCAACAATTAACACAAACATGATGTCTTTGGACGGTGGGAGGAAACCGGAGTACCCGGAGGCAACTCGTAACAGAAAGGCCCCAGGCCTGGGAACTGAACGTGCAACCTTCTTGTTGTTGGGAAACGGCACTAACCACTATTCTGCCGTGCTGCTGCAGCTATGCCAATAGTGTATGAGCTTGTTTGGGAGATCAGAACTAAAAGTGCTTTGACTTGTCTTTTTGTCAATGTGGATACTGCTGGAATGTTTCCTGGGGGGGTAATGTGGTGGAAAATAGGAATCAGGAAAATTGGAAGGCCCTGATATGCGTTGGTTTAGAATAAGAGACACTCGATGAAAGGTTAATGGTTGCCATTTCTCCATTGTTTGTTCATTATTCAAATGCCAAACAGGGAAACTTTAATCAACGCTGAGTGCTGCGCAGACGGCCGACGTGCCACTTTTTGAATATGATCATTAGTTTTTCTCATGTATTATTAAAGTAATCAGACCACCATGTCCTCGCATTCATGTTGCAAGTGGCTGCTTTGATCCATAAACATGTAAGTGGAGTGATGTTTGTTACCAAGGGCAATAAGAGGCTCCTCCAGTGAGATGATGGTGGGCACAAGTAGAGCAAGGTAGAGGCCGTCTGGTTTTGAGTTGAAATCTTCAGTAGTTCAATTGGCCTTTATATATTTTGTTTTTTAGAGTCCCAGCTCTTTCCAAAATTGCAATCTGTGATGAGTTCCTTCGGAATCACTTTTGAAGATTGCATTAATGTAGCCTATTAACAAATGTCTCAAACATTTATGTGAAAATATTTCACTGATGTAGCTGACAGTAGCAACTTCTGTTATAGAGATTCACAAGCAATTTGTTCAGATTGTTTAGATTGTTTATCAGATTGTTTTTTTTTTTGTCTGTTTATAATTTTATTTTGTTGTAATAATGATTGAATTAATATATTAGATATCAGATATATATACTCTTACAAGAGCTGCTCTTTTTGTGTGAAGAGGAAAATTATCATCAATGTCTTTGATGTTTTTGTACCCCCCCCCACAAAAAAAAAAAAAAGACAGCAATTTCATGCGAGATCTTATCGATGCCAGATCATCATACGATTTTCAACACTCTGGCATTAAAATTCAGTCCAGCAGTTGCTCTGCCACAGAATGGTTTGATATGAGAAATATATATATAGATTATTTGGCATTGGTAAGTTATCAATTATTGTTTATCAGAAACGGTCAAAATATGAATATAATCAGTAATCAATAGTTTGACAAACTGGAATTGATAATTAACTTTAAATTAACTACAAACCAAAGCTGAATAGATAAAAATTGATTTCAGTGGGACTGAATCAAATCAGTGCACTAACTTTAACACAACAGTCCTGCTCTGTGCTGTGCTGTGCTGTGCAAGGATAGGTTAGGTTAGCGGTGGCCCATTTCAACATGTGGTGTCCACCGTTCGAGGCATTACATTCACCTACATGAGCTGATAAAACTCCTGATGGCTAAAGAAGTTTTCATCTTGAGTTTTGAAATACTGATGGAGCTTTTTTCCGGTCAAGTGCAACAACATGTAATGTATTTTCAATGAAGATGTGTTCGTGCATCTCTGTATAGTAAGTACGGTAGCAAAGAAAATCAATTATAGTACTTTGACTATGACTTTGATTGCCGTTGGAGATGGAAGCATAAAACCAGCTGCTGTTCTGTGATGACAAACAAGTATGAAGGGCAAAGCAGGCGATAAGTGCTGCATGATTAGTCCTAGGTGATTGACTAAAGGTGCACCTGAGGAGAGTTTTTTATTTTATTTTATTTTTTCTTACTATCAGCCAGAAATGAAGCACTTGACTCACTGGTGGTTTCTTAGTTCTTGTTTTGTTTTTTTTGTTTTTTGGTTTGTTGTTTTTTTTTTTTTTTTTTTTCCTCTTCGCCCCAAACCTAAGTATGAAAAAGTTAGTTTTTAGTCAGTAATGGGATGAAGGAATATTTTTCCTAGCCAGTGAATTCTCTACAGACAACTCTTAGGATGCACCAAAATGTAATCAACATATTGAATGATTGAGTGATACTGCAGTCGGGCGGTGGCACATTCCACCAAACATGGTTTACACACCAGGGAGTTAAAAGAGCACAAGGTATTAGCATTAGCAGCAAACTCCTGCTGAATAGAAATCTTGACCAGGAATATATCTACTAACAGAGTCCATCTTTTGTAATTAAGGATGAATGTGTGGGAAATGTACGAGGAGGACTGAGAGACGGAAGACCTGCTCAGAGAGATGAATGCTATTATGGGATGAGAGTGAGATGGCTGGTCTGGAATAATAACTTCCTCTGCCACATTATGTTAGTGCACTTCTGATAAGATCATTGGAAAATGGCAGCTGTTGGAAAGAATGCAATCCATTCTGTGTTGCTGCGGGAGACTACAGGACCTTAAATGAAGCATGTCTTCTATTAGACCCCTAAAGAAACAAACTAATAGCCCTGCAAAGACCTACCATTTATAATATGACTATAATTCATATGATTCATTAAGCAGGAGCAGAAAACGATAGTATACTCTGATTAGAATAGTCCTCGGGGGAAATTCTTATGATAATTTATTCCGAAGTCTCTCATTGACGAAGCAACTTGTCGTGATATTGTGTAGATGAACTCCCCAGGTCACACTGTACTGTAGTCTTATATCGTCTCTGTACTTCGTATAATAGATTAATGTTGTTTACATATGTTTAATAAAGTGGCCCATTTCTGTCATTGGAGAAGGAACCCGTCTACAATTTAAAACCTAAACTAGTTTGATAATGGTCGTGGTAGATTTACTTTCTGTTTATGTTGAGCCTAGGCTAGGAGGTACTGCATACATGGACATAGTTACACAAATAAACAGTGTAGAGTTTAAAATAAGAGTATAAATAAAATGGAATTTGACGCAAAACACAACCTCCACACTCTGAAATACACAGTTAAGCAACCAAGGTCCCTCAGTAGTCCGATGCACTCTGAGTGTTGACTGAGCACCTATCTGATAAATCTTCAAGGTTTCCAAGTTGGAAAAGGACTATTGCGCAAGTATAAATGTGAAAAATGTCAGATAAATTTCAAGTAGAAATGTCTCCATTGGCTCTGGGGTTAGTCAAGTGGCCATTTTATATATAATCATTTATATGGTCACAGTGAAACAAGCACGTACACATCGGAACTAAACTTTCTCTTATTCGCTCCAAATGGCTGAATTGTTTTATAAGGTTATTATTAAGGCACGTTGTACAGCATGAGCATACCTCCACTGTTGCCACTCTGTCAAACACTCACCGATTCTTACACAGCATTGTTTGGCATTTCTTTTTAATTCCCTCGGCACTTTCACTGCTCCTCAAAAGTAGTGAATTCTATCAGTCATAACAGTTCATACCGTTCTTCTTTTTTGTCAAGTGCCTTTAGGTGAGGCCAGCTGATAGCTGTTTGTTGGAGTTATCATGGATAGACCCTGGAAAACCAAAATCAGCACTCCACTGTGGTGAAGTCGTGATAGTTCTATGGGTTTTGAATTTCTCTGTCTCTCTCATAGCCAGGCAATATCTGAACATTACAGGATTTTACTTTCCCTCGAAGTGTAAACCGTATTTAGCTGCAACCTAAATGCTGCCATAAACACGGAAGCAGAAGTCACTTCACAGGAAACAAGATCATCAAAAATGAAATGTAGCCATATCAGCATGTACGATCTCATCTCATCATTTATGAGCAGATTATACAGATTTTCCTACCTGCACTGATGAACCTATTTTTTATTTTATGTTTGATCTCTGCGCCATCAGGCAAAGTGCCATGGTGGGATAGATCAGCCTTTGAAGCCTCTGCTGTTGTTATGAAGATCTGTTCAGTACTGCTTACTATTCCTGGCATCCTGTGCACATAGTAGTGTAAATGCTTGTTTGAATGATTATTAGCAAGTTGCCTATTTGCTTAACATCTTCTGTTTGGCAAAATTTCTGTAGTGTACTGCAAGTAGAAAAAATTAATAAAGCATGAACTGGATTTATTTACAAAACCATATACTTTTCATTTGAATGTGATGAGGCCATTTCTGATCGTGGTCGTCACCAGATTGTGTCAACAGTATGTGCTTAGGTGGCATGAAAATCTAAGTTTGAACCCAATATCTCTTCAGAGTCATAACATTGTTACAGAATTTTTGATCAGATTGCAAAATTTGAATTCTTTTTTTTTCCAGACTACTGCACTGTGCCACTAATACAACTTAGTGTCAGTCAAGTACTGTCCACCATCAGCCATTCCTTTTGCCAGCAGAATATTCTCAGGGATGCTCTTCTCCTTTCCAAATACATTTCAAAACCATTTTATTTTTATAGTGTCAACTCATATCTCAAGGCACTTTTCATATAGAGCAGGTCTACTGTACTCTTTATTATATTATTTACAGAGACCCAACATTCACCCATGAGCAAACACTTGGTGACAGTTGCAAAATAAGGTTGGCAGGGCAGAAAGAGAGGGAGAGAGAGAACACAATGATAGATGATGTAGCATAATACAGGTTTGACTTAAACAGGAGAGAAAAAAAGATAAAAAAGTATGATAATGACAGGGGAGGTAAAACAACTAATAAAGGCACCAACTGTTCAACAATAATACAAGTAATATGAATAATAAGAAAATAATAATGAGACTAATAATAGTTGTTGCAGTGGTTTTCAATCATAGATCCAGAGTCTGGAGGTAGAAATAACTGCAGAAAGTGACAGGAAAACAGAGAGAGAGGGAGAAAACACAAAATTATGGGAAAGAGTGAGGTGACAAGTTCATAACATAAATATATAAGCTATGAATCTGTGCAAATGGAGAGCTGGGTGCATCAGGAGAAGTCTCTAATCAGTGGGAGCCTGCAGCAGCATCACTAAAAGTTGGTTCAAGGCAAGCCCGAACCAGCTCTGACTAAAAGCCTCATCAAAGGGGAGAAGAAGTTTGAGCGCTCATTTTAAACTTGAAGAGGGGAGCCTAGCTCCTGTACTGGAAATTGGTTGTAACTAGCAGTTGAGTCCCTGAAATGGAAAATAACATGCAATGCAACAATATTTTTGGCAGTATTGTACTTCAGTACCATAGTTGGTACAGGAAAAAAATCTTGCAGTAATGTCATTCCTATTAAATGGTAGCACATGTTCTTCATGTCCAAATTGTTCAAGGTTTTCTTGGTTGAGTTATGCGTTTTAGAATTAGGATTAAAAGCAACAATTTGCTTGTTGTTGAAAATATTATTCTCAAAACATGCTCATAAATGAGATTCTAACTTCAACCAATGTTGCTGTAATCACAGAGTGGCAGAAATGTTAACCCCAGTGTGGTGAGGGGTGCTGCTTTAAAGTGGACATTGCCATAAACGAAGGGCTGGAAAGGGGGAGACCAGTTGTCAGCAGCCGACAGCAGGAGGGTTTTAAACCTCAGTAGGAAAAATGATCAGGCCTCGTGCATTCGAGTCATCTGTCTGGAGGATAATTGCTCTCTTCTTTGCCATGTTTCACCTTGCAGCTGTACACGCTCTCCTATGGGGATGATGTGAATGAGCATCAGTGCATGTGCACGTCCACATTTGTGACTGCGTGTCTGTGTTCACCTGCAAATGTGAGTTAGTCAGTGGGGTCTCGGCCGAGGGGGGGTGGGTCCACCTGCTTGGTGTAAGTCACAGTCCATTCATCTAACTCTATTTAGCAGCATCCTTGTGAGCAGTCTAGCTGTGGGGCTCCATGAAAGTAATGCATCCTCATCAAAGCCATGCTTTGTTAGCCAAAATGTCATTTGTTAATTACCTTGCATGTCTCGACTAGCCGGCCCATACATCATCATTTTCCTGCTGTAAACACAATGAGATGCAACTGTGAAAGATCAACCCAAACCTCTGTGGTGCAAGGGCAAAAGCAATTCAGCACTGGTATGTCACTTTATTTTCTCTAGACTGCTGAAAGGCAGTTTAATGTAGTCATAGTTTCTCTTTCATGTTGTTTTCATGCAAAATTGCTTTTAGCCAAGAAATGCCTAAACCTCATACTGAAGGAAGAGTGCGTCGTGTTAAGTTCATGGACATGTAAAAATTGCTCAATGGTATATTTGGATAGAGATCTTTTTGTAAGGGATAACATGTCAGTGAGTATTGAAGTCACCAACAGGAGGGCAGTTTTATAGTTTTTGATCTGTATAAATCAAGATTTATTTAGAACTTCGATTTGCCTCACTACAGAAGAAACAAAATTCCAAATAACTTATCCAGGAAACTAGTCCATGAACAATGAACTGTAATCTGAGGACTATATATTGAAATTTCATCCAATTTATTGATCAAAATAAACCTTTTTTTTTTTTTTTTTTTGGTTAAAATCTGGTAGGTTAACACAACAATGACAACAAGTAAGAAACCAACAAAATCTAGAAACCAAAACAGGAAAGTGCTTCAAATTCCCTTTCAGTATTTCTGAGTCTCCCCATTTTCGAATAAATTGCCAAAAGTCGATTGAAATAAAATATCAGCAAAAGAGATACTTTCTTTGAGAGCAATCACAACGAGAGGAAGTGAACTGTTCAGTTGGTTGAAGGTGATGAGTGTCTGATGGAAGACTGAAAGCAACTCACTTCTGACTGAGCTTAGATGAGAAGCGCAATCCATAAGTGATATGAGTTCAGACCAGGTGGAATAATACCAAAGCAAAGCAGAAAAAAGTGTGCTACTTGTACATGCATGTGAGCTGCAAAAAGGCCCGGAGGTACAATCTGGATGCAGAACTCTTGTAAAGTGCCCGAGTTGTGAATTTGATAAGCGTTTGCTTTTGAAAGCAACAACAGGCAATCTCTCAAAGTGACCCTGTAAAATCCACAAATCTCTGAATAAAACTCCCACTTAGTGTTATCTTCATTCAATTTACGAGTTCCCTCGTTGCAGTGGCATATTTTTGTTTCTTTAAAATGACAAGGGTTTGCTCTTAGCTGGATGCATATTGGATTAGTCGTAGATGTGCAGGGCTGCTGTAAAGACGGTCTGTGACATGGTCATGTCAGAGTCAGGCTCTCATACAGTCAGGTTACTTTAACCTCTCTCTGCTGAAGTGACTGCAGGAACATGACAAGTACCACACGTCTTCTGACGCGCTGCCTGCTGATAAGCAGGTGACAGCTTTCATATTCACTCTCACTCCTTACTCAGACCACTCTAATTTTTTTTTTTTTTTTTTTAAAGCACTGATTGTCCCTTTCTTTTGTACATTCTGTACATTGTGCGGTTTCCCCAGTAGCACATCTGTACCTGTCAAGCGTTTCCCAAACTCATGTAGCTTTACTCTACAGGTGAACCACATTCCTCCTCACAGTCCACTAACAGAGAATCAGATCACTTTAGAAACCTTCCTGTCCCATCTTTCCTTGCGGCAAGAGATGAGGTGTGACAACGACGGGGGCTTTCACAAACAATGGAGTCCTCTTTCTGGGCCTTGGATAACTCCACCTGACATCTGACACCGAGCATGAGATCCTACCGGGAGACTGAGAGCTCTGCGGCTGTGAAGTCAGACTGGGTGCAGGAGTGGCCTTGGGCAGCAACAGAAGCCATGAGCATGAGTTGATCCAATCCCAGGGAGGAGTAAATTGGAGGACGTGGCACTGAAAAACGTCCTTGACCAAAACACCAGACTTACAGAGCTGAGATCAAACATAAAACATTGTTTATGGCACCCCCCATAATGTCTGCTCATCAATTCTCTTTTTTAAATTAGTAGGAATGACGGTGCAAGTGTACTGACAGCGTAGATATCAAAGTCATTCACTCCCCCTAAAGTGCGGTAATAACTGTGCTGCAAGGGGCAACTGTTGAGGAAGCCTAAAGGAGTACAGGCCCATAAGCATCAGTGCTCTGAGATTTCAAAGTTAATTTAACTTCAGCTGCTCTATGAACATCCGATAAATGTGTCTTCTTAGCTCCAGGGGGCTTCAAACTTTGCAGTATCATTAACCACATAGGCAGAGGTAATTTGATCAAGGCTAATTTTGTTATTAGCCTGATTGTGTCCTTTGCCTGACCCAGTCAAAGTGACAGAGATAAAAGATTCCTCTCTTTGGCTACATTGTGAATGCTAAAAAACAAAACAAACAGAAAAAAAAGAACACAACAAATAACCTCAGAGCATCTTTTCTATTTGTGTCTTCCTCCTTAACTCTGAAAAATCTCCCAAGGTTTTCTGTTTCCCACTGTGCAGGAATGTCATCCTGCTGTTTTTCAATGTCATCACTGTGCAGTGAGGATATTTTCATTAAAATCAAAGAGTTGAGATGTATTCGTTTGAGATATGATTTAAATTGATGGTGAATTTGTTTTAAAGAAGTGTTAAACATGCCCAGCAACCTTTAAGATTTAATTACATGTGATAAAGAAATTGCACCAAAAGTTTTACTTTTTACTTGAAAATCAGCGGATTTCTGACCTCTCAGTAATTCTTAGCTAATTTGTAAAACAAACAAGGTTCTTATGAAATGATGGCAATCACACCCACTTTGATTGCTGCTCAGTTGTACAGCTGTACAGCTGCCTGCCGATCTAAAAGGCTGTAGTACTTCCTCTTGCACAAGTACCTTGATACTAATTAGCTGTTTTGTAATTGAGAGTGACAATCCTGCTCTGCTACATAGGATTTCTGGGTAGCCATAGAAACCAGGGGAGCATTCCTCACCACGAAAAAAGCCACAATTCCTGATAACAGCTTGTTCTTTCTTGACTGAAGCAATCATCCAAGATGTAAACGAGAACTGAAAAGCTGTTTTCTCTCTTTCAAAAAAAAAAGAAAAAAAAAAAAGGCTAAATTGAACATCAAATGCCTGTTTAAAAATCAGGAAGCCACAGAAGATCATCATTTTCATTTTGGACTGTAGTGTGGATGTCTTGTTGAGTGGTAATTGACAAGCATTTTCACCGTTTTAAAGCAACTTGCACAGTCTGTATTCAGATGATTTCATTGCTTCTGTCTGTACCGTGCTGTACCGTGCTATCGGAGAGTTGAATTTTGCTACAGAGTCATAGTGACAGCCTGCCGGCCTCGAGGGCGGTGGGAAGGGCAGCACGCTCTCCTGAGTTCTACCCTACTGCTTCTGCCACAGCCCCACACACGAAGCCTGCGTGAAATGTTCGGTAAAGCCTGGAAACCTCGAGCCATGCATTTCCATTGCCAACTAACATGATATGACATGTATCCCCACAGCAATGCAGATTTAATGCTGCATAGTCCGGCTTTGCTGACTGCAGCAATGTGAATTCCTATGTGGATTTTGGTACAATCTACTACAGGGAAGAATAAGTTCATTTTTATCAACCTCACAATACTAAAATTGAATTTTGGATTCTTTTGTAGCCTGTCAATGGCGGCCCAAGTGACAGAAAAATCACAGTGGAAACTGCAAGAGATGCATTTCTTATTTACCTCTAGTGACATGAAACTGTTCCTTTCTGTGTGGCAGGCAAAATGCGAGTGACAGTTATGAACGCTCAATAGAATATGATGTCAATCTTGTGGTGCTTTAATTGTGAATGCTGGTTTATTGGGAAATGCA